>OY987204.1:60148930-60819603 GCA_963920795.1 Eutolmus rufibarbis | reverse complement strand
TTTATGATGCCGGGCTAGATGCATTTGGAGATTTGATAAATTCTTGAAGGTGTCGGCGCAGTCTTCCTCAGAACACTTCAGAACGCGGTTCACCTGCAGATCTTCAGCTTTTGGTGTTATGCGAATTATTTCCGATTTCTCATGCTCCATTTTCTCGCAGTTCAATTTGAATTTTTTAGTTATTATTCCAAGTTATCGGCTTTATTAAATTTGCAGAGCAAACACAAGTAGACAACATTTATCAGCTGATTGTCAAAGTGAGAAGATGAAGTTTCGAAAGTCACCTAGTACATTTTTTATGTTAAAAACCTCTGAACGTTTCTAGTACTTTGATTTACAACAAAAATGTGGTTGTTAAAAATCGTTGAAATGTTTAAATTTTACTTATCGATTTGACAAGAAAATCCTTCAACACTTTTATTGAAACATGTTTTGTTTTTGGGCAATTTGTAAGCTAAGGTAATTACCAAAAACGTGATATTCAAATATCTTTAGAATGATGTGGTTTTTAAATTTGAATAAAAATAGCTGATAACTTCTTTATTTGGTTCAAAAGACTCCAGGTCAATTTTTTGCTATCTTATTTATTGGAAATCATTCGCTGGTCAATTTGAAATTATATGAAACTGATTTTCTTTAATTTTCGAAAATCCTTCTGTGCAGCCGTTAATATTTGAAAAAGGCGCCCTGAGGACTCTGCAGTCAAAGTGGTACTAGATCTCCGGGTTGTGCGATTCTCGTGCTTCCATTGCAGATTGCTCCTCCGCCGAGAACGGCACACGAACGTCAAATCGAGTCGAAACGTCGGGCCGGTCGGTTTGTTGTGCGGTGATCCGCGCAGATAGTAGAAAAAAATTGTTTGTGTGCATTTCTACGGCTCTGTGCCGATCAAATTCACTGCTTACTCAATAAATTGACTGTTCGCGACAAAAACTGCCGGTGGAATGATGAAAAATTGCGAAAAATCCACGGTTTAAGTGAATCTCAGCCGCCCCCAACTTGACGCAGCTGTGCGAGTGGACAAGAGAAGTGTCTGTGGGAGCGCTACGGGGCACAGGGAGCAGGAGCACCAGTGCGAGGAGATACCCAGCCAGGTCAGGAGGTGGATACCGACGCGGAATTGTTGTTGCCAGCCGTGTAATTGTGTTAAATCAATGTAATTTGTGTGTTTCCGTTCGTGGTGGCCGTAGTACGGAAAACGCGAGAGCAGCAGAGCGCCAGCAAGGACTCGTGTGGCTGCGGCGGGTGCTGCGACTTCGGCGACCGCTTCCTCTGGGGCCCTGTTCGCGATCTGATGCCTTCAACCAATGGTGGCAAATATGAAAACAAGCCAAAAGTATGCGAAACTCCCTCAGGACTCGGATTTAAGCTTCAGCGGGGACCAGCAGCAGCAGCAACAGCAACAACAGCAGCCACTGCAAGGACAACTCATCACCACTCCGCATGAGCCCCCCTCTCGAGTAGCTGCACCTGTAAGCGACAGTGGATCGATTTCGGTACGTGAAATTGGATTTTCAGGCATATCCCCCCTCGCAGCGCCTGCAACCTTGTTGCGCTAATCCACTTTGAGGCGTCCTTCATTCACAGCCGCCGGCAGCCGTTCTCCAGAACGCAGGGCTGGCGCTGGTGTGCCCCACTGCATCTGAGCACCTCCGCCTTTCATCTCCGGCATTCTTCCATTCTGCCCTGCATCCTTTTCAGGCGAAACCCTTTGAAAAATGGATGTAAACCCGTTTAGTTGGCTCCGGGCGTATGCACTAAAAGGCAATGCTCTCCCCGTCGCACTACCCCCGAGATAACTGCAGCCCTCAGCTCCTCAAAGTGGAGTCGTCCTCGTTCCTGATTTTTTAAAGCATCTAACTTCTGTTCACTTCGGGAAATGTTAGAAATGCAGAAAATAAGTTTTCTGCCTCCCCAACTGGACTTGTCTGGCTCCGTCCCAACCACTTCGGAGCACTCCCCCCTCAGCACAAATGTTTTCACGGATCGGATGATTTCCGGGAATGCCGTGATGCTCGGTGTCCCAAAATTGCACCGTTTTGTAGTGTCAGGGATAAAAGGCCTGTGTCACCAGCCTCAGACGTTTGCTGGCTGTGTTTTGAAATTAGTTCGCAGGACAGGAAATATGTGACTCATTGCGGGCAAGCTGCCATCCCGGCCGAATTCCTCGATAGCTGACTGAACAAGGGTTTCGGAGCGCCCCGCGGGGCTGCTCAGCCCCAGTAACCATAGCAGAGATGTGCGCCAATTTGCCGGGGTGCTCCATCACGCAAAAAACGTGCCCAATCACATGCTTCTTTCTGCTTTAGCTGCTAAGCAAGTTCTCCACTTTTTGCCGGCGGTCCAAAGATCTCGCACGAAACAAAAGTGGAATGATCTTAGCGCGGCCACCGAAGGTCATTAGCACGGGTCGCGGGGACAGGCGCTGAGGTGTTTCGCTATCTGCAGGGGAGACCAATTAATCGGGCAACTTGCACTTGTTTGACGGGGCTTATGCAAATGCAATTTTTTTGTGGCACCCTTGTTTTGCGTTGTGGAAATCTAACGACGCCATTCCACCGTTTTTGCCAATGAGCCACGAGGACCGCTCTTGGATCCTAAATCACTTTGCAAGTGGAATTCCGGCGGGCGCCGGCTCTGTCTAGATCAATTAAGTAATCTTGTTTCAATCATATTTCGAATTGAAGGCGATGAAAGGAAAAAGAGTCATGCAATATGCATAAATACATGTTGCTGGAGTTATTTCAGAAATAACAACTCGAATTATTCTTCTTCAGATCATTATTTCTCTGCAGTTTCTTTGCATAAATCCGACTTTAAAAAAGAGCCCACAATGAAATCGAATAGTGTTAAACCACGTTGCCGATATTCCATGGCAAACAAAACACATTTTCTCGGCTAGATTTCCAACAGGAATTTAATTTCAACACTCATGGTTCAATGATTCCGCTTGCCGAAAATGCTCCTAAAATAGTAACGTGGGTATAGACATTTTTTAATAAAAAACAAAGGATTTTTATCACTCTAAATACGACAATTTTGCTTATTAACGAACCCATCAATTGTAAAGTGAGTTTAGCATCATTAAACAAAATTTCGTGTGAAAATAATGGATCTGTTGTGCACCATTCAATAATGAAATATCTCTTTCTTTCAGTTTCTGGGTTAATTGAATTTTGGGAGCGCGTAAATGCGAATCTTTATGCAAAATCCGTCATTAAAACTCATAAGATACATCGTCTCTTGGCTTTCAACACTTTCACTTACAGTACAGAAGATAACTTATGGTTTATGCGCGCAAAATTTGGTTTACCAATAATACAACCAGTTTCTTCAAAAAGTTTCATTAATCTTTGAATTGAAAAGGTTTTTACAATTATTTATAACAGAAAACTTGCATTTGTATATATTGTTTAAAAAATAGATTTTGTAAAATTCAATAAAATAAGTTTCTGTCGTCGATGACGTGTTCGTTTTGCATAAATTTCTGTTAAAAACTCAACTAGAACAGGAAAAAATTCGCATCGATGAGAAATTAATTTAAAACTCCGTTTTGGATAACATTGCAACTGGGTCTATTCTACGTGCTTTTGGTTGATATTCAACACTCCTGGCACTCGCACGTTCAGTTTTTATATTGTTTTCATATTCAATTTTTTTTTTTTGTCCAGGATGTTGTGCCCTCGTTGAGTTGAAAATACTTGCGCTCTCAGCGCGTTTTTCATTCACTTTCAGTAATAACTCTAGTTAGTAATTTTCGGAGCATATTCGCCTACGTTCAAATTCATTTATTCGCAGATAATTAGTCTGAATTTCATTCTTGGACTCCACTGCCAAGTTTTTCATCCAAAAATGCTTAACGCATAGATTTGGAGGAACTGAAATAATTAATATCTAACGTTTATTTTTTCTAACTTATATTAACTATATGATTCTAATTAGTGTATGTATGTACATTTTGAAATAGTTTTGTATTCCTTCACAGGCATCACATGGTCAATTGTGTAATTCAATTGCATGAGCCCACAGCTTTTCTCAAATCTTGTTTCGGAACCTCAATCTTGCGGTGAGAATTAAACAAAGCAGGCTTACGCTTCCTCGGCCAATCAATTTGACACTATAAATGCAAGGAAATTCCGGTTCTTGTTAGGCAAAATTGTGTGATGTTGGTCTCATGCACTAACCACGAAGTGCTTCGGAAATCCCAATGTGCTTGTTAAGTGTTCTAACCAGCTCCGAAACAGTTTACTAATTTTCGGCAGTGAGTTCACCCCTATTCACAAAAATTCGACTGAATCATCACATCAAAGGCCATGCCCCGCCCCAACTAACTATTGCTGACTGCAAGGGCGGTGGATCCCTCGAATTCAGGGAAATCTCTCAAAAGCTTTTAATTAATTATTCAAGGGAGGGATCCTTTCAAGCAGCTTATTGTGCATAATTTTCACGATCTTAGTTTTTTCTAGTATAATTATTTGCAAGTTAGGGACTGATTATCCGCGCCTTTGATAATTTCTGCTTTTTAAAACCGCCCGAATCAAATTATTTAACTGATTACATCGTTTAATTGCGTTATCTGTGAAAACTTATCAAATTTTAAATTGCAAAGTGGAATTCAGAGTAGTTATAACTTTTCATGTAAATTATTATTAAATTAATTTTTTTTAAGCAAAAGTTTCTGCCAGTGAGGTATAATTAACTAATAACTTATAATTAAATTTCTAGTAACTATAATTCCTTCTATTTTTTATGTTCTGTAACGACATGCAACTGTTTCTACATTTGTTATTTTCATATAGTTATTCATAAATTTGAAAAATTGCTTAGACTAAGAAATATATAAACTGAAATTGGTTTATTCCTGGACTGGAAAATATAATTTCGTTACAGCAACTGGAAAATGAAATCTCAGCATACAGCTCAAAGTCTCTCTTTGCATAATCCTCTAAAAGTGCAATGTGCACTTCACGACGTTGCATAAACTATATGAAAAGTGAAATTTTGAGCCGATTTTCATGAAATGTACCTCCAAGTATGCTATGCAACGAAGAGGAAAGGATATCAGTTTGAGTTAATTTAATTTATAGTTAATTCAAACTGAAGTGACATCGTTATGAAGCTCACTTAATATGTTAACGAAGAGTGAATGAATTCGAACATGTTTGTAGATTTTCATTTTGATTTAATTTTGAATTCTGCCATAAAGTTGCTGCAAGGTATGCAGTTGGAGTTCTGCCGTAACTTGCTCTTTTCGACGCAATTTTTTAGCTATATCTATTACAATAATTTTCGTATAAAGAATTCAAATGCTATTCGGAAATATTTTTATGTTGCGGCGTCAATATTGTAAAAGTAACTTTGTATATTTAAAGTAATTGAGCCGTTTTTTTTAAAGTGATATAACTTCACTTTTTTAACAGATTATTTTTACATTTGTCCACTTAAAAGAATGAAACTATACCACTTTCAAAAATTAAGAATCAATTATTAAATAACCTTATACTTATAATAACAATAATCTTATATTAAAACGCTTTCATCAGCCTTGAAAATCTCGGTTTCGACAATAAGATAGGGTTGAGATAGATAGGGTGTCTTTCTGATTTGATTACATTCTGATGCTCGTCCTCGGATATTAAATTGTTAGTTTCCCTTTAAATGGAGCTGTCCCCACATAGCGACCACACCCGTCCCGTCCGCCGCTCTCGTAGGCCGCAGGATAATTATGGTAATCCAGTGCAAACCCTCGAGAGGAAGTAATCCCTAAGAGGAATTATATTAGAACGACGCCGGAGGCATTTTGATCCGACATGCTTCAGGTGGTGGAAAGGCCAGGCCACACAAGGGCTCCAATGGGCAATGGGGCTCCTCTGTCAGCCGTAATATTTCGACTGGATGATAATCGCCAGGAGCAATTTACTGTCCTTGCACATCCATTAGGAATGCGAAAGCTTTTAGAGTGGCATTGAGGAGCGACGACGTTTCCTTCAGAGGGAGCGCCGCCGCTTTGTTCCTCCACCTAGGCTAGGGCTCCGCTTTCCAAAGTACGAAGAAGACCTTGCCGGAGGCCCTGGGACGGCCGAGGGGGGATAGTTTGTGCTCGCCCAGCACTGCTGAGAGTGGCAATCTATCCGCTGGGATGCCGCTGCGAAAATATTCCGAGAATCGGGGAAGAAAAATTGATTCGTCTGTCGACTGGGTTTGGTCACTGGGCGGCTCCACAATGCGGAGGAACAAAGGGATAATTCGACGGGGCGGAAAATCCCATGGTGACTATCCCTTCAGACCTCATCCAGCCCATCCAGCTGACGAGGTCCATTGTTGGGGCGCGGGGATGTAAATATTTTGTTTATCCCTCATCTCAGACAATTGTGCCCCGGTGCGGAGGGCGGCGGTGGACCCGTTCAACGAATATCCCACCCGGAGGGAGTTGCGGGAGTTTGCCTATGTAAATGGGCGCATTATCGAGCAACTTTTGTCCGACTAGGTCCTAGGAAAGTCCGGGAACGGAGGGACAAACAGAACACTTGATGCGCGTCTCCGCCATGTTTCAGGTGCCTCTAGCCCTTCAACCTCATCCCCCGAATTTTTTGTGATTCTTCTTTTCCACAAAATGTTTGCTACTCCATTTGGGTTTATGTGGCTGGCGAATGGGGCGGGTTCGGGGGAGCAAATGAAATAAGCTCCTGGCTCGTTGTAGCAAACGAGCGCCATTAAATTGGAGGTTTCGTTGGCTCATTCAACTGTTAAAAGCTTTGTATGCAGGCACTGGAGGAGCCCGACACAAATAACCTCGCCTGTAATGGGGCCCCGCCACCCGGCGCGCCGTCTTAATGTGGGGCCACGTCATCCCGAATTATTGATTTCTCGGAGTACGTCGGTAGTTACTTTTACTGCAAGGAAATAAAGACTATGTCGTAGGGCTGTTTGAGGGCGGGAGGGGCGGCGGCGTCGGTGGCGGTGGCTGCCTAATGCCCCCTTGTCACTACATTCTGACATGGGTGAAATCGGGACGCACCCCGTATCAGAGAAATCCCATAAAGCACCAAATGATGGGGAAATATTAAATGGGCCCATGTTATAAATTTATCAAGGAAAATTACTTTAAAGGGGTTCAGCAAACATTTGTATCTACCATTAAATAATAATTGCGGCAGAGAGGCGCGCGGTCAGAACGGGCCCTTTGGAGCAGTGGGCCTCCTCGGCAACGGGGCCGTCTGTGTTTGCAGATCTCTAAGCCTCGGCGAGCTTAATGGCTGTCAGGCAGGACGTTTTCTAGGTGGGAATTAATGATGTTACTTTTCGGCATTAATTCTGGGTTGTTATGGCGAGGTCGCTGCAAACTCTGGAAAAGATTGCCTTTCCCAGGCCATTAATGGCCCTCGCCTCGCCTGTCCTGATTTCGCTCTTTGCTTCCAGTTTTTCTATTCAGTTAATGAGATGGAATGATGGTTTAAAATGGTCTTGGTGACTTGCTCATAATTAAGTTGACCTCTTTTCCAAAGCAGTTACATTAATCGAAAGCATTAGAAACAGAGCAGAGGAAAATATCGAGGGCGAGCTCGTCCTTTATGAGATACTGCTTGTTGTGAAATGGGCTACTTTGAAGAAATAAGGTGAAAATGTTAACCCATTTTTAAAAATCGGTAATCTAGATACATTAGTTCTAAGTCCAATTCCTTCAAAAATCCCAAAATTTGTATACTCATATCTCTCTAAGTCGTGACTGTGTATATACATTGAAAAATTTTTGCAAAAAGCGAAATTGTAATAATTATGGAATTTTAAGATATACCACGTTAAAAATGACGACCAAAGTTTCTCAAATTCATGGGATTTCAATGAAGGTGAACACAAAAGGGATTTTGAACATTTATTACTATACAAAGCACTTGTTCTTTTGGCGATTGCAAATGAATTATTTTGAAAATCAACACGAAAACTCAGATTTTGAAGAGATCTTAGATAGAAAAAAGTGCCAGCTGCATTGTTCCGTGGAAATAAATTAGGCCCCCAATAATCTGCTATACTTTGTCTTGTAATGCCCAAAAATGTGAAAATAGTGATATTTATCCTTATGGAAACTTTCTGTTCATCCTATCTAAGTTAAAATCTTACAATTTTTTGCCACCTAAATTTCTTGTAGTTATGTATTGCTTCTTTTTTTCCCAGAAATTTCTCGATTTTCTTGTTTTAAAAGGTCATTTATCGTCACGGAGTAATTTATGCAGTCTATGTGTAGAAAAGTTTTACCTTCTTAAGTTAGACGATTCTTTGAAGTATCAAGACTTAATCCGGGATCAAAGAGCAGAATCAAGGTTCAAAAGTAGAGACATGGAATTGGGACAATCGATCTCGAAACGACTTCTGGTTAATAAGTAATGAAGTCCTTAAATAAGGAGGAGTTGTGACCTCGATACTCACACCAGCACGTATAATGTCACACTTGAGAATAAATGAAACAGTTTCTTCTCTACTTAAGCCGCAATCTAAGGATCTTTGCATGGATGTGTGCAGCGATGGCTCATCAGAGCTCTCCCGGAGGAAAGTCATTCAACCAAGCTGCTGAATATTCAGGTCCTTTACCACATTCGGCAGATGCACACCACCAAACATAACTCCTATGGAAATCCAAACCCAGTATCTTTCCTCCGCAGATTCGCTCCGTCGGCTGAGAGCATCTTAATCGAATTGCTGCTGGGAGACGCGCGTTCGCATTTTGCATTAAATCGCAGCTCCCATAAAATGCAGCCCGAATATCAACTTGCATTGCGGCATGAATTATTCAGGACGCCACTCCGCGCCACACAGCCGCCGCAGACAGGCGCGGTGAGGACGTGAATTAAATGAAATCCTTCACCCCCAGATGCTGTGGCAATTCGTTCCTGTAATTTTTCTCTGAATTCACTTAAAAATGGAGTTTTTCTCGAGAAGAGCTGCCTCGATTCAGAGCCGCCCAGGAGTGAAATCCGCCTGATTGCTGGGGCAGCCAATTTGGGGCCCCGGGGAGACGTCGCAGTGGCGCTAAATGCACGAAGTGCAGAATGGAGCTCGACATAGAAAAGCCTTTAAAAGCGCGGTGCTGATAATTATCCCCTTGCCATTCATCCCGGGTCCCGGCTCTCGGCTCCCGGCTCCCGGCTCCCGACAAGTTTCCCATCTAAGGAGCCTGGAGGACGGGATGAATGGCGGTGACATCCTCACATGTTTGTGACGGAGGACCCGGCCAGGCCTTTCTGATTGCGACGTTTACTGGCAGTCGGCAGATAATGATAACGTGTTGCTCCACCCGTGCCGGGGCTCCAATTGGGGCTTCTCTGAGCACGAAATTGCTCCAGTCGCCTCGTTTGCGGGCAGAAACTGGTGATGGTGTGTTTGTGGAAAATTTCGTCGCTAATTCCAGTTGCTCCTTCATTAATTTTTCCATTTCGTGGGGGACTCTTTTGGGGGGCTGTTTCCCGGCCGGTTGGCCAAGTACGAGCTCGAGACTCGGCGGCTCGCTGAAATGGGCTCGTTAAAGACGACAACGACTACAGCAGCTAAGAGTGCAATTAAAGATCCTTCTGAGATGCTTGCGTCGAGCCTCGCTCGAGGACTTAAATGCCGAGCGGAGCCCCGCCCCCGCAGACGGAACTATTAAAATACTTTCAGCGTCGACGACATTCAACTAAGCGCGCGTTTATTATTTTTTTCCGGTGGCCCCAGGCTGGCTCCGTGGAGGACGCGGAGGCTTCAAGATTGAAGGAAGCGCGCCGAGCTGAAATGATTTAAAATGCAAATGAAAGGCAAACTCAGCCATCTTACGCTCGCTGGAAGATTTCTTGAGTTTATGGAAATGAATTCATCACGGGAACATCCCGCGAGGCGAGGGGCCCCCGGCACGCTTCGTTGGCCGCCGCCGTGTGTTTACAGTGCAAAGATGCAATTTGTCGCATCGCACATGTCCGCCGACCGAACTAACTGGCTCCGGGGACGCAATCTGATCAGGGCCTAGAAAAGAAACGTACGTCGGGTGCCGTCGAGTGCTCTCGATGTGCGCTGCACCCGGAGCCCGAGCCCGCAGCCTCCTTCGAATCATGCAAATTACCCACGCCGGCTGGAAGCTCTTAATCAACCGCTTGAACGCTCAATTGATTTTTTGATTACTTTAATTGCCGCTTGCGAAACCGCGTCGTTTCCCAGCGATGAGCGATTATTTTTGGTGTGCGATGCATGCCACATTGACTCCTCGAAAGATTGGAGTCGATTTCCCGGAAGACCCTCGAGTTCCTTTGATTTATCGATTGCACTTTGAAATATTTTTTATTGTCTTTTGGCGCCTTTCACACTTGAAATTGAACGAATTTGAAAATCTAAAAGCCTTAGATCTGAATACCAAAACCTCCATAAAATCTACATATCTATCATTGCTAAAATCCTCATCTAAATTAGATGTTTTGTTCAATAGTTATAATAGGTAGGTACTACAGACATAAGTATGGAAAAACGAAAACTTATAAAAAAATTCTAAATTGTAGAATATTTACAAAATATACTATCACAATCACAATCATTTAAACTCATATCTCCTAGAATTTTTTAATATATGAAGGTTAAGATGGGATTCTCCAGCTAAGTCATGCGCCAACTTATGTAGATTACTCGTTACAGAGAAGTTTAATTTGGCTTTTTTAACCAGCTTGAAATACTTCAGCTTAGTAAGCTGATGGCAATTTTTATGAGAAACCTAGTTCTAGACATCGCGTTACTTCGTTCGTATCAATGTTTTTGTGAAAATTAGTAAAATAATTGAAATATTTTGTTTAATGAAAATTCACACATTTGTTAAATTGTCATTTCACAAAATTTATGTAGACATTTATTTCTCGCAAACCTCATGCATTTAAAAAATTTCTCAATTTCTCCACGGAAAACGACACAGAATTATTGAAGCTAAGTGCTAAATTCAACAAGAAATGTTTATTATTCTGCAAAATATTTCATATAAGAATGTTGTCTCAGCGCAAAACGACCACAGACAATTAAAACGAACAGCTTTGCGATTTTAATTAAGTTGACTTAAGTTCACCCTGCTTGCTCACCGCGGAGGTTTACGTGTTTATGTGTCATTATTTCGGGAAACCAATGTTGATAACGAAATGCTTAAAGCTCATAAACTATATGTAAGATACAAATAAGAAGTGTTATTACATATTAGTCACTTTATTTTTATTCATTACACGATATAACGACTGATGAAAACTTAGTTATTGCTCAAAACTTAAAAATCGTTCAACGCTGCATCTTTTTTAACTTCATTAAATAAATGTGAGAATTGATTATAACGACGTTTTTCAAAGTTATAGGAAGCAATTGTAAATATTGATTGATACAATTTAAATACAAATCCTCTAATATTTTCTTCAAGTTATCATATAACGATCAATTCTCATGTTTTCTTGACCTATAGAAAAAAAAGCATATTAGCCTTCCATTTATGCTCAAAGTCTCAAAGACTTATGGTAAAATAGACAACTTGTAAAACGAAATCGATATTCTTAGGTAAATTTTCCACCTTTTTAGCCTTAAAGCAATTGAGAACCTATTGAGAAAACAAGATTAGTTTCGCGGAAGGTCACTTGCAGCAACGAGTAATGTTAGTTATGACTTAACTACTTAACCTAGAAATTAAAAGAAATAGAAAGCTCTGAAGAAATATTCTCTTGTCATAAAGATTTATCGTCTTGCCGTGATGAAACATTACGTCGTCGCGCAGAGCATTCTCTGCTTTCTGAAAAAATATCTTCATCCACGGATAAGCAAAAACTCATGAAACAAATGACCATAAACCTTGAACTGGGCCCGTCCTGCCGCCCTGCTCCCCAGAAACATGTCCTTCGTCTGTAATTTTCGCTTAAGCCCGTGCATTTGTCACGATGTCATGACTTTTTCTTCAGGTAGACGTAGACAGGCAACCAACAGGTAAAAAATTTGCAAGTGCCACCAGAGATGGATACAATAGATGTGCTTTGGCGACGTTTCCTCTTTCCAATAATTCAATTGGAGCCGCTAGGGTTTGTTACCACAGCGCGGGCCCTGCGGGGGCGTCGAAGTGCGCTGCCTTTCGAAGGAAATGGCCCGAAACCTGAGCGAATGACGAACGGCTGCAGAGACGTCGATGGGCTTTTTTCCAAGGGACCCTTCGTCGTCCCCGACTCTTTTGAGTATCAAATTCATCCCTTTGCTTTTTTAGTGAGGAAATTTCGTTACTTCGTCCACTTTGTCCCAAGGAAGTGTACTGATGTCAGCAAATTGGAAATGAGGTTTCCGCTTAATTTATTTATTTTTCGTCGCTGCGTAAACATTGTGGCGCCTTTTTCTCGCTCACACCAAAGCGGGTATTTTGTTCAACATGCCAACAGCTTGCTTATTTTGTCTATGCATTTAGAAAAGTTAAAGCAGCAAACTGTGTACACTTTAATTCAAGTTACTGAATTTAATTTGAATGCGTACAAACAAATCCTAGTCAAGACAATAGCAAAGAATATAGAACCTAAAGAAAAATGTCTACGTTGAAAATCGATTAGAATTTTGGGAATATCAAACAAATTTAGAAATTAAAACGAAATATAAATTAAGGGGATTACATAAGTTTTTTCCTAATCGAAAGTCATTTCTATTGTATATTGCGAATTGAACTTATAATTGATTTAAATCAAAATACCAATAGTTTTTTATACTGTATACAAAGATAAATAATTTTCTTAAGAATACTTAAAAGCCTATATTTTCATTTAAAATTAATTTGGTGAATGGACGATGACAAAATAATGTCCCAAACTCTTTATGAAAAATTTAAACACTACAACTGACTGAGTTTGAACATTAGAATTTATTTTTAGCTTGTTGAGTGATGGAATCCTTCTTGTAGCATATAAGAAATTTATACAAAACGGCGTATCATACAAAAAATATTAGTTTTACGAACATTTGTTCTCGTATGCTCCCTAAATAAATAATTTTAATTGCATAATTCTTCACTGTTTGGTTTTCGGCTTCGGTCGGTTTACATTCGGTTTCGTGCACAGGCCACTTTACACCTATTCAATATTGCAGACCGGCCTTGTGGTCGCACCTTTAAGCTGAAAAGGTATAGTTTAAGTATAGTAAATTCGCAGAAATTAGGTCACAGCAATTGTAAATTGCCGAACAATCCTATTGTTGTATTTTACGCAAATTAAACAAATGGAATTCTCCGCTCAATGCAATATGTGTCGTTTGCTCATTTATCAAATATCCGAATAAATCGATTCATTGTGAAACATCCCCAAACCTCAGGGCATATCCCTCATTCCGCCAGCCGTGCTTGAGGTACTCAGTTCCTGTCAGTTTTCGGTTGCGCAACATACCCTTGCAGCATAAAATTTTTATTTGGAATTTTTTTTGGCTTCGATGTTTATCAATGTTCAATATTGCATGGCCTGTGCCACTTGGCCGTGAGCATTTAATTTCCGATATTTTCCATTTCAGCGTACAAACAAAACCGAACTTCAGGGAAAAAATCCAATTGGTGCGATTTAAAATGAATGAAAAATCGATGCTGGTGAATTATTTGGGGGCTTAATCACTTAGTTAAAAATAAAATGCACTGGCAAGAAAAATAATCGATTGATGGATGTTATTTTTTGTTATGAATTACATGGATTAATTTGCCCATTTCATTTGAAAAATTCGTTGTATTAGAGATACTTCTTTAATAGATTAAAGATTTACAGTCCACTATTATTTATTACAGTATGAGGGATTTAAAGGGGTTCTTGTTATCCTTGAATTAGATTTTGTTTAATGAGGCAAGGCACCAGAATTTTATACGAGGCGATTATTTGTTTTCTGTGTGAATTTAACGCTTTAGCCATACAAATGCTAGCCATATAGTTTTTTTTATGATCAATTAACATTAAAAGAAATATTTGTTTGCAAGCTCTGGTAGTAATTATTTCCACATAAAAGCAGGCACTCAATTATTTCTTATTTGTCGATTTGTATACTTAGTACTTTTAAAAGCGTTGTAAAATTATTAAATTTAACTAATTAAAAGTTAATGAGATAATGAAATTTTAGTAGTTTTCATTCATAATTAACGTACCTGAGTGGTAACAATATATATTTTTTCATGGTAAGCAACTCAGTAAAAGTATGGAGGAAGATAGCTCGCGACCATTATCAGAGGTCTTCAGGTTAATAAAGTCTTAAAAGTAATGAGAGGCATAACAACGTTCCTGTTTTTCTGTGCCTTTTATGCAATTATTGAGTATACTACTGTGATAGCACTTTCAAATTTAAATGAATTAAATAATAAAAATAAATTGCCGGAAAGGTTGGTTGATTGGTTTGTCAAATTATTATGATTTTAATATCAAATGTAAATTGAAGATGCAATTTGTTTATATAAATTTTGCGCGATCTACTACTACTATGTATATATGTATTTATATGACGTACCTCAGTACTTTTTGTTACTAAAACATAAACAGTTTTCAAAATTAGTGCATAATTAAAAAAACTAACTAAAATATCGATTTGTTTAATCCCTGAATGAATCTTAACTACAGGTGGTGGTGTTGTCCGCACTAAATCCAACATAAGTAAGCAAGTCAAAGGAAATGACTACTCAATAGAATTCCCTTCAAGGGTTTCTCTTAAATCGGATGAACGGGAAACCCCCTTTCTGTAAAAGCCTAATTAAATAAATGAACCGAAAAGTGTTAACCACCGCCAGAGCCCAAGTGTGTCAACGAGATTTATTTACGTAACACGGAGCACACGTTTAAATGAGCTTTTGAAAGTGGCTCCGCCACAAGGACATCCCGTGAAGCACCTTGTCCTGTAGCCAATCACCAACTTGTTGAGGAAATAATGGCAAATGGTCCTGGACAAAAACACGGGTCAACTCAGACAGAAACACTTTGCGACACTTGGCGACTAGCGAAACGACGAGTGCTGACGAATTTCGTGTGAATTCCACTGAATCGCAGGGCTATCGATCGGGTTTCGGCCCGAGGCAAAGGGCTGTACCTACCTGTAATGCTCCATGTAATGAGTAATGGGTGCAGAAGGGTAAGGGTTTAATTGGAATTCGCCAGGTGGATTAAGGATTGATTGGATAAAAATCAGCCCCACTTTACGAAATTAACTTGACGTGGTGACTCACGGTAAAAGTAGATTAGGGCGGAGGCGGGAGAGCAACTTCTACTTATAGCTCGGGGGCCACAACACCTCCCGTAGAATTTATTTATGCGAGAGAAAAACTCCTGTAAGGATTTGCTCGATTCCGCTCGAAGACACCCGCCGGGCTCCATATTAAGTCTTAAAGCCAAACGTCGCGCCAGGATTTTTCTCCCGCGCCCCAAAAGTCTAAGTATCTCATTTTGCGGAGTAATGTACCCTGAGGCGATGTGCCGAATCGACAGGACCCCTCCCGGTGGCCGTGTTTAGATAGAGCCGGGGTGGGAAAAGAAGCAACAGAAACGCTTCTTCAAAACGAGGATTCCCCTTGTTACCTTCGACATGAAAAGCTTTCAGAAAAATTGGAAAACTTATCTTTTCCATGTTTCCAGGCCAACGGACCAGACGTTATTTAGGGATTCGAGAGGGGATTTACTCGCCCCGCCCCTCGCCTGAACATCCTTCGCAGCGAAGGAGGATGATGGAAAAACAGCTCCGCTCCTTATACCAGGTGTGTCTCCTGTCTAAGGGCAGTGAATCAATAGAGAAAACTTTTAAAAGACGACGTTTTCCTGCAACTTCCGCAAACAGTGGCATATGGGGCTTCGGGGCTGTGGGACGATGAGCGACACATGAATATTTCATGGCGGAGGAGGAGAGTGTCATCGCTTTCAGAAGATTTAGGTTGAGGCAAGTGCTCCATTTCAAAGGAACCCCCTTGGTACCGGCGAACAATAAAAACAAGTTAACGAGGATAAAATCTAATTCTGCCATAATTTGCTAATTAGTCGAGAGTAATGCCGATAACGCCGCAGCTGGCACGTGAGTGCAGAGCGCCGAGCTCGAGCGAGCGTAGAAGCGTTCGTAGGACTCTATATTTTTTTATCTGCCTGATGGAAAAGCGAAGATAGCAACTGGCAAAGGCGATGTATGGGTTTCTCCGAGAAAATGAAACAAATCAAGAACGACAGCAGTTTGGTAATCATCTTACATCGTAATAGGATTACGCGCCCGGCTTTCCGCTTCCTCTGATGCCATATTCATGGACATGTTGCAAAGACGGTTCAGCCCACTTCCAGTATAAACGTTTCGAGGAAAATCCTATTTGATAGCCGAAAATAAGGGGATTAGGGTAAAAGATGTTCAAGTAGCTGACAAACTTGTAATAAGGACTAAAAAGTATATTTCATGAATGCTCAGTTAATTTTTAGGCAAATCAGGGGCTATATACCCACGTTGATATACATATGTAAATCTCAGTTATTTTTCCACCACTTGATAAACATAAATCTTCACCCAGATTTGCTACAAGATTAATATTTACAAATGCTCTGCGAAAACTTATCGTTATCAGAAAGGTACATATATTATAATAGAAAAACTCTATTCGATAAAATCGAGCAAAACTGCTAAGAAAAAGAAATTATTTTTTCTATTGATTCTTCAGCTTCTAAATGAAGATCGAACAATCTATCAGGTTTAGTTAGTTAACTAGTTTGGTCTACTTCTAAATAAATACGTTCATAGCCGAGTAAAAGTAAGTATTGTTTTAATCTACATTACTCTTGTATAATGCAATAGAATTTTTTCTTAAATTACTTAATCACTGAGATCAGATTCGGTGCCAAATTCTAAGAATGCAAAATGATTATTTCTTAATACTAAAATTCATTAAACTATCTTAAAAATAAGTAACAGGTTTTTAAGTCCGCTGCTGTATTTTCAAAATTTAAGATTATGGATTTTAACTTTTTGGTACTAAATTTTAGTAAAATCTAAATCTGGAGTTTACAACTGCCTATATTTTTTTGACCTGCACATTTTCTCAGCTTTTTCCATCAACTTTCAATTTTGTTTAAACAACCGATCTAGATATAAAAAAATGTGTATAAGAACTTTGAATTGTTTAAAAAGGATTTATTATATAAAAAATCGTCGTTAAGGATGGCGCTTACCATTTTATTTAATGAAACAAAGGATTGTGTTGAAACTGTCCTTTAAAACAACATGCGTCCACTTAGTTATTTATGTGTATAAATAAATGCCTCGGCGTTGTATTTTTATCGCTGTGGAAAAGCAGAAACCACATGATGGTAAAACAACCCAGAACCCAACGTAAACAAGAACAGGAGGTCGCAGTCCAAGGCAAATTGTGTTAAATTGATACCCCCAAGCAAACATTTTTACGCATTTTGCAGCAAGTAAAATAAACAGCGAACGTGTTGCGTGAAAACAAAATGAGCTCACAATCGATAAAGTCCACGTTGGCCAGAGCCGCGGCACAGTGGTATAATCCGAAAAAAATTTCTGCAAAATTCTTAATTTTTCAAAGAATTTAAATGAACCGAGGGGAGAGTGTTTCGAACTTGCTCCAGGGACAATTAATAGATTAAAGTTCGCTTGCTTTCGCGCTTAATTTGATCACAATTAATGGTGGCCATGACTACGGTTCGGTTTAGCTCCGCTCATTGAATTAAAACAATGTGTGCGGGGGGCGGCAGGGCGCTGACTTCGATCGGCTTCAGTTTCATGGCAAAGTTGCAGGAGGGGTGGAATTAATTGATATGGGCCACAATGGACGTGTCATAGCCAAGAAACCTTCAGCGTAAGCTTTTCTCGTTAATTAGCTGAATAAATGCATTTGTAGGGCTTTGGCTTAATTAGGAAGGACGGAAATTAATTACTCCGTCGAAAGTTTCTTTCAGGTGCCGGGTGGCGGTCATTTAATAAAGGCTTGTGTTTCCCAGTGATGACTTACAAGTCGGAGCTTCGGGTCCTAGATTTGCTCAGGGCACTTTTTGCATTCCCAGTTTGTTTGATCAAAGGTCCCATCGCGCATCCTTCTTTAAAATTATTTCATTTATTTATAGCCTCGGGGACTTGTAAATTAATCAGAGCGTCAGGCCCCCATCTTCTATTTACCCTCTCTGAAAAGTAATAAAACTTTTGGTAGGATGGGACGCACCTGTTGTCTACAAATTTCTCTCTATTTAGCTTTTAGCCACATTCCAGTTTCCATTTCCATGGAATTTCTGAACAATTTCACTTCAGTCTGCTCGAATATCTCACCCTCCCCAGTGCAACCTCAGGAATTTCTCAATTTATGAAATATTTTCATCCCTTCTTCCATTCAAAGGTAGAAAGTTTTTCATTATCTTTTTTTTTGCCTGACTTCGGTGTCCTTTAGCGATGAGGAAATTTGTGTAATTTCTTCAAGCATGACAATTACATTGAGGTTTTCGCAAATAATGACTTTCAAAAGGTTCATAGAACCCCCATTATCACTCGAAAATTCGCAGAGTCGTTGTCACTTTTAAGTTGGTGAGTTTATGGTGTGGAATATTTTTTACTCTTATAATCCGGTGCATGAACAAACTCCTAAGGGGTTAGTTATAACTTGTATTTTTCTCGTTTTAGAACCCCAAAGTTGTTCTGAAACTAATACCAAACGATAATTAGTGCCAATCGTGAATTAAAAATTTGTATTTGTATGTTCTACTATATTCCAGAATCTCCTGAATTATTTCAATCCAATACTTTTACTAAATATTTAAAAGTCCTACGACAAAAAGGCACCGTCACTGAAGTATGTATTATAAAAAAACAGAGTTTGGGTTTTACAAGTTCGATTTTATTTTCCAAAAAATGGATTTAATTCCATTTCGGCTTTATTTCCCTAACGCCCATTCTCCAATGCCGAGACCAACCACCCAAAGTGCTGAATTGGCTGAATTCCATGTAAAGTACAAGTCCTTCCCGTCCTCGGGCAAATGTTTACTCTGGAAGAGTTTTTACCACTTTTTAAGCGGAAAAACTGCTCAATTTTATTTTTAGTGCTGGGCTGGAACTGAAATAACCAGACACATTTTTACAAATCCCTTGTGTTATAATTAATGCAATGATGTTTTGACAACCGGTGAAACAATTGTGGCGCTGTCACTATTTTAGTACAAAATAGTTGCTGAATGGGTGACTATTCCTCTTGGTTAGAGCGCACACATGAAAAAAAGTTAGTCAAGTTGACCAAAACACGAACGCGAAAGAAGATGACGCAAATAACAATATGGAACGGGATAGCGCGATTTTGGGTGGTTCGTGTTTGGTTGATCTCTGCATGGGAGAGCGAGCATAAGTCTTATTTTCGGAGCTTATATTTAATTAATTTTAGATAGTTCAACTTACGAAGTTATGAAATGAAGTTTTCCTTCAAGTCTTTTACTTTCGATTGTAATATTCAAATTATCTGGCCCTAAAATGGAAATTATTACGATTTATATCTCTTTGCTTTTTTATAGTATGTTTTCTTGCCTACGTAAATATTTTATTTTTCAACCCATGTCTTGTTAAACAAGCAAACTGGAAAATACCAGACATAATCATTTTAATTCTGGACATATTTCATGCACTGCATAATCCACAGATATGCATTTTCCACCTGTCGCGGCCGTTAATTGAACAGGTCCGCCTCGCAACTTGTCTGCTCCAATTTCCGCGTCAACATCACTTTCCACCTCGTGATTGCGACCGTTTCACGTAGTTTAAGTCCGAAGAAAAGCCTCCGATCCGTCGATTCATCTTGGACCCCGAGGGCGGAGTTGTTCCAGGAGTTTTCACTGAATCTGAGCCGTGGGCGCGAGCGTGAAAAACTCTCGATGCGATTGGCGAAACGAGGCCAAGACACCGTCGTCCGCGGAATTTCGCTTGACATGGCCAACTGATTGTGGGTCTACCTGACCAGGTATTTTCCGTCAGCACGAATTCACTCGGAGTTTCAAGTTTGTTTATCTATGAGATGAAAAACCGGCTGCTACCGCTCTCTTAGCTGCGATCTGCGGCAGCGGCATCTCTCTTAATTTTGGAGACGATGACGGGGCCTTATCAATTTATTTTTTGCGACATTCTTAACGATAGCTGGCGAATTTAAGACAAATAAAACGAAAACGCGAGAAGTTGATAACTTGGTGCGATCGACACGTAAGTCTCCAGCGGCTGTCATGAGTTAGTCAGACGTGATCGGGCTTAAAAGTTGTTACCGCGTGTCCCGCGACAATCAGGTGAAAGACTCGCGAGTTCCAGTTGGGTGTAGAAATATGCAAAATGTGGAGCAACTAAGTCCAGGAGACTCGAGTTATGCAAATTCTGCATAAGCTGCGTAAGTGCGTTAATTGGCGGTTGGCGACTGTCGCAACCCGTTCTACCAACTCCCCTCCAAGAGACCTCAAGGCTGAAGGGAATCGCATTTAATTTTTATGCTCCCCAGAAGCGCTCGAAATTCCCTCGCCGCGCGGAATATCGATTTATGTCTGTCCCGCTGCACCGCGCATTATTTATGAAGTCGGCTCGCGATGGAGCCCCGGGCGCCCCGCCGCGGACACGGACTGATAATGCGGGAACATATTTCCACTTTTGTTTGCCCGTGCACGGCTCTGATTAGGCCACGTTTCTCCCGGCAACGCAAAACCCGCGGGGGTGGAGGAAGTATCTGGCAAATATTTGGTGTATGAATTTAATTAAAAACGCAGAGGGTCACTTCACTGCCGCGCAAAATCAATTTTTTTTACTTTGGGATTCTTTTTGGTGCTTTGCACTCTCGCCCCAAAATGCTGCTGCATGCCAAATTTGTTGTGCAATGTCACCTCAGTTTTTGGGTCGTTTCGGTTCGGTTTCATTGTTCAGATAAATACATAGCTTCTGCCAAGCGCAGATACCGCCACCGGCATGAAATAGTACTTCATGTTCTAAATTGGTACTTTATGTGGCTTGGATGTATCAAACTTCATGCAATCCGGTAGCATAAAAAGTCACAGCGAGCGTGTCTTTTACATTTCAATACAGCTACTATAAACTTTACAAAATAGCTCCTAAAATGTACAACAAATAATCAGACTAACTTCGTTCGAAAGATTATTTGTAGTAAAAAACACTATTTTGATAGAGAATTAATTTATGTCGAGAGAGTATTTCTGTTACATACATACATATGTAGAAACTCAAAAATGTATACAATGAATCTCAGAATATTTTTATTTCGCATGTAATTTCAATACCCCAGATAACAAAAACAGTTTTATTTGTGATTTGTCGTTGAAGAGCCTAACAAAAATCGAGATTTTTATCACAATTTGGAGTTAAGGGGACATTCCTATCAAACACGTGCGAAGTAAGAAATCGATCTAATTTTTGTTAAATGTGCGTAAGATTGTAGCTTAAGAATGTAGCGTCTTTTTTTAATGGATGTTACAATCACATGACTCTAATATACATCAATTTCAGACTTTTCTTTCAAATCAAGAGGGGCAGGAGAGGCACTGCAGTTAATATTTGGTAGATTTCGCAAATTAAATTTAGTACAACATCTATACTTCTAAGTTGTGTTACTAATTTCAAAATTGCGGTGGGTTGAAGTTTTCCAGAAATCATACAAAATTTCTTTAGAACCCTTTTGTTAAAAGCTCCCTTGTCTATCGCAACTATTAGTTTACAATAGAAGAGAAAATTAATTTTGCTTTTAATACTTCGTTAATCCTGAAATCGAAAGTCTTTTCAAATGACTTTAGATCTTTCCAAATCTTTTTGTTGAAAGATTTGTTATTGTATCCCACTTGTATATATTTTTTTATAGCTGTTCCAGTCTTCCGGTTGATATTTTATTGCCACAATTTTCTTTTTCATTTCGTTTATTGTATCCGAATAGCCTTCTTAAAACTTAACAGTTAAAAGGCTACTTTCGTCTAATTTATATATGGCCGTAAGTGTTTCTATAGAATGCTAATTTGTTTAAATTCAAACATCTATTTCTGAATTTCCTATAAAATTTTATTTGACTAACTTTTACCGACCATATTTAAAGATTTGAAAGGAAATTAAAGCAAACCCATCGTCCAACTAATTCGACGCTTCCTGTGAACGTAAAATTTCCGAAATCAAATTAAAACTTTGCGTCGAATTAAATTTCTTAATCGAATTATTTTTGTGGCTGTGCACATGAAGGTTGGGTCGGGGGCCGGGGGCCGGGGTGTATATATACACAATATGCCATCAAACTTGAATTCCTCCGTTATCAGGGCTCCCCAGATTTACATAACTCATATTTGGGGCGCTGCACTGAATACTAATTAGTCGGAAAGGGCCTCGCCTGGGTAAACACTTTCACTCCGACCTCATCCCGCATTCCAAGGGCTACTGACACCAGAATTTGCATGGAGCCGAAAGCCCCAGCTTCAGCTTAGATGTGTTCCCTTTTAATTAATCGCTCCCTTTTTCCAGATTGGCGATAATCTCTCAGTAGACATGCTCCTGACAACAGCCGAGTCCTCGATTTACAGTGCGAATGAAGTTGCCGGCCGCCTGCAGGTGGACACCCGCAGCGGACTGCGGTGGTCCGAGGCGAAGTATCGATCAAAAATAGTCGGCCTGAACGAGCTGAACGTGATCGAGGAGGAGCCCACCTGGAAGAAGTACATCGAACAATTCAGGAACCCCCTGATCCTGCTCCTGCTGGGCTCGGCCGCCGTCTCGGTGTTTATGCGCCAGTTCGACGACGCCGTCAGCATAACGATCGCGATCCTCATCGTGGTCACAGTCGCCTTCATCCAGGAGTACCGATCCGAGAAGAGCCTGGAGGAGTTGAAGAAGTTGGTCCCGCCGGAGTGCCACTGCCTAAGGGAGGGCCGGCTGGAGACGTTCCTGGCGCGCGAGCTGGTGCCCGGCGATATTGTTTACTTAAATGTCGGAGACAGAGTTCCTGCGGATTGTAGACTATTCGAGACCATAGACCTTTCTATAGACGAGTCTAGCTTTACCGGGGAGACGGAGCCCGCTAGGAAGAGCACAGAGGTGATGTTCCATCATGGGAACAACAAGGACCACACCAACATGAAGAACATCGCCTTCATGGGAACCCTCGTTAGGTGCGGCAATGGAAAGGTAATGTAATGGAACTCAAATTTTATTATTTATTAAGGTAAATAGGACTTACTTTTTATTAAATAATCCATTCACTCCGGGCAACCACGTATATTCGTAATTGCCAGTGAATAAGTCGAACCGTGCAAGTACAATTCCTCGCAACTCAATTTGAATTTTCAGCAATTTCTTATTTAATTCTTTAAATTCTGTTAAATTTATCGACAAATCCTCCGTGTTTGAAATCTATGAAAATTTACCCTTTGTGTACGGAGTTAATAATTCAAACAAAAATTGAATTGCCTTACAAATCTAAGTCTAAAGTTCTTGACTGTTGAAAATGTAATGCAATTCATCATTGTCTACATAATGACATCACATTCTGAAAACTTTCAAAGTAAATAAATGGTTTTAAGTCAGACTCAGAAATTTTTCCATTCGAAAAACTGCAACATTTTATTCGTGTAATTGCTTGGAGTTGCAGGGAGTTCCAATTAGTTGCAAAGTTTCAATTTCAGTCTCGGGGAATTGTATTTGCAATTGTAATTTAGTGCAGAGATATTTAAGTATCATCCAGCTGAGCTAGTTCTAAGTTGTCCCGAAAGCTGCTCCTGCAGCAGCACCACCCACCGCCCAGCCACTTGGCGAACTACTCCAGACGACAGAAAACGTCTTACTCGCGGCATTATCACACTTTGTTCGTTGCAGGGTATTGTCGTCAGCACGGGGGAGAAGAGCGAGTTCGGGGAGGTATTCAAAATGATGCAGGCCGAGGAGGCCCCCAAGACCCCGCTGCAGAAGTCCATGGACATCCTGGGGGCCCAGTTGAGCTTTTACTCGTTCCTCATCATCGGCGTCATCATGCTTCTGGGCTGGATGCAGGGCAAGTTCCTCTCGGAGATGTTCAACATCAGCGTCAGCCTGGCGGTCGCCGCGATTCCCGAGGGATTGCCCATTGTCGTCACTGTCACCCTCGCTCTGGGCGTCATGCGGATGGCCAAGCGCAACTGCATCGTCAAGAAGCTGCCGACGGTCGAGACGCTGGGCTGCGTCAACGTGATCTGCTCGGACAAGACGGGGACGATAACCAAGAACGAGATGACGGTGACTGTGATAATCACCTCCGACGGGTACATGGCGGACGTGACGGGGGCGGGGTACAACGACCACGGCGAGATCCACATCAGGAGCTGCAACAGCCTCGAGGTGGCGAAGCAGAGCATCATGAATCTCCTGGAAATCGGCGCCGTCTGCAACAACGCCGTGATCCAGAACGAGACTCTGCTCGGGCAGCCGACCGAGGGAGCCCTCCTCTCGGCCGCAATGAAGAACGGGATGTACGCGGCCTCCGACAACTACATCCGCATCCAGGAGTACCCGTTCTCCTCGGAGCAGAAGGTGATGGCCGTCAAGTGTATCCACAAATATAACAACAACAAGGAGGAGATATTCTTCGCCAAGGGCGCCCTTGAGATGCTCCTGCCCCAGTGCACTAAATACGTGTACGGCTCCCAAGTGGCCCCACTCACCAAAGCCAACGAGGCCGAATTTTTGGCCGAGGCCTACGAAATTGGACGCAAAGGGCTGAGGGTCCTCGCGCTGGCAAAGGGCAAATCACTCCAGGATCTAGTCTATTGTGGCATTGTGGGGATCACCGACCCGCCGCGACCCCTCGTCAGGGAGTCCATCGAAATGCTCATGCAGAGCGGAGTTAGAGTGAAGATGGTAACCGGCGACGCACAGGAAACCGCACTTGCAATTGGTAAGCATCACATTTTAAGCTTTTCTATTTTTTATTTTGCTTAATTTTAAATCCGAATCCACAAAATTCTCACATACTTTTTGTTATAGTAAGATTATCACAACGCTAAGCACATTGAATACAACATGTTAAAATTTTAAACTATAAATATTATAAGGAGTATGCAGCTATATAAAGCAAAATATATATCAAAGTCTGTAAACTTAAAGTTGGATAGCAGAATAGAAACTAGAACTATAAGAAAATTCTTAATATCATTTATATAGAGATCACTTTTTCGAAATTCAACCTACAAAGTGATTCGATTTCAATTCGATATCTTGTCATCATCTACTTGGCGATAGTTGAAGAGTATACAAGTATATTGAAAAGAAAAACTTAATCGAAACCCAAATTCTTGTATAAATCATAGATAGTCATTAGAAAATAGTCCACTCTTCTCTTCCCTCTCGAGAAGTTTAGATATAATCTATTGGGTAAAATTCAATACACAAATTTTCAAGTTCAAAACTTTAAGACAGAAATGAAATATTATACTCAAAAATTATTCTTATGGTTTAACGTACCCCGTTATTACTCTAAAATATGAAATACGCTTCATTCACTGTAAAAGGGTTTAGGAGGAATTTATCGAATTACTCCAGTGGCTTTTCTCACCTACCCCAAAATTGAGTTTAATTGTAACTACCTGGGGGACCCGCCCAACTTTCTGTTCGTATACCTCAAATATCCGGATCAAATCAAATTAAATTTGTCGTTCGATTAAATACTTTCCAGTTCCCAGCCAGGAATTCTCTCAGTCATTAAAACCTATCAGAGCGGAAGCCCACTGGGTTTCAGAAACAACTCCTCCGACGTGTACACATTTGCTTTAGGGCAGGTATGGGGCAGGGGAGTGCTCAGAGCCCAGCTCGACCACATAACCCAAAAACTTCCATAAGTCAATACTAACTTATATCTGGATAGGGCTCGTTCGGGATGAAAGCGAGCACCGGGTGCTGTGGAACGGCTGTGGGGGCGTTAAATAAAACCGGAAGCGCCCGAAATCGTCGAAAGATTGAATGGATGCTGTCTGCCTGCCTACAGCGTGGCGCAGCCTCTGGAGCCGGTTGAACGTCCTCCCCGCGCGGTGGTGAGCTCGGTTAATTAAAGCAAACAAAGAACTTTGCAGGGGGCTTAATCCTCTTCGGGCGGCTCCATGATTTTCACTAAAGTTGTTCTGCTTCCTTTTTGGCTGTCTGGGACTAGGTGGAGGCAGCTAATAATAAATACAAAATAAAATAGGAAAAATAAAACAGGACCAAAGACAAAAATACGCACAAAGTGATCCTTTTGTGCTTTTTCCCTCTGTCTCCGCTCTGGTCCTTTCGGAGTGATCGGGTTTGAATAGGGATTAAGTTATATTTGGAGAGTTGGCCGCTTGCCAGGACGTTGTTTTTCAATTTGAGGGCCTCCTCGGAATCATCTGGCTGAAAGGACGCTAGTTGGGATTACAAGGATTTCCCATGTGTCCTTAAATCACTGCCGTAGCCGTCCGAAAGCATCTGAATCAAACATAATGAAGTCGTGTAGGATACACCCCCACTTCCGCCTGACGACATGGGCGGTTTAATTAGTGCGCAATGAACTGTCCTCCTCCGGATTAAGAACATGTAAACATCTTTAGCCCATTCTTTATATTCTATTTATATATATTTTCGATCTCCCTACCTTGGAACACTGGTACTTTTGAAAATTACTTGGGTTTCGATCCCTTTTTTTATTTCTATATAAAAAATAGTGTCAAAAGTGATTAGAACCTTCCAGAAATACTAACACAATTTATTTCACGTTTCTGACTTACACCAATATTGAAAGTCGTAAAATTCTTGTATGGAATTACTTAAAAATTTAAATATTTAAATAATCGTTCAATTCGAAATTTTAGTATCTTAAATTTTGAGAGCCTTTGACTCTATTAGTGCTTCTTGGGTAAATGAAGATTTTCACGTAAAAATTCTCATATCAATTGATTAAAGTATTCCCGATAAAATGTTTAACAAGCCAAGAAAAAAACACCTTCTATTTAAGGTCAGTTAAAAAGTAAAGTTATATTATCTATCATCTCTAGGAGACAGAACTCTATAAAATAAAAAATAATATTCAGCTCTGTAAAAGTAACCTTCATAAGCGGCGAAGCGAAATGCAGAATAATTAGATTCTTACGCTACTTATTGAAAAATTATTTGTTGTTTATTTTTCTACGTACTATCGATTAAATGGATTCATAATAGCTTACACTTATTTATTAATAGAGGTTATTCACAGAGAAATCAACACTATCGCACTATTTCTCTAAAATTTACTGATTCATCTTTTCCGAAGTTACACAAGAGACCCATTTTTATTTGTTTTACGATTTTTGAAATAAACAAATTCTAAATTGCAGCAAACCTAATTGGGTTAGACACGGTGCATCAACAGGCCCTCTCCGGCCAAGAAATGGATCAAATGAATGAGATGCAGCTAGAGAAAGTGATCAATAACGTAAGCGTTTTCTACAGAGTTACACCTAGGCATAAGTTAGCTATAGTTAAAGCCCTGCAACATACGGGAAACATCGTCGGAATGACGGGGGATGGTGTCAATGACGGTGTGGCCCTCAAAAAGGCTGACATAGGAATTGCAATGGGCAAAAATGGTACTGATGTCTGTAAGGAAGCAGCCGACATGATCCTTGTCAATGATGATTTTCACACAATAATGTAAGTAAATAGTTTTGTTTTTCAGGGGTGCGTTAATTGTGGACAAATCGAATCGAAATAAGTTAAACTATGTTCCGAAAATGCAATTGAAGTTTTCAGAATAGCTACTAGTGTTGGGACTAATAATTTTTGAAAATCTTTTTATATTTATTATTATTATTATTATCGGATAGGCTATTTTTATAGATTTTTGTGTGAGAAATTCTTAATTGATAGTCGTTCTAACTGCATATTCGAATTAAGTATTAATAAGAATAATAGCAAAATTTAAATTTGTATATTCAATTCGATTCGTATTTTCCGAATTATTCACAATCCCAACTTTTTTTGTTTTTTTTTGTATGCTCAATAAATATTTTGTTGCCCAATAGAGCTGCCATTGAAGAAGGTAAAGCCATCTTCTACAACATCAGAAACTTCGTAAGGTTCCAGCTGAGCACATCAATCGCCGCACTGTCCTTAATAGCCCTAGCCACTTTAATGGGGATCGCGAATCCCTTGAATGCAATGCAAATCCTGTGGATCAACATAATTATGGATGGTCCCCCGGCGCAGTCCCTTGGAGTGGAACCAGTGGATCAGGATGTCCTGAAGCAAAAGCCAAGGAATGTGAAGCAGCCAATGATCACGAAATCGGTGATCGTGAACGTCTTACTCAGCGCTAGCATCATCATCCTCGGGACCCTGTGGGTGTTCCAGAGGGAGATGGCCGACGGGTACCTCCGGAAGCGCGACACAACCATGACTTTCACCTGTTTTGTATTCTTCGACATGTTCAACGCTCTCAGTTGTCGCTCCCAGACGAAGAGTATCTTCAAGATAGGCCTAACTTCGAACAAGATGTTCTTGCTGGCCGTCGGCTTCTCAGTCATTGGCCAGCTCTTAGTCATTTACTTTCCTCCCCTGCAGTACACTTTCCAGACAGAGGCCCTCACGGCCTTCGACCTGCTGTTTCTGGTGAGCCTCACCTCATCCGTTTTCATAGTCTCCGAAGTCAAGAAATGGTTCGAGCGGACGATGGAGCGAAAACTGTATAAAACGCGAACCGAACTCGATTTCGTATGACAAACAGAAAGCGCTGGAAGATTTTTAAAAAAGGACTAAACACAGACATTGGGTGAACCTAAGGGAGGAGAGCGTTTTTCCGATATGCTAATGATTAATGAATGTTCGTGTGCATGCAGCTCTATTCATGTGTTAACATTTCTTCCTATTACTTTACATTTTTTATTATTTATTTGGAGCATAGCTAGGGAAAAAGAGTGTAACCCCATTTTTTTATAATCGAATCGGATGGCACAGTTCAAATTATTGTTAGTTACCACAATCAAGTCTCCCTTTTTGGGTGAACTTTTTTGTATTATTTGAATGTTTTTAAGCTCTCTTGTGAGCATATCTCACATGTAACAGAAGAACTTTTGAAATCGTTTCTCGAAATCGGAGCGCTGTTGTAGCGAATAAATGCAAAATGGTGATAAGGCAATTTCAGGAGTTGTTTTTATTTATTATTTCCTTCAGTTGCTTTTGTTTCATTGGTTTTTGTTTGCAGTCCTTTTCAGATCTAAAAAACACTTTCAGAGCTCAGCTTTCGGGATAATTGAAAAAATTATATTCATTAAAATGAAATTCTAAACGAATATGAGGGTCTTTTACCTTAACAAAGACAATAAGATTCAGATTTCTAGATCAAATAGTAAAATCTGATAATATTTTTAAATGTTGAATTATTCGCTCTGTTTTGAATATGTTGAATTTCCCAAATATAACCGAAGAATATTGAGATGATTCAATTTTTCAGCGTTGATAGGCTGAGATGCCTGACTTAAAGCTCCCGTAATGCCTCAGACTGTCGAGCTTTTCGATCGCTTAATAGGTTGGGCAAGAAATACAAAATTCAGAAAAACAAAAGCCAGAAACGCCAAGATTCAGAAGAAATACTGAAAAAATTCTCAAAAAATTCGCGCGAATTTTTCTGGATTATTTCTGTATTTCTTCTGGATCTTGGCTTATTTAAATTTCTTTTTTATTAATGAATACTAATTCGTCGATTTTATTAGTGTATTAAAAAAAGCACATTTCATTGTTTCTGAATTTTGTCAGGATCTCATATTTATTTCTACATGTTGATCTCTAACTTAATGCTTTAGGCTATCAGGCTCTTCGATCGGTTAATATTTTGATGATTTGAAACCAAAACACCTACTTTTGTAAGTTAACTTCCTAAATAATTTTTATCAGTGGTATAAACATCAACTAGGACCGAAATTAGAGTTACCTTATTAATTTTTTCCAAGTAAGACGAATTGCTCGAAGAAGTCAAAGCAGTCTGCTTTCTCTTTCAGTATTTTAAGGTCGCTCACAAGTATTTAAAGCAGCTACCTAAACTTCTGCCAGATCCTCGGTTTATTTTACTGACTGCAAATACGTAAATATTTATTTGTTGCTGCATGGCTGTTCGTCGCACAAAGATAATTGAGTTTGCTTTTGCTCTAAATAATGGTTATTAAAAATCTAATATCTTTAAAATGTCGTCTTGTACCTTTAACTTTCTAAAAGGAAGAAACCAATTAATTTAATAGTAAATCGGAATTTTTAACTATGGAAGCCGATCTACCACTTCGGAATTATTTATCTTAAAATAAATACTTTAAAAAAAACAAAATATTGGTGAAAGATCAAAACCATTTTCCTGAATTTCAATAAATCAACTCAAGACAATACAAGAAAAAAATGGTGGAATTTTGAATGACGTGATTTTTTCATTAGCTAGGCATTTATTTTGTTTATTAATATTAAAGAGGTAAGTTTACTTATTTTAATTTATATTTATGTACATATACGTTAATTATTTTATTTATTTTCAATGCCGCTGATTTTCAAATTAACAGCAATGAGCAAATTTTGGTGTGCTGATTGTTATCGGAAAAACAGTATTAATGAATGTCCAAGAAAAAGTTACAAAAAATCTTCTAGCGCAGAATTATTGAATGCTATCAAGAACAGCAATAATATTCGATAATTTAAAGAAAACAGCAAAATCGTGAATATGACAACGTAAATGGCAAACGAAATAAAACAAACGCATGAAATTTGTGAACATCTGAAAAGTGATGAAAACCGAATTCAAACTGTTTTAGAATAAGTCTTAACGTGTTTCACTCAACTCTCATTTTGTACTATTAAATTTTATTTTAACTCTTAAGTCGTTTTCTGTACTGTACGTTTAGTATTGTAAAAATTCCACTAACGGCAGTATTTTAAAGAAGGAAAAAGTTATCAATAGTTAAATAATGTCGTAGTTATTTTATATATGTTAATCGACGCTTATTTTTAACTAATTTTATTATGTTTACTTCAAGTGTTATCCTGCGTTTTGCTTGGTTTTTAGGAAAGATTGTCATTTTCGTTATTTCCTTATTATGTAACAAGTAATTTTAAAACATTGGCACTCATTTAACGTTTTAAGGAACACTAAGATTTTTGTGAAATTAATTTTAGGAGAAGTAAAGAAAATACTTCTACTGCCGCGCGGCACAAATATGCAGCGTTGTTTTTATTATTAAAAGTCACCTACATAGGTACTTTATTTGCGCCAGTTTGGGAAGAAAAATCCCATTTTAACCCTAAAAAGAGAATAGCTCCAGGGATTAGGCAATCAATGTGTTAAGCTAAAACGAGACAAATTGCATCTTCAAACTTATGACTAATATAAAATCACACCAGGTGAAATAAGGTCAAATAATAGTGATATATATTTGTATAATTAGAAATATTATCGTTCTATTAAATTGCTTTATTAACATATTCCGTGTCGCGTGTACCGAAAACGGGTCACAAATGAAATTTCTTTCTCTCTCGTCAAATGTGTTTACGTGCATTTCTCTCATGAAAGCTTTTTTTAAAATTCTGAGAAAGAACATGTTAAAGAATTAAATAGAAACGAAAAACGCTAAATATTCGAATGATTGCAAATAGTCTCGCTTTAGAAAAACAGCAAAAATATTTTAACTTAAAATTGAAAATTTTAATTCTAAAACAAATTTTGATAAAACTCAAGAAACTCTTACCAACTAGACTTTGCGTAAAAGAAACATTATCACTTCGTCAAACAAACGAAACCTCTCACTTTTCAACTAATGTAAAACACCACTAGCACGAAAATGACAAATTTTGCGCACGAAGATTTTTCTAAACACTTTAAACGAAAACGGAGGTGGACGGTAAACAGAAATATGCTAAAAAAAACTTATTAAATGGCTTGCCGCAAGCCTTTAGCTCTTTAAAGAACACTTACTGAAAGCACAGGATTTCACTAAACAATCTTTAGTATAGAAAAAAGCGATCTAATCAACCTTTGATACTTCTTAGGAGATAGTAAGGAACTCTAAAGGAAAAAGTGCACATTTTTAACTAGTATAAGAGTATGAAATATGTTAATTAGAATAAGGTAGAAAAGCATCTAGGAAACAGGTGAAACTCCACCGTGAATCACTTTTAATGCTTTTCTCAAAGTTCTTTAAAAGTTCAACAAAATTAAATTTAAAAAACATTACACGATCTTTCAACGCATTCGTATTACTCTGCAGTTTTATAACAACAATCTTAAGAATTCAAGTTTGCTATCATTTTAAAAGTGAAACAGTTTATAGGATCTAAAAAACAACATCATCCTCATCATATCGCATCATAACAAACAAACAAACAAAAATACAACATAGGAAAGTGCAAATCATAAAAGAATCTACTACAAATTATCGACTGTTCATCAAAACGGAAGACATATCATCGCCAGAATATACTAAAGGTACGTAAAATTGCATAAAAATCATAATTATCAACATAAAGCAGAAGATCCGCCTCGGCCTCTGCAGCATTTGCTGTTTTTTCGCAAGATCATCAGCCACATCATCGCACATCAGGACATAATCACTCGTACTTAGTCATAGCTATCCTAAACTTAACGAATTACTCTAATCCTCGTCTATATTTTTTTATTCGAACTTTCAACTAATTGTACAGCTCTCCAGTTTCAGTTCATGTTTCCGTCATCTCTTCTCGCGTTGTTCCCGTCTGTAGCAAATAATCTGTTCGATGTTTGTGTACTCTAGCGTAAATTATAAACTATTTTGGTCATCAGAGGTGGTTTTATTCTGTTTTATTAACTGGCTTTAAACTGAAGCTGTTTTAAAATTTAGAACAAGTTTCCGAAGCTTTAAAAAGAATTTGAAAACATGAATTTGTTTTAGAAAAAATGTAAAGGTTTACACTATCAATTAAATAGAACTATATGTATTTCGAAAACCATATACCAAGGTCCCTAAACATGCACGCCCTCTAATCTGGATTTAATGATCCTGTACTACATACAATGTAATTTTGAAATAGTTCTGCATTTCATTACTTCCAATTCTTGTGCCGTTTTATCGAAAACTCACAAGTATCTATTAATATTGATAGGAGTTTCATAAAATTCATAATTCATTTTGCGAGTTTCCTTGTTTTAATAATTTGTTCTAAAACTTTTTATTCTATATTAAAAAATCATATTACGCTATTAAAAAAACTGTTAAAAATAAAACCACTTTTGAAAACCACATCCTCTAATTAGTGACTCTAAAGAATTTTTACTGCTTTATGTAACTAACAATAAGAAAACAAAGAAAACTTTTTAAGGCAAATGAGTAAGACATGTATTAAAACGGAAACAATAATTAGGATCATAGGATAGGTGTTGCATTTATACGGAAATTAATATCTAAAAGTAAATAAATAAATAGACAAAATATTGAAGGCAATTCATCTATTTACAAATGAAAATTTTAAATAATTCTCTTTTATTTTGTTAATTTGCGTGGAGGTTAAAATTTATTCATTTTCTGTTCGTCTTTCTCTGACAATTCAAAACGTTATTTTAAGCAAATTTCCTAACTTCTGAAAAATTACCCTAGTTATTTAACAAAGATTTTAACTCTGACAATATTACACAACTTAACAAGAACTATACAAACTCATTTCAGTCCTCATAATAAAACACGATTATCACACGTTCATTGGGGCATTTGGTCGGTTTGTTTTTTATTATTAGATACTACCATCATAAATTTCGACTCATACGTATAACACGAGATATTTTAAACTTAAGCAATAAGTGAATAGTTCATGTTCAAAAAATAGTTATCTGTCCAACATGTTGAATTTTAAAAAACAAATTTAATATAAATATTTAATAAGAAAACTAAATATATCCTCCTAGAATTCGGTGTTCATTAGGCCCAAAGTTGCTCGCTCGTGTTTATGATACCGGGGCTCTTTACCTAAAATACGTTTTAATCTATTTTACATATCTAACCGCGCACTACCTAATCAAAATTAGCATAATTAACAAACCAACCGATTGCCCCACGATTGATCTATTCCGTAAACATTAGTAAAATAATAAGTAAACACAAAAAACACACTGAACACTTGTTCTAAAACTACTACTGCCTGTGCTATTAATTTTAAGAATGAAATTTTGTGTATAACTCGCTTGTGAGACGGAGAGAAAGCGGTAGAAATTTCAATAAAACAAAAATAATTAAATAACAATTATTTGAAATAAGCACATCAGACGTGTATATGATGAAGCTATTTATTTACTCGAAAACCGTGGTAAATTAATTTGAATGACAAAGAAATAAATCAAAGGTAAAGGTTATAATTATTGCATTAATATACAACTATTGAAAATGACCAATATTTACATAAATCAATAAAGAACAGAAGTAAATTTAATAAAATATTCATGTAGACTTTCAAAACGTTGTTTTAATTCGCTACGTCAGCAGCCTTTTCCTAATTCATACTTTCAGATTTAGGCAGATCAAACGTAAGTAAACTGCAACATTTACATTAAAAACTACGACTTTCAAAATATAAACTTGACTAGCATACATAAATTCCATGCTCGAAAATAATAAATGCTGTTTGTTTTTTTTTTGATTGCGTATATCTCTGCTTCTTTTTTTAATAGACACGTTGTACAGTGTACAAGAAAAACATACGAATGAAGAAATAAAAAAATTTTTACTTTTGGAGAAACTTACCTTTCTATTCCTTAAATTTATTTGCAAGTCAAATCCGATTGACCTCAATTATGGAAGTGGACAAGGTTTGAGTAAAGTAATAAGTTAAAATCGCCAGTTAAATTTTTATATTACAAGACTTTATTTCCCTTATCCTTGTATATAATATATAATATTTTGTAATAATCAGTATTTACTTTTTTTTTCAAATATTTTTCTTAGTCCTAAATGAAGGGAAGAGGGAACAAATACAACAATAAAAATTTTACTCCTTTTTTGGTACGTACATAAATTTCTTAAATTTTTCTTTTCACGAAATTCTTTCCTTCCTCTCCTTGTTTCCGTTTTTTGTTTGCATTTTATTTTTTTGAAAAATAATCTTCGGAATTTAGATGTGTTAGTGTGCTTGTATATTACACGAATTTTCTCTTACCATTTTCGATACCATATTTTCTTCTAACATTTGAATTCTAAAATTTCCTGAACAACTCCTTTTCTTTGTACAAAACTGTTTTAGTTTTCCATAAACTTTTTTCAAAAGTTACATTTTTATCTTTCGGCTTTTTCGAAATTTTGAATTTTTTTTTTTGAACTTGCTCTTCGTATTCATACATACACACTTTGACACAATTTCGTTTTTTGCATGTTTATAAAATCATGAATTGGACTGAATTCATAAAAATTTAGAATTTTTCGATTCTTTTGTTATCCATAGGGTTTTCTAATATTTTTTTTTGTTTTTCTTTTATATTTACTTACTTTTCTTTTCTATTTATACTTTTGTTTGAGATCTAAAATTGCTTAAAGAGAGCCTTATGCTTTTTAGTTTTGTCCCGAATGTTAATTTTATTCCTCTTTGCTTTTTTGTTTTGGGTGGTTCTTGCTTCTTTTTATTTATTTTACTTGACTTCGTCCAGACATTAATTTTGTTTTCAAAGTTTGTCGTTTTTGTTCCTCGTTTTTATTTTTTCAATATGCTTTGCTGTTTGAAAAGTTATTTGTTAGGTATGAACTTGTAAATGTATTTCAAAATTTAGTGCCGAAGCATCGGTCAAAGACTCAACAACAAATAGGAAATCATAATTAAATATTAGTGATTTAGAAAACTAGAATTTACTATTAATTTGCTCAAAATCGCACGTTTTCCAATTATTTGGTTCTCTAGTATAAATGAACGAGATGAGATTCAATTCAGATTTAATGCCAGAGTCACAAGTTTCTTAAAAAGCCAAATACTCGTTCATTCCATCAAATAACTGCTCATTGGCAAAGCAAAGGTCTGAATGTTTTCAAAATGAACTTCTATCGCATCATGAACTCACGTAAATTTGATCATATATCCAGAAATCCATTCCAAATCCAATATTCCCTTTGTTGTAGAAATTATTATTTAAAAAAAGGTTCAAAATTCACGTTATAGGATTGCAAGTTTACGTCCAAAATGTTTGGTGTTAGTAAAGAAGAACGCAACCAAAGTTGAAAACCAAACAAGAGTTGTAGAAAAGTAAAAATATTAAGTAAATTCTTTCTCTATTTCTTTTGTTCGTTTGTGTTTAGGTATTTCGTCTTTAAAATAAATTTTATATCTATTGCGGATCTTACGTATGTAAAATAATTCAACAGTTATTAAAAACGGTTTCTTCTGCGCTATCTTCATTTAGTTATTATTTTTGTTTTTTTGTTTTTCGAGTGGTTTTTATATTATTTGCGTTATGCTATTGTTGATTGATAGATAGTAAATTAGTTTTGTTCACGTTTTTATTACCTTTTTATGTTTACTTTTTTGATTTTATTTAATCTCTTTTTATTTATGTTCAACCTGTAACTAAAACAATATTCTATGTCTTTGTTTTGTTGTGTAAACAGTTCCTTAAAAACTAAGTTCATGTTTTGTTGTTTGAGTAAAATAAAAACAGTTTCTATGGCACATTTGTGGCAGCTGATTGGCCTGAATTGCGATCATTAAATTTTCAGTTTGTTCCCAAAAGCAGCGAATACGCCTGACGTGGTTTTGTTAATGAGTTTGCTACATTTTTCGTTATTTCTCTGATTTTGGTGGTTTTGCTTACGCTTTGTGAGTGGTGTAAGTTGCTCGTTTTCGTTATTTTTATTTCTAAGGGGAATGTTACAAACACATTTGCTGCATTGATAATGTTTTAATTGATGTATAATTACAGGAGTGTTCTGAACCGTGAACTGCAAGTGATGGAAAGAAGCGATTTTGTAACGACGTAACGTTACAGTGGAAGTGGCTCCGATAGTGAAATTAGTAATTTGAATAAATTATACTCAAATTAGGATCTTCGGAAACGTCCGAAATATGTCTTAGGACTATATATACAAGCCGCGATGTGCACGAAACAATTTCAGATTTAGAAACAAAAATATGTAGACCACTCAAAAATTTACAAGCGCCCCTAGAATCTCCAGTTCATTATTAATAATAACATAATAACTATTCATGAATAGAACTACAATTTTCTGAGTAAATTTTGTTTAGGATCGCTGATTTACAATCAGCTATTAAAAATACTAACTTCAAGCAAACGACCAATTAATATTTAAATTTATGTAATTTGTTACATTGCTCTTGAGATCGCCGATATCAAATTTGATCTAAAGAAAGATAATTTCCAAATAAAGAAAAAATGTGTTTAATGTATAATTAATTTTTATTACTGATCTCTTTAATCTTTTATGTTCTATTCATAAACGTTATTGTGCATTTTATGATAATGACTTTAAAAAAATTAGGTATGCTTCCAAATTTTCAAGCAATAACGTACACATTTAAAAATTGTAATGGTGAAATTGATTGAGTTAATTTAAAAACACGGTAAAAAGTGTATAAAAAGTGCATTGGACGTCATGGGTACCACAAAATGCATGCGATCATAAAACGATCGTACCTTCACAAATCACAAGTTTCAAAACGCTCGAGTGAGTCTACAACACTCGTTCGTATGTTTAGCTTTCCAGAAAACATAACAATTTGAATATCTGTAAAGTAATAACAATAATTATAATAAATATGCATTGTAGGAACAATTGTCACTATTTCATTTACATTTACTTTAATTGCTGTTTCTGTATGCATGGCTCTATCTCTGGCTTCTTCTGTTCTAGTTACTTCAATAACTTCATTTATACTTTGTGCTGTGATTTGAAGTAAGAATGAAATGAGGTGAGTTCGAAATGAAATGCGATTGGCTCGTAAGATTGTGTCACACAAGAAAACAGTCATTATTTGTCTATTGCAAAATAACTCTATTGTTAATTGTTTATTTAAGATCTATTCAACAATTTCTTCATCATTTATATAATTGTATGTATAATTGTATGTCTTCTTTAAACTGTACTATATCATTTTATTTCACTAATTATTTTGTATTATTGTTACGAGGTAGCAGATATCTTTTCTTCTGACTTTGTGTCTCAACGTAAACTTAATGTTAAGGAACCATATTCATTCACTCAATCGCAGTCACGCAGTTTAACAAAATACGGAAAGGAACTGAATCTGCTGGATTTATATAATTTATTTATATTTGTTCGCAAGTCGATTTCGTACGCCACACCGATTCACCAAAGGAAAGCAAAATACCGTGTCGATTTCGTTATACTTTGTTAAAATGAATGAATGAATTGAGCAAAACGTTTTCAGAAATGTCTCGTCGATTTGCAACATTCTCCCTGTTCGTTTACACTTTTAATTAATATTAAACTTTAAAAAACTACATATATTCACATTTTAATTGAATTATTTAAGTAAGTGTTAAGTGGAGCAGGTATTCGCAACTTTTGCGCAAACAAACATCGCTGGTAGGTCCAATCAACTATTTTGTTGAGGCTATTGTTAACAAAAATATAGTATTACTTTGTTCACTTTGTGATGTACTTTGTTTCTGTTCTTTTTTATTTAAAAAATAGTTTTAAAATTATTAGCTATTGCAGTTTTGTTTCTTGTTTTCACTTATATTTTGCTTAAAAACTATTATCACTATTGCAGAATATTGTTTTTTAGGCATTTTGTTGTTTTACACGTGATTCAACGGGGGGCTGCAAATTAAATTGTGTGAAGAAACGAGGATCTCTTCTCGATATTATGAATGAATTTAGTTAATAACTTTCCCAAAATCTAATTCGAATATACTCACACATACTCAAGTGGATTAAGATTTTATATGCAACAATAAGTTGAAAACAACTATAATAATTGATAAATTAAAAATATCATCGTATATTAATTATAGAAATTATGAAAAAGATAGAAGTTAAAAATCGATCGCGTAACAATATGATTGTTATTTCAGAAATTGTAAAATATTTTACTGCTTCAAAAACTTTAAATTAAAATCAAAAATCATTCAAATTTTTATTAGCAAAAGATGCATAACGATAAAAATTTTTTGAAAATGTTGAAATCTTAAGAACTCAGTTTCAGTTTCAACCAAAACTTCTAATTCGAAAACTACAAATTTGCAAGCAATAGCAAGTTTTTCAAAAAATCGGGAAAAGGTATTTTTTTGGTTAATAAATAGAAATAGTTATTGAAAAAATGTGCTAAAATTTTTTTAAAAGTGATCAAAGATTTTGAGTTGAATTATAGGATTTATATTAAGGTTTTTTCAAAGCATCAACAGACGATTTTTATAATATCAATATTGATTCGGAAAATAAAATTTGAATGTCAGAAAGTCTGTAGCTTTTTTAATCTTATCCACGCTCGAAAAACGCGCCTACTGTTATTAAAAAGCCTCGGCTCAATATGAGCTAAATATATGAACGAAACGTACAGTGTATAAAGTTTACGTTTTCCAACTGCCTTTCCCAGACCATAAAATTTAAAGTTATGAAATCTCCGAAGGGTGATATTGATACTATTAAAACATAAGTGCAAAATTAAGACCAATTGCGAAAGGAAGTTATCAAATAAATTCCCTCAAAAGAGTGTCTCGAAGAAATCCCCAGAACAAATAAAAAACCAAGTCCAGTCGAAAAGTGAGAATAGTTTTGATTCGCTTCAATTAAAACGTTCACTCATGTTTAGGTAATTTCCGCGCGTGATTTCTTCGTAATTTTTCCCTTTTTTCAATCTTCGTAATTTTTTTAATGTCTTGCCCTGATCTCGAAGGACCAGGGCAGCTTGGACGTGGCAATTTGTTGAATTGGTTTCGCTTGGAAAACAAAAAACACGTCAAAAACTTAAAATTATCGCTCTGTACACTACAAACCTTAGTTAGTTTTCTATTTATAATGATCGTTCGCTTGCCTTTCTTAAATCTTTGAAGGTTAGTTCCACGGTTTTTGACTTTCGTTTCATTTTTCTTATTTATTCTTTTACTTTTATTTTAAGAAGACGGGGAAGTTTTGGAATAATTTTACTTACTCTGCATGTATGTCATCTATTTCCATTTTTTTTTTGTTTTTTTTTTTTTAAATTTTTTAGTTTTTAAGTTCTCTTGCAGATAAAATTATGAAATTTTATTTGTACTTTGTTACCTCTTTCTTTATATAATAATTTACTTGTTTATTTACGTGTAATATTTTGGGTTTGTCCTGTTTCACATCAAATGTTTCTGTTCATTAGCATTAATCATTCGGGCGTCTGTATTTTGGGTGTGTTCAAAATTGTGTCCTGTTTGAGCTGTCTCTATTTTACAAATAATTTTACAGTGAGTCCCGCCTAACCTTTTTGGCGGTTTCTGCTCCTTTTGCTTAGTCCTGCGTTACTGCGTTACTAATAAATTTCGATCTCGTCGTTTCTGCCCAGCATCCCTCTCTGGTATACAAAAGTATTGCTTTCAGATATTGGAGAAGTGTCTGGCGATTGGTTTACACTTATTTTGAAATATTCGCTTTCTTTCGTATGGTGGTTTGTTTAAAATTATCATCTTCATACTTAAAATGTACGATTAGTTTTAAATGAAACATTACGCTCTTCTGGCTTCTCTTAACTTTAAAAGGTATAAAAATCGTTATGTACAGCAGATGTTCGTTTCGTTAATCATACTTCTTTTTTGCTCTTAATTGTTCTTAAAAATGAACGCAGCTATAACACCAAGATATGAAGGGAAACTATAAAATTTATTCCTCAATCATGAGACCAAATAAGAACATAGTCAAATGGTAAACGTGTTATAAATTTGAAACTATTATTTTACGCAATAACTAACATTAAACAAAAATCATATTTTCTCTCCTTCAAATGATAACCACTTAAGCCTTTTCGCGCTCTCCACATTTTCCATTTGTTTTATTTTTTCATTTTTTTTTCTATAAAAATTTTGATTTGTTTTTCCTACAATTTTTTTGTTTTTTGTTTCTTTTAAACTTTAATTTAGAAAGATATAATTTTTTATCACAGCGACTTTCAGTCAATTAGCCTTTAGAGATGATTCTTATAATTAAACACATTGCTTCCTTTACACGTTCCATTCTTTCCGTACTTTTGAAATTATTAAACATAAGTTTGATATTTTTGAAAAAATATTATTTTTTCTTTACATCCAAAATATGTTTTTTTTTCAGTTTTGTTTTAAAATGAAGTACATAAATTATTAGTGATTAACAGAACAGAGGTTGATCATCTCTAAACAAGCTTCCTTCCAAATATTTCTTATCAAATATAATTTTTATTTTTATATTTCATCCAAACATTTTACTTAGTAATTTCTTCATTTCTCGCCAAAGATCACCAAATATAGCCTAATTTCTCGTTACTCTATTCAAAATTTTCCTACAATTCTTCCCCTTTAAGCCTTCCTTCCTTTCTTTCCTCGATATTTTCCGTTTTTCTTTCAACAAAATCAGCAACATAATTATGTAAAAATTATAACTTAGAGACAAAGATAACAATAAACTTAAAAGTTAAGCTAAGCGTAGTTGATTTACCGATTTTTACAATGGATTGGCTTTTGCTACTACTGAAGATTTTGTAAATTTTTAATTGTTCGGATTGAGCACTTTCCTTTCAGAAGACAAAATTAAAATCACTTTCGTTTGAAGTTATGTTCTAATTTCAAAAAGTTTCATACTTTCACTTTGGTAAAAATCAAAAATTGGGATTGAGTTAAATGGCTCCATTTAATTGAATTTATTTAAGTAGACTCTTGACACATTCAGCATGGGAAAAACTTTTTAGAACACATATTCAGCCCTATGGGTTTTGGAAAATAGACGAATGAAAACATAATGACCATTATCAAGAAATACTCTTACTAAACTGTCGCCACGAACAATTTGAAGCAAATTTTAAATGCTGCTAGATGCTATAAAAAGAAAAGAAGTGTTCAAACAAAGTAATTTTTTAAAGAATGCATACATTTTCACATATAATCGCAGTGTTTACTTCGGTACAAAACGCCAATCCAATGTTCAAGAATCGAAACAAAAACCATTTATAGTGTAAACAGCATGCCACAGAATAAAATGAAAGAACAAAAAAACGTGAGAATATTTAAAAAAAGGCAAATTATATTTTCTTTTTGAATTAAATATACATAAAACAAAGAACTATAAAAGACAAAAACACAAATGAAAACATAACATAAATGCAAAAAATCTACATAACTTGTATCACTCTATGTAAAAGTAATTCACATTTCATCCTAGTTTTCATCGAAATTATAATAATAATAATAAAAAAAAATGTGCCTACCACTACGAAAATCTACAAAATATCGCCTTAAGGATATTATTACAAATTAGAACGTAAGAAAACGAGTGTGGAACCTAAGAAAATAAAACAATGAGACACTCTACTCTCTCCTGTGGTCGAACAGATTCAGTAAAAAACGGGCCTACAAAAGTTCCATTTATACAATGTAAAATTACTTTTAAAGTATTTCTCGCTTTTTCTTTTAATTCATATTTTGTTTACAATTAAGATTTAGTATCACTAAAAACTACCGTTTTCCTCTGAAGAAACCACGATTTGTGTTGTGTTTTCTTTTCATTTTTTTAATTAAATAATCTTTTAGCTTTGCCTAAAATGTTTTCTTTTTCAGTTGCAATAAAATCATTTGTTTAAATTGTTTGTTTCTATTTTTCATGGCTTTCCTTCCTTTTGATACTCTCTTCTACTCCTTCTCTCTGCAATTTTTAATGACAATTCTTTCGTGTTGCCACCACTGCTGCAGGGGTGCTTTCGTCCGAACTAAATGAATCCTAACAAAAGTAAACAACTTTTTTTGGGTGTTTAGAACAATTGGTCAACTTTAGTATTTTACATTATTTTTAAATTTGAGGATAAGTGAGAATGGGTATCAAATTGATCAATAAAATATGAAAATTTATAGAAGACGGTTTTTAGAGATCTTTTGACTTTTAAATTTTCATTAAAATAATATAATTGCAGTTTAAGTTATTCTTAACCGTGGATTGTATTTTGGTTCAAACTTTTTAAAAAACAGCGGTTTTCAAAGCTCCCATACCAAGTACCCCTGTTTTTCCAGATGATTGCAAAATTTAGTAATAGAACCACTGTTTGGAGGTGGAGTGTTAAACATTTTTCTCTTCTTCGAGCACGTAGATATCTAACTTTCTTCCAAATGCTTTTGTTAAATGACTACGTCTTGGTAAGAAGACACAAAATAATACTTTAAAAACACTTCGAAAAATGGAGAAAGTTTAGTTCATTAATAATTTTTAAATTAGAAAATAATATACAAAGTTGGAAAATTACAATTTTAGAAAACGATGTAGATTCTAAAAAAAAACAAAAATATCTTCCAAACTATTGGAGAAATGGAAGAGTTTCTTGTTCTATCACAAAAATGTAGATATTTTAAAGAAATTGTTAACATTATCGAATTTTCAACCGTATGTTTTCCTGCACATTCACTACAAACCCCCTGATCAAAATGATCAAAGTCAAGTCACACCGCCATAAAACTTTTCTTAAACATGTTTATTCTAAATTGTGTTATTTCGGTGTAAAAATGAGTTTGTTTTAACAAACCAGAGAAGTTGGATAAGATTTAATTAAGCTGTAGTAGCTAAAATAATCGCAAAGACTGAGCACGATTATTATAATGGAGTAATGCGGAAACTATGATTTTAAAAAATTTTTCTAAACTTCAATTGACTAGTGAGTCTCTATCTCCTATTTACACAATATATTTAATGTAGAAATGTCCCACAATTACACATTAAATTCAATATCTTTAATTTTGGGAATGCCACTTGCTGCAGCCGTAAGCGAAAGAAAAAAATTGATTGTGACACTAAATTCACATTATCCGAATTTAACTTTAACCTTTACTTTCCAAGAATATTTTTCTCTACTATTTTCTTCCCGTCCTTCCTCTCCAACGTATGGCACATTTGTAGGCGACTAGACCAATGCGAAAATAGTGGACAAACGTATTTTGTAGGTTCGAATACGGCTACGCATCTGGGGCCACAGGTTCAAATTGGTATTCGGATTTTATTTGTTTGCAATCACAATGAGATTAAATTTAGTTTAATTCCAATTTGAGTATACGGCTTGTAATTGCGCGTGATTGGTATTCGCAAATTAAATAAAATAAACCAGCTTTCTGGTTTAAAAAATTAAAAATAAAGACGTATATAATATATAAAAAAAAAAATAATATTTCTGTTAGATATTTTGATATATAAAAAATAACAATAAGACTGATACGTAAATACAAAGAAATTTGAAAAGTATTTCACTAAGGCCCCATTCTCACTGTTCCTACACAAACAGAAAATCAACCTGCATCGAAGCGTTTGTCCTATCTCTCTCCTGCTTACTTTACAATCGTACACAAACACTTAAACGAGTTCAAAATAGGTTTATATATAAAAAGTGAATTTATGGCTACAATATACTTCGTAATATAAAAAATCTTTCTCAACTAAAACATATAAAAATAAACAAGAGACAAACTTAAGAGTTACTGTAAAAGCTGTGTAGAGTTTAAAGTCCTGGCGACTCCCCGGCGGTCTCGACGACGCGTCATAGAATCTGAGACTTCTCTCGAGAAACCCTGAGACTCTGCAGCTGCTCGAACGACCCACGCGCGGTTCTGATTAATTGCTAAACGTAGTAAAATGATTTCAACTGGACGTAGAATACATGAGGTGCCCCACACTCTGCCCGGAAGAAGGACGATCGAAGTGAGGTTGTGAGGAGCCGGGTCCGACCCGGGGTGATTCACTTAAAATTGTTCGAGCTTTTTATCAAAGAGATCCGAAAATTGAATGCGTTATATGTCACTGCGCAACGACCGTCGTGGGATTTTGTTGCGTGCCGCCCGCGGGGGCCGAGCTGGATACCGTGACGACGGCGCCCGCCCCGACGGGGGTCCCAGCGCCTGTGGCCACAGGCGTCCCGCCGCCCGGCTGGGCGTGGGCCTGCTGCGCCGGCTGCTGGGGCTGAGGCTGCTGCTGCTGTTGGGGCTGTTGCTGCTGCTGCTGTTGTTGCTGCTGCTGCTGCTGCTGCGCCCCGAAGGCCTGATTGAAGGGGGGTCCGTAGCACTGGGGGAAGTAAAGTTCGTGCTTGACGACTGGTCCCATCCGCGGAATTATGTTCGCCTTGTTGTCCATCGACGTCAGGAACTGGGCGGCCGCGGCGGCGTTTTTCGCCTCGTTCGTCATGTGGTTCAGGTGACGCCGAGACTTCGACGAGTGCGGATTCATGTGGTTGTCTATGTGCTTCTTCACCTCTGGCTCTGTCGCAAACCGCCGCCTGCAATTTGGCATGGGACAGCAGAAAGGTCGATCGCCCTTTGAAAGAAACATAGTTAAATTAGCTCATGTGATTTAAAAGGAAACTTTAGCCTATATACGATAGTTGCATTGCAGTTGGGTATTATATTTTAAATCAGCGACCCCAGAAAACCACCAATTTTCAGGAAAATGCAATAAAACATGTATGTATAGGCGCATGAAAGAATCAAAATCCGCTCGATAGTGTAAAATCGTCTGGAGACCGAGTGTTTTTTTTCTAAATTTAATACTTAACTTTCTAGACTATTTCTTCTACAAGCATGCAGCTCAAAAGCAAACTTGTTATAATATTTAAGGATAAGCTATCTGCTGAGGCTTTATTAAAGAAGCCGAATAAGAAACTTTTTCTAGCTTACAATTAGACACACTTTCAGATTGCCTTTAACATGTGAAATATTGTCTGGGCTAAAAAAACGTGTCGTATTCGAGTTCCTTAATAAAGCACATGTTTACTTTAAAAACTATAAATTTTCATACAGGTTTCTACAATAACCGATTATTCCACTTGACATAATAAAATTATATAATTAATAAAATTTAATAAAAAAAAAATTATGAAACGTAGCGCTTAATATGCCTAATTCCAGTTCGGTCTGAACAATTTTGAAGCAAACAAATCCTCTTCCATCTGTAAAAATCACTTGTTTAAAGAATTTCACAAATCACGACTTCGATTTTCTATATTAACCCGATGTTTTTATAATATTGTATTTCTTGTGATTTTGATAAATACATCTTACAATACTACGAGCAGTACTTATCCAGATCTAAGGTTAAAACAGCATGATAAAAAAATGTACGAAATGATTGTTTGAATAAACAAGTTTAATATTAAAAGCTGCATGTATTTGGTATCGGCCAATTTCGTCTTTTGAAGTTATGCTCTTTATATTTTGATAGAAAGTGCAATTTATCCTGATCAGCCGTAAATTTATTTTTGTGTAATTATATGTTTAGCGCAAAACTATTATAGTTTCTACCGATTTAAGTTCCCTTGTGGAGACTTGTTCTTTGGAAGACATTCGAAATGCGAAGAACCGTAGAAAATGAATACCTAAAGAACATTAAAATCTGCATGCTGTTAGCTTTCTTTCTAAGAGTATACATTTGTACTTTATTGGTTAAATTTAGCAAAAATCTTTGCTTAAGCGTTTTAAACTTTACAACTACCTGGTGAGTTCTCGTGTGTTGGTCCAAGATGGCCTTTTGCCTGAAATCCTTCCCGCACTGCGCGCATTTGTAGGGTTTCTCCCCCGTGTGTATTCGAATATGCTGGAAGAAGAGGCAATTACTAAGTGATTTGGAAGTCCTGGAGGCGGTTCGCACCTGATTAAGTATGGTCCTCTGCCGGAAGAATCTCGGGCAGTAGAGGCACCCGTAGGGCTTCTCGTTCGTGTGTATCCGCAGGTGCTGCGTGAGATGGGACTGCTGCCGGAAGCGCTTCCCGCACTCGGGGCACGGATAGGGCCGCGACTCGATGTGGATGCACCCGTGCTGCAGCAGCGTGCTCTTCTGCTTGAACTCCTTCTCGCAGATCGGACACCGCACGTACAGAGGCATTCCGGCCGACCGGCCGTGCTGTATCACGTCTGGCAGCATGCTCTTCTGGCCGCCACCCCCGCCGCCTTGTTTTATGTATTGCAGGGACCCCAAATTTGAACCGAAAACCGAATGATTAATACCTTTCCCGTCCTTGAAGTAAGCTTGGTACTGCAGACCGCCGTTCCCGTCCGGTGAGAAGCACGCCCTGGACTCGGGCGTGCCCTGTGATGCGTCGTCCGGGTAGCCGCCAATTTCGTTCTTCGTTTCAGTCTCATCACCTGGAAAGGGTACGTCTTGGGGCCACAGTGTTGGAGTTGGTCCATTTTTGAAGATGAGATGCGGTGAGACATCTGTGGATTGGAAAACACAAAGTCAGTTCGGGACTACTCTTCAAACCCTAGCACAGTTTCTTCAAAAGAGGATAAGTATTTTTTTTTTTTTTTTAAATGAAAGTGTAAGATGAACGAGTTCAAAGTATCTACGTTGGTCTCTTCGTTTTCTTGACGAATGGAATATTTGGATAATTCTTTGCGGTGTTCTTTCTCTTTTATCATTGGTTTTATTTATAATCACCATGGCGAGTTTGACGACGTTACTGGCGGACAAAATTGCGTATTTTTTAAGCAAAAATCTGTTGCCAAAATGCTCTGGGCCTAGCGTAGAAATGAATTAAATTCTCTCTATGTTTTATAGAATTCCAAGACTATCTACTACAGTACAAATATCTTTACTAGTTGTATAATCCAAAAATATAATCAAAATAACCCTAAACAAAATTCTACCTTTTTTACTTTCCTATTGATTTCCCTAAAACAGACCGCATTATGTCCATCTCTTTTTAAAACAAAGTCCAACCAAAATATGAAAGCAATATGAGGGGAACTTCGAAATAAACTAATAAAAAGCTGAATTAATAACAATTTAATATCTGCCGCACTCCCCCTAATTGTTAACTAAACGGAACGATAACTTGTAATTATGTATTCACGTTGCATTTCTATGATGTGGAATAATAATCATAATTCTTCAGTATTAGTAGTTTAATATTAATTAATGTGAAAGGGAGAAAAAATCGTGACTTAAGTATAATTGATTACTGTTTCAATAATGAATGTTTTTAGGAAGCCTTTCATTAAAAATTCATTTTTCAGTAAATTATAGCGAACGAAAATGTTTACCATACATAACACACTTTCTTGGTAAAAAAATCTAACTTTTTAAAAATTTTATTTCACGGAAAAAATAATCGTCTACTTAATTCCGTTGTGCTAGAAATTATTGAGTCTTTAAATCGTGTACTTATAACAAAAATAATGAAACGGAGTTGAGCAATGTGAAATCAGTAGCTGCTCCAGAAGTAGTATTCGAAAAAATAATAAAATTAGCCTTCAAAACTCTGAGAAAGGATTGCTCGACAGTGAAACAGTACCCTTGCGACGTTTGTAGACACTTTGAACGAAAACGCGAAAAATTTTGCATATCTGGGATCAAAAATTTTCGAAAAAATTTTTAGTGAGAACAAATTTTGGCCAAAATCGTGTTTCACATCTTTCAGGTTTTTCGAACAAAAGAATTTTGAATTTTGAAAATAGCTTTTTGAAAAATTTTCCGAATTTTTTTCTTTTTGATTTTTTTTCAATAACTGTCGCTCGCCTTGGTGGGTGCGCACATGTTGATTGAGGATGGCCTTCTGGCGAAAGTGCTTGCCGCACTCTGGGCATGCGTAGGGCTTCTCACCCGAATGGATGCGTATGTGCTGGTTCAGAATCGCCCTCTGTCGGAAGCTGCGCGGGCAGTACGCGCACGAGAAGGGCTTCTCGTTGGCGTGGATGCGCAAGTGCTGCGTCAGGTGCGACTGCTGCCGGAAGCGCTTCCCGCACTCCGGGCAGGGGTACGGCCGCGAGTCCGTGTGGATGCGCTCGTGCTGCAGCAGCGTGCTCTTCTGCTTGAAGTCCTTGCCGCACGTCAAGCACTTGAACAGCCGCATGTCATTCTGAGACTTTGACTTGTGCGCGCTGGGCGAGGGCGTCGCGGCCGCCTGGTGCATCCCGTGGCCGGGCAGCAGGTCGGGCATCGCGTACGTCTCGAGGCCGCCGGACTGGTCCATGGAGCCCGCCATCCCGGGCAGCACTGGCTTGTTCAGGTAGTGCAGCGGGGGGAAGCCAGGCGGCGCCAGCATCGTCCCCTGGGGCCCTGGGTGCCGGGGTGCGTAGTACCCCAGCTCAGTCTGGGGCGGGTCGAAGCAGGGCCCGTTCGACTGAGGGTTGCCATTATTCGACTGGTTTTGCTGCTGCTGCTGCTGCTGACTGGCTGACTGGGGGTCGCTAACGGCCATTTCGATGCTCCTCTGCTGCGGATCATTCGAACTTTGGTTTGGGTTTTGCTGCTGCTGAGCTGCTTGATTCTGCTGCTGCTGACTCGCCTGCACGGACTGCTGCTGTTGCTGCTGCAGTGCGACCTGTAAAACACACACAGTTCGATTATAAAAATAACTAGACATTTTTAAGCACCCCCACTAAAAACTCCACCAAAACCACACACAAATACCTCAATTTATAATTTTGATAGTTTCAATATAGCGAATTCAGGATATCGCCCGAATTTCGATATTTAAAGTAGGTACTCTATAACTATCTCAGTAAAACCTCCTTCTATAAAAATTAAATTTCATCAAAAACGACTGATTCTTTAACGAATTAGAACATAAATAATTGGACCTCTTAAGTGCATATCGATTTCACATAAAGTTTTAGCAAAGGCTTTATAACTATAAAGATGTCGCACGCCGAACAAATTCTGTGGACACGAATAATTTCAATAGGACGTAGCGCTACGTTGTTCGACGTGCGACATCTTTATAGTTATAAAGTCGTTGGTTTTAGTCTACAAATGTTCTACTTAACCAAAATTAGTTAAAAATAACGAATGAAGGTCGTTTTATGCTAATGGAGTAGTGACTAACTGCTGAATTGGTTTCTTTGATTCCAATAACAAAACTTGTGTCCTAAACGAACATCAACAAACATCAAATCAAATCAGATCAAATCAGGAGTGGGGTTTCTGCCACTTTATATTTACTAACTTTTTAGTCGCGGGGTTTAAATGAACGAAGTAAAACAAGGGCTCCTTACCTGGCTCATCGTCACGTCGTCATCCTGGCCATTAGGTCGCGGGGGGTACGGACTAGTTGAGGGCGACGGAAGACCCGTTTGGTGCGGACCCCCGCCCCCACTGCCGTCCCTGTTTTGGTCACCCTCCCCAGGGGGGCTGTGCGGCTGCTGCTGTTGCTGCTGGGCAGCCACCACCGCCGCCGCTGCAGCCGCAGCCGAAATCTGAGGTGTGTTTTGAGCATTTTGTGCTGTAATATGTGCCTGCGAGCTCTGCTGCATCGACGGGTAGACGTCAGTGCCCCACTGCGCGGCGCCCCCGAGCGCCGCCGCACTCCGCTCGGCCGCCTCCTGCGAGTCCTTGTAGAGGACGTAGGGGGCCCCGGTGTCCTGCGAGATGCAGTACATGATCTGTCGCGGGACTTTGAGCCCCGCGGCCAGACATGCCGCAAACGAGGCGGAGAAGTTTATAGCCATTTCCTCCGGCAAAAATGGCTGGTTCTAACTTAAAGTTTACTTTGCACCAGATGTTCTCTCTTCTTTCTACTTTTAGTTTACTTTGCACTTAACTATCAAAATTACGTAAAAATTCTTAGACTTTTTTTTTGGAATTTTGTTTCTTCTTCTCTTGCTAAAATTAAAAAATTTTAGATTTAAACGTCGTCAAACTGCCTTTCCGAAAGTCATTTTTATTTTTTGTTTTTTTCGTTTTTTAGTTTTTGTTTTTATAAAAGAGATCAATTTCTTCTTTCTCATGTCATGTCCATTTAGCGTTATTTTATCTTCTCTTTTTGTGATTTATTACTTTTTGAGCCCGGCTTTGACTTTGTCATTGTCCATTTAGCCGCTGAGTGTGTCATTTAACTGAAAAGATATAAAAAAGAAAGTAATTAGACCTCGTCAAATAACCATACCTATAAAATACAAAACAAATTTTAATCTTTTGAATTTTAATGCTACGAGAATATTCAGCCAATGTAACTCTCATTCCAAATTTTATAAATCTTTGTATTTTCCAATATTTATGTGATATAGAATTGAAAATAAATTGAAGAGAAATTAAATTACCCTACTGAATGCATATTTCTATTATTCATTACTTGGAATTATAAATACACTGAAATTTCTCATTACTAATTGAAAAGTAATGAAAGTTAAATTATTAAAGTGGATCTTCTGAAAAAATTTGCAAAAGATCTATTCTTTTGAAATTATAAGGCTTATCATTTTCTAATCAGGATGATTAATAATACCCTACACCACAAAATCTTAAAGTAGAATAGTGTATGGTATGTCAATTCCAAAAGTACCTAGAAATCTTGTAGTAAATGCACCCCATTATTTCCCTCGTTTCAAAACGGTTTGTAGTTAGAAAAAAAAACTTACTTAGTGTATTAGTAAACTCCGAATGTAAATTCAAAGGAAACTATGTTTATGCATTGTTTTTGGAAATCCTAATTTAAATGTACATTTCGTATGGCGCAGTGGCGCAACAGGAACCAAGTCGATTTGGTATTCTGCCTGCAACTGGAGCAGACTTTATCAAATAGGAGAAAAGATATAAAGCGATCTCCCGACTTCCTGGAAGCAAAGAGGTCGACGCCAAAACGTCTGCGTCCGCCGGCCCCGCGGAGCCCGAAATCCCAATGGCAGTCACGAAGGTGGTTAATTATGAACAATGTCAGAACCGCTTGCTAATTCATCGGGCGTTACATTTCTATCCCAGTCCCAGCCTAATGACATCATTCCATCTTCAGCCGAAGGCCCCGCGGCTGGTGAATTACCTGGTTCTATTGATCCCACTCGCGCGGCGCATTTCAGATGCAGCTCACGAAATCGAGGAGGATTGAAGAGGATCTTCGGTAGCTCCGGCACAGCCGTCAGCCGGGGCGCTGCAAGGAATGCAAATTGCAGTCGTAACAGAAAGAGCAGAGCCGCGCCGAGTCGCGATGCGGGCCACGGGGCTGAAAGTAGGCAGAGGCCCGCACAATTTCCCGCAGATCTTTGTTTCGATTGTCATCTTGCGCAGTTGTGTCAAGTGAACGCCATAAAGGTGATCATAACGAGCGGCGGACAGGTGAGCTCCGCGAAAGGGGCACATGAACCCCATTTCCAGTGTCACCTGCGATCGGCCGCCGCTGATCACCGCCAGAGGAGCTCCTTAAGATCTCGGAACCATACGCGCGCCGCCTGGTGCAATCAAAAAAGTCAGATTAGGAGCGCGCGCCTTTCTCGAGCCTTAAGGCGCGATATGAATCGCTAATTAGGGCCCTGGTTGACGGCCTCCTTATTTCGTTCCCCGGCGAGAATATGCGCGTTTTCAGGCTCTGCGCAAACCACAAGAAAACCTACAAGAAAACTAAAATTGACGTGTTCCTGGGTGTTTTCGAAACGCGCAAGTGTCGGCATTCACAGCTGCATTGTTTTCTCGGCCTCTTCTATTTTTCTGAAAATTTTCGTATCTCTTGTGCGTGCCGGCATTTAGTACCGCGTCCAGCCGCCGAGATAATGCGAAGTTTCAGATATGCCACAAGGTGCTCACTTAGGTCCGGTCTGCTTTAATGCACTTTCTATGCGCGGGCATTGTGTTCGCCTCGCGGGGGCGAGGAGAAGACGAAATGGCAATATAAACTGGGGTCTGTAGCGCCAAATGGGGCGCCATTTGTTTTGGGTGGTTGAATTCCTTTTTCCATTTATGGGGAAACATTTTAATTTTAACGGCGTCCGTCTGAGACCCGAGCATTGTGTTCGGGTATTTTTTTGGTGATATGAGGACAAAAAAGGCCTTTTGACAGCCGCATTGTTGCACCGATGATGCATTTCCAATTGTTTGCAATAGAGAAACGGCGTCGAGGACACTTGGAATGCAAGGAACGTATCGCAAAAGGTAGTGCGATTTCTTTATTTGCTTCGTCTTGTGGTGGATGACAAGCGCTCCACCAAAATCTATGTCTTCAATGATTCACTCGAGTTCACAAGTACACTTTTTAATAAATTGCAAAATCAGCAAGTTCAAATAGTGTGCTTAACCAAAACAACACCTCCTTCATTACCCCCGCATTTCTTAGAAGACTCAGCGAAAATTAATAGCTGATGTTTGCAGACGCTCTTATTTCCGCAAACGCAAAGTGCGGTTGAGTGATTCACAACATTTGCCCGTTTTCGTTTGAATTTAAAAGGTAATAAAAATTTGTATGCATTTTATTAACACGCATTTCATTTTCTAATTAAAAGATAGAATTTTACTTCTTCTACTTATTATTAAAACGTACAATGAACAATTTGCAAGCATAATGGAAATCTCAGATTATTACAAATAATATGGAAACTAGTTCAACCCATCAATAATCATGAAGTTAATGTTTTTAATTCTAAATGATTTCGTTTCTTATATCAGAGAATCGAAGTTTTAGGTCAAAGTTGTACAGACTATCTAGACTATTCCAAATCTTCGATAACTCCTCTTCACTTTTCCATTTTCGAATTATAAATAATTAAACTTTAAATGTCAAACAAATCTTTTCCCAAAAATACCACCTACATATTTTAGACTAAAATTATCAGCTTAAAAAGGATTTATTTTGAAAAAGAGTGTGTATAAATTAAAGAATGGAAGTTTGACCATTGCTTAGCTAGGTACATATATAAAAACAAATATTCTACATACATATACAGAAATTGAAGTTATGTATTTCAATTTGCGTACACATTTCGAAAAAAATTCGCTAAATCTTGAGCACCACTGGGAGAAAATTCAGATCCATAATCTGAACCAAGAATATAGATTAGATTTAACGATTTTATTTTATAGAATTGAAAAGAAGCTGCCCAAAAGCGTACGATGTAAAACTTATTGACTAATAGGGTATTCCTCAAACCCTACTATTATTTCTGTGGAAATATTTTGATAACAAAGAATTGTTTTGCTTTGCGGTGTTTAAAAATCAATCCCCCAAGTTTATTTTTTCGCTTGTACCAGCTGTGTGACCACATTCGAGGTCGTAAAAGTGAACAATGAACGTGTTTCTCTGGCATTGGAAATCCCCGGGTACTATGAGCCCGCGACCAGAACGACGACACGACAATAACAAAAAATTCCCAACCACCGATTTGTAGCCATTAGTTAGTGCAAACGAAAACGTTTCAGCGCCCATTTATCTGAGCCTGTTGAGAGCTAATCATCGCCAGAAGAAGCAGTACCTGAGGCATATTCCCTGAAAAATACGTGTGCTCCCTTTTGCTGGAGCAGCGCCTTCCCATTGTTTATAATTGACCGAGCGTCTGACACAAAGAGCAATCGAATTAACTAAACTGACAAAGAGGCGGGATTCGAAAAAGCGAACAAAAATCACCAGGAAAGTGCGCATAAACATGAGGTGAAACAAGAAGTACGGTAAGTCGACGCAGCGGCACGGACGTCGGCCGACGGTGAGTGACGCGCAGGTCTGTGACAACCAGCGACGGCGGCAATTTAATCGTCTCGCGCAGCCACGCCACCACCTTGAACTCTTTGGATTTATTGCGCTCGGTTCGCGAGCAAAATTCGCCTTGCGAAGTGTCATTACTTCGCGCCAAACTAACTTTTTCCCTTTTTTTCGCTTTTTAGCCGATCTCGAGAGGAACGCGGCTCGTAATTTATTCGCAGATGGTTGGCGAGTTTGCAGCGAGAACTTGACGCTGCGGCGTCGGTTCGGATTCAGATTTAGATACACCCCGCGAAGGAGCGATTTTGCGTGATCGCCGTTTGCGATGCATCGCACACTCGCGCGCGGGACGGATCCAGCTGATTCGCACGAAGATCGATTTAAGTTCTATCGATCGCGCGCGCAGCAGCAAAACGATCTGGCTGGATCCGCGAGATCGCCCCATCCGCGCTCTGCGCTGGGGCTCCACGAATTGCTTGATCGCCGGTTGGCTGGCGGGCCCTGGGTGCATGCACGGATGGCTGGTCTGCCCGTCTCGGCTCCGCGAATTAAACATAAATTTATTGACCTAATAAAAAAATTTCATTTGTTCAAATTGCAGCCGAAAGACCGCCGCCATCGTCGTCGAAGTCGACGACGCGACCGTCGCGCAGCCGCTTGCGCTGAGTCTCGACTGCGGCGCGCTGGCAGCTTTAAAGATAGAACGCGGGTACGAGGGGCGCGATTAAACACTCTTCAAGGTTGAAGAAGTATGAACTATGAGAAGATTGAGTCATGCTGGTCGCAAACTGCACTCTATGGATTGCTATTTATGATTATGGGCGCATCGCTTCAAAATTTTTATTTTCGCCCTGCCGTCCAGGGTGGGGTGATTTATTTTGGGCAGTTTTACGTTTGAGACGATTTCCTCTTTTAATTGACTTTGGCCTCTATCGATCGCTTTTGTGGTTTAATGGACATCGAGTTTAATTTGCAAGTCGTTGATTGGTGGTCTTTGAGTTAGTTATTTCCAACACAAGGTCTTCTATTCGATTTTTAACCAACTCAAAAACGATGCGGTTACCAGCTCAATCCGCATGTATTTTTTGTGTGTACATGTATTTTTCGATATATGTTTTAAATTCATAATTCATACTTGCATTGATTGATCTACCCCTGCCAAAATCACTATCGTTCCAGCGCTAGAGAAACGTTAGGCTGAAAACTTACTTTAGTGTTGATCTACTTTTAGGGTGTTTATGCTTTCGAATTTCAATGACATTCACATATGATATGTAAAAGTTAGGTACCTATTCGAGAAATAAGAAAAAAATATTTGCATTATTACACTTTCAATGTGCGTTTCATTGACGCACCTTTTCCGTGAATAATTTTTACAGCAGAAGTTTAGAAAACAGATGTCATTAAAAAAATGGTTGCAATTCAACACTTGTGGTACGAAAATCTGCAAAGAGATGATCTTTAAAATTTATGGCGCTGTTGAAACAACTGGTCTATTGAAGATTATTTGCTGTAACTGTGGAGACTAGATATCAAAATTTAATATAAGTAATAGCTTTCGGCCGTACACATTTTTTTAGTTTATTATGCGTCCTTCATTTTTGATCAGTTGATTCATTTTTAAAATAAATCGTTTGCGCACAGAAAACTTGTAGCCGACATAACCTTAAAAAAATTCTTTCAAAATCAAGGAATATTTTTGGTCTAAATGGATTTATGTCTCAACCAAAATTGGCAGACGTTCGTACTCAATTTAAGTGAATGTCCACGCATGAGCTACAAAAATTTCTACATGCTGTTGAATATTATTTTTTAAGCCAACATTCATGAATTTAAAAAGCATGACATGAATTTGCATTCGACAACCAAAACGCGCGCTAATTTTAAGCCTTCATTATGTCCTCTGAGTCTGATATAATCACGGGAATGTCCCAATCAATTTCATTCATGAGCTTCACATCAAATCAGCGGCGCGACATCTCTCAGCAGCCCCGTCAGACGCTGGTTCCGCCTCGAGAGGAGCCCGATTTAAACGCTCTAAGAAAATCAAACAAGAAGCGGCTGCTTACTTACGCAAGGTGGACGCTAAGTGCAAGGAACCCGTTCAAAAAACACCAGCTCCGATTTTCTCAGTGCTGTGAATTGTGGGCCTTGCGTCTTTCGTTATTTTTACCCCGTGAAAGACGTTCACCTACTCGATCGCGGGGAGCGGAGCCGCTCGAAAGAAGAAATTTCGGCTAGAAACGTCGGGACGATAGTTCCTAAGATGCAGCAAAAATACACAACTAACCCAAACATCGCGGAATTCAGCGGGGGTCGTCATAAACAATTTTAGTGTCCGCCTGCAAATGATTTTTGTAAATATGACCGGTGCGCAATTCACTAGGTTATTCAACATTTTTACGAGGCATTCGCAGAGTTATTTTCTCGCTTTTTAGCAATTTTCCAAAAGACATTCGCCGGACACCTCAAGATTTTTGTACGTTTGCCAGAAATTATTCCCACGAAAATTGAGGCAAAAGCGACTCCCCGAAGAGAATTTTACCGGCAAAGATAGAACAATTTTCGCTCGCCAGCTTGTCACTGAGAAATTCTATACCGCGCGAAATTTTTTCAGTCTAACACACCGTGACCAACTTTTGGAATACGCCGCACATTTTTCAGTATTTAAGTACTTTAAATTTCCTAATTTTCTCAGCTTTAAAGTACTTCGGGGAACTTTTTGATAAGACAGACTTTAAAATGAAAACCAAACTTTGATTTTACAAAATTTTTGATTTCAGATACTTATTTGGAATAGAAAATATTTGAGGGATAAGATGGTTTCTTTACTAAAATATTAAAAAACTCAAATTCGTTATCCAAATTTGCACTTGAATTTTGAATTTTGTGTACCAAGATAAAAAAGATATGTAATTTGAAAGCTTTGGTAAGAAATACAAACTTTTATTTTAAAGTCATTGACTTTAAAAATAAAAAACCTAATCTTAATGCTCAATTGAAAAATTGCTTATCAAGAGAAACATGATTGAATTAGAGTGTTCTGAATTTTTCTTAGTGCATATGATATTTTAACAGCAGTGTCTGACTATGTAAGATTCAGAAACCAGTTCTTTGAAATTTCTGAGAGTAGTAATATAAGAATACTTTCATTATCTGCTTTACTTTCCTTATCTTATTTTACATCTAGTCTATAAAAAAAGATAAAATTTTACAAGCACATTTAACATTTGTTTACATTATCGAATAATTGTAGAATTAAAATATATTGAATAATTCAGGGAAAGTAAATTCTACGTCAGCAAGAGCAACCGTCAGCTTTAGCCATGAAAAGGCATTTTGCGTCAGAGAGTGCTTAAAGATGTTTTAGAAATGACCTCAATCTCAAAGTCTGGAAAATTGAATGCAATGTCTGGTCGATTTCACGTGGAACTAACATGTTTATATAATACCACTCGTGGAATAGATGTTTCTGTAGAATAATCCACGTGTAACAGATTTTGAACATTGTTGTTTAGGAGCCAAGAATTTTGAAATATGCAGAAGTATCTGTCGAGTCTAATTGTTTTCCAGTTTTTACAAACAAAAATTTAAATATAGAAATTGTTAGAAAATTTTAAGTTCTGTAAGGAAAATTCGACTGAAACGTAGTACATCTAATCCGAAATTATGGAGTCCTATCCTTTAATCTAGTGCTTATTAAATTGTTTCATAATTTAGAAGACTTGTTATATGGTCAGCATAGGCGTCGCTAAAACACCGTCTTCATCGCGCTGCGTCCACGTTGTAAGTCTTGAAACCCGAGACATGGTTCGCTCGCAGCTTCATCCTTTCCTCATTCCTAGTAAAATGCAAATCAGCGCTAAATGGCGACGCGATATTGATAATTAAACGCTGAGACTCTTTGCTCAGACTACGGGGAATTGACACATAAAACGTATCAAATTTTGTGCTCCTCGCCGCTTTCTCATTCGAAGGCAATCTCAAAGCAATTAGTAATTACTCTTGGCTCCGAAGTGCTAATTACCGCCTGTCTCCTTTCCGTCCGCGGATCACGTTTTGAGTGACGATCGCCTTACTACCACTAACTAATCTTGTTCACATGAGGCAACTAAATTCCGATTAATTATTTGTGTTTCCAATCTGGCGGAGATGTCTGGTGAAATGAGACCAATGCCGTGACGCTCAGAAGGTTGTCTAATGGTCGCGATCATGTGACGATCCACAACGACCAAAATGTCACCTCAATTTGTGGGGTCCCAAAACTCAGATTAAGTCTGGCGGTGGCGATTTTATAATTTACCTGATGAAAGAAAGTAACATTTGCTGCCTGTTCGCTTTGTTTTTCTACGCGAGTTCCCTTACCTGGCTGCTAACAGAAAATCGAAAATCGATGGTATGATTAATGGACTGAGCCCGAGAGGTTTTTTTCGGGCCTACCGAACCTCTGCATTTATCAAAAAGCGCTCAAACGAACTCCTCTCCGTCTAAATTTGGTCGATTATTCAACTTCCAAGAATTTTTTGTCATTCAATCTCGCCCGATCTAGCCTAAGACGTTCTGGGCCTGCTTCGAAAGTTTTTGGGACCGCTTTATTGCTTCCTTGAATTTTTTCTTCTTGACTTGCTTCGCTTGCCACAAGTGGCCCCTCGGCCTCCGATGGCGGAGGCACCGATCGTGATGGTGGTAGCGGAGTCTGCCGGTGATCATGAGACGGAAGCACTAAGGCAAGAGTTAATGGATGAGTATTAAATCCCCGCCTTTTTTTATGGCGATTAGAAAAATGTCAATCAAATTTGGGAGGGTTTTTGTGGCTTTCTGATCTTCAGAGATCTTTTCTCATATTCTGGAGTGAGTCAAGTGGAGTGTAAGGAAAATTTGGGGTGAATGGTTCTTAAATTTTTTGTTTTCTGTCCCCTTTTTTTTGTTAACTCAGACCTCACAAAGCATTTGTTTTACAGCCTGCGAGAATCGCTGTTAATGATCATTAGAAAAATATTTCCCTGCGATAAACATCTTTGAAGGGTTTAACAAATTTTCGTAGGCAATTTTGAAGTATCATCTTACGAATTTCTCCCTCTGTGAGGGTCTCATAAAATAATTAAAACTATTTAATTATCTATTAGTTGGAAGCAATAAATCAAATTAAAATTGTGTCGAAGCAAAAAACAACCTTTCGTTAATAGCAAATGAAATAAAAGAATAAAAAAGGCAGCCCACTTCTTAAAAATCGATATGCTTTCGAAATGGCTGAACCTTAATCAAGTTAAGGTAGGTCCGCCGAAACCTATCGATGTAGTTTTCCACCTGTCCGAAGGCATTGTAACGTCTGATTGACTGCCAATGACCTCAAATATTTCGAAGCAAGAAACGATGAGCACGAAAAAAAAACTACGAGAAATCCAACTTTAAAAAGCACCGATTCGCAAATTCCTATCACTTTTCTCTTGATCTGCTACTTTTTTCGGATAGAAACAGCGATCGGACGATACCTCGTGATCTAATAGCGTTTTAATGGAAATTGAGGCGCTGATGTGGGGAAGTTTGAATTTTTTAGCTTCTCACTGCACGTGACTCAAAGGTGTTAGGTCTAAAAAAGGTTAGTTTTGACGAGAAAGTAGTAAGCGTCGATCAATATTTCAATAAGTTACTTAAATAAATTTTTGCATCTATTTTTGACAGAAAAAGCTATTGAATAAAAAATTAAGATTTTTAATGAACTTTGTTACGTAAAAACATTAAAATGTTTGTTATTCAAGTTAATTGCTGTGAATGTACAGATTTTAAAGGAACTAGAAAGGAAAAGCATTTTGAAAAATAATCAAATTTCGAAAGAGATCATCAACAACCCTTTCGAATTCGTTATTTTCAGGAATTCAATTTTTGCAATCGCCTGTTTAATTCAGCTGCAACATTGCTGAATTTGCGCAGTTAACTGAAGAAATTGAATTCTTGAAAATAGTTGTTCTTTCATTTAGCTTAGAACATCTCGATGCCTTTCTTTAAGTTATAAAACTCTGTTACAAAATAAAATTCTCTTCAAACTCAAAAGTAATCCAATCAATATATGTAAATTCGCCACTATAAATTCAAATTGCAATCAAGGTCGTATATACCTTTAGTAAAAACGGTTGTAATATTATCACAGAAATAAAATTCAAGTACACAAGTGGCAAACAACTCATTGATTAATATCAATATCGTTTGAAAATAAATCATGTTTTGCTTTCATTTTATTGGAATCAGTAAAATATAAACTGCATAGCAATAATTTACGATCAGTCAAAATTGTTATTCATTCCTATCATCAAGAGCGAAATTTGAAATTGATATTTCCAGAGACATCTGAAAGATACTCCTATGACCCACCCTAATCAAATTCAACTTGCGGCGGAACATGACCCAGCTCAAAACGCAAAACCTTGCTACAATATTTATTCGCAGCCAAAAATGAGAGACTCTATATACACAACGAATCGTAAACCGAATATTTGTCGAAAAACATCAGTTAAAAATAGCCCAGGTATCTTTTGATAGTACCAAAAATTGCGTCTTTCCCAAATGCTAACCTATCCGAATGAATGTGGTATTCAAAAAACACAAGAGCGAATAACAAACAGAGCTCGCTCAAAAACATGAAATATTTGAAAACAACATCATTCATATCTCAGCTTTTGGCTTTGGCAGTGTGTTTTAACGCACGATCGGTGTCTAAAAATAAATCGATACGAGCGACTTTTACTTATCGAAATCGCGTTACTCCGCAAAATAATGCCCTCCGCCGACGAGTTGTTGTCTATTTGCGCTCTCTCAGGGGCTATATTTAATTTCCACTTAATATACTCCAAAGTGACAAAAAAGCAGCGGAGAGGAGAAACTTGTTTATCGCAAGATTATGCCGGCGGGTTTACCGATCTAAGCCATTTTTCAGGCGGCTTTGTTTTGATGGGGAAAAAACGAAAATATTCCTAAGCAGTGATAATGACCCGCACAATTCGGTATCGCAGAGGAGGAGCGAAGCTATTTTTTAATTTATTTTTTAACTTAAAAAAGAACAAAATAGGCGACATAAAAAGGCTGCGGAGTGCGACTCAAATTCGCATATTTCGTCAATGAGTTGAGGAAGAAGACGGAAGATTTGTTGTTAGTGCGCGCGCGGCCCGCTCAGAACAACCGCGCCAATTAGCAGAGGGCAGATGACTGCCTGGCTTTTCCCAGATTTTTTAACCGCCGCACTCGTTATCTTATCGCGTTGGGTTTTGATTAATAATAGGAACTCCCACTGCCGAGTCGAGAGTACAGTCTCTGGGTTTAGCAATTGCATCGTCCCCCGGGCAATGAAAGTCTTTGTGCCGAAAGTGTGGCTGAACCGATTTTATCGGCGATATCCACGGCTTCTACTACTTCTTCGCTTCTTGTAGCGTACGCCCACGCATTTTTCATCGTTCCAGCCTCAAAGTACGTTAGCCCGCTGAAACCTACTGCGCCCATCCCCCTCTGCCGCTAACTGCTGCCATCTATCCGCCTGCTCCGACACGAGCTCATTTTGCTCGAACAATTTTTGTGTGTCGTTTCCCCGGCAAGTGCAGTTCTTGGGGCCCCCAGCGGCGGCGGTGAAGAGATAAAATCTAAGGAAAAGTGTGCTCGAAACTAGTTTGGGTGGAGTTTTAAGGAATTCTTCTTGTTGTCGTGCACCTCGCAGCCAGCATCCACCGCGTCCATCCAGGCCTCTGCCTCTCGCGTCCCCCGAGATCTTTGAACCGAAAGTCGTTGGTGCCTTTTCTTCTGGTTCGTTACAGCTGCACCGCGGCTCCGGCAGGGCTCGGCGCAGACTATAATTGGGGAAAATGCAGAAAAAAAAATGATGGATGATAAATATGTAAGTGACGACCCAAGCTCAAGAATGGAGGCCACTCTTCTTATCAGAAAGGGGCTCTCGCCACATGTGACCTGGAAGAATCTCCTCAAATCTTCACCAGACTTGACACACTATAAATTCACTAAAAAGGTCAGGGGTTGGGAGCAGAGATCATTCTTTCATTTTTCTTGCGATTAGATAAATTCTAAGCCACGTCAAAAGGTAAGGCAGCTACGTCGCACGTTCCGTGGCATTTTGGGCCTTGGTCTCGCATAAATTTAAATTGCGTCGAGTATTGACGCAAAGTACAAGTTTCAGATAATTTTATGGTTGGTTGATTTTATGGAGGATATACTCCTGCTGTGAGAGGAATTGTAGAATTTAAATTTACATCAACTGTTGGACTTTCTTTAATAACTTATAAAACAAAAGAATAGATTTTTTTTCTATCCCGAATTTATTCATATTTTATATCCCATAAATAAATCCGCCTTCAGGCTTTCTAACCTTCAAGATGAGAAACAAAAACGTTTATCCGTGCGAATATTCAGTTTCATATTGATTAATTAACAAAGAAACGACGTTATTAATATTCACAAGCAAATTATTCTTAGAATCTTGATTTTTCACATGAACGATATTTTAAATTCATTATGCATTAATTCAGTCGCTGTGACATATCCTAGGTCAGACAAATACGATGAGTCATACGACACGACACACTATCAAAGTAAGAGACAACCGTACGCATAGAAGTTTTAGTATTTCTTTGCCATAGGTAAAGCTGTCGAATAGCACTATAAAGTCCGCATCCTTCCAATTTCATTTGTGAATTGATTTGTTGATATTTAATACATAGATCGAAAACAAAGAGGGTTAAAAAAAATTAGCATAAACAAAGAGGGTGAATAAAAATTACCATTGAATTTTTGTATGATTCGGATGCCGCTGAAAACAGTCTTGTCAATTATTGTACGAAAGAAAGTAAGTTTAAATCGGCTCGATTTAACGAAATTATTCGATCATAGCATCATAAGATCCACAATCATCTCTGTTTTACTTTGAAGGTCTTAAACTGTTTAAATTAATAACATATTCAGTCCAAACATTTTTTAAGTGTATGTACTTTTAAATTACCAAAATTCACATTTGCTTCAGTAGCATACTTATCGCCAAAAAAAAAATTAGAAAGTTTGCACATTTAATCATTTTTAAACTTTTTTTTTTGTATTATTCTTTTATTTGATTTTCTGAATAGAGAACCTTTTAAGAATATTCTGTGAAAATTTCAGATGAATCGGAGCAAAACTCACGAAGTTACAGCTGTTTAAGCAACTGCCCCTCATACATTTTAGCTTCGTTTTCGTTATTTTTGTGTCAAATTATTGCGTTTTTCCCACAACTCACGTTTTCAAAGTCGGTGTCCCTCATAACTTCAAAACTACTGCACAGATCCTTTTGACGTTTTGAACACTATTTCTGTACATAATTTACGAGGTAACGCTGGAGAGTTTTTTTCAAATTTGTTAATATTTTTTTTTACAATAATAAAGTAACCGATTTTTTTTCGCAAAAATCGCGTTTTTCACTTCAAAGTGTTCCCAAAAAATGAATAATTGAAATTTTAAAAAACCGTCCCAGCGTTACCTGGGGAAAGCGATTATCTAACGAAAAAATTTTGATTTTTTGATTTCAAATGATCCAGCACCGAGTTATGAGGGACACCGCAATTCTACTTTTTTTCGAGGTGCTACCGAATAATTGCTGCTATTGCCGTATTTTTTTAATATTTCTCCATGAAAATTCCACAGAATATTCTTCAAATGTTATATTTTAATGTACCATTAGTTTTAATAAATAGATTTTAACTGTGTCGTCAGAAAAAATTCATAAAGATGTGCCTTTTTTTATACGAATTAACGTCACCCCCCCCCATTTCGTTATTGCAATTCATCTGGGTAGTTTAATTTAATTTTTAGTTTAAGCCGTTTTCTATTTTAGCTTTTAGTAAGCGAAATGACATAAATAATTAATTACAACTAAACTTAAATTAAGAATATTATTTGTTCTCATATCTTACCTTAATTTTATAAAAAATGAATCCACGAAAATTTTAACGAGGCCGTTGATTTCTGGAAAAGAGAGAAAGAAAACATTCAGTTGTGAGCTTTTTGTTATCAAACGTATTCAAATTTAGTATGAGTAATTTTGGACAAATGAGCAGAGATTAGCTGCCTCAAATAAGATGTATCGCCCATAAATTTAGGGAATCCACCACTTTTACAATGGGGGCCTATCTCCGCGACGGAATAGTTTCATTCAAAATTCTTAAAATTCATAATTAGTCTCGTTATCATCCGAAATTTGCCACTCTATCCTCCCCCGCGATTTTTAGATAAAAAACGAAATAAAGTAAAGCGCAATTTTCTTATCTGCGGCCGAACCCAACTCATTGTTGTGCTGCTTAAGTGCCTTATCACGCCGCCTATCGCCCGACAGTCGAATGAGCCAACGAATCAATTTTTTTCTTTAATCAGTGGCCGTAACCTGCCCCAAGTCAGAAATTCCACTTCGACTTCGGCGAGTGAGTGCTTTTTAGCAAAACCAGAGCCCCAGCAGCAGCAACTTTTCGAGCGGAGACAGCATCATTTCTACGAATTTATCTGACTCCCCGAAGGTGTGTCACCATCACTTGTTCTCGCCATTAATCCAGCCGAGTCGTGATTTATCCAGATCCCTCCACGACAGCCGAATACCTGTACTTGAAAATCTTTTAGCACCTTTTGTTGCAGCTAGCCAAGCGGCTCAGTCTCCCGCGAAAGCCGAAAAGGTCAATCCGCGCGCTTGGCCACGCTAGCGGGCGGCAGTTGCTAGGAGCGGCAGCGCCGCCGCGATCGACCGTCGCATCGTTGCGTTGCGCCGCAAGCCGATGGCTACGGCTGCGGCTGCGGCTCCGGCTGCATATGGGCGATAAGCCGACGCGACACGACGCGTTTCTTATTGCGCGCACTCGCAACTGGCTTAAAACCTGAGACGGAGATGTGAGTCACACGCAATTCGCGGTATGCCTGTCGCTTCTTGTTTACTTTGACAATTTTTTCTGTGGCGGTTTTTCAGCAAATAAATCTTGGCGGGCTTCGAAAATTATTCCGGCTTCACTTTTGATACCTTCTGTACCTCCGTCGCCGTCGTCGCCGTCACACGTTACGGCGGTGAGAAGGCGGCTAACCAGTTCCATGGGGGGCCCCCATGTTACCTCCGCTCCGCTAAGACGGAAATGCTTACGAACTGAGCTGGTCTATTTCGAACTACCAACCGATCAAATGGGAAATGTGGGCCAAATTTGATCGCTGATAACATGCAGCGCGTTCGTCGGGAGTGGGGGTGATTTAAATTTTTTGAACACATTGCCCACATGAAGGTTTTCGTAACTTGTCTTACACTGCTCACGCCATGTAGTCAGAAATGTTTAATTCAAGTACAGTTGATATTGCCCAAGAACAATAATGATTAAAATAACAAGTTTATATATCTCAAAATGAGGCGCGAAATTATTGTTTAAATAATAATCACGCATTCCTCAACAGACATTTTATCTAGCTCAACAAGTAAATGTATTGCTAGTGGACTGTCACTCAGATTTAGCTGACTAGATCTTCTTGCAATGACAAAACGATCACAGAAAACAATTAGAAAATTTCTAACTTTAATTAGGTACATACACAATTTAAGTTATACGGATAGGCTGTTACAACGCTCACACTCATAACTAGGCTTTTAAGGAGTGTCAGCTTAGTTAATTATTGTAGAAATTTTGTATAAAATTTGATAAAGCTGGTTATATAATAAAAAAATAGAATAAAATAAAAAACTATTGCACACTTGAGAAAACTAAAGATTCCAGCGAGTAGATAAATTGCAGTTGTATTTTTAATGATCTGATCTTTGCTTTTGCGGTTGATATTTCCTTGATTTTCTTTATTTAACTAGGTGGCGGGAATAAAATTGGGGGAATTCTGGAATGAATTCTTCAGTGGATTAGAGATGTCTTGCTTATCCTTAATCATTTTAACAGTACCAGCAAAAACTTTTAAGCAAAGACATTGTCTCCAATTCTATATTTGATAATATTTTAAATATTTAGGAAAGCGCAAACTTATCAAAGTACGTGAATGACGTTCTGTAGCTTTCTGATAAATCATTATAATTAGCAACTAAAAGTAAGGAAACACACCTAATCTAATAAAACTACTTTGCGCTTTGTTAAAAAATGGTTTAGGGAATTTTTTGACTCTTGATTTATACTTTTGTGCTTTTTCTTGTTATAGCAATTCCTTCATGCTCCTTGAAAAATAGGAAGTTCTTCTATATTCCTTAAAATTATAATAATTGCAGTTTTAAAATGTAATTTTCAAAACTTTTTAACGAGTTATGCATGATAAACTTGAAATTAAAGCAAACAATTTGTTTTGTCTGGACGGACCAAAACAAAAACGTCGTTAATGAGCCAATTATATCTATGTAGGGCGTCCTAATGTCAGTTAATTTGAAAAGTTAATGATTCATTTGGATCCTTCCTCTGTGTCAGCCGCTTTTATAGAAATGCGATTAATGTTTAAATTTGCAGCATTGTATGTTTTATGTCTAGTTATTATCATTCGGTATTACAGTGATCCGTGTCCCATGTGACGTTGTTCTCACGTAAACCAAAATATAGTTCATATCAAATTGTAAGATTAGCACAAACCACTAGACACACAACACGAATTCAGAACGACGCTTTGGGACAGTAGTAAAATTAATTTTTCATTATATAGCACAGTTTGTTAGGTACATATCATTAGGATGTGACAAATTCGTGAATTTGTTAAGACCAGTAAATGATTTAATGGCTGCCCGGGGAAACATTAAATGTTTTTTTTAAGAAAATATCGAAGTTGAATGGACAATATTCGTTGGTTCCTTTTAATTTGTAGTATCCGTGCAGCGTGCCTTTCTGTTTGCAGTTTTGTCTTTTATTAGCTAAGAATTTCACAGATGCCGTCATCACTGTGAGCTAAATTAAAATGGCATTTGTGAGCATTCCACCCACCAGCGACGAGATTTTCCCATCCCCAGCTGTCAACTTACTTTATTTCGACAACACTCAATCCCACAGGGCGTGCGCAATCCAAAAGAGTTCGATTTCCGTAAAAAAAAATACTTTCGGGCTGGTTCAAGTCTGGACATTTAGCATGAAAAAGCGATTAAAGGTTGGATTTTCTCGCACTTAAAATGCACCACACCACCGAAAGCAAATGGAAAAAAATAACACAACTACCACTGTGGCGGGATGACGGCACACAGGGCGAACACATTGAACGCGACAGCGATAAAAAGCAGTTTGAGTCTGCCACTGCGGCCGAGTTCAATTGAAAAATTTAAAAAGCCCGAAAATGCAACAACAAGGCACACGGGGTGGAACGAGACGGCGATACCGCGCTCGGGTAGAAAAGAATCCACACAAATTAATGTCTCCTAATCGGAAAAAAAAACGAAGAATTTCACAACTTCCTCTGGCCGTCAGAAGCGGTTACATAGCGCCGCTCGAGCGGGCATTTTTCGGTGGGTCCACTGCCTCAGTTGTCCGCGGTGCAGCGTAAAAAATCAATTAGAACGACCCCGGGTGCGTCGGCCACTGCTTCACTGCTGTTTCACTTTCGCTGCAGTTCTCCCCGCGCGGTTTGATCTCATTCCACGAGCGAACGACCGCGGCCGCACTTTTCGCGTTCTCCTCGCTGTTTTCGGCGGCAGCGAGGCGAGGCGATCCGATCACCAGAATCGTGCGGGTTGGTCCGCGGCGTGGCGCGGCACGGGCAGGGCCAACGAACAAAGAGCAAAAAGTCCGCGGACGTCGTCCGAAATGCAAAAATTCTTTGACAGATTATGCAAGTGAAGAGCAAGAAGGCGCCCACGGCAAAAGGGACGAGAACTGTCAATCACTGCACACACGCCGAAACGGGACAGCCGTCGATCGCTAGAAGAGATGCGGCCGCAGCTCCTTTTGTCTAGGAATTCCTCGGTGCATTCCAGTGGAACAAAGAGTGCCGCACAGCGACTGATGAAAAAAAAAAAAAGTGAAAAGTCGCACGATCTTCTTCTTCGCCGCGTCGCAGCGACCAGTGTCACTTTGGCGTTAGAAAAACGAGCAAAAAACGAAACCAAAACACGCACACACCACGACACACCGCACTGCTGTTTTCCTGCCGACACCACTTTTCCCCGCAATCGCGTAAACTCAGAAATTCGCCGAGAAATCGGTGCCCAGAGCTCCACTGCTGCTGCTGCTGATGGCGCTGCTGACAAAGAGAACAAAAAAAACCCGGCGCACACAGCGACACGTCAACGCTTCACACAGTCCAACTGCGCGCTAACAACTCCCAACGCGACGCACTACCCACAGCAAGGGGAGTCGGCGGCGTCCGCACACACGCGCACGCCCCTGTCGGCACACGGCGTGACTAATGGTGACGTCATTCAGAGGAGCTGAGATAATAAGTGCGGAGCCCGGGCGACGCACCGGTGGGACCGAGACGGAACCAGAATCAAACAAGTGCATTCATTTCGCTTTTAAGGTGCACTTCGACGCACACATCGCCGCATTTGCATTTAATCGCCCAACGGGGGAGGAGAGGCGGCATAGTGGCTTTCTTCCCTCGCGACAGGGACGGCCGGGTGCGGAGCGAATGGGACGGCCGTATGCGCTGTGATGCGTGTGCATTGCAAACGTGGGTGGAGGAATGAGTAGACAGACGTCGCAAAACGAAAAAAAGACGCCGAGTGAATTCACCGAGCGACGGCGAATGTTTCGGCGTTGGTCCGACTGTTCGTTTTTTTCCGCAGCGCTTTCTGCTCGGACGGAACCGATCGGGCCTAATGAGTTTTTTTCGTTAGAACCAGGGACCTGGCGTTGCCAGATTTTGCGTTTCTGCAAGTAGGCGCTGCGCGGCCGGTGAGCGTGGACTGCGGAGCGTGGCCCGACGCGTCGAGGACTGCAATAAATTTTGACTTTTTGAATTCGTTCATTAACGGTTCATTGCAGTCGCTTTGTCCCAGAGGTCGGGGCAGTTAAAAATAGCCGTGACGACTCTCGGTCGTGTGGCCGGGCAAATTTTATTGGCGTCTTGCGCTGCCGTTGATGCGATAATTACTGGGCTTAGGAGCTTCTGCGCTGCTAATTGAAATTAAATACTTCAGGGATGCACTCAAAAGGAAAAAGGACGCTATAACACGTTGTAATAAAGCGACTATAATCAGTGGCGTCGCTACCCTAGGGCAAAGTGGGCGCTTGGCCTAGTCTAAAGCTATTTCCTTGAGAAAAAATAATTTAGGCAAATTAATTCAAAGAATTATAAATTTCATTAATTTCACTCATCATATTTACCGTAACTTTTTCAAAATAGTTTACATTAAAAAGATCAAAAGAATTTAAAGTGTAAAAGAACGCAATAAGAAAAATTATATAAGTAATTAAGAAAAACTTTAAATTTATAGTTCGAAAATTTGGATTTTGCAACTACACGTTTCTGTAGGGGTACAGAATAATTTTTGTTGCTAAACGCAGTTGCAAGCGACAAGAGCAATAATTCAAATATTGTACATAATTTTAGTAGCTTCTTGAACGCACCGAAAAAACTTGTGTTATGAATATTTAAAGTTAAATTATTCAATGATCGGGAAACCCGAATATATGTATCATACTAACAATTCTCATAAATAAAGTCACGGAAGAGCGTTGCAACCCAGGTGAAGTTTCTCGTGGAATGAGAAAGGTGAAGATTGCTTAATAAATATTCTGGAATCCCTGAACAAAATTAAAACAGACTTATTCCTGGGCAGGAGAGGAGCTCCGGGCTCCAATTTATTTTAATTGCAAAGTGCACTACATGTACGCATTCTACCCTTAAGTTTTATATGATATGGATGAAAGTTTGAGATTTGATGAGTTTGGAAGTGTACACATTACATAAAAAAAAATTTCTAGAACTCAAAATCTCTTAATTTTCACAGCCTGACCAAACATTAGACAAATTTGTTTTGCTGATCTTGACGAGATATCAAAGATTAGGGAGGTGATTTCCTTGTTTAACTATTTAGGGTGGCTCTAACACTTATCGTCTAGCCTATACCTTCAGTGGACAACAGATTCACTCGATATGTTTGTTTCTTTTACTTAGTGCTAATTGGACCCATGCCACATAAACTAGCCAACTAAGAACTTTAAAACTACTGATGTTTCCGAAAAAGTGTAAAGAAAATTTTGGGAACACTACTTAGTTGTCGAACTTTAATATCTCTATTTGAAATTTAAAGTTGGAAAATTGCTAAGCTTTAAAAGATCCTACATATCAATTACATTTAAAAAAATTTTTTTTGTTTATTTAAAAACAAAGGACCGCAGTGGGTATTATGAAAAATTTTTATAAAATATTTCAAAGAAAACGATCTCCTTTAGTATAAAAAAGCTCGTTCTTATCGTTCCCACCGACAAACGGGCGTAAAGGGCAATCAACGAAATTAAACTCCTATTCTGTCTTAACTATACCATCACCATTCCAACTTGACATTTTCCGGGTAACCCAAAAAACCTCTCGCGACTCACTTGATACCTCTTCATTTTCCCACTTGGCGAATCCTCAATGTGGCATTTAACTGCTCGAAAAAAGCAACCCCCGAAACCGCAGAATGAAGACCAGAACAAGAAGGTCATAAGTAGCTCAACAGGGCTGCAATTTAAAGGTACCCTTGATGTGCACCGGAGTGGGCTTAGGCACGGAGGGTAGCACACGGCGAGCACCCGGAATGCAACGTGATGCACACTTGCGCCCGAGTCCTGCGGGAGCAGCAGGAAGGGCTTCCCTCCTCGCAGGGTGCATAACGCAGCAATGCACCGGGAGAAAGCAAGGCGAAAAAATCGACCAAAAAAGGAAGCGGCATCAAATAGAACAGAAAACAAACGAATGAATGGGAATTGCCGTGGCTGGCCGGGAAGGGGGCGCCGCGCCGGGCAGGAGCACCCGGAGCACCCGGAACGGGACAAACAGGTAGCCAGCCACCGGCATGCCTGCATGGATGCAATTTACACTTGACGGGTAATTCTGAAACAAAATGTTGCTGCACTTACCCTCGGCTGCAAGGGTGCAATTGATTTGAAAATTGCTTTCAGCCCGACAGTGCGCCCGGTGCATAGGCTTTAGTTTCCTGCCGCGCCACGATGATGGTGTGCGTAAGTGGCGTTGTTCGGAGAGGTGCCTTTGCCCCACCGGGGGCTCACCGGGCTCGCTCTGCTTTTTTATCAATTGAAATTAGCCCCGATCCGGGACATGGAACTGGCTGTGGCTGTGGAGCCCTATTGCAATAATTCAAAGAGGCTTCGTTTTTGCAGGATGATTTGTAGAATGGGATCAAGGTGAATGGGAACTGCTCCTCTTTTGTGTATCAGTCTGAATGTTTTTTGAAGCTGACTCAGAACGAATCTTAATCCCATGAAATTTGCTTTAATCCTGAGATTTACGATATTGCTAAAAGTAACGTACACCAGGTTAGATTTAGCTGAAATGCGGCAACTACCCCCTACTTATTACATACTTGGATAATTTTGGTCGATAGCTGCGTTCAAAGAAATTTACAGTAATTATAGAAACAATTCTGATTTCATAATCAAAAACAGTTAACTTAAATATTGCAATATATATTTATAAAATACATTTTAATTATAATTTTAATTTTTAAACTTCCATATAGCTTAAAACATTATGAGTAGTACCGCGACGATAGTAAAAGTTTCACGTTAATCGAATAAGCTGTTTTTACGCGAAAACATTAGAAACAAATAAACCAATAACCGAAACTTTCCCCTTATCCACTTTAATAAATGATTCCAACCTTTAAAGTGAAATTGTAGGGAATTTTTAATTCTTTGTTCTTGTGTCTTTCAGTTTAATATGTTTAATTAGGCATATACGTTTGTATGTGATAGACTTTCACATTCCCATTTTCTAACTATGCTATTTAAATGTACTTGTTGTAAATTCGATTTCTCTTTTAAATTCTGTAGCACGTCTGTATTGCAGGATTTTTTTATGTACATATTTAAGTGTTTACATTGTTTACATTTTAAACGATTTAGAGTCTAAACTATAAACTCAATAGTAAAAGCTTCAAGATCAAGAATATGTTTGGAAAAATAATGAAGATTTAAATATGACCAACATTAGTTTAATTTTTATCTATCAATCATTTTGAAATTTCTTTACATATCTACACCTTTTTTACACACTAAGTAAGTTAGGAAGTTGCGGGATTCGCCATGTTTAATATCAAAATTCTGGTTTTCTTCAAAATCAATGATTCCAAAAACCTCTTTGTACCTATATTTTGGCTCTATCAGATATAACGTGTCGTAATCTTTCCGCAGAGGAAGCTTTATTTACAAAATTTCGATTTTCGATCCATCGAATTTATTAAAGTGCCATATTTTCATACAGTAGGTATTTTTGTTGTCGAGTCGAATGAAAATCGACACTCGTAATAGATCCCTAGGGCCTACGGCCTAGGTTCTGAGGGGAAATCATATATTATACATTCAACCGTATTTAAACCCCACGACGACTTAACTCCGCTTCACCAGTTGGATGCAGATTACATAGACGAACTAAACCATGGTGATAATCCACATTGCTTGGACATGCTGAGTGTATTGAATGCACTTTTCGCATAATACCTCTCTTACAGAAAACACTTGAAATGTCTGGAAATACTAATAAAAATAAAATCTCAGGTGATCCACCTTTAAAGACCAATTCAGCCCGAAAATGTGTTGAAGGGGAAGTCTTAGAGAACGCGGGTTACATGTCCACGTTAACCTGCGCCATTAAAAAACGGATTGCCGTCGTTGTTCGCCTTGAGCTCCAGTTCCTCACATTCAAACTCCAGTGGAGCTAGTTCCTCGGAAAAACTTTTCATTGCTAAATTTTGCATGAAAGTGAAAACTTTCACGTCGACATTTCGTTTTGTTTGAATTTTCGTACGTTTTGCCAGGGAATGCTCCCGCAGGAGAGAGGAAGGGCTGGGGAGATTGGGGCCAGCCACCCTTTGCCGTAGACTTTTCAGAAAAGTTCTAATGAAACACTGCGCGCAAACGAGCACAGGACGGTGGCCACGAACACATCGATTGAAGCGCACTATAAAAATCTGGGGAAGTTGTAGAATAGTAGGAAGTGAGTAAAAGTACCTTTCAGCTGCCTAACCCCGGGCCGGAAGCGGAACAGGGATGAATGGTGGGCACCCGCACCATCCGGGCCCCGGTTGTAGTCCACTGTCGATGCAAGTCAGTGTGGGCTGATGCACACCAAAGTGCATCCGCACACCACTCTCTGCTTCGAGTGGCCTGTTTATGCGGCGATTATGTTGCCAACAGAATTTTCTAAGTGGGCTTAGAACGAGCTTTCTAACCCCATGATTCTCACCTCACGTCACGGCGCCTCCTGCAGGTCTGTGGGCACAGATTTCACACTTGCAACCAACGTAACCTCGCACTTCAACTGTTCAACTCAGTTCAGTTTTGTTCATTTCAGTTCAGTTCAGTTTGTTTCTGTTCGCTACCATTCAGTTCCATTCAGTTGAATTCGGTGCACTTGCTTTTAAACCTAATTTTTCTCTCAGAAGTCGGGGAAAAAGCCCTGGTGGTCCCAGAAAAAGGCTGTGCGACCGAATCCTGTCCGTGCTCGTCTTGAAAGCCATCAATACACCGCCCCGCAGGGCTTAATCCCTAATGTCCTTTTTATCACTCGAACACAGGTCCAGAATATATCCACAGCTTCGAATTTCCACCGAATCATGTCATCTTGGTTTTTTTGCGAGTCTCCTCAGGGATTCTGCTTTTTTTTCACTCGTTTTTTCCCGGCCGCCGCGGCGGTTTGTTTGTTCGATTTGTTCCCGAATGCAAGTTGAGCTAGGACAAGATTACCAGGAAAACAGGCGGAGGGATAGAACTTTTCATGGTGGTTAGGTCAGAGTCGGGTGCACGGAATAAGCTTTTTTGGCCGGTGGGAAGGGTAGGGTTATTTGGAGCCCCCCCCTCCCTTCCCCCGAGGCAGGATGAGGAGCTATCCCTTGCAATCTGCGCAATCTCCCAATTTTGTTTTCTTAACATTCAGTGGATGGCAGTGGATTGCAAAATTTTTGTGCAGAAGGGATTAAGGGACTTTGAAAGAATTTTTTTTTTTGTTTATTTCATTTTTAGACTCTTCTTTTTCGGCTACCGACCAACCGTTTCTGTGTTTGGAGAAGAGAAAGTGTTTTTCGAGTTGCAGCGCAGTTTTAATTGCTGTTTTTGAACCAAATGGGGTTTGAATGACTTTTGGGGTTTTCGTAATGAATAGAGTTCCTCTCCGTGGGTTTCTAGCTTTTATTTTTGAACCTAGCCGGCTTATACGATGTATCTCCGGGCGGAGTATGCAGTGGATGTTTATTTCTTTCATGCCCAATTAAAGTCTAGTTGATGGCTTGAGGTATCCTGGGGGCTGGACTCACTCCCGAAGGGTTTGTAATGAGCTTCGAGGGCGAACTCATCCCTATCGAATTTATAATGAACTTGATATGGCTCATAATACCGTCTGGGACTTATTAGAGGATATTTTCAAAAGGAAGCTTAAATAAAAAAAGCATTTCAATGCACAGAGAAAAATAAAATTTGTATTTTCAGTCTGTTTCTAATCCGATTAGTCAAAGCGCAAGCCAGACAAAACTTGTGCGTAAAACTAATCTAGAAGTGGAAATTATAAATTCAAAATCGGTAATACCATGGTTAAAAAAAATATTCTACGCTCAGAAAATACAATTTATCTTATTATGTCCTTCTGTGATTGGATAGTAAAATCTAAAATAAGACAAATAAAATAAAAACTATATCAATAATGTGTCTATTTTTAATGTTTGGATAAACGTAAAAGTCTAATTGTAAGTATTTAAATTTATCACATGTAGTAAAATTAATATCAATTGCATAATAAAATCCTTATGAGATAATTAATATTATTTTTATTTATGAGCAAATGGCGAAAGTAAGTAAATATAAAGTTGAAATAAATTACTTTTTAAAACGCTATATAGTAATTACAAAAAAAAAAAATGTCTTCAAATGACGACTGGTTTTGTTGGGTCCACAATATTAAATTTATTAATTTAGATAGGTACAACTTTTTAAATTGACAGCCTCATAAACACTTATAGATATTTAAAAAGTATTTTGTAGTGTTATTTTATATTGGACCGCTATCGTTTTGAATTTTCAATTAATACAATATATTAGACAAATTCATCAGCATTTGAAGGAAGATTAGTTTCATTTCAATTTATTTTTCATTACGTTTCTCTCATGTGGCTTAGATTTGCGGGCCAGATCCCATAACATATCTTTTCAAATCTAATTTTTCCTTATTTCACAATGAATAGGCAGCTGAGAGAGATTCAAATAACAAAATAAGTCCAACGATCCCTTAATTTAAAAAATAAAGACTAAGGACTAATTATTTTAAATTGCATATTTCATAAATTTTAAATCTGCATCGATCTTGCAGTTGTTACTAAACTTAAATTCGACTTGCTGGCATTGTACCATGTATAAAATATGAAGGTGTTATTGAGTTTTAGTTCGATTTTTTTAAAAATAACTCTTATGTAGATGGTAAAGTACTATCCAAGCGGTGTAAGTCTTGTCGATTTATATGAAATAATGTGATAAAAGTAATATCTTAATTTAACTATTTAAAAACTGCTGTTTTGAAAAAAAAATGCGCTAAGAGTCGTTATTTAAATTATCTCTCTCTAACATCATCTAGAAATGTCCTTTAATCCTTACAACAGCCATCTTCTGCTTTTCTAAGAGCCGTCGAAGCGCCTTAATTTACAGCTAGAAACAGACCTTTTCAGAAGCCATCAAAACTCCACTCGAACAGTGAAACCTCTTCTGCTTTTGATAGCGCCAGCAGCGCTCGAAAGGAGCACCTTGACCCAATTTCCTTCCCTCATTTCCATGCCCGTGTTTAACCGACCGAGACCGGCGTTATCTCCTCGAGCACAATTTCGCCCAAAAACTTAGGAAATGCCTCAATCGTCTAAGAGGCCACCGGAGGGCCATTCAGCGCTGCAGCGCAGTCTTATCAGCATGCAAATTGCACCGGGCTCCCATTTCGGATCATTAAGGGTCCCTCTGCGCCCTTAGTGCGATTAAAAGGTAATCTCCGTCATCCATCCTTCCGATACTGTTTCAATTGAAACCGCCCTCCCCGGGGACGCGGCATTCATCGAGCAAATTTATAGTGGTCGGGGGGGCCGGAGTAATAACCCGCAGGAAGGTCGTCGGAACCCCACCTACGAATGCGGGCTCGCCCCAAAACAAATCACCACCCGGAACCCACCCACTCCACTTTAACCCGGGTCCATGGTGACTGCCACTGGAGCCGAATAGGTGAGGGATTTATTTTTATAATAAGCAAATAAAAGTGAGCGCCCGAAAACTGAAGTGCTCGGGGATGGGAAATAAATGGAGAATGCCGGGAAAAAAAATTGCAGAGCTTAAACCAGCTCTGCTACTGGATGATTTTTGACAGTCCGGAGTTGGGGTGGGCCGCTCGGCCCGATGGGTTCTGCTCTGGAATAAATTGTGTAATGCATCCGCGCTGGCCGTGGTGCATTTTTCATGTGCCCCCACCCCAAGCACGTGAAGTGGGCGAGCGGTGGTGCATTTTTTAAATAAAACCCGAAAAAATTGACCAACGTAATTTTTAAAAGAATTTTTTTTTTCGGTTTTTTTTTGTGAACTCAAGAGGTGTGCAGTGTATTGACTGAGGATGGGGTGGGGAGGGGTAGGAGCAACCCTACTTTAATAATATCGCCCACACTCCAGGTCTCACTCCACATGGCACAGACACACGGACGTTTGGTGCACGATATTTTTACATATATCCCCCCTCTCCTGTCAGTCAGCCCGAAGTACCTTCGTTTCGGAGTTTGGGTACAGCAGCCTAGAAAGCTCCAACATCCCCTCCCCTCTCCCCTCTCCCTTATTCCCACATCCTGCATCGACAACCCATTCCAACGGTTTTCGCTTTACAGCAGGACGTGATGCGAAAAAACCGCGACCTACAGCACCGTTATTTGGCAGCTGCACATGTCGAATTTTACCGGAATTTAACGGGAGTGGGGATCAGAATAAAATTAGGAGTAGGAGGTGCACTCCAACTCCTTTGTTGAAGGGGAGGGGAGGGAGTTGATGATGGGATTATCCCCTCAACCACTGCCGTCAACCCTCTTTTCGGCCGGGTGATGTGCATGCATGACTTTACCTATTTTCAGCTCTTCGATTATTTTACCTCGGGAAGGGGAGGAGGGGAAGGGGGAAACAGGGTATATATCAAGCGGCTGAAAGAGATGGCTTACAGCTTAAAGCGGGAAAGACTCTACCAACAGAGCAGTACATGAACGGGGAAAGAAGCTTAAGCGTGCACACCGCAAAACATCAGCGTAGTAGGGAGAAGGGGGTGAGGAGGGGTAGAGAAGGGGAAGGTGAAATTGCACAAACTCTGTGTCGTTTGTCCTTTATTTTGTTCTCTTTTCACAAAGATTCCTTTGGTCGCTGGGGGTGCCAAACTGCCATTTTCATAGGACTTTGATGCGGGGAATGGCGGGACAATGGGGCATTTATTTTGATACTTATTACCCCACTTCGTGCAGAATGACTGAGGGGTGATTTCTTTCAATTGGCTGTCTCTTATTATCCTCAAACAGTGGCGTATAAAATTCCCTCGAAGAAAATGTTAAGTGAGCTTTTAAAAGCAGTAAAGACATGGTTAAACGACCTTTAGTTGTTGTAAACCCTTCTTCTGCAGCTCTTTCCCTGCGCTCGACATTCACCCGATGAACGATTATTCTGAATGTTATTTTCCCGGGGCTAAGGGTGGGAGGTGCTCAAAAGAGACGTTTTAGCAAAAACTAAAAAGTCTTCTTCAGTCTCTGCGAAATGCATTAAAAACTACTTTCGGTCTATTCTCACTTTCTAAGGACTCTCTGTGAAATTTGTCCCGGTTTCACAAGTTTTCGGCCACTTTTTTTCTTTTTAATTGAAAACAAATAGAAACTGGCTGGCTCTTGCACCATATTTTTGGGCGCGGGAGGGGCGTGTGGTGCAATGCCTCGCTAGAGGACTTTACGTGGCATCAAGGGTGAGGCAAGTGGGCTCCACGATGAACCCAAGTCCCATTTAAAAGGATCTATCACTGAAGATGCTCGTTTTTAAAGCCTTCTTTATGGTAGAACTTTATTGTTCCTTGGTATTTCTTTTAGTCTAAGCATTTTAAAAACTACTATTGTCTGCTCGTTCTACGTGTTTAGTTCTTTTATATTATTTATAAACAATTATACAAAAATAATAATATGTATTCCTAAATGTATGATTTTTATTTTATATTTCTTAAGAGGGAGAGAGCATGTAACTGCGACGGAGAGAAAAAATGTTTTTGTTATTGTTCTTCTTTAAAATATAGGCATAGTTACACCAAAATTTATATCAAGCTTCGCAGAAATGATAAGTTACATCCAAAGCGGCCGAGTATCAGAAGTTGAGAGTTTAATCGCATTTTTCTCGAAACAACTTCTTTTAAGCTGGCGGACATGAACTCAAATTCCAAATTCCTAATCGTTAAATGCAAACGTTTTGTTTTTCATTTTACACATTAATTATTTGCGCTATTTACGAATTACATAGATTGCATCTTAATATATTTAATAAACCTAAAACAAAACATTTTTATTCTGTTTGCAATAACAAACTCAAAATAATTCCACTACGAGAATATATATTTTTTTAATTTTTGATTGTACCTAATGTATATCCAATGTAATCTAAAGTAATCAGCATTTTGATGAAACTTAAATAAATAAATACAAAAATAAATTTCCTAAACATTTTTAATAAAATAAAAGAACAGTAAAAGTATAAGGCAGTTACATTAATTATAAAATTCAAACGCATTGCAATTCCGTGGAGCCCCTCTTAAAATTGCCTTCACCTTGATGCCTGCACTGATATTTCTTATACTAAAGTTTGAAAACTCACACATAAAGGATTTGGGTACACTTGACAAGTCTTCCTTACGTTCATTTTCTAAGGGTACGCGCGTAATAATGCTCAATCAATATCTTTTAAATAATGTAAAGATTATTGAGGGGGTGGTAAAAATTACTTAATTCAAAATGACTTTATAAAGTTACGGAGGATAATCACAATAATAATAAACTTCTAGCAAATCGGTTTAACCGTTAAAGTTAAAAATGAGTTTGAAATACGACAACGTTATTATTTTAGTTATTGTTTGGAAGTTCGACTTAAAAATTTAATTTTATTTATTTTTGAACCCTGATATTTTCCTTTAAGATTAAACTAATTTCACTAATTGTAATTGTACGTAATCAGGATCAGGTCTTGCAAGCCCAATGAAGATAATTACATGCCCTATGTAACGCAGAAGATTACTCAGGTCCTGACCAGGATTTGGACCTAATTTGAATTTGATAAGGTTTTCCTGATCAAAAATACTTTGGACACCGAGGCAGACGAGCCCAAAATTTGGTGGGCGTTTCGATCCAAGACACCAAGCCGATCTCATCAGTGTGGCTACGTACTAAGCCAGACTATGTTGTCATTCTCTGAACTTGACTTGGTCCTGAAAATGCATATGTTTAGTGGCATGCCTCGTAAACGCCTTAAACAAACCCTGATATATTCTAAGGATTTCCTGAGATTAATTTTAGTCGGGTAAAAATTACTTGTACATTTATAAATATTAAAATCATTCTGACTGATAAAGTTTTTATTATTTCTACACATTTTGTTACTTAAATGAAATAATGTGTTCAATATAAAGGAAGCTCAATTTTCCAGAAATGGTCTGAATTTTCGGTCCCGATGAATTCATTAAGATAACAATCGAAAACAGCGATATTTAAAACCAGAAATATGCAGGACGATGTTCGGTAATAAATGGGCAAATTGCATCCTCTGCTCAAATAGGAAATGCGCGACTCCCTCCACCGAAATTGTCAATAAAAAATTTCCTGGGGGCAAAAAGGAGCAAATGAACGACTAGGCAGCAGCTAGGTCCGATTTATTCCTATCAAGAGGCCCATAACGTCCCAAACGACCGATTAATTTCGGACCACCCCCGGACGCGGTGTCCGAGAGCGAACCGCATCGCATCGCAGTCCGGGCACCAGAACCCGCGCATCGCCGGGCTCATTTCAATTTTTAATTGCATACCAAATGAAGCATATGTCAATTAAGCTGGAAATAAGTAAAAATTATTCCAAGTCGCCCGGCCATCGGAGGTAGTTGCGATTTTCTCTGTGGCAAGTTTTTCTACAGCCATCGCAGCAGCGGCGATAGGAGCGAATCTGATGATGAATATGCAGCATTTATGGCCCCGGCCGCACTCGGGTTCCGCCCAGCGGGAGGGGGCCCGGTGAGTACCGCACCCGCAGAACCCACCCGCCGGGCGGCATAAACCCGGCGAAGTGGTTGAACCCTGGTCGAAAAATATTCTCTCCGGCGGGATGGCTCCCCGGGCCAGCCCCCGGCCCACCAAAAAACCGAGCGCTTTTTGTGTGCATTAAAAATCGCGCCATCACCACCCAGCAGAAATCGATTTTAGGTGAACGGGCCCGGCTCCAACCCCCGCCCTGATTGCGTTCAGGATCACCCCTGCCCGTCCCATGCGGCTAAAAGGGCTGATTTTATTTTATTTCTGCCGCTCGTCCCTTTTTTCTCGATTTTAATGCTTTTCGGGGTATGGCCGCGTCCACCCTCGCTTCGCGCCCCCCAACACTCGCCAGTGTCTGGGGCTCATTTTTCTACGTCGTCGTCGGTGTTCGACGGCTGGCGGGCGCGCTCCGGTGCATGCTAACGAAAAACTTTGTAGCGAATTTCGGGGCATGCAACGTTCTTCGGAGTGTTCACCTGGAGCTAAATCGTGTTCTGAGGATATGCCCCGGCTTGTTTCGCATTTGAATTTTCACCTTAGCGCACTTCCACCGGGTCTAGTCTACCCGGGGCGGGGGCTCTTAATTCGAAGTCAGGGAGTGCGACTTTTTATTGCCCGGCGGAGCACCTCGCCCGAACTAACTCACCTGCGACGGTGGTTATTTTTAGGGCGGCAAAGAGCATGCATGCGATAATTTGCACACATGACATCGAGTCAAAAGCGATTCGCGCTGAGACGTAAACTGCATTAACTGCACACTTAATCTTATCTCGAAGTGCAGAGAGACGATGTTTGCAAACAGGCTGTAAAACTCACTAAAAAATTGAAAGGGCATAAACGGACATAAACTTTTCTCCACTAATTAGACTCCATTTTATTATCGATGCAAAAAAACAATAGAAGATCTCAATGTTCGTTTATTCACCAAAAAAAAAGCATGTGTAGATAAAGTTGAATAACTATCTAATCTTAATTTCATTAGTAACATTAAAAGCTTAATACAATTTCTTATATGAATGTATTTTTAACTAACTATGTATATAAGTATTATCTAGAGTTGCTTATGCAATAAGTTCTGGAGTAACAGAAAATGTATACCGGTTATGTCCTTTTTCACGACAAAAGCGTGCTTGTCACCAGTGTCGGAATTGAAAATTTGGCGCCCATTTATTTAGACACAAATAAAAAAAGGTAAGCGAAGTGAAATCAATATGACATCAGTTTCTCAATATACCTCAGCTGGGGATGTTTTGTCTAGATATAGCGTCTAGACAAAGCTCTATTCATTCAAAGGAGCCGATGCGATATGCGTCGTGCGGTCAGCACAAAAAAATATACATATATTTTTACAATGTTGAGGCATAAACACCGGAGCGGTGAGACCACCACGATCAAAGAACGTAAAGACATAAAATAATGTTTTTAATAAAAAGTTTGAAACGTCTTTAATTTATAGTTTTTACAAAATGCTTAACAAAATTTGATAGAGATATGCGAAAGAAAGAAATTTGCGAAGGAAAAATCTCAAATATCTAACGAAAAAGAAGCGATCGATAAATTTTTTATTTTAATTATTAAATGTTTTTTTTTTTTTTACTCATTTACTTAGGAGCCATTGCCAACATTTAACAAATATTTTGTTTGTTTCTTCGAGAAACTCATAATACAATTTCTCAAAACTAAAATTGACTGAAGAAGAAAAAACCAATAGTGTAGCACCAATGCACGAATAATTGTTTTGTAAAACTACTTCTCATAGAATGCAAAACTTAGTAAAACGCCCTGCATTAAAACTGAATAAATTAAATGAGTTTGTTTCATGAAATGAATAAATATAAATTAAGTTGCAAATTTTAATAAACGTGAGCATAATTTCCATTATTGTGTAATTAAGTATGCATACATTAAAATATTATATTAAAAATTCATCTCTTTATTAAGTTTCATCATTGGAAAGTATAAAGCAGTGTATTTAAATTAAATTGATTAATACTGTAATTATTTGTAGTGCAAATATCAATTAATTTTGTTCAAGAATTTAGATAGGTTCATATCTCTTTTTAATACCAGCACAATACCCAAAATTTCAGAACATTACAAGTGCCGAGAATTACTTTTGCATAATGGCGTGTATGTTTCTCGTTTAAAATTAGCCTGGTATGAAATAAAAATGTCGGATGATCTTGCCGAACTTCTCAATTCGAGCTTAATTGATCCCGACAACCGACATACGCGGCACGCACATTCAAGAGCAGGAGTGAGGTGCACTCGCGGGTTTATAATATTTTTTAAAATCGTGCAATCAGCGTGCGCGTGCACCCGATCAGTGCCGTGTTCATTTAATCTTCATGCCTAATCATTTTATCACGGATGTATATTCATGCGCCGCGTATACAAGACCATGTTGAATAACGGCGCAGGGAGGAATCATTGCAACTTAATCAAAAAATTCAATAATTTTTCATATACATACATATATGCAAAAATGTAGAAATTTTGTAGTCTTGATTTAAATTTTTGATTTTCACCACTAGTTACTTCTTCAACTACATGATTTTTAATGACCATAAAACAGAATATTTTAGTTGATATATATTTAGTTTTAATCCACTCTTTAGATTATGAAGTTTTGTAACGATAACGTCATAAGCATGATAAATCGTGATTGGTTGGTGCGTAATACGATGTAAAATAGCGTGATTGAAAAATAATATCTTGTTATAGTTAATTATGTATTTGCAATAAATTCAATTTGAAACTTTTAACGGTTGGTATCTCAAAAACTAATTAAACCATGAGTTAGAATTTTTAGAAACTCTGTTTTAGAGTAAAATAAAATTTAGTTTATGGTTATTGGTGTTGAAAGTTGAAAGAGGTGGATGCTATCATCATTATAACTTCTTGGTTCATTTATAGTAAAAAGTATCATTAAATAGGAATGCTGTAGGAATGAAATAGAAAATCTAAAGTTACTGTAAGTAGTCTAAATTTTGTTGCTATGTTGCAAAAGTTCCTCTTAAATTTTCGACATAAAAAAATAATGTGCATCACATTACCTACTCACTTGAACTAAGATCGCAAGAAAATTTGTTCAATCGGAAGCAGCTAAGCAAACATAAGCAGATTGATTCATTTGTTTTACATGCAGCAACTTTTCTAGAGTGAAATTCAATTTTGAGTCTTCTATCTCACATTTGATAAAATTTAAATTCCAAGAAAACTGTATGCGGGTAAGAGGGAAACTGCTCTTCAAAGCAATGAAATTCTGCAGGGTGGTTGGTCAATTAGCCAGAAAAACTCCAAAAAAACACCGCCTCGTAAACATACTCTAAAATTACTGTCTATTGTTAGCATCCAAATAAAATTGGGGCAAAAAATTTATTTTAATGGCGCTCTTCTAATTTATTCAAATTTTATCGCAAATAACCAGCATGTGTATAAAAATACCACCGAAATTCGTGGCAATAAAACAAATGCGCGTAAACAGTATAAGCCAACTTGATGCGATCAACCTTTTTTGGCCGTATCAAAAAATTTTTTCGCGGTTTGACGTCAAGCCGGACGGGCGGCGGTCCAGTGGAAAATATCGCTCCAAAAACTTGTTCGTCTGTTAAAAATATTTCAACTGATTTAATAACTCGTTTTTTGCGACGTCTGTTCTTGTGTATAGTGTGCATGGAATGGGATTTGCATAAATCCAAGGATCCTCGACGACCGATACCTTTTTCACCTTGCAATCTCGGTCATTAGCTTTTACGCGAGTGGGGACAGTGGGGAGGAGGATGCACATGATTCCGATAAATCAAAGACTGGAATCTTTGTTATCTCTTTTAAGCTACAATTAAGAAAAGCAAAAAACCTATTTTTTTTTCGCGGGCAATTCGGCAATTGCCCCAGAAATTACTGAAGCCACTCCGGTTCGGTGCAAACGGCTGAAAGTGATGTAATTTGGGTCGAGCGGCGAAAGGTGAGAACAGGTAACTTCAGGTGGCGAGAACAATACTTTTGCATATTAACGAGGCAAATTCGCTTCAAAAGTTCAATGTCAAGTAGCTCCGACTGCAGTGCACATCCAAATGAATCAGGGTTTTTGTAGTCGACTCGCGTTTTCCGATATTCTCGACATGGGGATGATCACCGATCAGAGGCTCTCGGCTATTTTTAGGAGTTAGACTTTAACCACTGTTGTTGAAATAACAACAACTGTTTTGGAATAAAAATAATACTCTTGGGGAAGCTCAAACCTGGTTTTCTGAGTGATAACAAACTTGGACTAGGATGGAACAGAATAAGTTTTTTCTGAACTAAATACGACTTTTCAGTCAAGGCTGAAGGCCGTCGGTATGAAGAAAGAAATTGCAGCATCACATTTTTAAACCCGTATGCTATATTAAAACATGGTCGTCAAAAAACCTGTTATCCTTAAAAAATATGTATATACGCTAATATTCAATAGGCTTCAGTTTTGGTGCGAATGATCGTTTTAAGACTTCGAAAGAATTATTTAAAAGCTTGAAATTCTCTTCAAGATAAGAGAAGTTATAAAATAAAATCGAAAATTTTAGCTTTTTCTTTCAATCACATCTTCAAAGTGAAGAGGTCATAAGATGGGAAGGTTCTGTGCAATTTTGCGGGAAAGAAATTGCAACTTAAAATTTTAATTGTATTCGAAAGCTTGACCTTTAGTACTTTTTCAGGAAATTATCGCAATATTTAAGAAAATTATGTTGCTTTATATTTTTAGGAAGGAATAGAACGTACCTAAATCGTTTTAATTGCAATCAATTTTTTTCCATCTTTCTTGCATTCTAATCTTTAGAAATTCAGACAAATTTACGATAAAATGTTTCATGATGATTTTGTTGCGAAGTAGTCGGGAGTGTGAATGGGGCAATAAAATTGAAATAATTTATTAAACTCAGTTTTTATTAAGTAACGAAAAGCTATGTTGAAGATTAAAATTAAATCTAACTTATCTGAGTTGAAAAATAATATTGTTTTTAATATTACCTACATAAGTTAAGAAGCAATATGATGTTTGAAATAAGTCTCGTTAAAATTCACTATATGATTCGAAATGCATATGCAATCGAGATTGATGTCCGCGACCTTGTTCAAAATTCATCATCAAAAAATGCAAAACAGGGCATGTCATGACCTCTTTGAAAAAGTAAAAACTTTTACATTCCACTTGACCTCTACTAAAGTTTAAGGAGTTTAAGTTTATTTGGCTGGTTAATTTTTTCAAGGTAATCTGAGAAACTGTTAAACCGGTTAGAAATATTCGCTCACTAAGGGGATTTTTTATTCTATAATTTTTAAAGCTTCGATTGTTGTTTTCCTTATTCGGTTCTTTTTAATTGCAATTAAATTCCACATAATACGTCATCAATAAAATACATAAATATCTCTACTAACTACTTAAAATTTAAATTTAGGACACGATGAGTGTTTGCGACCCTTGTGAAAAATTTAAATATTTTTTGCTTTTTCCTGAATAATAATCGTGACAGTTTCACGGAAATATTCCAGGAATCAGATTTAATTTCCACATGTGCAAACCAGAAAATCCCCTAAAGACCAATTTTTAAATAAACTTTTACGGCTAAGTAATAAAGCAATTTCTGTGGAATTGTTTATAATAACTACCTGAGCATGCAGCCCCCTGCGTTGAATTTATTTATTAAGCTCTCACAAAATTATGCGATCGAAATTGCTCCTTTTCAATTTTTAATTGGATCCCGCAGATTTATTTTTAATTGTTATATAGTTTAATGAAATAAACAAACAGAATGAAAACTCATATCTCACCTTCAAGTCCAATAGCAAAATTCTCCCACCTGAAAGCGATACTTTTTGTTCCGACGATTTCTCCAAAAATTGTCCTTAAATGTTTTATAATGTTTCGAAAATGTTCTGCTTGTGCAAATACACTTTAGTTTCGTTTTTTTTTTATTTATATTTTTATGTTAAGGTAGACAACTAAATCACATGAAGTCAAAATATTGCTAGAAATATGTATATGTACTTGTGTATATTATGTACAGCAGTTAAAATAAAATCAATTTTAGAATAAGTCCTTGTTTTACGTTTAATTTTAAAATTTTCCTTTTACTTTATGTTTAATTTTATATTTGAATACTTTTTACAATTACCGCGTCTCCTTTTCTTTTTATTTAATTAATATGCTGTTGCAAAACAAAACGGTCCACTTCGAAACACACTTTTCAATAATTTCCACTAGAGTAATTTTGAGATGTATTTTGTCACTTTCGTTTAATAAAATGTTACACAAAAACTAAAGGGAACTAAAAAGTTGTTAAAATTCCAAACGGTTAAAAGCACCTGAAATTAGAGAAAGTGAACACGTTCGAGTTTAGTCGATGGCTGCTAGGATTTTTGTAAAAGGTTTTGAATTTTTTGCGATTGCTAAAATGAAGACCGAATGCTTTTGTTCTGTTGTTTCTTTGCTGGTTATGAATTTCTAACTCTATAGTTTTTTACTTCTCATTTTATCTTGTGCTTGCTGCCGCAACTGATTTCTTTCAGAGTTCGAGTTTTATAGTGGATTTTTTCTAATGAATTTTGGAAAGCATTGTTTTTTAAATAAATGTTTAAGGTTAGATCTTTCTAACGAACATCAAACTGCACACTGAGTTTAGGAATTATTACAATTAAAATGTAATTTTCATAATAATACTTAATTGAAACCCTAAATTTCCCAGCGGATCGTGTAGGCATTCACTTTATTTAGAAGTTTGCCGGGTTAATTAAATTTACATTTTTATGGAACAATTGCTATCAAAGAATAAATAGATCAGAGATACATAAATAATCCCGATTCAAAACTAAATCAACGTTAGACGTTACAAATTTAAAAGTAGAAAGAAACTTAGGTTTGAATAATTTTTGTTTTTGTTAAAAATTTGGTTGGTCGACAAATAACAAACATTTTTGAACTCAGATTCAAATTCAAAATCATTATAAATTAGACAGAAAGAGCAAATCGTACTAATAATAATTGCTTTTTCCCTTTTTTATGGGCGTAATTTCTTATTAATGAATAGTTTTCTCGTATGATTTATAATATTTTTAATATGGTAAGTTATTTCCATATCTCAAATAATTTAAAACACATGCTCTAAATGGTTTTCTTTGTTCTAATTACATAGATCAATTTAGAAATTATGGGAATGGAGATAACGAAAGAGGTAAAGTGCTTTACTTTACATTGTCCTTTTAGTAAAAAGTGAGTTTAAATACTATTTATATGCAGTTTAGTGACATTATTTTTAAAATCAAATTGACATTAATGCCTACACCTACTTTTTAAGACGGGCGAGCTTAATTTAAAAAATTTGGAAAAAACAATGCACAGTGGCCAGTTATTACTTCTTCATATTTTGTGAAACAGTTTTTGTAGTTCAATTCTTAAGCCTTAAAGTAAATGCATTGATTTTTAATTTTTAATGGATTTTGACTATATAAATTCAGAAGAATATGGTTGTTCTTGCTTTCATAAATTCCAAAAATATGTGATCTTATTCGTAAGACAGTGCAGTGCACATGTATGAACTATTTGTTCATAGATATCTCAAAATTTTGGATTGTCTCTTTTTTGTCTCTATTCATAAAGTTGTGTGGCATAAACATTTTAGATGCAAATTTATCTAATTAATGGTGTATGCAAGCTATTTACATGTTGAAATTGTGGCAGTTTTTGCCATATTTCACTCTGAGAGGATTCGTGGCACAGATTCATTAGATACAAAGTACCTGTGCATTATTCCACTATTTATAAGCGCCAAGGTCCCCGCTATGTCCAACAGATTCCATAGCCTCTTTTAAAGCTGTCCACATTTTCATTTTCGATATTAATTGCTAGAAATGAAATTAGCCAAATGACGCCACCGTTAACAAAATGGCGACCGCTGTCTTCGTATCCCAATTTTGCGGAGCCACCATGGAATTTTTAGTCATCATGGTTGAATTCACTGACTAAGCAGAGATTCTTTTTAGAAAACAGAAACCATTTGTTAGCTTTATTGCTTCTAATGTGCATTTTCAGCTAATTCCAATCTTGTCATTTTTCCACTTTAACATTTTCTCCAGTGCTAGTTTTAACGGCTAATTTTTGGACTCTAAAATCATTAATTTATTTTGTTGCCAATATTTTCAATTAAAGATATTGGGAAATAGACTTGTAGGTTTATTTTTGGTTCATTCAAAGGCGTTCAAAAGCCGTCGGTTTTTTGTAAAATATTTTCTGGAGCATAATGAATTTCCATTTTCTGTTACAATAATTAGAAAGGGGTATTATTCTATCAGTTAGAGACAACAGGTACATCTAACAGGCTCCTTTAATTCAAGTTTATCCTCCAGGACCCTAGTGGTTTAAGCAGGGACATTCATTTCAGTTGCGGCTGTGATTTTAAAGATTTTAAGCAAATTTTTTTGTGTTTAACAGCATTGCTCAGTTTTTACATTTTAAGTTTTTAGAAGCACAAGTCATTTCAGAACGCTCACTTAACGAAAAGGGTTTTCGTGTCACAACACAATTTTCGTCAAAGTATCGAAATTCCACAACAAAACACTTGCAATTGTCCAGAGTCGTGTTCCTTCTCTTTCGGACCATAATCCCTGTTCACTGGCACTTTTCAAACAAAACTCGAATTGATCACACAAAAAAAGTGTCCGAAACTGAAACTGAAGAAGCAAATCGTCGGGGGCGCGTTCAGAAAAAAAAGAGGCTGAAAAACTTGACGAAAACGGTGTAATTGCATCAAAGTTTCGGAATTATGCGGATGCACGCGGGAGAAGTGGATACTGTGTATCAAAAATAAGTTCAAAAATGAGTCCGCAAATTGAACCAAAAGAAACGACGCGTAGTTTACTGCGATTTGTAGATGCAGGAAGAAGAAGAGGTTTGCAGAAAAAATAAATGAAATGAATATGAACAAACGAAAGGATTGCGCGGCCAAGACGACGACGGGCAAACAAAAAGGCCTTCGAAGGGTATCGAGAACAAAAAAGGAAATTTGCTCTTGTTTCCCTTTCGGCCGAGTCGCCTTATTTTGTTGTTTTGCGCCTGCTGCTCTTATTTTTCTTGTGTTTCTCGGTTTTGTTGCTGCTTTCCACACTGCAGAGTGCAAGTACTAATGCTACATGACCAACCCAAAAAATAACCGGTGGTAAACCGTGGCAGCACACTGAACGGATTAAATGTACTCTACTAACTGAAACTGAGTAAATTTTCAAAAAATAAAAAGATCCGTTTTCCCACCAAAAAACATTTTCGCTCGGCACGCACACAGAGGCGCCCCAAAAGCGAATATTTTGTACATAGAAAATGTGCAGAGGGCGACGGCCGCATGGGCGGCCGCGACGGCGCGAGTGGGACGCCACCAGAGAGGGCGCATTTGCACCACAAACACACCGACACACACCGCCCAAAAGGCGACACTCGGGTTATTTTGTATACAAAAATGTTTAAAATAAGAGCGCTACACATTCGCCGGCGCTATGTGCTGGCCGTCCCGAGTGGCCGCGCGGCGGAGTTGGGGGTCTCTGTGCCGTCAGCGGCGCGGCGTCAGCAGAGGCGTACATACGGGCCGCAATGTAAACTGCATCTGGACGCGCGGATTCGCGCGCGTGTTGGTGGGACTCGCTGCTTTATTTATAAAAGTTTATTTTAAAAGTGCATCGCACCCTTTTTCAGCCTCTTCGGAGTGCTCTGCTCCTCGGACAGAATCCAGCTTCACTTTCACGGGGGAATGGAAGATTGGATGGTAATGGAGAGGCCGAAATACGCCACCAAAATCGCGCACCGCACTAAAATTTAAAGCGTGAAATCCCGCCAAAAACATGTTTCTGCATTAAAAACAGGCGGATATAAATAAAATCGCCCTCTCCCAAAAAAGTGAATTTGCTTGGCAGCACTTTTTCGGCGAAATAATTTCGTGCGTTACATGAAAAGCTTCCCGGCTTTCGGCTTCGGCTCCGCGGCTCGGCTTTCGGCCCTCTAAGCTCAGCCGGGGTGCAGCGGAAACAAAAATGCAGCGACTGGCGGCGTCACCTCGGCAATTACGAGTTCACACTTTTTGGCAGAAAGCAAACTTTTGCCACCACTTCATGACTAAGTCGCCGTCGTCGTTTTTGCGAGCGACCAAATCAAGAAAAAAGGCGGCGGGGACTGGGGAGGCGTTTTTTCTTCGTCGTTTTTTGCAAAAACGAGAAATGTGCGAGCGAAGAGACCCGCACACACTCGCGTCGATGTGCTCGCGCCTTCACACTCATGCGCAGAGCAGGCGAACGGGGCGAACTCACAGACGGACCATCACGCAGCGGAGCCGGAACGACGCGCGGGCTGAGACTGTGCCGGGGCGCCCCGGTACAGCACCACCAGCACCAACGCGGCTCCGGCTCGCGGCTCGCCAGCCGAAGCCGGACCGCGCCGCGGCTCGGGTTCGGTTGGGGCCTTTCGATTGTATTTTGTATTGGCATTGGCACAGTGATAAATCGCGCGATTATTAATTCGCTGTATATGCAGTTAGCGGGGGCGGCGGGGTGCGGTGTGGCGTTGGGGAACACATTAATCGGGGCTCGCCAGCCGAAGCCCCAACCGACGCCGCCGCCGCCACCACCGTCGAACGAACTGCCGTGGGTCGTGGATGTGAGTTTTCGGCTGTTACCGCTGAACACATGCGATTTTGAGCGGTTGGGGAGTTCGCGGAGCCCGCAGCAGCCCCAGCCCCGAATCCATGGACATGGACATGGACATGGACGCCAGCAGAGCGCGATTCATCACGCAGGCCGTCGAATGTGCTGGACGCGCGGGGGCTTTTAATCGCATCGAAATTTTTAGCTCGAAATTAAATTAATCCGTGGGCTTTTTCTCCCTTGCGATAAGATAGGCTCCTCTGCCATGTGAATTGATGTAATTTAATTGCTAAACGATGCAATGGAGTTGGGAGAGCTGTATCTGATTTTTGTTTGTTTAAACAAATTCACGATGATAAAAGTTTTATCGAATTTTTGGGCAGGTTTGTAATTTCAGATGGAATTTCCGCCTGCCAGCCGAAAAGGTCGATAAAGATCCTCGTTTACGCCTCGCCGCGAATTCGGCGGATAGGACTGTGTTGAGCTCTGATAGAAATGCAAACAAACAGTCGACTCTGGAAAAAACGGCGAAATCGAAGCGACTTTTAGAAGCAAAATATTAAAATTTTACCTCTTTTACGATTTTAATATTTGCAGCTAGCAAATGTTTGAAAATTTCGGAAAATTGAGTCGCTTTTCATGTGCATTACTTTTTCTGTATTACAGTTAGGGTAAATGCACATATTTCCGGGCAGTAGTAGTTACCGATTATCACTTTTTATAATTTTAATTAAACTTTCTATTATATTTGCCTGCTTACAAATACATATACAAATTTCAAAGGTTGATACTATTGTAGGTACATATAATATACACAAAAGTATGAAAAATTTTGGGATATTATTGATAAAACAATTGAAAAATAACTCGTATTCTTATAAGAAAATCAAAGTTAGAAAGTCACTGTATAAAACACGAAATTGTGCAAAATAAATGACACAGACATATTCAAGGACTGAACGAACAACAATTAAAAATATAAGGACTTAAAGATAAAAACGGCTTGGAAACCTTTGCGGTTGTGTTTACAGCCTAAAATTGCTTGTTTTCATTAGTGAACAAGCTCTCTATATGGGATCTTAAAATAATCCTTAAATGAAAACAATTAGCCAACCATGCTTGCTTTAACTTAACTAATCGGCCAACTCATTGTTAGCTTTTAAACACCACATCAGCTTCGCGCTGCTGTGATTAACATAAAAGTTAACGGAGCAGAAACATATAGTCATGTCAAACGATTATGAACACACTAGGGCAACGCACTATAGTACGAGGCGTACTGGGTGCTGCAAGGCCAGCAAAAATATAGAGTTTATGAGAATAGGTATTTCTTTTTATTTAGTATCTGATATCTTTGGGAGGACTGGATTAGATCTATGTAATTTTATGAGATCCTGGAATACATTGCCAAATTTAAAACAAATTATACAATAGTATCACAACTTTAGATTTACTTCAATTTCTATTTAAAACCGTATCCAATTAGCAAAAGCCATTTAAAATTATAAGACTCGTGGTGCAATTTTCGGTGGGTCTATGCAATTAATAGGCCAGTTTGAATGATTTGTTTATATGCAAATATTTTGGAATTTACCTGGAATGAACATACATATATTGTACATGCATAGATGTTTTTAATAAAACAAAATACCTTGTACCTTGTATATTTCTCTTTTACAAATTATCTAAAGTTATACGGTTATATGTTGGAATATCTTTATTATCTTGTTTACAAAAATTATCTATTGAAGGTATTTCTTTAAAGGCTTAAAGACGTTGCAATGTAAAAAGGTTTTTCTCCTTAAACCGAACCCTAAGTGCAATAAACTAAGGCTGGGAAATTTTGTTTTTCTGGATTCTGTTAATAGGGCAATAAAACATGTGTTCAAAATATGTAAAGGACACTTAACGAGTTTTAGTTAGGTAAGAATAAGTAGGTACAAGAAAGAGTTTCAAAGTTAGTCTCTTGAAGATTTTCTAAGCATAAAGATCGTGTCTGCCTGCAAAGTGTTCTGCTCAAAATAATAAATAAAAATAATAATTGCCAATTGAACATTCTTTAATTTTTATTTAAAATAACCTTGTTCCAATAGGTTATGGGCCCAGGTTGCTCTGATTTAAAATTAATTAATTTGTCAATTAATATATTAAATCTGCTTGTTAAGTAAATTTTACTTAGTGTGTTTGTGAGATAGTGACTCTTAGTGATTAAGGTTTTTTGTCATAAACAAAGTGTAAAAATAAAAGATGGATCGATTAGTAAGTCAGAGGAATGTTCCAATTTTTAATGGGCAGAAATATGGTATGTGGAAGTTTAGAATTCGTGCCTTATTGACTGAATTGAAAGTGATAAAAGTAATTGATAAACAAATTCCGGAAACTATCGACGAAACGTGGACAGATGCTGAATTAACAGCGAAGAGTGTATTAATTTCATTTTTGGGTGACTCTTATATCAGTTTTGCCGGAGAGGACACTACCGCGAAAGACATTTTAAGTAAACTCGATGAAACTTTTGAACGAAAAAGTGCCATCTCACAGTTATCTGTAAGAAGAAAACTGACGAATTTAAAATTGAAGGTGGATACCCCACTCACAGATCATTTTATGATTTATGAAGATCTAATAAATCAACTAAAATCAACTGGTTCTTCTGTAACAGAAAATGAAAAAATTGCAATGTTGCTAAATACTTTTCCTTCAATATATAATGGTGTAATAGTTGCAATTGAAACAATATCAGAAAAAGATTTAAATTATGATATTGTTAAGACAAGGCTTATTGATTATGAAACTAAATTAAAAGCAGATAGTAGTGAAACTAGTGCAAAAGTGCTTCAAGTAGAACATTTTACTGAAACTGTAAACAAACGAGGCAACCACTATAATAATAACAATAATAACAGAAAACAATTTAAAAACAATAATAAAAGACAATTCAAAGATTATTATAATAAAATGGTGGAAAATTTAATAACAAAAATACTGGATATTCAACAAAATTTAAGTGCCATCAATGTGGTAGGAGAGGTCACATTAAGAAAGATTGTATCTACTATAAAAGGGCCCTCAAATATCAACAAAAATGTGAACAAAATAGAACTGTTCAAACAGTTAAAATTAGTCAGCCATCAATGTCATATGATAGTACTGCGTTCATGACAGCAGAATATCAAAACAGAATACAACATAAAGACGAAAACGGTATCATATTCATCTTAGATTCAGGAGCAACAGATCACATCATCAATAGAGAAGATCTTGTGGATGATTTCAATAACTTGCAGTCTCCAATGAAAATATCAGTGGCGAAGAATGGTGTGTTCGTCCATGCAACCAAGAGAGGATCACTTGAAGTCATCAGCAATTTGGGATTACCTGTAGTGTTGAAAAATGTACTCTACTGTCCAGAAGTTCCATATAACTTGCTATCTGTGAGGAAAATGCAAGAAGCAGGTTTGGGTATTTACTTTGATAAGGATGGTGTGAGTATAAATAAAGATGGAAAAGTCATCATGACAGGTAAGATACTGAACAATTTATTGAGTATTAATTTTGTGGTAAATACAATGAGGAACGCTCAACTTAATAGTACTATCAGTAAAACGAATTATGAACTGTGGCATCGACGGTTAGGCCATATGAGCAAAAATAAATTCTTGGAACTTAAGAATAATCATATGATAGAAGATATCGACCAGATTAGTCATATATTACCTAACAATATTTTATGTGAGCCATGTATTAAAGGTAAACAGGCGCGACTACCATTTAATAAAAGTAAAGACAAGAATTACATAGAAAGACCACTATTTAATATACATTCAGACGTTGCTGGTCCAATCACTCCTACAACAATTGATAATAAAAGCTACTTTGTATTGTTCATTGATGAATATACTCACTATTGTGTAACTTATTTAATAACATACAAATCCGATGTTTTTTCAGTTTTTAAAGATTATATTACAAGAAGTGAGGCGCGTTTTAATTTAAAAGTAGTCAATATATACGTAGATAATGGTCGAGAGTATTTGTCAACTGAGATGAAAAATTATTGTAGAGAGAAAGGCATTACTTTTCACTTAATTGTTCCACGAACCCCACAACAAAATGGTGTAGCAGAAAGATTGGTTGGATACGAACCAAATGGTTATAAGGTGTGGAATGTGGAGAGTGAAAAGTTTATTAAAGTAAGAGATGTGATATTTGATGAGATTAATTTTATGGAAACTAGGCCTGCAATTAACATTAAAGGGAATAATCTTGAAAAGTCCCAAGATGAAACTGATGAATCTGACCAAGGGTTAAAATCAGTAAATACAGAGCAGAAATCTGATAAAAATAAATCAGATAAAGAAGAACCTAGTAAGAAAAATGCCAAAATAAGTGAAGAATCAAATGAATCTGTAATTGAAACAGATAAACCTTTAGAGATCTCGAGAAATAATAATGATGATAAAAGACCAGTATCTACGGGAATTAGGAGGAGTGAAAGGATCAGAGACCGTCCTGTTGTGTCTTATAATGATTATGATATACCAGATGATTGTTTAATGTATGCCAAATCTCTAGTTTGTAGTATTCCCACGTCTTATAAAGAAATAAAATTTAGAGATGACAGAGTTCAATGGGAACAAGCAATAAAAGATGAGATCGATTCACTTTTGATTAATAAAACATGGGACTTAGTTACAAAACCTATGAATAAAAATATTGTTGATTGTAAATGGGTATTTACTGTTAAAAATGATGAGCATGGAAATCCATTTAAATATAAAGCAAGGCTTGTAGCTCGTGGTTTCAGTCAGGAATATTTAACTGATTACAATGAAACATTTGCACCAGTAGCTCGAATTTCTAGTTTCAGATTCATATTAGCTTTCTCAAATCAATATAATTTATTAGTTCATCATATGGATGTGAAAACGGCATTTCTGAACGGTACATTGAAAGAGGAAATATTTATGAAAGTTCCTGAAGGAGTTATTAATGAAAATAATAAAGTTTGTAGATTGAACAAAGCTCTATATGGGTTAAAACAAGCAGCAAGATGTTGGTTTGAGACATTTGAAAAAGCATTAATAGAAAAAGGATTTAGAAATTCTCCAGTTGATCGTTGTATTTATATACTAGATAAAGGAAATATATCAAGGAACATTTATGTAGTGCTTTATGTAGACGATTTAGTTATTGCTACAGCCAATATAGAAACAATGAATAGTTTTAAACATTATCTAAAGAATAAGTTTAAGATGACTGATTTAAATGACATTAAACTATTTTTAGGAATTAAAATAACAAAAATAGGAAAAACAATCACTTTGGATCAAAGTTCATACATAAAAACTATTCTGGGTAAATTTAATATGTTAGATTGTAAACCAGTGAGTACACCACTTGAAAGTAAATTAAATTTTGTAAATTTAAATTCTGAAAAAAAATATGATGCTCCCTGTAGGAATCTTGTAGGGTGTCTTATGTACGTAATGCTATGTACAAGGCCAGATTTAAGTACGGCTGTAAATATTTTGAGTAGATTTTTAAATAAAAATAATGAAGAACTATGGAAAAGTTTAAAAAGGGTACTTAGATATTTGAAAGGTTCTATCGATATTAAGTTAAGGTATACGCAAGGTGATTTTAATGATCTTTTATGTGGTTATGTTGATTCAGATTGGGGTGGAAATGATATAACTGATAGAAAAAGTACTACAGGTTATGTATTTAAACTTTTTGAACGTTGTACAATTTGTTGGAGTACAAGAAAGCAATTATCTGTTGCAGCTTCATCAACTGAAGCTGAGTATATGGCTCTCTTTGAAGGTGTTAGAGAAGCGTTATTTTTGAAATCATTAGCAGTTAGTATAAAAATTGATATGTCCAAACCAATCGTGATATACGAAGACAATAATAGTTGTATAAGTATAGCAAATAATCCGACAAGCCACAAAAGATCAAAGCATATAGACATAAAATACCATTTCTCCAGAGAAAAAATTGAGAAAAATGAAATAAAATTAATTTATATTCCTACAGGTAAACAACTGGCAGACATCCTAACAAAACCATTACCCGCTGTTAAATTTATGGAGCTAAGGAATGGACTTGGACTAAATTGATGTTTTTTTTAGTAATAAGTAATTTTATTTAAGTAAAATGGTCTGGTTGGGTTTTTGGGTTTTTCCCAATCCTTGCAACGAATGTTGGACCATATGTAAACGTCCCACAAAGAACACAATGCAGGTGTGTCACGAATTAAGTGTGTTATTATTAAAGTAGTATTAGTAATATGATTTTTATTAATGAATGTAATCACTATATATTCAATAGATTAATTTTTGAGGAGGCGTGTTGGAATATCTTTATTATCTTGTTTACAAAAATTATCTATTGAAGGTATTTCTTTAAAGGCTTAAAGACGTTGCAATGTAAAAAGGTTTTTCTCCTTAAACCGAACCCTAAGTGCAATAAACTAAGGCTGGGAAATTTTGTTTTTCTGGATTCTGTTAATAGGGCAATAAAACATGTGTTCAAAATATGTAAAGGACACTTAACGAGTTTTAGTTAGGTAAGAATAAGTAGGTACAAGAAAGAGTTTCAAAGTTAGTCTCTTGAAGATTTTCTAAGCATAAAGATCGTGTCTGCCTGCAAAGTGTTCTGCTCAAAATAATAAATAAAAATAATAATTGCCAATTGAACATTCTTTAATTTTTATTTAAAATAACCTTGTTCCAATATTATACTTAGAATGTAATATTTTGCCTTTTTCCACAGCATTGCAACATATGGTATAATAGCTTTGGGTGGTGCCTACCACAATAATTTACAATTGCTACAGAGAATCCAATTCAGAATATTGAAAATTGTTTATTAAAATCAATTTGTAACTCCCCGTACTATTGAGAAGGTTTACACATTTGAATCACTTTTTTACCATTACCAGAAATATTTATGTTTTTAAAATTAAGTTGTTGAAACTTTCAGATTTTTATTTTTCCAATATATGTTATACCTACTATAAATAGTTTTAGCCCTACGCACAGGTTACTTTGATTTCCTTTGTAGGATTTTCCAATGTAATCATACAATGTAAAATTTACTGGTTTTTCAATAAATACGAATAAATCAGTATTAGGTCTTTGAATACCACAAACCTCTACAAATTAAATATAATGTGTTAAAAAAACCAGGGGAAGCTGGTGGTTGCAAATAAACAAATTTATTGTATATTTGACTAAAGAAATAGATTACCTATGATCTAAAATTCAAAGGAAGTATACCAAGGCCGGGTGGAAATTTTAGTGAAATGATATCATTTTAATCATTTCGTTATCGAAAACAAGGTAGCTACGAAATGATGCATTTGAAAGCACTCGTTTCAGTGACAGAATTTCGAATGCCTTTTATTATAACAATTAAGATTACCGAATAAAGCTCAGTAAATATTAGGACAGTCGAAATGATACTTTAAAAGAAATTGCACACTTATCTAGACATTTAACAGCTACTTTCATTTCATATGATTGAAATGATATCCGAAAATTAATTGGCGCACGGCCTAAGTCTTAATCTATTTAAGTATCATGAAGGGGTTTTTGATAGCTCAGTTGTTAGCGCGCTGGACTACCATCCCGGAGGCTGTGGATTCGAATCCCACGTAACCATGGCGTCCTGCGCTTCGTGGTACCAAAATAGGCACAAATGGCCTAAGTGTGCCTTTGTAGGGCAACCACTCCAACCTAACCTAACCTAAGTATCACGAAATGTCCTTCTGAGAAAACGAAACGTATTTTAATTGAACCCTTTCAGTTTGACTCTCAGTGATAAATAATTACAACTTTTATAGCACCAGGCAGAGATTACAACCATCGATTTCCTTAAAGCAGCAATTAGCCAGCTGAAAGTAAACAAGGACTTGAAGGAGCCAAACGGCGAGCATATTTAAAAACGCATTTAGATGTAATGAAGATATATAAACCAAATTGAGGGGGACTGGGGCGATAATTCCCAAAGCCGGCCGGGGACGGAGCACCACTCCATTCGGGAAGTAACGAGCCCCGATCATGCTACCGACCGCCGCCGCGCCAATAAAAAACATATGAGGCCGGCGCGCTCGATCAATTACGAATCGTTAACACATGCATAACATGCCCCAAATGAATGCGAAAAATACGGGGAACGCTTGCGTTGTATCAGCCGTCGCGCAACGCATCTCCGCGGATTTGCAATCGGAGCCACCTGCGCCTCGCGGTGCAAGGCGCTGGTAGGGCACCGCGATCAGGCCTATGAAAATGACAGAAATCATAAAAACGCGGAGCGCTCGGTGCGATCATTTGATTCGCCACTTGCGTGAATCACCCGCCGGCCGAGGAGCCGAGCGGGCCGCGGCGGGCCGAGCGACTGCCTAATTTCCATATTCCTTACCTGGCGGGAGAATTGCCATGGCGGTCAGGTACGCAGAAGTACACACCCCGTGACAGGTCCGCGAGGATTTTTATGAATTTATTCGCGGGCACGGATCGCTTGCCCACTTTTTTTGCCGCGCCGCGCTTATGCAGCGCAGGGCTGCTCCGGTCGTGGAACACTTTTTAAAGTGGCTGTTCCTTTTTTAAATTCCACCGCAGTGTTGTACGCGGCCTGATCGTTGGTGGCATTTTAACGGAACTCCTGACGGGGACAGAAAGTCCAAGAACAATTGAAAACCTTTTCTTGGGACCCGCAATTTAGATTTAGTGTTTTTTCAGTGATATCAATTAAGGGGACTAGAAAGAAGGCTAATCGTGAAAGAAATCGAGTATCATTTATATAAATTCTGTTTAATTGTTAACTGCCACAATGCCGTGATTAGTCCAAATTACGAATTATAATCTCATATTAAAAACCTCCGATACCCTGACATTGCGCTGTATTAACAAATCAATGGGTGAAAAGTTTCCAATTAGTGAACCTTTTCTTTGTTTGGTCACACCATTGCTCACTTAAATTATGTTTTCTAATTTTATATTTGGTCATCATTTCTACACCCCCTGAATTCTGTTATCTTGATCAGAAATACTTTATCCATCGAGACATATGAGCCCAAAAATTGGAAGACGTTTCTATCCAGGACACCAAGCCGATCCCATCCAGTGGGTGTCCCTGCCGCCTGGGTTTGATTTGCTCCTGACTCCCGCAAAAGTAGACGTTTAGAGGCTTGATTTACAAAAGCCTTAACATCTCCTGATATATTCCAAGATTTTGCTGAGGTTAACTCTAGTCATAGATGACTTGCGGAAATATCTTAAAAGTTATACTCTACACAAAAGCCAATTCCGGCGAGATAACTCTTTGAAATGTTATACGATATTCAAAAAGTTATTTAGATTACAAATCCGTATATGAAAAAGCCCAGATAGGTTTCTTGACACAAATGAAACAAAAAATTTAAAAGGGGTGCTTAAAGTACCTACTATTTATATTTTTGAAGTTTAACTAAACAATTTGGAATATATATATAGTTATATCTACATAAAAATACATATTTATTTTAAGAATGCACCAATTTAAGATACCATTATTGCCGATACCGATTGCGAATTGTGACTAATTTAGCATTAGTTAGTTTATTTTTTATGAATTAACTTACACTAAGCCATTGTGCCCAATAATTTATTGTTGGCCTGGATTCCATTGTCGGTTACGTATCTTCGAAAATCCCGTCGTATTCTCATTTTCAGTCGGGCTCCTGCCCCCGGAGCCCCTCCCGTGGCACACCGGATGCTGGGACCAACAATTCATTCGAATTGTTGTAATTCGTCGTAAGCAAAACAAAACAGGCCAGATGGAAGGCCATTAAGCGAGTTTTTGCTGGGTGCATTTTATCATTTGGGGCTCCCGGAGATAGGGCAAAAAACTCCAGCTCCCGAATTCCCTTTCAATTCGGTGAATCATAAAAAGGGATAAAAATTGCTTGCCAGAGGAGGGAAAAGCTCCTTCAATTTTTCATTCAAACGACAAACGCCCTTGACCGCTGCTGGCAGCCGAACGCAGCGCGACGCACACCAACGTACCTGGACCAGCCTAGTCCCAAGACCCAAGCAGGCGAGTGGAGCTGCCCTGAGGAGTCCTGCGGGGCCCTGCGGAGGCTCGAAGGTGCTCCAGGTAAGTCACCCGCAAAAGTGCGGATTGCACCTCCCGCCGGGGCCTATTTATGTAGTTGTCTCCACGACGAAATGCCTGGGAAGACACCGCCGAAGAACGGGTCGCTCTCACACCCACAGATGCTACTCTGCTCGACGGGGGCCCCGAGGAGCGCGGAGCCTCCGAAAGGTTGCTGTGCCGCGCTGTGCAACATGGCGAAAACCTTTCAGCGCGCCCCTCCGCCCGCGTTCGAGCAGCCTCGCGTTTGCGCACTTTTCGCGAAATTTTTTCACCACGTGCTCCTACGGCGTCGTCAGTGCCGCCGAGGTTCTTTTAGCTTTTTTTCAGGCACCGCGGCACTCCCTGGGTGTGTTGGTGCGGTGTGGACAATGGGAGCTTTCGCTTCTGGACCTCATCGCCCCCACCCACCCGTGGCTGCAAGACGTGGTGTTCTGGATTCTGGGAAATCCGATCGGAGCTTTTTTTCGGGCTCCCCACCCCACACAATCTCGCAGAGCCTCGTAGGCTGTTTTGTAGTGGTGGTGCGTCGCCCACATTTCCTCTTGCTTTTTTTTGCGCAGTTGCCTGCGAAGCGAGCTTTTGTGCAGCAGCGAGCTTGCTGCTGCTGTTGCCTCGCCGCGGCGCACCGGAGGTGCCCCCAGTCAGCCGCTCCGTTGTTTACATTCGCCAAAATTTATTGCGACTCAAGGCTGAGGGAGCGGGAGGTCATTGGCACTCGCGAATTAATTCACTTAGAACAATCTCGCTTAATTCAGCGACGTACTGAAATTCCGTCGTCATGACCTACGAAAGTCGCTTCCCACAAGCATTTAGGGATTGATTCGAAAATTACTACAATTAGGCTTCTCACTCGTTTCAGGGTCGCCGAAGTAATTGCGAAAAAAGGTTTGCATTATTCGAATTTAGATTTAAATACTGCTTTCAAAGAAAATTTCGCCTAAAAGCTCAATTCGCCTGGTTGGCTTTTCACTGTTCTTCGAAAAGAAATTTGAATTTAGACTACAAAATTATGCAAAAGCAAATTAGTCTTATTATTTCGGAGAAAGTTTAATGAGACCAAACGCAATTGATCCAACATAGCAACTGTTTGATGTTCAATAGAAATTGGCATAAAAACCGGGATAGGATCGGAACCGGTTGTGCAAAACAAGTTTTGGACCAGTTTTGAAATCCACTTAACAATTTATATATTTAAGAAAGGTCCCGGAACTGGTATCACAAATTAAAATCAATTTTTCCAGGAAATAAATGCAACAACAGGAAAAAACATCCCCGTCTGGCGCCTCTTTTTTTGTAGTCTTTCATCAGTAAAAAATTTCTTTTCTTAAGAAAATAATATCATCAGATATATTTACTATTTAGGAAAAATATGAGGGTGGGGCATAATAATAATTAATGCGATAATTCGATTTCAAAGGAGTTTGTGAAAGTGATTTCTAATTTTTATAAAAAAGATACATATTTTGAATGGGCAAAAAAATGATGGAATTTAAAGAATGAGAGAATCTAAGATACATTTGAGAATTCTAAATTAAAGCTTAAAAATACAAAATTAACCGCGAATAGAATGCAAGATTAACTGAAAATAAGTAATTTTGTAATTTTGTAATTTTCGAAACTTAAGGGCTTTGTACAAAAAATAATTTCTCGATTTAAAAAACTGTTTCTGTTAGTTCGAAAGTTTGCCAGATTTTACCTAATATCTAAAATCAAATGAATTACGTGGTTATCGCAGATTTTGAAAAATACAGATCGCGATTGACCGTTGTTTTTTTAGATTTTCGAAGTTTCTTGAATTTTTTGAAATGCAATGGCGCGGATCAAACTCCAATTTCCTTGGCTACATTACCAAGTGTGAATTATAAACGAAGGCAACTTTATAGCAGTAACGTGGTCCTAATAGGGCAAGCTTGATGTTACTTAATAGTTTTAACGGTCTAGATATCTTTTAGTGGTCCATTGCACCTATCTTTAAGGAAAATATTTTCATGGTGCTAAGGCTAGGTTATCATGGTCTGGACCTGATTTGTTCCTGAGGAGGCATGCCTCATAAACGCTCAGGTTCTGATATATTCTAAGGATTTCCTGATTTTAATTCTACTCGGGATATTTTGACTCTAATTTCCTAATTTTGTTTGGCGTGGAAGTAAAATCAAACTCCAAAACTTTAGCTGCTAAGATTTCCTGGAGAAAATCCATAACTAGCAAGCGGCTGATGGATGAAAGCGTTGAACCAGGAACCGTCAGCCCACAGCGCCGCACCCACTTCCATTTTCCTCGGATGTTTCTGCGCTGTTTTCCCTGTGCTGACAATTAAAAGTGAAAATCGTCCACAATGACAAATATTCGGTTTCCGCAGCGGAGTCCAGAAAGGAAATTTTCGGTCCCTGCGGAAGAAGCGGGCAAGACGCGGAGCCCGCTCGAAGCCACTTGCCCGCCGTGACGTCCAATTAAAACCATTCCAGCGTTTTTCATCTCCAGTGACACCTAGAAAGTAACTCGATTTCCAGCATTTCACTGTCCGGGCGGGCGGGGGCCGGGGTCATGGCAGTGCGCCTGCAATGGCCACGAGCCACCACCCACTTAACTATTTAACCATTCAATTGCCAGCGCTCGAGTCCACCTACGGGCCCCATTCCTCTGCGATTTTCGCGGCTTTTCCTTCCCCCACGCGGAGGTCGGAAGGCCTGGGAGGCCGGGGCCCCGGAGCCCCGGAGTGCCCGGCCGGCCGAGTAGTCGAATCGCCGCGCCGGTGGGCCCCGGCGAGCCCAGCGGCCGGCCGTTGCCAATCAGAAATTGCAAAGTGCATGTCAAGTGCATGTCGACAATTCTCCCGAGCCGGCGGCGGCCCATGCCACTCGCAGCCCGAGCGGGGCTCTGCTGGCCGTCGTGTCGTGTCACACACGGGGCCCCATGTCCTCGGCTGCAGCGCACTCGTCGGATTGGGCGGCAGCGGCCGGGCGCGGCAAAAACCCGGGGCCATGCAGCGCGAATTGTTTGGCCTAGCAAATTTCACACCTCTGTCCTGCATCAAATTTCACACCTTCAGATCCTCGGTTGGATGCACTCTGCAGCCCGCCTGACTCACCTGATAAACGACGGGCCGCTGCCCCCGCGCGCCCCAAAAAATTTCTTTCGCTACGGCGGCGAGGAAATTGCCGCTGGGACTTGCGATTATTCACTTCGATTTATTACTGGTGCAGTGGGGCCGGGGCGCTCCGCTGGGCGCCTGCCCGGCATGCAAATGCACCCCTCCTCGGGCACCTGGAAGATGAGATATCACTCGGGCCAATTTAGCGCTGGAACTCCGCCGGGCAGTGGATTGATGCCCCCGGCGCGGTGGCACTTGATCGATCAAAATGCTCCCGGAGTGAAAGCGATTAGAACTGGTTCGGAACTCGGCGTTATTTTGGACAGACCTCCACACATTGCATACTATCGAATTTACTTTTTTTCTTGCAACGCTGCAGATCGTCTTTGGTTTCTCTCTTACATCACGACTTTGCTACAGAAACAATTTTGTGTGCAAATTTATTTATTTATTTAACCGACTTTACGTACATTGGGCTGCCTTGCAAGAAATAACGATTTCACTAAATCAAAAAATCGTACGTATCCACAGCAAGTGGAAATTAAGAAAGGTGTAATTAGAAAGGAAGAAATAAAGCAAGACTCTGGTTGCTTTATTTAATCCACCTTCACTAATCTATCTGAAGAATGATTACAGTTTGTAATTCGCAAAAAATATTTTTTAAGAACACTCTATCCACAGCCAATAAAATTACAAATAAAAGGCTTCCTACACTTTCGATTGCTAACTAGTTTGCCATACTCAAATCTTATTAAGCAACAATCATATTTATAGAAGTTTATCAAATATACGTTTTCATTTCCAAAAATTTTACCGCACATTCATATGTTAGATTTTTTACTGTAGTTGGTAAAAGATTAAAGAAAGTCTTTTTTGATCTTAATTAAAATCCTGTGGAGGACAAGTGCTACTAGAGTTCTATACTCTATTTATGAAAAGACAAAATTAAAAAAATATAATTACAAATATTCCACCTTTGTATATAATATATTTTCAATACTATTATATTATTTTGGTAATTTTTTTTTATGGCTGCCGCCAATAACAATTTAACTAGTGCAAACGTAGCCCGAAACAGGCTTGGGCTTAGTTATGACATTGCCTTTGATATCTAAAATCTGATTTCGGTGAAAATCATAAAATCGTAACAACTTAATAACATTTGTACATACATATAGAAAATAAACACCTAAATCCTATTAAACATATTCCTGAACGTTATTTTAAATAACCGAAATATAGCAAAAACAAATTTATTATATACGTAAATACATTTTTTTAAAGAAACAATTTCAAATTTCTCTATTGAGGATTGACGTTATATTTTGACCATTTATTTCAGTGAAACGAATTTTGCAAAGAATTACGCAAATTGATATTAATGATGTTTAATGTTCTACATTATCTTTGCTAGTAAAACAAAATCCTAAAATCTAATGGATATTCGTTTGAAGTAATTCATTGATTGTAATTCATATTTGTAAGACTTACTTTTAGGAATGGTCTTTCCTTAAAAATTTTGAAAAATCCGCTGGGCTTCTTGGGTGTGCAATATTAGAAATTTTTAAATTGTAAGCGGTGTCGTTAAAATTGCGTATCCACTGAATCCAATCTTAAAAGATCTGAACTCAATTTGTTTATAAATTTTGAAATTGACCGCATCTACTGTAAACTGCGTTGGGGACTAAACTAGGCGCGAGCGGGCGATGCGATAATTTCCGTTTTTTGCGCGAAGTGAGTGGTGCAAATCACGGCAGTCTTTGAGGAGCACTCGCTTGATAAATTGCCCGCAAAAGGCGGTGGCGGTTAGGAGCGATTGCGCCGGAATGGGGCCCATTCGTCGGCGGGTTGCGTGAGACACTTTATGCATAATTTCCCTACGTAGGCGCGTGCCAAATCGCTTTTTGTCGCCGTGCCCCTGTCATCTTTCAATTATCGGGTGATTCCGGCCGGGGCGAGGGGACCTCGGCGTCCCTTCATTATCGAATTACAGCGGACGGATCGAAGTGCACCCGGGATCAAGTGCAAATCAATTACAGTGCACTTGATCGATCTGTCCGGGCCGATGGTTCGCGCGTTAGGCCGCTCGAAATGTGGTCGCTCGCAAATGGGGCCCGGTGCGGCGTGGCAGGCCCCAGGTGCGCGGCCGGGGCAGATCCTCTGTTTTTGTCTGGTCGTGTTGCGCCTTTTGCAGCGCGCGTTGTAAAACAACGTCGAGGCATCTCGGCATTCCTTTCGGAACGAACCCCCGGCGACGGAGTGCACTATCGCCGCGTGGATGCGGCGCGGCGCGGGAGGGTGTCTTGGCGAGCGGGCGAACTCCTTTTTCATGGTCTTCTGCGGATGGGGCCCTGCTTGGGCCGGGGGCGGCCGGACGGCGGCTGCGATGCACACTCGAAACTTGTACGAAACGTGTCGCGTTGCTGAACCGGTTCTGGGCGAGGAACTTGAAAGCGGCTCGGGCGATTCGCGACGGCTTTGTAGTCTGAAGGGAGCGTAGGCAGGCAGGCAGAAAGACTCAAGAAACTCAAGAAAGACTCAAGACTCCACCGCCAACAAGAAGAACAAGTGGGCGATGCAAAATAGACCTCGCCGGAGCACCAAGAATGCAGCGACGGTCCGGGCAGACGTGGCGCGATGATGCCGAGAAAAAAGGAATTCCTTCGCGGTGAGCCGTCGCACCGTCGGGCTGAGGACCTTTTTTAGCCAAGCAAACATTTTGCCTCCTTTACTTTGACTAAAATTATTAAATAAATTCTCTGTTCCATAGCTAGGGTTTTGCGGTGCACTATAGAAAGCTTACAAAAACGAAATTTAGAAATTATTTACGTCAGTAGGGAGTCTGGTACAGAGTATAAGAAAACTTTAGCATTGTCCGTCATTTAGTTCAACTTGCTCTAGACCGGTTTTGGTTTATTTCTATCGATTCATCATCGTGAATCATGACAATGGTCAGTAACAATAGCAAAGAAACATTTTTTCTTATGTTTTTAGGATCTTTTCGAAAAACAAACTAGTTTTTACTATGTTTAAATGAAAAGAAGTAATTCGGACCTGACAGCTTTATCGCACATTACTTTAGATGATTTTGGAGACGATAACTCCCTTATTGAGTTTAGTTTTAATTTACGGATTAAAAGAGTAGAGCTAAATGAGAAGGATTAAGTTGCAATTTACTAAACAAAAGTATGGTAGGCGACAAATTTATTACTATAGGTACTGGCGGTGGTATTTTTTAATTCTATGTATACGTAGGTGTTTGGTAATTTTCGATTAACTCTTCCCTTATTTGTTATCTATTACTATATTTATAATATATTTGCTTTATCCAGCTTCTCCACCTCCCATTGGACCGTGTAGAGTATTCCAAAATCCAACTTTTATGACAAATAGTCAAAACCGTCCTCGGTGACTTCCCGGTCTTTCGAGGAACCGCCAGAAAAAAATCCCGGCCCCAATTCGCCAAGGCTTCTTTCTAGAATCTTGGCTTAGTTTCAAGCGGGTTTCGACTTCGGCGGGCACAAAAACAGACCCTGGTCCACCACCAACCGCCGCCCGGGGGCTGCTGTGGTCTTTTATTTTGGCAAGAGTCTCATTTGCCATTATCGAGGGATTTCGGGGACATGACGTCGTATTGAATTCCAGCGTCATCCAGTTGACTGCGTTTCTTGTTCTTGCCGCCTCTGGCCCCAAAATCCCAAAAACTTGGCAAACCGCGGCGGCGGCGGGCGCTGGTGGTGGTGATGGCGAAAAACTTTACGCAACTTCAACTTTTTGGCAGCCGCGACTTCGCAGATAGAATTTGTCAGTAAATATACGTGGAAAATTTAAGCGAATTCGAATGTTTTTTATGCATTTCCTGGAGAATGGTCTGCTGGCCGGAAATGCACGATGATGGCGCCAGGCAACCCAACTTTTAGCAAATGAAAATCAGTTTCCAGCATCACGAGCGCATATTTTCCCAGTTATTCGCATTCCGGCCGACTGTATGCTAATTTGGTGTCAGCAGTGGGACGGCGCTTTTATTGCTCACCGTTAAAATTTTATAAGCTTTAAAATGCCGCTGATACACAGAAGTTCTTTTAAATCGGCCGTTGGGCAATTGCAACGAAGTTATACTTCTTTAAAACCATAAACAAGAGAAGTAAATTCTAAACTCTTTTCAGGAAGGCCAACAAATTAACTCCTTCTGCTGCAATAAAGTTGAATGTTTTTGGGGTAAGTCGAGGTTACGCTAGTTTTTTAATTGAACGATATAAGCAACAACTTTTAAAGTACTAAGATAATACACGTATACCATGAAAAAACAGTAACGCACAAAACTCATTCCAAAGATTTCTCCTTGCGATCGTCTTCTAATAACTCGTTAACTTCGTTGTACGATTCAATTGGTGTCAAAATGTCCAAGAAGCGAATAACCCTTAAACGTGAATTACCTATTAATTTTTGAGAAATAAATTGAAATTTGACACTTAAAATATTTTTATTAGATATTGCTTCGTAATATTTGTGGAATAAAAGTATAGTTATGTGCAAATAATATTTAAGTGATAAAGTTATCAATATGGATTTTTACTCAACACATATGTATACCAAAAAGTTTTATTATGCAGTAATTTTTGCATTACATTTGCATACATTTATAAATTCGTTCTATGTAGTTTTTTGGAGCTTAACTATTATTACATAAATATTACAAATAAACCATATTGATTTACTTCGAATAGAAATCATTTCTATCTTTCGATTGCTTGAAATGTAAATTTAATTCATGATAACATCTGTAAATATGTACCAAAAAATGTATTTTTTTAAAAATCATTGAAAAATAATGGATTTATTAAAGGATCTTTGAGTGTGACTCGAATGCAAGTCTGAGACCTTTTTGAGTATCTAGCTGAACAATTTAGTTTTATTTTTTTTTAATTTATTCTTATTTCTATGGAATTTTTTCCGTAGACTACTAACGAATATTTTCTCAAAAAGTATTATAGTTTTGAAAAGTATAAAGATAGAGTGACGGAAGAGCTAGATCGGTGATTATGTTTAATAAAATAGAGTCCGTATCGAAAGCGTTAAGCTATTATATTTGCAAAATGAAATATAAATAAAGATGAGGAAGACGTTTAACTTGATAGGTTGTGAAATTTAGTTATGAGCGTTAATTACTTAGATGTAAAGGAAAATTGCATAAATATTCCTCGTTTAAAGGCACTTTTGTTAAAAGAACTTTCGCTAGACTTTGTTTTCTCAGTGCAAATTAACCTCAGGTTTATAAGCAATTGATTTTATCTTTATACAGCGACGGTTTTAAAAGAACCGACATTCTGCCTGTTTGGTTCCATCTCATTTTCCATCATCATAAAACGTTTCATGATGCTAAAAAGCTCCGTGGCGTAGTGATTTAACGCTAATGGCCGCCAATTAATATGTTCGGCATGAATTCAGCGGAATCATCCAACTTAAAGAAGAACCATAAACTTGGCAGCTTCTCGGTCCGCTCGGCCGCTGCATCGCCGTAATCAAGCGTGACCCGCCCGCGAAGCGATCGCGCTGCGGCCACTGTCCTCCGGCATCTCCAATGTCATGACTCGTCCGTTCGGGTTTGATCACGGGCGCATAAACACCAACTTTTGTTTGCATAAAGTGCCGCGAGCGTAGGTGCAGCCGCGGCCGCACTATCTGCGCGCGCGGCTCACAACACACCGCGCCGCGATCGGCGGTATGTGCGCTGAGCAGGCGCGCATCTACCACCGCATCGCATCCTCCCAACACCGACGCGTCAGACAAAGCAATAAGGGCCCAGGCGGGTTCCTTGCGGCACGGCGCGGCTCTTCCTCGCCTCCGTCATAATCGCGGGGTTTTTAGCGTGTACGTCTTAAGAGCCGCTTTCTGCTCGTTCATCATGGCCGCCGCCAATGAACTTCGGCGTACAGAAAAAAATTCTGAAAATGTTTGCATGCTGCTTGCTCTCCCTCCGCGGCCATTTTTATGGGCCCCCATTCCCCGAAGTCGCCTTGCAAAACTTTTCTGCTGCTGTTGTTGCTGCAGCACATTCGCCGATTCGCGCTTGGCGGCGAATAGATCGCGGTGGCGATCGATTTGTACGGCCAGGGCCAGCGGTGCGGGATTCCTGCGATGATGATCGCCTCACCACCAACCGAACTGGACGAAAAATGCTTTTCGCATGACCCGCAGACTGAGCGCGCTGCGCTGCTCCGGACGGGCCCGATCAAATATTTGCGGAGCGCACATGTAATCAGGGCTAAGTGTTTCTTGCGTGTAATGTGGACGGAGATCTCCGTTTATTTTTAGATCTTGGCCGCGCTCTCGTACGCGGCCGGTGCGTTCCTCCTCGAACTATACCTCTGCAAAATTTCTTCTATCTTTTCTTGAGGAGGCCGGTGGGCTTGGGACCGTGTGGTTCTTTCTCAGAGGCAGCCAACGCGGTGCGCGGTGTGCAGCTGTGCGCGTGCTTTGTGCATTTATCGGGCCGAATGCAAGAGGTCTTTTGTGCAAATATGAGGATCGGGTTAATGACCAAAGCTGATCTCTGAAAGAATTGCTAATGGTAATCGCTAAAATACTGCGATGAGGTCAAGAGCGAGCGATGCTACGCTTTTGAGGTTAGCGGAAGACACAAATTAAAAGCCTTTCTTCACTATCTTCTCCGCACATTTGAGTTGGACTAACATTTTCAAATGCGTACATCTTAAGTGCACCTTTGAGACGATGACCGAATCGAACGTTTATGAGCATAGCACAAAGTTGTATATTTGTAGATGACTGTGTTTCCAAATAGAAATAAATTACAGTACATAGCCCTTTCGATTATAATTTAACAGGTTTTCTAGACCAACGTTGGCTCGGTGTTACATCACGGCGGCATTATTTAAGAATATTACAGGCTCATATCAGAAGTAAGGTATGCATGTTTATGTCTTACTTTTTTTAATAAAATTAATCTATTTATTAGCAATGAATGCTGGTTAGAACCAATGACACAAAACCAAAATTCGTACAATGAGAAGTCCTTCCTTTGTGATGTTTTTAAAGATGTATTAGGTATTACTAAGCAATGGGCCCAGGCCCAATTTATTTCGCCAAGGCAATATAGCACACCAATCATTAGACTACAGTTTTTTGAGAAACACATATATTCTTAAACAATTTTGTGAACGTATAAAAGTATTCGAAGGAATAATATATTTTTATGCAAGATGGTGCTCCTTGTCACACATCTAACCATAACATACATTGTTTAACATCGCTCACTTAGAAATTTTAATATTATCTTAATTTAGAACTGCTGCACATGCCCGAAAAATTAAAATTTTAATTTGAAGGCTTAGAAATATTACAATGATCATCAATTGATTAAAGGAAATAAAATAAAATCAGATGTTAAATTAAAAGCGCAGAATTCCGACGCAAAAGAGTCGTGGATAGAGATAAGCTAAGAGATTGTTTTTTCTAATTCTTAAATTGTATATGTACATATTTGTACAAGTACAAGTTTGTTAAAATACAGAATTTAACATCATACAGAAATTCTAGAAATTCTAAAGAATATGTACGAATATAGAAAACAAATTCCGTTGTAAGTACGTATGTAATAAAGGTATAGAGTGCTAAATTCAAGTTCGTACACATGCAGGGAAAGAGCTCTCTACTATTAGACCTATTATTCTACTAGATTTAGACTTAGCTTGAGTGTCGCGATCACCTCAGAATAAGGGCACCAACCGGAAACGAGCAGTAGTTATTTATGTTATGTGAGCCACGTTCAGAAAGGTTTCAACTGCTCGTAGATGAATCAGCTTTTAAAATAGCCAGCTCCTAATAAATAATCGTCAAATTAATTACGTTCGAAATGCCAAAGACGACCAACTCCTGGCTTTTATAGCGATCCGATACCGGGGCAATTTCGCCAATTCTGCCCCGGCAATAGCCGCTTTTATGGTCCCTCGGGCAATAAAGGCATATTTAACCACTTGAATATGTCCTCATTCGCGGCGAACACGTTTCTGCCATCATCCCAGAGCTGCCCGGTTTCGCTGGCATTTACGTTCCCATGACATGATCACGGCACAGCGCGGCGGCGGCGAAATTGGCCGGTTGCATTCTCGCGAAGTCGCATCGCATCGCGATCTTCTCCTTAATGCGACCAGGGGCGCGGGGACCTGGTCGGTTCGAGTTGCACTTGCATCTCTCCCGAAAATGAGTTACGACGTGTTTATGGCTACATTAAGGCAGCGAGCATTTCGCGATGATTACGTACAGTCCGGCCTGATCGTTCAACTCTTCATTAAATCATTAAAAGGCAATTTTTGGCGCAATGATTACCCCCTGCGATTTTTTCCGCATTCGCCCAACCTCATCTGAAATTTTTCGATTTATCCTAAGCGAACTCGAAATGCAAAATGATAATAATCGACCTTTTCTGGAAGATCGGTAAGATCGGACCGACTTTCGACTGCCAGTTGTGGTCGACATTCCTTTTTTCTTTTCTTTTTATACATTTTGCAAGGGGCTTCATGCATGGGGGCGCAACATACTCTGAAATCGCTCGATGGCCGGTCGATCGAGTTCAAATGAAGCCATAAATTAGGTCTAAGTAAAATTTCATGTTTGTCTCGATCGATTCGAGGTGGGAATATTCGGACAGCGCGTATGCAAATTAGTGAGCAGAACTGGCCCCGAGTCCAGTGATTAAAGAGGCACCAAGCTGAGTTATTGTGCGGCGAATCCTACTATTATTGGAGCCCCGATGGGATTTTAATGACTATAATGGCGCGGTCTGGCGGTGGCAGCACTCCTGGACACCGATCACATCGAGGGTCAGAAGAGAGATGGTCTTAAACGGCGACGACGAGGAGATTTGCAATGCATGAGAGCAATTTAAAACAAGGTCTTGCAAAAGATCTCCGAGGGATGATCACTAAAAGGCGGAGTGTGGCCATCACGTAACTCATTCAACGAGGAAGTTGCGTGGCGTACGAAGAGCATTCGCGGAAATTATTTCAAAATATTTGAGTAAGACGAGTCTAATTTTTCACTACCTCCAATTCGTTTTGCATTTACTTAACTGCCCTAGAACATCCACAATGACATTAAGTAAAATTATATAATAAAAATAAAAAATATATAATTTTTATGGATTTTTCAAAATCTATTCCAATTCTCACCTTATACACAAACCTAAATATGATTTGAGTTGAGCTACTAACTTTTCCAGTTAAAAGTTTAGTGGACTGAAAATTCCTAGAATCTAAGCGAAACATTTCCGAATCGACGAAAGTAATACCCGTCACACAAACGAAATTTAGAATTTCGGGCGTATTCAATTTCAGAATTATTATAATATATTGCTTTTAAATTAAAGTCAAATTTATGTCGAAGTGTACATAATGTTTGATGGAATATTCGTCAGATTTTTTTTAAGAAATTTGAAGCTGATACGGTTTTTCTGAAATTGAGAATACACAAAATTCTGAATTTCATATATAGTCTGTCGATAATATAACGCAAAAGAATCAGATAAATCAAGCAAAAGACTCTGATAAATGAAGTCGTTGCTTATTTTATCTCAATATTATATTTATAGTTAAATGTTACACTAATTCTAGTTGTATTTTAAAATTAACGCAAAATCAGCAAAATTCGCTGGATATAAAAGATTATGTTTTGTTTTATACTAATTCCAGCTCAAGATAATATAATTACTGGAGGTTTTATTGGTTAGAAGACTAGTAAAATATTATACTAAAATTGCTAAGTATTTATTTCGAATCCTATCTCCTTACAGTTCGTGATCATAGTTGGGAAAGGGGGTTAAGACAAGAGGCAGCTAACGTCTAGAAAACATTCTGAAAATGGTAATAAACTAACTTTGAATATATCTTGGCTTATTAATGTCTTATTTGTCATATCGGATTCTGAGAAAATGAAGGTGCCTTCTCATCTTGTCCCAATCCGCTCTACCTAGTTGAAGTTAGCAAAAACATAATTTTTATCTATGCCTTATTCCACATTGTGAAGGGCTTAGTCGAGGATTAAGAGGTATCCAAATTCCGTCACACCACATTAAAGAAATTTCCCATTTTGCACAAAGCCTTTTTTCCAATTTGTCCGCGCAGAATGGAACATAATGACTTAATTAGTCGCGAGGCTCGTGGTGCAGCAATCAAATGGCGCGGTCCGTGCGCATATCGCTGATTAAGTGGTAAGCGGATGTCTTGCCGTGACAAAGAAATTCCCCGAAGAATCTTTGAGAGACGTCTGGAAGTAGGTAAAGTGGCCGCACAAAAAAGCCCATATCTGCGCATTCCAGCGACGTCGCTGCAGCCGCCATCCATGTCGAGCAGATAATCAATTTGCGGTAGCTAGGTTCTAGGGACGGTGCCTAATGGCGTTGGATAGGAGGAATTCCTCAAAATCACGTCACATGGCCGTCGCTTCGGCACGGCACGTGGATAGTGTGAGTTTTGAGTTTCCACTTCTGCGGCCAATTCCGCCGCCGGCTCCACTCGAGACCGGTGCGGCACGAGCACGAGCCCTTTCCGTGCGCCCCCCACACGGGTGCTCCGGTTCCTGCGAGCTGGGTGTCATCAACCCTCGAGGAAGGGCGGAAAGTAATAAAATAGAGCCATCAAAATAAATTCCCATGGCGCGCCGCCCGCGCGGGGTGGGAGCCACGAGCCCCAGACTCAGACAGTCGGTCACAACCGGGACCAAAGTAAAAAGTTCTGCTCCCCGGGGGCTTCGGGGAATGTCTCTTTTGCCCTTTGCAGCAATCGACGATTGGCCTCTCATCGCTATTTCTCGGAGGAAAACCCAAACAAAGCGACCCGTGCCCCGCGGCACCTCCTTCGACGGTGAATGTGCCCAAAGTTAGTGGGGCTCCCAAGGAAACTGGCGGGGATGATGGGGGGACTGTCGAAAAATTGAGACTCACTTCTTCCCTCCCGCGTTGGCAATTTTTTTGTTTTCTTTCAGGACGCCAACGTCGAACTTCTCTCCAACTTTTTTATTATTATTTTCTTCAGGTTCATTTTTACGCCGCGCGTCTGACCTGTTGTGAGCCAGCTCGCTCCACCGCCCCCACCCTGGGAAAGCAGCCACCAACCCCCGGACGCATTCGCATCCCCCAAAAAAGGAGTGCATTCACCTTTCAGCCAGTTGGAACAGACAAACCTTCATATTGACGGTGCGGCGACGGAGGTTGTCTTGGTGCCGTCTTTAATCCCCCGAAAGCTCCTTCCTTTCGCCCCGAACCGGATAACCGGAGCGGAATGAATTTTTCTTTCTCATCCTCTTAGCGCTTTCCGACGTCCTTTTTTACAACTCCCCTCCAATTGGTCGTTTTTCGTTCGGGGCCTTTGCTCGCTGGAGGCAGTTAAGATTCAAGGGCTCTTCAAAAATGTCTTGGCCCCCCCCGAGCCAAGGACTTTTCGCCTCCTGCGAGCGCACACAACACAGCAATAAAATTCCCTGCTCCTTCGTTACGCTCCCCCCGGGCGGACCCTTTGGATCCGGCCGGGGTCTTCTCGTCAAAAGTTCCTCGGTGTCCTTGAAACGTTGGCCTTGCGAAATTAAGCGAAAGCTCCTGGCGGGTTCAGTGGAAAAGCTGCTCGAGTGGCTCCCACACACCCGCAGGATAGTCCTGTATGACCGGTTCTCGTCGGGATAACGACGTGAGGTAACCCCAAGGAGGCGCAAATATATTCCTTAAGCTTAAGACACAGACAGACATAGCTAGATTCTGGGGTGGGTTCCGAACCGGGAACCCTCACGGACGAAGCAAACCAGCTACCGTCCGGGTGGAGCTGGGCGCTAATCAGGATGGAGATATTTTTAAGTCGTGCCAGAGATCCAAGCGCTGAGTCCTGGTTCAGGGACTCGTGTTTTCCCAAAAGGATAACTTGGTTATGACTGCGACCTATCAATCTATTTTTCAAATCTTTTCTCGTTGTTTCTTTGAGACTTCGAGAAAGCTTATTAAGGGCTTATTCTGTTATTAAACAAACATTCGCTCATAATCACCTGAATAAAACGAAAATGCGAAAAAGGGACTTAAAAATGAAACATGCGCGTATACAGCATAACTTCTTGAAGAGGTGATTCAAGAAAAGTGAAACACAAACTATCTCTACATTACAAATATAAGTAGGTATACAGGTATAACATATTTTGCTTTCAGCAAATTTTAGTAAAAATTAGTAGATATTAAAGGTATTTTGAAGGTAGAGGAGACTGTGTACGCTTGTAACAATTTTTCTATAATTATCCGTAGCGCTGCAATTATGTAACTAAACTACGAACAGAATAAAAAAAAGAAAGAAGGGTTCCTTCTTCAAATAAATATTAAAATTAGATGCTCAAATGACATGGTTAATGAATGAGAAGAGTTTTAAAAAATATTTGCCATTGTTACAACCGCCCCCGGCACGGGACATAAACAGTGATTGGGGTCAATTGTAGTAAACAAATAATGCAATTTGTGCTTTTTTCCTTTAATCTGCTCTTGGTCAACTGTAGTGACTCTAACACTAACTAATTACATAAACAGGAAGCCAAAATTTGAAAATTCAAAATATCGGTCTTATTATTGCGATCGATTTTGGTGCAATTCAAGGGATTGGAGTAATTGGGTAATTTCGAATCTAATATAAAAATTTGCAAATTCAAGATGTCGAAATTAATGGAATTATTTCAATGAAAATTATTAGTGAGGGTATTTTCCGGGAATTATTCATGAATTTAGGTACTATCAAAATTTCGAAATTCAAAATAGCGGATGTCCTCCTATAATGCAAGGATAAAATAGCAAGAAAGATAAATAAAGTGAAGAACTTATATATTTATTTATGCCCTAACAATATAATACATAAGTAAAGATACATAAAACCCTTCAGATTTGATCACAGAAATTTTAATCTTGAGCATTTGAAGAAGTCTTTAACTATAATCGTTATGATACACCGGGTGAAATGGGGTTACTCAGCTAGTCATAATATAAATTATTTTATTAAGCCAGTTTTCATTTGACTACATACTTTAAATAAATTAGTTTCAGATTTCCTTGTTATATCTGGTGCATGTCTTTAATTCTTGTACTTTATATACGCGCCTGAGATGAATTTAAATATAAATTAATTGAGGAACATTTTTTCGATACTTAAAAGATTTGTGGATGAGAAGTGAAGAAAATGGTTAAATGAACCCTCCAGACTCCAGTTGAAATTGCAAGTAAAATGAAGTATCAAAAATTAGAAAAACAATTATATGTATGTAACCAGATGTCTTCATTAATTGAAGTAATATTCAACAATAAATATTTTTATGGTTTCAATCTAAATCATAATAATTTAACAACGTAAAGTAAAATTTAAAAATTTTGTGTTTCTTAAATTAGGGTGTGCCATTAAATTAACTCTTTATTAAAATTTGAAATTGAAATACCCTTGAGAAAATCGATCGAATCGCAACGAGACCAAGTGTCCAATTTTCTCGAAAATGCGAGTTCCAGTAGCCCCTTGCGTGCCCGCGTGTCTATAATCTAGCTGGGGGGAGTGCACCTCGTCAGCCCTCAATTAGTACCGGCGGTCATAAAAGGCGACTTGCACTAATCACGAAAATATCACCAATTGCAGCTGGTATCGATAAAAGGATCGGCGATTAGCAAAGGTGAATGGCACCCAGTGATCGAGATAATTAATGCCTGCGACGCGAATAACAATCGATCTTTCGTGCGCACGTTTCACCTGAGATCGTACGCAGGCGTTTAGCGTCTAACAGGCCAGTCTAATAGCAATTGCGGCGCGCACACAGCTCCAGCGATCTACGCGCGCGCTGCGATACGACAGATGCATTTTTCCGTATCGTTTAATCAATCTGGATCTAGCGAGTAATCATGATCAATTACACTCTAACCAGCGTGCATAATACGCGGATTTTCTTGGCTAAAGTAAACTGCCTCCTGAGCCAGGTAGACGTAGTTTATTGAAACCCTCCGTGACTAAGGTGCGCTTGGTTCCCCGGACGGACTTAATAAATTTTAATCGATTCCAGTTCAGGTCTAGTCCCTGGAGATTTGGCTCTCGAAGATCTAATTTAGCGCTGATTTACCTGAGAAAGGGGCTCTTATTTTTAATTTCGCGGAACCGTCATCTTCGTCATTGTCGAGATTGGCGGCATGTTGCACCGCGATGTCTCGGTCGCGGCCGCATGTCGCATCGCGCGACAATCAAGAATGCGACCGTCATTAGTTGAGGCCGACAGGGCAGAGACTTTGTATTCCGCGGACACCGAGATATTGCCCATGTTAAAAAATATTTTCCCTTAATTAAGGCAACTAACGATCGTTTGATAGGGAACAGTCGAGCCCGCCGATCCCGCTGCCTTGAGGCGGTATTTGCATGCGTATGACGGGAATATTAAGTGATCTCGTCACCCGCGGAGGACGATCGGCGAAATGATGGAGATCAAGTCAAGGCTGCGGTCGCAGACAAAGCTGCGATGTGGCGCTTCTGCGGGAAATTCGCGCTCGCCGTCTTCGTTTCTGTTAAGCAATAATTAATGCCTGGAGGATCTGCTCGGTTGCTTTGCAACGCTGAGCAATTATCTTAATTTTATTGCGAAGAGGATATGTTCCGCGGATATTGCTAATGACTCCGCTACTAATGGTCTTCGCAATCTAAATACAAGTTTAAAATATCAATGACATTGAGAAATGCTACCATAAAACGGATATGGCTGAAAGATACACACATTCATTGTAAAAAATAGGCTCGTTTGGTTCAATAAATATTCAATAAAGATGGATATCGTATAGGTTGGACATGTTATTACTCATACTTTAAACTAATTTTCACTAAAATTTCAATAAAAAATCTATAGTCATAAATTTATTAGCAGCCAAGGAATAGTTCCTTGAAAAATAAATTCTCAATATTGATTCGAAATCTCAGGCCCGGTTCATATGTATGTGTCCAAAAATTAGTAGGTAGTGTCGACCAATCATTTCGAAAAACCGGGAATAAAAAAACTTTGAAAATTCGATTCAATTATGTATCTCAAGCAGATACTTTCAATGTTTTTTAACCATCTTGCTCGCAGCGTAAGAAAGTTGAAGAATTTTACTACAATAACTAATAAAATTTAACGATCGTATGTCTTAATTATGAAAATAGCTATAAATTGAAATAGAAATGACCATATTTTATATTTAAATATTAAAGTCCGAACTTTCTAGTCTTTTCAATTTTGATAAAATCGGAATAAAACAGATACATATTATAGTTATTACCTATTACTTTCAATTAATAAATTAATTATTTCTGAATGCCTTCGATAACACGAGCTCATATAAAAACGAATATATTATTTAGGTAATGGGAGCAGTTATCGGCTTAAAACACTATTACTAGGGGAATCTTCTTTAGTATTGGAATTAATTAATTTTAATTGTTTACATCAAATTTTATTACCCTAGGTTTTAAGAAAAGTTTTGAAAAATAGGAAAGTTTTTCGTCAAAGATGTTCCCTGCTGTCCTTTCATACCAAAACTTTGCTTTTAAGGTGCTGTTTATCAAGTTATGTATTATATTATATTTACTAGTAGAAGAGTTAAGACATAATTTTAGAAAAAAATTGTTCAACTTTCAAAAATTGTGAACGTTACCGCTTTAGAAAGGGTGCAAACTGGAAAACATGTGTACTATGATTTTGGAGACAAGCACAAGACAGGCAGTTGGATAAAAAGCAAATATTTTAAAACAAGTTTATTGTTGTTCAGTTAAAACAGATCTAGAACCATAACAGTTAATTCTGCAGCATGTACAGACCACTGCATTCGGGTTCTTCCGCATCGCAGCAGTCTCAGAAAAGTCCTCAATGCCAAAAGTGGAAAGTGTCTAGGAAACCAGAGCGACGAAACAGAACAACAATCGACTGTAAGTAACCTTTCCGACTGAATGCCCACGATAAAAAGGTAGGGTCCAGTCGAGGAAGTAAAAACCAGCTCCAGACAGCGAAACTGTACCAGAAAAACCTCCAAAATACTCCCAACCATTGTCAACTGGGCCTGAAAGACGCGATAAAAATTCCGCAGTCCCAGAAAACTACGGGCAAACGCAGGCAGCAGCAGCAGCACAAAAGCTGCCCAGCGGCTAACTCGTTTTCGCCGACCTCCCGCCGCCCTCTAAAACCCTCTAAAACCCTTCTAAAAAGGAACTGACAACGTCCCTCCGAGGAGAGCCCGCGCCCAGCGGGACCAAAAAAACCAACGAACTGGCGGCGGCGGCAGACTGTTCCGCGAGCAGATTCTTAAATCCAAGTTCCAAGCTAAGCTCATTATAAGAAAAACGAGCAGCGGGACGAAAGAAGTTAAGACTTCTTTCATCCGCCCGAGACTCGCCCGCCGCCGGCCGCCCCGGCGCCCGCTCGCTCGGCCGAGTCGAGATCAAAAACTTTTGCATCGCGTCTGGTGCGCGAAGCCCGGCCTGGAACACTTTGAACTTTTCAAGGTCAATTGCGAGCGCAGTTCAATTTGCGCGCGTTTTTCTTTTTGGCGGCTCGCTGCGGTCGCGCTGGTTCTTTTGGGCGGTTTCGTTTCTTAAGATGGAGCAACTTGAGCCGCGCCAGCGAGATGCTTGGGGCTCTTGTGTTGGGCCGAGGCGCGCCGCGCGTGTAGGTGTGCGGTGGCATTCAACGGGACGGCTGCGAGACGACTTACGAGTTCGAGCCGCGTCTGAGCGGGATTCTTGCGACTCCGCGATCTTGCGCCGATTGAGTTACCTGCCGGCACCAATACCTGTCCAGGAAGGTAAGGATCCGTCCGCGCAGAACGCACTCGATCGAGGGCTGCTTCTGCGCGTCTTACTGCCCGCAGGTTTGTTTGCTATGCATTCATTCATGCAAGCGAATTCTATCGCCTGCGAAAATGCTAACTAATTTCACCTGGGGGCAACGCAGCGCTAATTAGAGTGCAAGATACTCCTGAAACAGTTTCTCCAAGCGCCCAAATTAGCGAGTTAGAGGTGATCGCGCTCTGTTGCCCCGAAACCAAGTCGCTGAAATTTGCGCAAATTAAAGGTTTTAGCGCACCCAAGGCAAATAACTATAAAATTTATCGAGTAGTGCAAGGTAAATTAGTTCAGCCCTCAAGTAATTATCTGAATATGACTTTGCCTTTGGCTAATTGCATTTCTGTAGATTTTCTTCAAACTTTTTAATCTAGAGCTAGAGGGAATTGCGTTTTCTTTCTTGAAAGTAAAGTAGACAAAAAGTCATAAGCATAACACGAAATCGCGTTCGTTAACATCACGCTCTCATTTAGAATAGAAAAGAGTTTCGAAATTCAATACTTTAAAAAAACACGGTGACTTTATACACATTTGGATCTGCACTCGATGCTTAAATTGAAACATAGTTAAAAGTAGTTTTGCAAAAGAGCAAGATCAACTAAAAAATTAAATCAGCTCAATTTTTAAAAACCTATTCTCCAAAATATTAGTTTTTGATCTCGAAATTTTTCTAAAAAAAATCTAATAGGTATATTTCCGTAAAATCTCTTCAGATTTTTAAATGGTTGTTAGGAAGGAAAAAAAATTTGATATAATAGATTAAAATCAAATATATGTAGAACAACAATATAATAAATGATGAAATAAAAATTAATGATAAATAAACAAAGCAATTCAGATGGTAAGAAATTTCTTATTAATCTCATTCTTTATTAGATTTCGATGGTTTGGAAATTCATGGTGCTTGAGGACGAAATAATAACTAATATATCACCATAATAGTAATACGACGAAGCATCGTCATTCTTCAGTTCGTATTAAAAGAAATTAAGAGTATCACAAGAAATTGAATGGTGTCGTAAGTCATTCTAAAAGTCAATCGAGCTGAACCAATTTTGTGTGATTTTTCTATTGACCATTTTCATCTACTTCATAAATAAGTTTTGGTCCTGATCCCATTGATTTCTAGCTAAGGGAAGAAATAATAAGCGCAGCGTCAATTCGGCTGTAAAAAGAACTCGGCAAAATGAAATCCTTTGAAGGACCTGAAAATATGAAAATACTCTTCGCTTTTTCTAGTGGTAGTGGTGGTGTTTTTCCACCGAAAACGAAAGCATCCTGCCAGGGGTTGGGCTTATCATAAAAATGAGAAATTCGAGGGAATTCAAAGCACAAAAAGGGTCACAACACTTTAAGTGTAGTAAAGAGGGAAAAAAGAGCTGCTAGAGGCTGTGGCAGAAAAAAATATAAGGGAGCCATTAATCTAGAGTCCGCTGAACGTCTTTGAGAAAGCGCCGGGAGACGAAAAAATTAAGATGAATCAGGCACGACCACAAGCACCGTCGTCGTCAGCATCCCCGGCCCCGTCGTCATCATCACCACCGCTCGCCGGAGTGCACCGAAAACCAAAGGAAGGCAAGAAAGTGCCAAGAAGATGCTTATTCTGGCCTGAACTTAAGTTGAACCCGTCCACCCACCGCCGCTCCCCGGATCCCCGGAACAGTCAGGGGCGAGCCCCAGCGAAAAAATCCCCTTGTGGCTCGAGAGCTGTCAGCTTTCTTGAGTCCAAAAAGTTGAAGGATGAGAATAATTGCAAAAAGTGCGCATTGCACATGCAATTTAAGGAGAAGTCATTAATCTTCATCACGCAAATGATATTTTCTGAAATGCTCGCCACATTTAATCTCGGCAGCTCCGCCACACCCTCTGCCCCCCTTGAGCACAGACGCCGCGATCTTGCTATTAGTAAGATGCTGAGATGCAGCGAGGAATCTTAAGATGCTCCTGCTGCCGTCGCCGCATTTTCGGGGAGAGGAATGGAGATGAGGTCCATTGTGCGAACCACTTTCATCTCGAGGCGAACTAATGGCTTTCTTGGAGGGAGCTGTGCTCCATTCCGCCCCAATCGAAGCGTGATTTAATGAAACGCGCAAATTAAGATAAAAACTGAGCGATTTCCTGCGAATTAATCATGTCGCAATTGCCGCAAGGGTCTCCCTGAATTAATCTCATTATTTAAAAAGTCGTCCGGTCTCATTACGCTGCCTATGAATAAGTTCCGAGCCCAGAACCGGCCCCAGGGCATCTAAAAATAATTCCAGTCGCCACCTTGTGATACTTGCCGGGCTGCGGCGGTCCAGTTGGGGCCCCGGACCGATTCTCAAGTCCGCAAGCTGCCCAGCATCCACTGGACCACTCGCGGCGGAAGGCGCGGGGCGATCGCCTAATCGCCTGGGGGCAGAGTCGCCGGGTAGAAGCAACAACGCGAAACCACAGCGGCATTTGCGGGCGCGGTAGGTGCCGGTCGATCTTCCTCCGAAGGGCCCTCCTCCTCCTTAGCGCTCCTCAAACTCTGGAGCGCTGGGCACCTCTTTCACGGCCAAAACCTGTTTTTTTTCGCCTAATCCTTCCCTGTAGCAGCCCAAGTGGCCACGATTTCTCCACGTGGATAAGGCCTCCCTTCGCCCGCAATTTCTGTCGTGGAGCTCTCCTCTTAATTCAAATGTGCATTTGGATTTTCAGGCAATGCAATTGCAAGACGTGATGCAGGCCTGCTTGAGCTATCCGAATCCAAGACAGGCTCCGCGCCCCGAGGAGGCGCGGGGCGCCTTGATTTGGGGCCCACGTGATTTGTGGGCGCACGTTAGTGTCGCTGAGCCCCGAGTGCGCATTTGGCTTTCTCCGGACAATGCAAGAAAAATGGTTTGTCGCATGCTTCATTATCGGGACGTCTGATTTATGCGCGCCGAGGCATTCTAACAATTTGCATTAACGCGACGATTTCTGGGGATTTGCTAATTGAAAGCGGACAAGCAATGAGTTTTGTAGTTAAAGGAAGAGTAATGGAGATGATTTATCAGATTTCTAGGAGCGAATCCGAAATATAAATGAACTTGACCAGATAAACCATTTAGCATATCTTACAATACTAAATAAGTTCTTATTTAGATTTCTTGCTTTCAGGATTCCTTGCCTTGTCGTTACTATACGAAAAAATACTTCAATGGGTTCGTTCAGCATCTTGGAATTTGCCTAACTCAATTGTTTTTAATGATTTGCTTTAAATACCTGTTTTAATAAGACCTCTTTTTGGTGTTTTAATAAAATATGAAAATTACTTCCGATAATTTTTATTTATTGTTATACATATATTAAACTGATGCAGATAGCTATTTCATTGTTGAAAGACTGACATTAATTACTTTACTGATGATGCACCCAATATTAATATTATAACTCAGGAATCATGACAGAATTTTAACAAAATTCCAAAATAGGTCAATAGGCTGACGTTGTGTTTCTGAAACAGAATCCAAGAGTAATTTTACTATTAGTACTTGGTAATGGTCTAACTGAAGATAGGCTAAAAGAATATCCATAACTCAACGTTTTCATTTTTTTCGTAAATTATTTTATAGGAGTAGACCCTGAACATTTTCTAATTATTTTGGGTTTATTCATCAACTCATCAAATTACTTTAAACCTATACGTGTAGGAAGGACTTTTAAAAATTTATTACTTCTATCATTTTTAACTATATCTAAATAAATATGTGATTTTTTAAGCTGCTGCAAATTTTTTATAGAAGCTTAATATTCCACATTATTTTTAAGTTTTATATAACAAGAACCAACTTATATATGCTACATATGTTATGTAGATATGTATATGACATATAAAGTAAAAATATTGTTAGCTAATTTTTAGCCAAATAACCGCGTATTTGCTTTTTGAATTAATGTTTTTAAAATTTAGTTTACTGCTAAGGTTTTTTTAAAGCAGATACTCTAAAGTACTAGTTTCTGAAATGATCAATATTAAAGAAACAGAAAGATTTGAATTTGTACAGTAAAGAGAAAATTAAAGGAGTTAAAAGTTAAATTGCTCAGCATTAATAAAAACTGACAAAAAGCAATTTCAAGTAGAGACAGCCGCGTGCAGATGAAAATTCAATGAGTGTCCAAGACAGAGTATGACTTCCTCGATAAAACACAGAATTGAAGTCCATCGGAGGCTGCCTGCTTTCCAAAGAAAATAAATTTCCCGCGCCCGGCGGCGGCAGTCGACCTCGCCAGAGTTCAAACTTAGGCAAGATGCAAGACTCAACGACGTGAGGAGCTTCGCATTTTGAACGGAGTGCAAACTGCTCAGGGACAACTAATTCAAACAGATAAATCGCACTTAGGAGATGTTATAAAAGTTCCTCAATAAATGCAAGAACCCGCTCTTTGTCCATGCCGCCCGCCCCCGCCGCGCGTTCCGACGGATCTTCTTTTTCCGCTGCATCTTTTCTTGGTGCGCTCATAGCGCTCTCGTCGAGTGGCGTTTTTCTAGCGAAATTGCAGTGATTTCCTCCATTATTCAGCGGGGCAATTATCGCCTAAGCAAATAAGTGGCGTGCACTTGAGCGAGTGGCTCTGATCGTTCACCTCCGTTATCTGCGGCGATCTCATTACTCCCGCGCGCGCATGACCTGCCTCAACGCGGCCCGCAGTACGCAGTCGTCGCAGTCGCTGTCGCTGACGCCAGCCCGCGCGGCTCCCTCACCGGGCCCCATTGTGCGGTGACCCGACAATCGGCCTGACCATGATCCGAATTTGGCGGAGCGAAAGACAAATTTGCACGAACGGGGCTCGTGTCCATCTTCACGCTGGCGCTCTGGCCAGATACTTTCATAATTTTCGCAAAAATGTCGTCTCGAGGGACGGGACGGGGCCCCGCAACCTCGGAAAGTTATTTTTATTTGCCCATCCGCCCAGCGTAGCGACCTCCCCCGCGCCCCCGCGCAAAGTCAAGTTCAATCAACTTTTTATCTGTTTCCTCCGATTTGCGCAGCTGCAAAAAGTTTTGTTTATTGAAATTTTATTTCAGCGAAAAATGGTGACGCGCAGAAAACCGCGCGAAAAGCGACGCAATGAAAGCGCCTTTAAGCTGCGCGCGCATACGCACGTCGTGCCGTCAGTCGTCGATTCACTCAGCATGTAGTCATGCCCCTTCCGCCCCCTCTCCACTAGTCAGAGCTGGTCAAGCGCGCTTTTCTCGCGGTGCTTCCGCTGCGTCTTCCTGCGTTGGTAGATGGCTGGCCCCCCACTCCGGGTGACTCAGATCCGCTAGCAACTATCTTTGTATATTTTCGCATACATTTCAGACACAAAGCTTTAAAATATTTTTAAAAAAATTAAAGACATCAAAAAAAGGAAAACGATCAGCGGTCAAGTGATGACCTCGAGCCACTGAACGAGAGACGTGGTTGGGGGCGGAGGGACTGAGCTCGACTCAAGAGTACGGTTGCCAGATGTCCTCCCTTTTGATGAAATTCCCACATTTTAATTATTAAATTTCCACAAATTAATTATATAACCTCCTCCCATACTTTTTGGAAAAACCCCTTTTTAAATATTCCATGATAAATTGAACAAATGAGGGTCTTTGTTTAGCCTGTGTGTTCAATATCTTGTTTAATGCAGTTAACACCGAATTATTCAGATTGATTAAAATTTAAATGTTTAGTACTACCAAAAATTTGGTTCAAGCAAAGTATTCTGTTATGTACCTTAGACCAATTTTCCAGGAGTGTTAAAAATTAAAATTTAAAATAATTCTTCTAATTAATTAAACCCTTGACATATGTATTTCGGAATTAAATTTTTGAATAAATGTTTACTAATAAATTTCTTGGTATAATTTGTTTACGTCGTGTGTTTAATTCCCTTCCTTTTTTATTATTGTCCAAATTTAAGAAAGCAATCTATGTATGTACTTATTATATTAGTAAATTAATTTATTTTTGTTTGTTTTATATCTCGGTTAAGAGATTTTTGAAAAAGGATACTTCACTTTTTTACTAATTCTCTATGATTCAAAAGAAATTATCTGTTATTCACGTTAGAAGAATGGTGTAGTCGACATTTATAAAATTAAAATATTCAACAATAAATTCTTATACATAAGTATCTACTGATGCATTGTTCTAAGCTCGACTTAAATTTTAGATTTCATTTTGTTACACCGACAGGTTCTTACAAAATAAAGGTCAATGCTTGAGTATGTAACTCCTTCCATATCCTGAATTACACGCGGGGAAGACGCGTGTACTAGATAGTTTAAAATACTACCAAATTACTTTCTTTATGTTTCACTTTTGATGAATTTAGTGCATACGTTCATAAGAAACCTAATAGACTTGTAAATTTTTAGTTGATTTTCGTTCTTGTCTTCTTAAGTGTCTAATGTCTCCATAAATCATATAGTCCTTTCTTTTGACCTACTCCTACTATAGATACTTAATTTTGCTTTGATGACCTGGCAACCCTACTCAAGACGTACTTTGTGTCTCATCTGGGCAAAAAGTGAAATTTTCCACAAAACGCGCGGATTAGCTCAGGTGGGGCGGTGCGTATCAACTTAAATCTGGTTGCCGCTGGTCATGGTTTTTAAAAATTGACGCCAAAGCGTACCGCCACAACGCATTTTCATATAGTGGAAAAGTCGCTTCTGTCGCGGCGTATGACGCAAATTGGGGCTCCGTTGATGTTAGCGCGGCGCGAAAGGTGTTGGGGGCGCCCACCGGTTCAGCGAACGGGTTTGCGCCATCTGATTTCTGACTTAAAGTTTCTAAAGTCCAAGCCTAAGCCCAGCCGGTCGAGGACTTATCAGAGGTCTTTTAACCGCTGGGCCCGCGCTTAAAAAATGCACGGGCGGTGGCGGCGGCGCTCCGGTGTTTCTAAGCGCGCGCCAGCTCGCAACGTCTCGCGGATAGAAAGATAGAAAGATAGAAAGACAGAAAGTATGTCATCTCGCCGAAGTGGCCACATAACTTGTCGCCGCGGCGAAGCGGGCTGCTCTGCAGCTCATTTGCATGTAGGATGGAAAGAAAGTTGCTCGAAAAGGTAGCAGCACTTGCGTCACCAGAAAATCACTGTTTTGAGCCGAGTCTGCGAGCCGGGCTTTGACCAGTTCAGGGAAGAAATCACGCAAGCAGGCAAGCGCTTTGGCATCTTTACGAGAGGAAATTTCTGGGACGTTGAACCGCTGAACGAGCGCGGGGTCTGGGCTCTGGCCAGCCGAGCTAAGATAAGATGTTGTCCAAGGTCTTGAAGTCGTCCCATTGGCAAAAAGTGTTGATTAAAAGGTGTAAATCACTGAAAATAGTAACCGACGCGGGACTGAGACAGCCTGATTTATGGATAAAGTTATTGGAAGGGAAAATTTACTTCTTCTGATTTCTGGAGAAGGGCAGAGGTGTGGCGTGGCGACAATCAGCTAAGAGGAGAAAATCCGCTTTTAAAGTAAATGAGGAACATTAACGAGAACGGGAATTTTAATGATTTGCATTGCAAAATATAACTACACCTCAAATTCGAACTTTAATTGGTCGATTGATTTAAAACTTTTATACAACTGTACTTTTTTAACAAGATAACCGTCGAATTATAATTTATAAACTTAGAGGTGTCGGAAAATACAAAAATGACTGTATGAATGTATCAATATCGGGTTTAAAAAACAGTCGGTTACATATTTACATGTTATGTAGGTATTGCGATAGAGAGATCGCGAAGCATCTCATTAAAATATGCTTTATATCCACTTTTCAAAAATGTTATGGTTATGGCTTTATGCACTCACTTTATTGCCTTTTTCATTGTTCTGCAATATTGAATTGTATTTCCTATAGAATAGAGAATAAGCCAATTTTTACTTTAATCAACAAATTTTTTCAGATTATGTTTTTCCATTGAAGCAAATAAAGCTATAAACTCAAAGAGAAACTGTTTCACGTGTCGTTTGAAGTACGTAAGTAAAGTAGGATTATAACAAAGAATAATCTGTTATAAAAATCTGTGACTATATTTATTTAGATTATCGTTTAATACAAGTTGTAATAATATAAACAACAGCAACCTAAGCTAAAATTATAATTTTCTACTTAAGCAAAAATAAATCCTAGTTAAATCACGACTTTTTTTATTATAAAAAGTCATTAGAAGTATTTTTTTTTATATAGGGTTAGTGCCAAAGAAAATTAATTTCTAAATAGAAGTATGTTGTACATCGTTTTTTAAGTTTTTAATTTTGTAAAAATATAGAGTTTAGTCATTTTATATCGGCAAACATATACCTACCTGTTTTTAGTTATTAAAAGGATATATGAATCGAATTTTCCGAGGATGAGCTTTAGTTATAAACATATCTAGATAATACATCAAATTTTACGATGAAAATTGTCTTAAAACTTAAATATCTAAATCAGAAAATTTCTAAAGACAATACATACTTTTGCTCGATGTGGAAACATAAAATTCGAAGGAGCTTAGAATCCAGATATAGAAAAAGCCCTCATGCAGCATCCATTTTAGTGTTGATTAAGACAAGGGCAGATAGAAGTAAATTGCCAGGATTTGCGGACCATTTCCATTCCCGATTTTATTCGGCATGACAAAAAGAGAAAAGTGCATTCGTTTTTTTTCCCCAAGCCCCACGCGATCTGGAAGTTGCCCCAACACCCCCGCAATGCAGCGCCGCTTTTTTATCCGCCGGAATCCATCAGGTTTGCTAAATAGGCAGCCGCGTTGCTGCATAGATAGATGCGATGCTATCAGGCGGGTGCATGCAGCCGGTGCCCGATTTTGACACAGGTTTCAATCAGGAACGACAGCCTGTCGCCGTTCACACGGGCGGGAATCACGGAAAATGCGGCGGCGAACGAGCCAAAATCAGCGCTAGGCAGCTCCATCGCCGCCCGTCGTCCCGTCCCACCCCCGGCGTATCTGCTATCATTGCCCTCGGTATTATTTTTCAATTTCCCCAAGTTTGTTTTTCCTATTTTCCTAAGAACTGCTCCTGCCGGAATCGCGTTGTATCCTATTTTTCTTGCACAAGCCCCCGCCCTCCGCCGTCCCTTCAGCGGTGCTCCTGGCCGTTGCTCTAAGGTCGGAGGGGCGAGGGAGACGGCTCCTGGTTTTCTAAGCCGGCGGAATCGAGAGGCGGATTTCACTGGCTGAGCCGGAGACGAGGGCCTCCTCTGTTTCGTGTTTTTCCTTTCGGGAAATTTCTGTTTTCCTTCGATGATGCGTTTTTTCCGGCTCTCCTGTATTTATCTGAATTTTCGCCGCATCCCCCGCCCGCGAACGGGAGCAGTCATCCCGGCAATTTCTCTGTTATCCAATCTGTCAGCGGACTCTCGTCGACATCGACGACTGCGGGGCCCGGGTCCCGGGGACTCCTGCAGAAGGACTCCTGCCGGGGCTGCCGCTGATTGGGGCCCGGTCTCGAGGTGGGTGGCTGTCGGCCCGGGCTGTTTTCTTTCGGGGAATCCCCCAGCTGCCCGCCTTGCATTCATCCGACCGTGCGAGTGCTTTCGGGCGAAAATATTATGTTTTCATTTTTCCATTATTTTGTTGGTTTAATGAAATAAAAATTTCGCCAGAAGCGAAAAGCCGCTGGCCGAATAAAAGTTGTTTGATTGAGAGCTGACAGACGAGCCGCAATCGATGCGAAGCAATTCGAGCGGTATCCTGCACTTTTCGTGCAAACAGCAACCACATGGAATCATAATTTCTGGGGGATCATGCTGCAAAATTACCAGAACATGACTTTGTCCTTGCAAATCTCAAAATGGTGCATTCTTTTGAGGATAGCCAAAAAGCGATAATAGCCATTAGGTAACATTTTTGAGGTTGGATGCCATTTGTTTTCTAACAATTTTAATTATATCTTTTTTTTAGTGTTATCCTATTCGGCGGCTCCAAATTTTAGTTTAATAAACTTAAGTAACATGTCTTAAATTAATTGTTTTGTTATCTTGCCCAACTTTTTTTTTTATAGTAAATTCAACTTTATAAATCAGCTACTAATTCTTTATTGTTATAATATGGAAAAATATGTATACAAGTACGAAAATATAATATGAGAAAAAAGAGAACCACTGGTACAGATTTTAATTAAATCAAACTTTCATTAAATTGATTTCGTTATTCCAGTTTAAGAATTTGTACTTCAATTTGTTTTCGTATACTTTCAAATCAATAACTACCCTATTTAGTTTCTATATAAATACACCAAATTTAAACGTTTTACCTGAAACAGTCTATGTTCATATTTGTGCATCAGTTTCGAATTTTGGCACGGAGCATTAAAAATGATTTCATTTGAATGATACCCGGATCACGTATACCAGACTGCTAGCTATTAAACTCAATTAAATTTCAATCGAAATAGATATTCTATATAGCCGACTTTAGATTTCCATTTCCAAAACATAGGAATATATGTAATGTAAATTACAATGATGATATCCTATTAATAGGAACGTCATTTCATGGATTCAAATTAACCTTCAGAAATATATATCCAGTAAAATAAAATCATATATTTGAAATTTTCTATGAATTCGAAACCGTCATCAACACAATTCCTTTAAAATAAAGTGAATGGTGGCTCTAAAACGCTTTATAACAAAATCATCCATTCTATATTTTAAGTTGAATAAAGTCGACGAAATCGAAATCAATCAATTCTCTTAAACTGGCTTTTTAAAGTAAGCATACATACATCATAAGACATAATATTCTAGAAATGAAAACTACTCCTCTATCCAGAGAAGGCGAAGACGTGACCAAAAGCCTTCTCTTGCCAAAGTATTTTCATTGACACGAAAACCTCTTAGCGTTCCCCTAGCTGAGCATTTTCACGCTAGCAGATGCCCACACCTCCTATTTGCTTATTTTAAAAAACACGAATGAGTAACAATACTTCACAAAATCAGCGTAAGATAACTTGCCGCCTTGAGCGACACGAGGCACAAAGAGAGCTGCATGAGGCGCTTTTCGTGCAGTGCAAAAATAACACGACACACATTAACACGCGCTGAAGTGTTTCGTTCTGACTGCAGAAGTTTTATGGGGGGCAGGCACGCACCTTTCGTACGACCAGAACCAACTGATCTTGACCTTTGAAGTACGCTCCCATCACCCTCGACTCGACGAGGCCGGGCTCATTTCGGCTTGCTTATTTAGCCGATGTTCAACAGCGATTTAATTTAGCAATTTCATTTTCACGAATTGACAACATTCTTCTGAATGTCTACATCTTAATATTTTAAGAAAAATAACAGAAAGGAAACCACATCTCAGATTTTAATTAAGCCCACCCTACAAGCCTCCTGTCTATCTTTTATTTTTTAATAATTATTCAAAAACCTCTTTAATACAGTCTTTTGTATTTTTCAACTATATTTTTCTCAAAAATAATATTTAAATTTTTATTTTTAGCTCAAGCGATCTAACGAGTATATGTAAATCAGACATTTTAACTCATAACATATGAGAAAATGACGTATTTAAGTTATTTTCAGTAACAAAATTGCAAGTTGGAATAACCACAACTAACGACGAAAGTGGAGGTTTCCATTTCTATTTCTATAATATATCCCTAATATATCACTTTTTCTGTTGTAAAGTTAATGTATCACTATGTTTTTAAAATATTAAGTTTTTGATAGACGCGGAGGTAGCAAAATATATTTTTAAAATATAATAACTTCCAGTTTTTGATCTTTTTGATACTTACTTACATATATAGTAAAATTCAAAAAGATAGCAATGTATCATTATAATTCATCGTGCATTGTAAATTTTAGTGACTGTTTGTATTGTCTTACGATTTAAATACAAGCATCTTTTCACTTTCAGTGTAACCTTGAACTCGGTAGGCGCCCTGTGCCCGCTGAGCCGTGCTTTGCGAAAAACAAATCGAAATCTGCAGCGCCTGCTAAGTGAATAAGGCAGCTGAAGCTCTTTGTCTTAAGTCTTTCTTAAGACGTTTCCATCCGCGGCTCATTGGCTCCTCACGAGACGTCGCCAGCCCCTACCCCTGGCCCGCAGCATCCGAGTGCAAGTGGCACTCCGACACTAGTTATAAATGAGTCAGTCATCGGGAGATCATTAATTTGGTGGAGCCGGTGCATCGCATCGCGCCTGACAATTCTGGTCCATAAATCACCCAGCTGGATGCAGGGCCGCGAACCAAAAGAAAATCTCCTCGCACAAAGGGTGCTCCGAGGAAAGTTGGGAAATGGCGCAAAAAATAGGTTCACACTCTAAGGAAAAGCGCTTCATCGTCGCTGCGAGAAAACGAGAAAATTGAGATGCAGGAGACGAATTGGGAGGCCGCGGCATCGCGGGCATGCATCCCGGATACGAATTTAGCCGCGAGGCAATTTCACCTTATGCCGAGCTCAATTTTCTCATAGGCTGGCCCCCCGCTGAAACGAGGAAAAACCCTTGGCAGCCGCAAAGACGATCCATCCGACAATTAACATCCCGCGTCCGGGCCGAGGTAATCATCGGGTGCTGCGGTGCAGCCTGGACCTATGCCAGTGGAGCACCTGAACGAGCCGGAGAAATAAATTCCGCCGCACTGGAAATCCAGGTAATTGCAGGTGAGTTCAGCTGTAATCGAGACAAATGCGTAAACTGGGGCCACAACTTAATTAATTTTTCCATCTCGCGGAACGCCTCGGATGCCCCAGCGTCGAGGTTTTAGCACTTTTTCAATTGATCTTCTGGATCTTGTGGGGCGAGCGCTGTCGGGCCGCGGCAGATGGGGCTCCCTGCGCCGCCGTCGACCAGAAGGTGATCGTTAAAATTGCTGAGGAAATGAGCTCGCTCTGGGCTCGAGATAGCGCAAGGTGTGCAGGTTTCGCCGTTTCGCGATTTGGTTACCTTTCGCGAGGCGAGCTCAAATTAGAGGAGTGGCCGTCGCAGATTAATAGAATGTCGAGAACGATCAGAAGGCCTCGATCGGTCCCGACTTTTCCTGTTTTTAACGGCCTGCTCGTCTCGCATGCCCCGCCATTAGATATCTCAACGAGGGAAAACGCACTAATTAATTACGTCGACTTTGTCGACTTCCATCAATTTGTTTATTGCTTCAATTTGCCAGACCTGCGCCACTTGCGCACCGTCGTTCGATGGATGCGCAAATTCAGCATTTTGCGATGCATCAATCAATAATCACAACAGCCATTAAAAGGAGTAATCGTAAAATGGAAACTAGGCTTGGACTTTATACTCTAATTATCACAAAACACCCCTAGTAACAAGGAAATATACCCGACTAGGGATATGCAGATTAGAGAAAGCGCCTAACTCAGACTCAAGCAATATGAATGAAATATGAATAGTACAAATTAGGAAAAGGGGTGTTCATCCTCAACAATTGAATCCTTTATTAGGGGAATTTTTTCAAAAGCACTTTCAAATAAGCGACTCAATTTTCAGTGTGTCCAAAATAAAAGTTTAATCAATTCTTGTTGTTTATCATTTTGGTATGTTTTATTATATATTTTGCTTGAAATTTATGTAATAACAGTACTTTAGAACAAGAAAATAAGGGCAAAAAGAATTTTATTTTGCAATTCATCTGAATTCCTGATACATATAGAATTCCTTTTTTTGCCAATTTTTTTTCCTTGAACATATTCCCAGCAACATTTTAAATTTCAAAGTAAGCATTGCATTTTTATTTACAAAAAGTTAATTTTTCCAACTGCAAAGCGATATCAAAATATTCATTTAAAACTCTAATAAAAGTTTAATCGGTCTCTTCATTAAGAATTTTCAAACATGCTGCTGGAAAAATAAAATTTAAGCAGTACTTGAAGTACGTTCACCACTTATCACCTTTGTCTGTAAGTGAGCCGACAATTTGTAACAACTATTGTAATTATTGCAAAGATATACAACATCAGCTCATCATAAGGCACGTTAATTATTGAAAATGGCAGATTTATTTGGCAAATTATTGGATGGAGTGATAGCAGCAAGTGAGGCGAAAGATATGTTAAATTTAATTATGGAACTCAATCTTGACTTAAGTCAAATTGAAAATTGTGGGCTCCTAAGAAATTTGAAAGGTCAGTGAATTGAGTATACTGCAATTTAATTTAAGAAAAAGAATTATGGTTTTTTTTTTCTAATAGAGGCTGCAATCGACAGATCAGTTTTGAAAACAATGTCGGAAAAAGATTTAGAAAGATTTTTCGCTAAGTATCCCATTTCAGTTAGAATGCAAAATCTTTTTATAAACCGCGTAAAAGATTGGCAGAGATGCAAAGTAAGTATATACATATGTTTGTACATATATGCAGTACTTATGTATTTTTTAATATTATTTAAATTTGCCAGCCATAATTTTTTGCATGCCTTGAAAAACTACTCTGATAAGGAAATACTTTTGCAAAAGGTATAATTATTTATTTTATAAAATCCTTGAATAAACTACAATGTAAATTTCAGATTTTAATAAAATTATCAAGGACTCCTATTTAAGTTTCATTAAATTTAATAATGGAAAATCAGAGATACATCTTCGTATACTATACACATGTATTCGTTATATTTATATACATTTATCTCTAGCACACATAAATATAATATAATCGTAAAGAAAGTCTCGGACTGCAATAGTATGAAGTAGTATACCACTTAGCTGCAATATGTTTATTTATTTTTTTTTACAATCCATGCACTTCTGCAATGTATACATACATACATATGTATGGTATATATACGCGATAACAGCCTTATCAGTTTTGGCGACTTTCAATATTTCGCTGAACTTGAAGCATATTTTAATCATTTAGTACGTTCGTTTGAAACTTCTTTGGAAATAAACTAAGTTTGCTAAAATAAGTTTCTTACTTGTAATTATTTCAAAGTGAGTGGATATTTTCAAACACTAAGCTTACGACAATATTGAAAATGGAAGCATTTCAAAAAGGGCTCAATTTCATTGATGAAATGGTCAAAAAACTGGCAGAAGCAGAAGAAGGAAGGGATATGTTAGAATTAATGAACGAACTCGGCATTAGTTTATATAAAATTGAGAAATGCGAACTTCTTAAATATTTGAAAGGTGATTTTTAGTATATTAAATTAAACGAGTTAAAGTAAATAAAATTTAATTTGTTTTATATTTTAGAGGCCGAAATCGACAGAGCAGTTTTGAGAAGAATGACACAAAAAGATTTCAACAAATTTTTCTCAAAGTATCCTATTCCACTTGGAATACAAATTCTGTTTACTAGCCGCGTAAAAGAATGGCAGAAGCGCAATGTGAGTATATTAAAACCAATAAAGATTAATAAAACGTTTATGCATTTGCTATTTTCAGCCATAACTGAACAATAACATGCAATGTGACAAGTTGTGCAGAATATACAAAAATCCTTTTATTGTAAACAATTTTGTAAAAAGTTCTTTTGGAAAATAAAAGTTAATTGATAATAATATGATAATAATATTTTATTAAGAATCAAAAATTTGAAAATGTGGCTGTGCAAATTTATATAATCTACAGTTTATAATTAATTGCAAATGTTATCAAAATTTTTAAATTTAAGATGTTAGTTTTAACATGGCGGTTGTTGAGGACTTTATTCGTAGATTATGTTTTAAGAAAACGAAATTTCTCTAAAACTATAAAATATGTACTTGCCCTTATGTTAAGGCTTTAGGTCCTAAAACGAAATTTCATTGTGTTCCTTGAGAAGGCATTAGAAGACTTTGAGGTGCTAGTTTTTGGCAATTAACAGTAGATTTCCTATTCCTGCAGCCATCTAAAATAAATTCCTTCTTACAAGGGGCCTTCCTGTCTTTCTGCATTTTATGAAATTAATACGGGTAACTTTCTAATTTAATTTGCCAAAAGCGAAACTAATTTAAGTTGGACAGCGTTGGCGCCGAGTCCCCGAGTGGTGAGCTGCCAGCCCCAGAGCCGCGCTCCTTTCCTCCCGGACTTCAAAGCAGCATTTTACTTTCTAATGTGTTTACAGAGCCCCCGAGGAGCCAATAATTCTCCCATTCAGAACGCTCAGAAATAAATTCAGAGGTTCCTTCGCCCGGCTCCAAATAGAAAGCAGAATGCATTTTCTTGTTGGACGTTGTCAGAGCGGGCGAGGGGGCGCGGCGCGACTCCGCAAGATCTCAGGCGGACGGGGCCCCGTTGAATGGAGAGCCTTTGGGAAAAAAGGCTGAATAAAAGATGTCCACATGTGTGCTCCAGACGTGTCCAACGAGTGTCCCCCGCGGCCCCCTTGCGGACTCATGCGCTTCCTTAGAGCCCCGCTGCACCGCAGCGTCAGTGCACACTCTTCAGAGGACCACAATTCCGGCTGTTTCGGCCAGGGAAGAGTGATTCCCTCGGGAGATGCTGTCAGTTGCCAATTTCGCGGCTATTTCGGGCGCAGGGTGCACTCCGGGGCGATGGTGTCATCGCGGAGTCGTCGCTCAGAATAGGCCCCTCCAAAAAGGTTTTTTGCACATCTCCTCCTCGATGGGAGCCAAAGCGCGCAATGAGTCACATCGCGTCCCGGCGTACGTTGGACGAGATGCGCGCTCGTGCGCGATTTATCTCATGCCAGCGTAGATTTAAATTTATTATTCGCGCGTTTGAGCTGCGCGCGCAGTTTCCCAGCAGCGGGGTGAACCACCTCTGCGGATGGTATTTTGGGCTAATTATGTTCGCTTGAAGGTTTATTCCTTGATATATTGCAGCCGGTTTGGTAATTAGCGGGGATTTAGAGATAGCGCCTCGATTCCTGCGACTTCCTGCTCGGGCCGCTGGAGAGAAGAGGCCCCCGTTCTCGCACCGCAATTCAGCCAAGTTCGCTTATTTAGCGTTATTGCGCCATAAATTAAGCATTAATGGCGCGGGAATGTGCCCGCGAACGGCCGCGGCTAGTTACAGCCGCGAAGAACTGTCTCAGCACTTCCACGACGGTCAATTATGAAATTAGCGACATAAAAGCGATAGGCTTGTAGCGACCGCAGCGGTATGCTGCGGACGTTAATTGCCCTCGCCCTGCGCAGTCCTCAAGTTTTGTTTTTAGATTATGTTTACCTACGCAGTAGCTTCGTATTTATACAAAAGCCCCTTAACAATTTGAATTAGTAAGCCCCCTAGTCCCAATAAATATTTATCAGAATTGTGAATCGAAGCAATTTGAATCATAAGTTGTTTGAGCTCAAAACAAATACTTCCCGCAGGGCACGATTTCTAAATTCACTATTCTGATAAATATTTATTTGGCCCATAGAAAAGGCTCAGTAAAGAGTTTTGTGAACTGAAAATACTAATTCTAAAAAATGTCATAGGACACATTTATGAAATACTTTGGATTTACTAAATCTGATGCTGTCTACCAAACACGCTTGTGTTTAATCATGCGCTTTTCCATTTGTAAAACGATTCACCACATAAAACCAAGGCTCTTAGTTAGTTCACTTTGTTTTTTGTGAAAAATCACTAGGGCTACGATATATACTCATATTAAGCAGCTCTTCTAAAATATAAACCAAGGATTTAGAGTTTCGTTTCGTTTTAAATTGTAAATTTGACCTTGACTCGGGATTTAATTATGTATGTAATTAATTTGAGGATCTAAATAGTATCACATACAAATGGTGTTTTGAAATCGTACAACTTTTGTTTAAACAATTTTTCGCTAAAATAAGTCTACGTAATAAAACATACAAGATTACAAAAATAGGCTTACGCTCATGAGATCATTCCCATCTAAAGTAAAAACAATTCCATCATCTAAATGTATTCTTTTAAATCATCAAATTGTTATATGAAGCATTTTTTCAATATAACTTTGAGATCCAATAATAATAATCAATTTACTTAAAAAGTAATCTAGAATTAGCTGTTTTCACAATTGCAAACTATGAAATGATGAATGATAATTGAAAGAATTCATCTACATTAAAAGAGTGTCTCTTGCAAGCTATAGTCATTAAATACTTTCAAAAGTTTCAGCTCGACCTCATTATTTTTATAATTAGGTACATGTCATGCTTATGGGGCTTAAACTCTGACTTAAACTTAATTAATTATTTTGCTTTCGTTTATTAGCAGGCTGCCAGTGCAGCCGTTAGTCGCTTAATTATGCCATTGCCCTTCAGAGATGAGGAAATTCTCATACTTATTTTCGACTATTTATGAGAAAACGAGAGATCGACGATCGCCCACTGGACCACTCCAATAAAAACGATTTTATTTTTTTCTATGCAATCGTACACCAGAGAATTTTGCGATTAATTTACGATCAGTTCTCGGTTTTGTATTTTATTGATCGTAAAATCACAGTAATCTGCGGCATGCTCCGCGCGGCGACGCTTTTAGAGGCAGCGGCTACACGTCTAGCCTTACGCGGCCTGCCGAAGATGCGATTCCATCGCCGACGGATGGCAAAGCCGATCATCAGGTGATCGAGGAGATGATCTCCGGCAGATTGATCACGTCCAAGTAAGGCCCTCGCATAATCAATTTCCCTGACGGGAAGGGCAGGCAAATGGCATGCATGCAACTTTCATGCATACGCCAGTCGGCTCGATTTGCCCGCGGGGTCACTCCGGAGATGGGGCGGTCATTCCAGGAGTCGGCCGCGGATGATCTTCACCTTGCGGCCCCACTTGGCCAATGCCATTAAATCGGAGGACGGAAAGTGCGCGGTGCACGGGAGCTCCGTGGTGCATATCGTCAATCGTAGTCGCGGCAGCGCTATGACATCCATCTGGATGCAGTCTCCTCGGATTTCGAAGATGCCTTCTTCAATTCGCCTCTTATTTTATTCCCCGGCTCATTTCGACTAGCTCTCCGCAAATTTCTGCAAATTGATCGTTAGCAGGATCGTTGGGCCGCGGCGGCCGCTGGAAATGGCACTCGATAATTGGTCGGAAACAGGTAGCATCCTCGCTAATTTGTCGTTAACGCTCTTCTGCCGCTGCATTAATCCCGCCGGCCGCCGGAGCACCAATGACCAATTTTAGTTTCATTCAGTTGTCAATCGAATTTTTCTCGGTTTTCCGCACGATCGTCCGTCGGGGGGCTTCTCCTTTCCGAAACGTTAATCAATTCAAACAAACAGACACCGGCCAGGAAGAGAAATTAAAATCGAGAAGCGGATAAGGAAAGTACGCCAATCGATCCGGATCGGATCGGAATGGCAGGAGGAAGTCGAGCCTAATTGATGATCATCTAGTTTCCTTTTTCGACCCGAAACGTGTTTACATTTTGAATCGCTATAAGGTGTGGTGAAATAATTTAATTTTCTGTCTTTCTTGCGGAGTCATTTGCGATAGGCACTATTTTGGCCAATGGAATCCGCACACACCTTGGGCGAGACATTCAAGGCATATACGCTTATTTTTATGTTTATTAATAAAGCGATAAAACATTCCCCCGCGGCGTTAAATTGCTTAATCTTCTTAGGAGATGGCATTCCAATTTTTTTTTATTAACGCATAGAAAATGGCTGCAGCGCGAAGGAAATATTTGGGAATTTGGACAGCGAGGAATGCGTCCACTGTTTTCTGTTTATCAATAAAACAACATCAATCGGATTATGCAATGAGCCAATTAGAAAAACAGAAAATTAATTCCAAAACGGCACACTCTTCTATATCGCAGCAGCATCTTTGGTACGTACCTACATTAAACGATGTTTATAGATACAAGCAATTTCTTAATGTATGGTATAAATTACTTTTTTTCTGTTTTCGCTAATTAATCTAAATACGAGCAACTCCAAGCATAACCAATGCACAATTTCTCTTCTGATATATATTTAATAGATTAAGTAATAGAGGATCATTCTTCAGGAGTCCTCTGAAGAGTGAAAATGTTTTGCAGCAAATATGGTGCAACCTGAGACGGTTTTAAATTATTTATCCGTAAAAACTTCTTAAGTTTTTATGAAACGTCTTGCACGAATATATAAGATTTTTAAAAAACATATCAAAGTTTTAATCGTCCTTGATTTAATTTATAAATGCTTACAAAAATGTATTATCTTTTATTTTCTTTTAATTTAAATTCAAGTTTCAAAGCTCAATACGCATAGACCCAAGCAAGAATCAAAATGTTGTGTATAATTTTCTTTTGCACACATTTTATGAGAAAAATTTTTGTTACGTCTTAAGTAAAGAAAACATGAACATTGCTTTGCGTACAATAAATATATGTATGTATAAGCAAGTGCTCAACAACTGTTTTCTAAATATTTGTTGACGAAAAGATGTTTGAATTTTGTTTAGGTATGTAATTGATCTATGAGCATAATTGAAAAAGTTTGCGCCAGGTAAATTAAATTAAACATATTTATTTGTATAAAGTGATATTTGCTGTTTATTAGATAAACCCACCTGGAATTAGATTAACCTTCCAAATTCATTCTGGACTAGTTGCTACTAAGAAATTGAATAATTTGCATAATTTTGTATTTATTTTTATTAAATTTTAAAACTTAGTTTTATTACAACAATAGGAGAAGGAAACATAAGTGCAGTTCTTGGGCTTAACGACTTATTTTGATTCTATTCCATAAAGACTCCCTTTTTGTCATTTATTAACTCCTCAAAGAGCTACATAGTATGTATATTTTATACTTTTATGATTGTAATAAAAACGAATTTTTATAGGTACAACCCCAAATACATGCATTTAGTTGATGCATTAAAAGAGCGTCTCACCAGCTATTCATGAATTGGAAAAATCTAAATAATTAAAAGTAGGTATTAGTGCAAAATCTGGATGAAAGAAGAAAAATAGTTAGGGGGTATTCTAGTTTAGAAATTTGAAAAAATCGATTTTTAAAACTCTTAAAAATACTGTCCTGAAAATGAAATTTAAAAATTTTGAAAATACACAAAGTATTAACAATTCGAATACTGCAGAATTACACTGTCCCCTACTCTACTTTAAACTTAAGCTCTGTATACTGTTACTAACAAATTTCTTGACCCATGCAAAACAAATACAAAAACACGCTCAAGAAATGCTCAATGAATTTTTTTGCGTCCCGGTTTTCAAAGTGGTATGTTGCTCGCAAGGAATCGGCCAAAGAAAAACTCAGTTCCAATTTTTCAATCAGATGGCGTTGTACACCTAAAGGTCAAATTTCCTTCATAGAATAAGTGTCCGGAAACAGATTCCTTGAGGTAAAAGTGACAGTTCGCCTGAAGTATAAAAAAATTTACGAAATGGAAGGTGGAGAATACTTGGATTTCAATATTCTCGTAAATTTAATCACTTCTGTGACAAATGAGAAGTTATTAAAATTCCATTTGAGAATTTGTTCATGTTTTCTTTGGGAACAGCATACTAGGCTTAAACCACGGAAATTGCTAAATTATTATTCTAAATAATTTTAAAAAGTTCAAAAATTGAACAACAACATAAAAGATTAATTTTTTTTTTAAACCGCAGCCATTTTGTGAATTTTATTTATTTTTTTTCCTTTGATTATAATGACATACTTCCTGAGTATAAATCTTTTTTTTTCTTACATAAGTAAGCTGAGTTATGATGTCAACCACGACACAACTTTTATTTTTCCATGGCCTTATATACAACCTCATAACTCATATCAATAAAAAAACCGATGGAAAAAATATTATTTGTTTTTTTTTTATTCAGCTCTAAAAAATTCCTGAAATGCCCTTATTTTTGCCACTTTCCTTTTCGGTGATAGTTATTTTATTTAAATATCAGCGACTTATCTAACAACAATTTCGAAGATATTTATATGTAGTAATCTTATTAAATTTTCTGTCTGTTTCTCTGTTTGAATTGCACATACTCTGAAGAACTTACAATTTTAATTAATTATAAAATATGCATTTCTAAAAATTTTATAAAATATCACGGAATCAATATAAAAGTTTTAGAGTACATAAAAAATGCAAATTTCTTTGCAATTTATCTTTATTTGAAGACAACATTTAATATTTTCGATTTTGTCGTTATCGCTTGATGACAAACCAATTTAAAAATCTCTTGAGAATTTTTCCCCATTAAGCGAGTGTCGCGCTAACTGGCCGTCACTTTAGGCACTACACTGACGTTCCTTATCTCAACTCCGAACCGAGTGTTAAAAAAGAGTAAGACGCATTCTAGTCAGAGAAACGTCAGGAAGACGGTGTATAGATTTTTTTAGTGAGTTTTCGGACGGGGAAGATAATTTTATTAGTGGAAAAGTGGACGCAGGAATACCTGGATGAGCCGGGACCATGTCGTACCGATATGGAGCGATCGAGGGGAATGCTCTGCACCCCATGGGTACGTGTTTCCCTGGGGCTCCGGCCGAGGGGTTTTGCATAACACCCGCTGGCCAGTGGCCGCTGCGGTGCGAGGTGCTTTTTGTCGAAATATAAATAAAAGTGGACCGCTTGATTTACCGGAGACTGCCGGCTCCTCGGCGGTGACCTCGTTATTTGTTATTTCGTTGTCTTTCGGGAAGAAGTGTTTTTTGCGCGGAGAGGCTGTGGCGAAATCCGATAATCCCCCGAATTTCGTGGAAGTTTCGGTTTCTAAGATAATAATTCCTCCCGCGACAAGAGCCCCAATCACGTCCACTGGGGTTACAGCAAAATTAGCACAATGCGTACAGCTCGAAATAGACCCGGAGGACGGAGGAGGTGTTTTATTTGGCATTGTGAGTCGGTGCATTGATCCAGCACGACTAGCGCACCATCAGCAATAAAACATTTTCATGCGGCTCGACTGTCGCATAGAAGGAGTTTGGGATCGACCACCTTTGGCCCGCTGCCAGGTGGACTTCCTCGGGATTATTTGAGCAAAATAAATTAAGTTTTTGTCGTGTTGAAGAGTAAATTAAAGAGATAAATGGCCCGCAAAACAAAGCGGGCAGTGCCGAGTTCTCAACTCGAATGGGCAATCACGAACGTCTGAATATAATTACATTAAATTGCAATTATGCACGTCCACGTTCGATTACTTAACGAACTCCGAGTATTTTCAATTGCGATTATGTTCTGATATCACAATTTGTTGGCACCGAATATGCTAAAGATCAGAATCACGGCGGGTTTGATCATTCCAGTCATAAGTTTCACCCACGAAAGTTGGATTCCTCTAACCGTTGCGTTTAGGTATATTTCAAGAAGAAAATCTTGGGCACAGTCTCTAGACAGCGGCTGCCTTCGTAGATCCCAAAGAAAGATAGCTACAATATTTAATTTCTAATTTTAATTGCAAGCAAAAGATTGGTCTTGTCGATTTTATCAATATCGCTTAATTCATTTCAAGTCTTCGAAGTCTAGGATTTGATCATTTTAAACTTGACTACAGCGCTTTATGTATTGCTCTGATAATATATTCTTATTTCATCGTTCATATGCACCTTATTTACAACTGCATCTCAGTTTTACATTGCACTTGTGAAACTTTCGAATCTTTTTAAGAGAGAAAGGAAAAAAAGAGGCGATTCAAGAAGTCCTAAAATGTACAAAATATGATTTAGTTTAGAATTTGGGAAATATGAACTGCGTTTCGATTTTTATATAAATTTATAAGAAATTTTTAACATTAATCTATATTTTGTACCACGAAGAGTATCATACTATTGAAAATTGTCTTTTCCTCCTAGTTCCACTAATGAGCGGCATTACCAATGGAACCAATTTTATGCCCCAGTTGGCTGTAGCGGGCACAATGCCGCCCATATCGGGACCATCGCTCCTCCCATCACATTTGTCAGCCGGACTGAATGACAACCCTCTAGAGTTTAAGAGCAACACTGCACACAACAAGATTGAAAAGACCAACAAAGTTCCCAACGTTTCCTCGAGCAACAGCAATGGTGGCAGCTCCACCAGTAGCAGCAATCAACTGGGGGCAGGGCCAATGGACCTAGAAATCGAAAACGAGACTTCGACCAGCCTAGACGTAGGGAAGAGGAACATCCGGGAGCATAAAATTAGCACCAGTTCGGCGGATGAGAAATCCTCGTTACATACAAACGACAGCAGCTGCGCGCCAACAACTCCCAATAAGCCTATTTTGATGGGTGGGGAAATGTTTTTAAATAGCATGCTGGGGGTAGGACCCCCACAGCAGCACCCTCACCCACATCCCCAAGGGTTCATGATGATGCCAGGAATGATGATGGATCCCACAGCGATGCTCCAAATGCAGCAGTTCCCTTTGATGGCTGCGCTGCCTCCAGCCGGAGGGCAGCAGGCCTCCACCCCTAATGATAGCACCCAACCTCAGCAGTCAATTGTCGCGATGCAAGTTAAAGAAATTATCACATGCAAATCATGCACTCTTTACCCTCCAAACCCAAATGCCCCTCCTCCTACGATCCGGGAACGCCCACCGGGTTGCCGGACGGTTTTTGTGGGCGGACTCCCCGAAAACATCACCGAAGAAATTATCAGAGAAATTTTTGAAAGTTGTGGAGAGATCACAACACTGCGACTCTCTAAGAAGAATTTTTGCCATATTCGCTTCGTTTTTGAGGCGTCTGTAGACTCTGCCATTTACCTATCTGGGTATAGAATAAGAATTGCAAATAGCACCGAGCCCGCGAATTGTGGGCGGCTGCACGTGGATTACGCTCAGGCTCGGGATGATCAGTACGAGTGGGAGTGCAAACAAAGGCAGCTCCAGCGTGAGCAGCGACACAGAGAACGCTTGGAACGCGATCGTCTTCGGTCGACGTCTCCGCCTCCCATTGTACACTACACAGAGCACGAAGCGAGTAATATCGCCGAAAAACTGAAGACGGATGAGACCTTCATCAAAGCTGTTCAGACGCTGATTGCCTGGCTGGAGCGGGGGGACTGCTCCAAGAAGAACGCCAACACTTTCTACTCGATGATCCAGAGCACCAACGCCCATGTTCGACGACTCCAGAATGACAAGGTGCAGTTCGAGGAGGAGCTGAAACGAGCCAGGGAACAATATCGAAAACAGATGCTCAACATGACCCAACAGTGTAAGTACCTAGATAAGTCCAGCCTCCTCCTTTTATAGCCATTACACCCGAGAGCTCCCCAACTTGTAAAAAAGGATCATCCTCAAAAGAAGCATCAACCATTGGGAAATTTTTGTTTTTGATTTGAAACTTTTTTTAGAGCTTCTAACCGACGAAAGGTTTATTTTTCTTGGATGTTTTTATTTATATTATATGATTTTGGACAATTTTTTTCCTTTTACTTTTAAGAAGAACAAACCTTTGATCAGGTGAGCATGGTTTTTTTTCTTAAAAAATCAAAAAGATAAAATAAAATAAAAATGATTGTAACGGAACCGTCCCATCATACGAACCTCATCCATGTTCTATAACCAAACAGATTCAAACATTTTTTTCTCTCTACATGTTAAAACTTTTTTTTTATAATCACGTAAACCGATGTGGTTTTTTCTTGAAGTTGTTTTCTAATTTTTTGGGTTATCTCTGCCGCGATCCCAACAAGGTATGTAAATGAAGTTAAGCGGTCAGTCTAGCCACCAAACAAAAGGGAGATTTTCGCTTAAAAGTATTTCTCTCAATTTTTACATTTTTTCTTAGCTCGTTGTACTTTTCTCTTTAGTAAGTTCAGCGATCATTTCCTAAATTTAAATAATAAACGATTCAAAAATTGATTCAAATCAATTGCTTCCTTTAGCGTGAAGTAACTGCCTTTTTTTAATTTGTTTATTGTGTTTGATTCCATGGTATAGGGCAGTTTTAAATAACTTGAAAAAGTTAAGGGATTTATATGTATGTATATCTTAGACCATATGGGATCCAGTAAATGAAACGGATCTGCTTTGGTAATTCCTTGGGTAAACCTTTAGAATATGGCGAACAAGAATAACAATTAGCAAAATAAGTTATTTAAAATTTATTTATGGCGATTACCGATCATTACAAACAGTCAACAGGGATACAATGAAGACTGAAAAATTAAATCTACTTGAAATTTTTAAGAAGTTGATTTTTGTCTCTTTCTTTCATTTTACGAATATTGATGTAATTTCTTCAGAATTTCGAAATTTATCAATTTGCTCAGCTCGAATTTTATTATCGCCAGCCTATTCTAATTGAATTTGACGCCATTTGTAATTTATGAAAATTGTTTCAATATTTTACTGTGGTCAGTCACGCCATATCTTTATCTAGTCCATATTCGGCTTTTGTTTAGTCTATGTATTATATTTGTTTAATAAAACCACGAATATCTCAGATCTTCGGTGACTAAACTACCGACAAATGCTTTGGAAGAATTTAATGTTTTATATCTCCTTTTAGTAATTTTGTAACGTTGTCTGTAGTATGTCTAGTTTCTCAATAACACGTAGTACTTTGAATAAAAATATCTAAATCGAGCGGAAAGCCCTACACTAAATTAAATTTTCTCATTTTAAGAAAACCACACAAAAATAAAAAAAACATGTAAAGGATCTAAATACAAAACTCGTTACTATCTATTATCCCTTTCCCATCAGTCACTCAGATTGAAAAAGTGTTCAGTGCAGCTAGTCACAAGAAGGTTTGGGACCATTTCACCAAAGCCCAAAGAAAAAACATCGATATCTGGAAGAAGCAATCAATGGTACGTATACTTGTTTATCTCTGGGTCTTAAAGTATTCTCGCCTACTTTGGTTTTCCAGTCTTTTTATTAACTAGACTACTTTTTCGTTCATTTGTCTCACACATCTCATTACCTCTTCTTAATTTGCATTGAAACGTTTGCAGTGTTTTGTTTATTTGCACACGTTACACCTTTTGATTTTGAATGCCAGTAGCCTAGTAGTTAGTAAATTCCGCACTTAAATGAATCGCTTTAACGGCTATAATCGCTAATAAATTTTAACTACAACTAAAACCGTTTCAGATAATAAACTAATGCTAACAAACCACTAGTCTGCTTGCCTACCCTTGACATTAACATTAATATAAAGTGAAGCGTAATGAAATAGCTTTTTATCTTTATCATGTTTTCTAACTTTGAAAACTGAGTTCTTAGGATTTTACGTAGAATAAGTGTTTCCTTTCCGTTGTTGTTTATTAAAGAGATTATTTAAGAAATCATAATTCCGACGTACAATTAGGCATTTGGTGAACTTTTGATGATTGTTTTTTGCTTATAGAGAGAATGCGTTGATTTACATAAGCAAGTAAAATATGGAGAAACTCAAAAGTGAGTTCAGGCTTTGTGTTCGTTCCATTTGCTTTGATCCGAAGAAGGAATTTACCTTGTTGCTATTGAGGTAAATTCAGGTAGTTATTGTGAATAACAAAGCTTTTTTAGATTTTTAATGCAGACCAGACTCATACGATACGCTTCCTTCTAACATTAATATTATTAGTATAAATACACTCTTAAATATGGAAATTAATTATGCTAGGCCACATATTTTCGATAGTATTTGTAACGAAACAGAAGACCACACTATAGAAAGATGTCCTTAAAAAATAAAATATATTTCTTTATAAATAGACATATTGATAAAAATGTAAAAGTCAATGACAATGAAATTCGATATTGCCCTGTGATCCAAATTCCCATTTCGATTGAGACATTTTTCGCTAAGTAAACTGCAATAAAATTAAGTGTTGGTTTGAAACTGAGCCACCTAAGGCTTGCTGTCTCATGTTTTATTAAAAGAAGTCACGAAAGTAGTAAAACGCTGATTTGATATCTATCAATTACTACCTCAAAAAACCTCATTTTAGTCTTGAGATATTCCGAGCATTTTCCCTTAATTACTTATTTTTTCAGTAGTTATTATAGTTAAATTAATTTTGATATGTCCTTCATTTTCTGCATGTGAATATTGTTTTAAAAGACTGACCATATTTTAAAAATTTCAACGAGACGTGTATTTATTAGATAATCTGCTCATTAATAAATAAAAATGTATACAAATACACGTTTGAGGGCTTATAATTGTAGATTTGGGGCCTATAATTAAATAGAACTTGGCAATATGCTAACAATCCCAATTGAAATTCGAAAAATACGCAAAATGTGTTGAAAATTATTGCTTAGAGTCACAAATCGTCGTGTGTAAACTTAGTTTAATTTTACGTGAAAATGAAATTAAACATTTAATATTAAGGATTTTTGGAGTTCGCTGGTGTCCTTAAATCCTGACAGTAATAAATAATAAGATCTCAAGCCTTTTGCAACAAAAAATAACATTTTTCTGTTATACCTATCTATAAAAACTTCTGTATTAAAAATATGCTTAGCAAAGTCTGGTCTGCTTTAAATAGAGTCAGTGTATAGTAAGTAATCTCGGCGACAAACAGAAAAGCCATAATACATTTTGTATAGAAGAAAACAGACATAAATAGTATAAATTAACTGGTTAATCCTGGGCAAGGTCTACTTACTCTAACTGAATCAAATGTTTCGGGATAAAGAAGAACAGACAAAATGGACTTGGATTATTCTTTCAGTAGAAAAACGCTGCCGCACACAGGTAAAAATCAGGTAAGAGCAAAATATACAACGGGCTTACAAAATTTACTCAAAAAATATTACAAAAATACGAACACGACCAAAACACACAAGCGGTCAAGAAACGCATAGAAAAAATAAATTGTTAAGAGCAACTTTAGCGCGGGAGTTAGAGGGAGGCTTCATCACGGTGTTGTATTCATTTTCATTTGAAGTTGTTTTTTCTATTGCCAGCTCCAGGTAGAGCCACCAAAGTTTAAGTAAATTTTATTAAAGCAACGAGGTAAGTGCACACATGTAACTATCATTAGAGCAAAATATTCGGGGTGAAACTAAAGAATTTAGCTCGACGTCGTTGTCCAGCGGATGGGGTGTTTTGACGATATTTTGGTCGATCAGGGCAAGATTTAGCGGCATAATGCACTCGAATCGAACAGATGGAATTTTGGACGTTAATTTAAGAAAATATTGAACTCAATTCAGTTGGACTTGTCGGCTAAATTAAAACCGAATTTCTTATTTATTTAGGAAATCCGATGTGTCCAAATCGAGGACGATGAAATGGAGATGTCCGACGAAGATCGCGATTACAAGAGCAGCACCAAGAGGACCAAATATGACAATGATAGTCTAAAAGTAGATTGCTTCAATTATAACTCTTGGATTCGAGTAGACAGAGCTCTAATTTCAGGAGGAGAACGACAGTTTGCGGTGCCAGCTGGAGGCGTTTAAGAATGAAATGAATCTGGTGAAATCTGATCTCAAATCTGACACAGACATCCGTGAGCAGCAAATCAAAGTCCTGCAGGAAACGATAAGAAACCTGCAAACCCAGCTAATAGAAAATAAGGTGAAGGAAAAGGAAAACTCTGCAAAAGTAACTGAACTCGAAAATAAGTTGAAGCAAGCAAACGTTAAGGAGCTACTGCTCAAGACAAAAATTGTTGAAGTCAAGTCGGGTTTGTCTTCGAAAACCTCAGAAGCTGACGAAAGTGAAAAATCGCATTCCGGTCAGTCTGAATCTCATGAGGATGAACCTTCCAAATCCACATCAAATGAACCACCAAATCAAGTTTCATCGTCCCATCCTATTCAGGTAACTACTTTTATGCCCCCTTTGTACAGACTGATCCAGAAATTGCATTTCAGATCAAATCTGAACACATTGATGGAGAAGAAGCGCGGATAATTGGGTTAGTCTCAACATTTTTAGTTGTTCACCCGTTTGGTGCCAGTCCTGATTATATTTGTTCGTACCTGCAAAAAACACAACCGAATTTACGTCCAAGAGAGCTCGAGGAGATTCTAGGAAGATATCGAACCATATTTTGTGAAGAGGTTACCGGGATTGGGGCAAAAATTGAACGCAAATGGAAATTTTGCGGATTTGACACAACTGAATCTATCAGTGATTGAGCAATTTTAATTTTAAGAAAATATCTCAAATCATACAAAACTGTGAGTGACGAAATTGATGATATTATTACATTTATTGCCAGTGATTTTACTACAATAACTTTACCGTCTTTAATCTTCCTTACTTAAATTTGTAGCTAAATTATGAGCAATTCATCTCAAATGACCACTTTATTAAATTAATTTAATTAGAAATCATTTGTGGTTTTTGTAATTTTAATCACCTTGAATGCATTTACTTCAAAATCATAACTAATATACTTTAGGGTACTTGTTCGGTGCTCATTGTACTTTTAGCAATTGTCAATATTGTAGTAATCGTGTATTTTTGGATCTTCCAAGTCATATTTTAAAATGGGCTCAGCATAGGCATTGTAAATGCTAAAATCTTGAAAATAGCGGACTACTGTCATGTTTCTAAATTTTTAAAAACGCTAATCTTATGTAAAGGACATCGCCTCATTTTATATTGAAGAATTTAAAATACAATTGATTTACCTTAGTACAGCAGGACTTTTTCAGCAACATCTTCAGCGTCTACCTCTATTAGCTCCATTAAAATCACCGCAGTTCTTGATCTGGTTACCGATTTTCTCTTAACGACCAACTTTACGGCAAATCTTTCCATGAGAAATCTCCACTTAAGATTGCTCCTCGTTGCGACATCCATCGACTGAAATTCCCCAACAGAGAGTCCTAGAGCCTTCTCAGCAAATTGGTCACTTAGCTTACCCTCGATTAGGGTGCCCGTATGATCAGTTAAGTGGACATTTAAATCAAAAAAATAGTCAAACTTTTCCCCTGACTGATTAAATGATATACTCATCTGGCACTGTTCTAATTCGCAGTTTTGTTGCGTTGACAGAATTAGGCGTTTGCAAAATTTGCTAAAGATAATTGGAATTTATTTGACGAATTGTTTTATGAATTTTTAATAAAAGAATTTTACCATCGCTTGCCCATAAGGCGACTAATACCATCCAAGTCGAATTTTGTAACCATGGCAAAAAGAATCGCAGAAAATTGCTCACAATCATCAGTCAAATCGCCTTCGGCACGGTCGTAGATTTGTTGAACTGTCATCTTCGTAGTTATAGTGTCGACTAGAAGAGATGCGAGTTAGTAAGATGCCTGGAAAATACCTCTTTAAAAGAATAAAATACGTTTGGGCAAGTCGTATCGCCCCAGTTCATCTAAATCTATTTGCGGCAAAGTTGACGCGAAAGACGCTAGAGTCGTTGATTCCTTGCCCTCGGGATTTTCCGCAATAAGCGTCTTCCCGCTGAACAAGAGGACTGTAGACTTGTAGTAGGAGGAGTAGCCAATCCGAACATCTATCAAATGGAGCACTGTTGAAATGGGCTGCCACTGCTCCAGAGCCCTGTTGATCCAGTCTCTGTGCCACGTGGTCAAGGAGACTCCTCTGGAGCAGCTCTTGTCGAAGACAATGACCTCGAGGCACTGCCGCTCTTCGCCAGACTTTGTTTTTACGCACCGGACAGGCTTGAGGAACTTAACCACCACAAGAAGGTCAACGCTCTGCCCCACCCTCTGGGCCCCACTGCTGCTTACGTCTGCCAAGTTTAAAATACTCGCAAGAGGTTTTAAGGGAACTTTTGCAAGAGCCCTGAACTCCGCCAGGAGATTCGGGCTCCCGATGTGAGGCTCAAGTGTTCCACTTCCCTCGTTCACCACGAGGAAAAACGGCGTCGAAGTGTTCGGCTGGAATTGGTGGTCGATTGCGTTTCGCGAAATGGGAATAACTTTTGGGGAAATTACATTAATAATATCCAAAATGCGGAACAGCTTGTCGTACTCCTCGACTTTTAAGCGACTCCCCCAAAATTTGCAATTGGTGAAATGGCGCTTGCTGTCTCGGAGGGTGAAGCAAATGACGCCTCGCATTTCTCCTGATTTTTTCGATTCAAAGATCCGGGCTTCGGATTTTCCAATTATCACTCCAATTACCAATGCGTTTGTAATTTCCAGAGACAATTCACTTAAGTATTTTCGCTGGATTTTAGACATTTTATCCACTGGAGCTCAACGCCTTGCGACAAAATTTAATTCGATTTCCGTTACTAATTCCAAAAGCTATTACCGTTATTTAAACATTTTTGTTGCGATTTTATTTTCCAAAAGATGGTGCTAGTAGTAAGGTCTTCTACCGGAGTTAAAAATTTAATTTTAGACAAAATGTTGGAAACTTTCAAATGCTTATGAAATTAAAAAATTTGAATAAATTACACTCACCACATAAATAAAAAACGTAGTTAACGTTGCGGGTAAATTTTATTTGTAATTTGAACTCTTCTGAAAGCACAAAATAAAGACAATTTAAAAGCTAAGTTTTAATGCTGCTGTCGTTTTCAGAGTAATCCTCATCCACATCCTCTGCAAGGAAAAAAAGAAATTTAAAGTTATTTCAGAGTTAAGGAAGAATTCACTCGTTCATAGCACCTACGCTTCCCTCCAGGCAATCTTCTAGCGCGTTCTGCTTCAACGGCTGCAAAATACTCCGCTTCGGCTTGTTCGCATGCATCTTAAATTTAAAACACGTTAAATAATTTAAAAACAAAATTAATGTAAACACGCACTTGCAAATGGAGCTACTGATAGCTTCCCATTAACTAAATGCATATCATCCTGGTCACTAGCCGGGGCCGTCTTAACTTTGAGTTTAATTTCACGAGATTTTGCCTCCAGAATTTTTTCACGTTTACTCTCCCGCTCGAACATCTACAAGAATTATATATTAGAATAATATTTATTAAATTATTTCGTTGTCCATAGATTTTGGATTAAGAATTTTCCAAAAAAATTTACTTTAATATAAATTCTATTTTGTAAAAACTTAAGCACTTTTTTTTAAAGAGTAGGTTTGATAATAATCGCTATTTACCGCAGTCAACAGAGGTTTATCATTTTTCGAGCTGAAAGTCATGTTCTCCGAGACCTCAATAAGGAACGTTGCTCCTTTTTTGCTGCCACAACTTACAAATTTTCCATTTTCATTTGTCCTGAGGCACAAGAGAGGGTCGTCGCAAACTTTAATGCTCAAAACGGGCTCATTCTGCTGCTGCAGCAAATCCCAAGCATCCAAAACACCATCTGCTCTTGTAATAAAGAACAGTGACACCCTGCAATTTTTAATTATAGAATTAATATCATAATATAAATAAATAAATTATGTTACTTTGTGTAACTCCATGCCCCATCCGTTAGCATAGCTTCGTGACTTTTTGTCCAAATTATGGAACTTTCGCGGCAATCCTCAGACCAAATCCGCGCTGTCCAATCGCCAACCGTCAGGAAGTTCTTTACAAAAGCTGGGTTGCGAGTAATCGCATAGACTGGTCCCAAATGGCAAGACATCTGCAGAAAATTATGTAAAATACAGAAGGCATTTTTTTTTCTTAAGAGTATCATCAATAGTGTTTGAATTTGATAAAGATTCTAATTTTGGGAGGAATGTAATCTTCAAAGACTCAACTTACCCTAATAGTTATTTTTTCCATGGGCGTCTTTCCCTTCCGATTACATGAAAATAGCATTCCCATTTCGGTGCCGCACATAAATCTCGTAGGAATGGTTGTTTCGTACTCCAAAATAGACACTCCGTACGACCTCGACAGGTCCTGCTCGTCAGTCTTGAGTGGGTCCATGAACAGCTTGTCCAGGGGTTCATTCAGCTTCCTCGTGTCCCACCACAGGACCTGACCATCGGAGCCCCCGGAGAAGAACTCGGTGCCACTTTTCGAATTGATCCAGAGCACTGAATTCACAGGCTCCCTGTGACAGACCTCGCGCTCACTTATCATCACAGGGTGCTTCCCATGCCTCGTGTCCCAGGCGGCGACCTGCCCGGAGTACATGCCGCTCACAAGGGTGGTGGGGTCCTTCTGGTTATACTCTAGACAGACACAGGGTGACTTTGGCTCCAGCGTCAGCAACGGCTGGTTAGGGTTTTCTATCTCCCAAATATAAGAGTGATTCAGCTGCCCAAATTTATTGCCTTGGAAGGTCATGTCGCAGTGGCTAACTGCTAGTTTCAGACCTCCGTCTGGCGACCAAGAGAGGTGGGTTATAGGAACCTTCACTGGGTTTGGGTCTCTGTAAACGTTCACAGTTCTGGATTTGCAGGGCTCAATAAGTGGCGCAGGGTCCAGTTCTTCGAAATAGTCCTCGTAGATGTTCACTGCGTTGTTCTGGTAAATGCAGTGCTCCATTGGCTTCGTGAGCCCCATCACCTGCCCGATGTAGTTCTCATCCTTTTCAATCTTTCGTTTGTATCTTAAGGAATAGAGTGTAATGTAGACTTAGCCTTAACTTCAACGACCATGAGATTACCTAACAGTCTGCTCCGGATCCTGCATGTTAATGTCCTTGGGCCAGCCACCCTCATTATGAAAAATTCCGCAATGTTTGAACGTAGCTCTTTCGGTGTTGGCCTCACTAACGGCCATTTGGTTGCTGCATTGCGTAGCCCTAGTCACTGGATTTTGCAGGATGTACTCGCGGAAGGAATCGCGATTGGAAGGCTCGGAAAAAAGCAGCTCTGATACGTCTTCGAAACACACAGGCAGACCAAATTCTTTTCGTCCCTTTTGAAAAACGAATTCGACTTTATCCATGGTCGGTTTATTTTGATAAACTTCTCCGTCTGAATGTCCTACCCAACTGAAACTGCTCTGACCAAGAGCTTCATCGATCACACTGAATTACAAAGTAATCGGTTACTGTGGCATTCACAGGGGTATTGATTTAATTTTCCTTGAGGAAATTGTCTTCAGGGATATTGTACGTTTAGTTTTTTAAATATTAAAATTATTCTAACTGGAAAAAAAAAATCTGTTAAAAAATACTCACTAGATTATATTACAGCAATAAAACCAAAAAAAATTTAGTATGGCAGCATGGATAGCATTATTCTACTTGAAATTAACTGCTTTAAAAATATTTCAAAGTTGCCTCTAATTATATTTCGCAAGGATTCTTTTTACTTTATTGCAAAAATATCGTGTATCTTTGATAAATAAATTATCCAATGTTTAAAATTATATTTTATTTTAAATGCATAATTTGTAAAATGAGGTTTTTCGTTGTTTTACTAATAGCACTTAACTGCCAAATATGTGAACGTTTCGTGTTGTTTAATAATTGTTTTTCCAATTTTTCTTACTACAGAGTAACTCTCGGTAAAAAAATAAATAACCAAATAAAACATGAAACCACTTTTTTCACATTTAAAAAACTGGTCAGTCATGAGGACTGCCGACAGAAGTGAAAACTTAAAACTATTTTTATTTTATTTATTTCTATTTTATTTTATTTATTTTTATTTTATTTTTATTTTATTTTATTTTATTTATTTTTATTTTATTTAGTTTTATTTTATTTTATTTTTATTATTTTATTTTATTTATTTTTATTTTATTTATTTTTATTTTATTTTCATTTTATTTATTTTTATTTTATATATTTGTTTTATTTTAAATATTTTTATTTTATTTTTTTTTATTTTATTTATTTTTTATTTTATTTTTAAATTATTTTATTTATTTTTATTTTATTCATTTTTATTTACATATTTTTATTCTATTATTATTTTTATTTTTATTTATTTTAATTATTTTTTTTATTTATTTTTTTTATTTTTATTTTTATTTATTTTAATTATTTTTTTTATTTTTATTTATCTTATTTTTACTTTATTTATTTTATTTTTATTTTATTTTATTTATTTTTATTTTATTTTTATTTTATTTTATATATTTCTATAAGAAAATATTAATATACATATTTTATACTCACTTTTTACTGCACAGTACTCATACACTTGAGCATTTAAAATAATTAAACAAGAGCACAATTTAATTGAAGCACAGTATACACACATTAAATACATATACACAGCACTGATGTGCAGGGACTAAAGACGCCTGTTAATAAAATATATATTTTTCACAAATTTTTGTTAAATCTAATTCAAATCTTAATAGTCTAAATAAATTACTGAAATACTGGAATTTTTAAGAGTGATATTTTTACTTATGAGCCTTGTGTTATAATTTCGTGTTAACCTTAAAAAGTGAAGATATTTCTAGAACGTATTTTTTAATTATCAAAGAGGAACTCTGAAAGCCTCATTTGTTGTCTATGAAGATTGACGAAAATATAAATATAGGTAGATAGAGATGTCTTAAATTACTTTGGAGCTTAACTTAATTAAGACTTAAAAAAGTGGGCCCTGCTCTTCTCGTCTATAAGGCTCCAGGACTTAATTGAAGTGACAGATTTTTCAAATATTATATTATTCTATATTAAATAAATATTGCCTGAGCCGCAAAAATGAATTTCAATCAGTACGTGTTCACGCGGCAGAGGAAGAACTTCGGGCGGCAGTGTCTGTTTAACGACCGGAACCAGTTGATCTACGACCAGCCCTCCAATTACGACCTCATCAATGACTACATCCTGCGGGACCCCGTCAACCGGAGCACCCAAAATAGCAAGCAAATGGCCGTGAGCGAGTGCAACACGGAGACCGCGAGCTTTTTGCACCACGGGATGCACCACTGCGAGGGAGGCTGGCCGAAGGACGTGAACTACCTGGACGAGGAGCAGACCCTCAGGTACCGGAAGAAGATTGAGAGGGAGGAGGCCTGGGGGAAGCAGGTGATGGAGCTAACTAAGGTGGTTACTTTCATTCTCTGGTTTCGCACTCTCCTAAAAACGCTACCTCCACGCAGCCAGTCATGCACGCAGTGCTGCAGAATAACGCGGTCAAAGTCTACGAAGAGTACTTTGAAGACATCCCAACCGTCGACTTGGTCAACGAGTACACGGCCCATGAGGTCAACATCTTTCGCGACAGATTTGAGGAGTCGCCCCGCGTCGTGCGCAACATCGCTTGGCACCCCACGCATAATAACGTCTTATTGGCTACCTATGGATCGTTAGATTTGTTCCCAAGTCGTAAAACTCAGAAGGAATGCTACATTTGGGATATTGGTAATCAGGTCTCAATGGCGTAGCTGGGACCCTGTCGGATCCAACACTAGAAAGGTTTAGGTTTTAACACATTAAATATACATACTTAATAGAAATTCTGATTTTCCACTTTTTAATCATAACAAAACGCACCTTCTCGGAATCTTCTATTTAAATTTTCTCGGGCCACCGATTCCGAATTTTCTGTTAAAGTTTCGAAATTTAGTAGGGTTAAAGACATAAAATAAAACAAGTGAATGAAGCTTAATTTTCTGAGCCTCTCATAGAAAGTAGTCCTAGCTACGCCAATGTCCACAATTATTTTTAAAAACTCTATAATTGCAATATGTATGATATATTTTCTGCGCATGTTAAGGAAATTCTTATGAGCCCCAAGCTACGTTAAAATCCCCTGTAGTGGCTACGAAGATTGAGTTCTGCCCTAAAGACCCACACTTGATAGTCGGTGGCTTGGTCTCTGGAGGAGTGGCTGTTTGGGACCAGCGAAAATCAGAAGATCCGGTGAGCATGAGTGAGCTGGAGAACGCCCACAGGTACAGCGTAACCTCCCTATGCTTCGTCCATTCGAAGTCGAATTCGGAGTTCTACACGAGCTCGATAGATGGCGCCATACACTACTGGGACGCTCGAGACCTCAAAAAGCCGGTGATCAGATTTCTAGCAGATCCCCAGAAAACGGATGACCAGGACCGCAAAAGGTCTCACGGCATCACCGTTCTAGACTTCGAATACACTATTCCCATAAGATACATGGTGGGAACGACGCACGGGTACATCTTCCTGGGCAACCGCAAAGGCCTCACGCCCACCGAGACCATGGTAGCCAACTTCAAGGTGATGGCGGGCCCTGTGCGAGCCATAGAACGAAATCCAGTCTACATGAAGAACTTTTTGGTTTGCGGGGATTGGTGCGCCAAAATTTGGACGGAGGACTGCAAGGACTATCCTTTGCTTCGCACTAGAAACCACAAGTCCGAAGTTAACTCTGGGGTTTGGAGCAAGGGTCGCTGCTCGCTTTTCTTTACTGGCCACGAGGATGGCACTGTGGACTTCTGGGACCTTGTTATGGACCAGCACAAGCCAATCTTCACGATGCGCACCATTTCTACACCCATAACCGCCATGAAGAGCGACAACGTAGGAAAATACCTAGCTACAGGCGGAAAGGATGGCACTATTCACCTGATCTCAATGGACGAATCTCTGACATACAGTTTACCCAAAGAAAGGTCTTTCATGTCTGCAGTAAGTGAAGACTAAAAAACCTATTATACGTAAATTAATTAGATCTAAGTGGATTAGGTAAAAACGAATACTTAAGTGTTCCAAAGCGTAAGAGAATCATTTTTAAGAAATTTTTTACGCTACCTGTAAAACTTGGACTATTATTTCTACGAACGTTAAGTATTAAGTGTATTAAATAAACTCTGCTTTCAGATGTTCGAAAGAGACCTTCGGCGTGTGAAGTTATTGGAGGGTCGTATTAGAGAAATTAAATTAAAAATGGCCCAAGATAAAATAGAATATAAAACTTTCGACGAGAAAACCAACGTTGCAAATGTTGGCGAAGAAGAAGAGGAGGAGGAGGAAGAAAAGCTGGAAGAAGAAGAAGGAGGCGAAGAAGGAGACGACGATCTTGGACTTATGGCGGCTCGCAATAGATACATTGAACTCATAACTGAAGAAGAAACAAAACGAGCTACCAAAAAGTACACTCTTCTCACCCGTACACCCTTCAGTTCGACTTTTGGAAAGGACGATAAATTCCCGGAAATTGCTCCTACGAAACCAGTTTTTGAAGAAAACGACAATAAGCACATTGAAGAACTGAAGAAGATGCTAAAAGAGAAAAAAGCAAAGGAAAAAAAGGTTACGGCTCCGAAGAAAACAGACAGCAAGCTAGATATGGGTGATGATACCGAAGAAAAGAAGGATGAATAAGGAGATACCAAAGAGGAAGAGAGCACGGGCTGTTAAATAATTATTTATTAAATGTGTTTAAAAATTTTGAATATATAGTTACTATTGCACTAGCAAATGGCTTTAAAATTGCGGTGACGCGTCGGTGGGACTCATGAATATTTTTACACCACATTTACCAAAATAAAAATGATTTTAAACCGAATTTTCTAATTCACTTGATTTAAGTTATCAAATTGCAATTGATAACGTGCGACATTCCGGAACGAAAAATATCTTTATTATAAAAAAAAATATTTCTGGAAAACACTTAGAAAGTAGTTAAATAGTTATTTTTTTTTTTTTTTTGGCCTTTACATATGTAATATCATCCAAAGCTGAAGAAGTTTTAGAAGTCGAAGATTTAATTTTCTCAAGTTTGATAAGACCGGCAGAAGTTCTTGTCCCATAGAAGTTTTAAAACAATTTTTAATAAGTTTTAATTTAGAGACGCTTATTTCAGCTATTGCGCTTGTAATCGGAAAGGTAAAAAATGGTAATCGTTATAACCTCAACGAAACTAGAGATGGTAATTAATATTTTGTGAAATAATTAACTGTTTCAAAGTTTATTCTCTGGCTGGACTAATCGGTACTTTCCTGAGATGGAATAATATAGAACTGTGGCGAGCTTTTATCAATATGCTTTAAAAGTATGAACTATTAAGTGATAAAGTCATTTTACCTATGAATTTTTTAATCAAGTACATATAAACTTAATTTTATTCTTTAATTTTGCTTGTTAATAATTAAAATTTCACAGCGAGATCTTGGTGGATAACTCACCTATTTTTCCATAATTATTCTACATCAGATATCGTTGAAATTAATTTTCATAATGTTCTTATTGACCATCGTTGTTTTGTTTCAAAAACGATAGAACACGATAATTTAAAATTCCGCGTCAAAATGAGTGCGGGGCATTGCTTAACGTTCTGTTGGCTAATGCAAATCAATTGCAGCCAACTTCACCGCACCTGATAAAAGGTCATAAGCACGTGTAGTGTCAAAACAAACCCACAGAGCGAGCACATTTGCAACTGCGGAGCGAACGGACGGACGTCGGAGGCATCTAGATAATTTTCGCATAATATTAGTTACATAAAAAGTGTGAAGTGCGCGTACCTTTGTACCCCGATCTTAATACATAAAATAAGCATCGAGAAGTGTACGAAAGTCAGTGACATTTTCATAAAGCGGACAAAAAGCATGCAGAACTGGTGTACGTGACTTGACGAGATTCCGTTATGGTCGGGCGAATTGCTGGGTAGACACACGGCGAGAGGAAAACAAAGCGAAATCGCAGTTGAGCCCGTCTAGTCGCAAGCAGGTAGTGCAGTCCGGTGTTCCGCAAACAAAGTTCAAGAGGCTTATTTTTCCAGTTGAATATTTTAAAGTGAGTCGCGTTCTAAAATCGACGGTGAAATGATTCAGGTTGAGGCGCCCCCCGGAGTTGTTGTGGTTCGGGCGAAGCCACGGAAAGTTTTCAAGCCGAAGGCGAAAGTGAATAGGATCCCCCAGGAGCTCCTGGACAACCCCGAGCTGAATGCAGCGATCGAGCGTCTTCCGGCCAATTACAACTTCGAAATACACAAGACCATCTGGCGTGCCAGGGAGCTGAAGGCCAAGAGAGTGGCGCTTCAAATGCCCGAAGGTCTGCTCATGTTTTCCCTGGTCATTAGCGATATCATCGAGCGTTTCACAGACGCGGACACGGTCGTTATGGGCGATGTTACTTACGGGGCCTGCTGCATCGACGACTACACGGCGAAGGCCTTGGGGGCTGATCTCTTGGTCCACTACGGGCACAGCTGCCTCATTCCAGTTGATCAGACCGATAACATTAAGGTGCTCTACGTGTTTGTAGATATCAAGATAGACCCTCTACATTTTATCGATTCCGTCAAGTTGAACTACCCTGTCGAGGAGCAGAAGGGCCAAATTGCTTTGGTCAGCACAATTCAGTTCGTCACAACTCTGCAGGCGGCAGCTACGGAGCTGAGAAAGGGCGGCTATGACGTAATTGTCCCACAGGCGAAGCCCCTTAGTCCAGGAGAGATTCTTGGATGCACAGCCCCACAACTTCCAGACACAGTAAAGACCCTGATCTACTTGGGGGACGGTAGGTTCCACCTTGAGGCTGCAATGATAGCAAATCCAAAGATCTCAGCTTACAAGTACGACCCGTACGAGAAAAAGTTCACAATAGAAAAGTACGACCACAAGCAGATGCAGAGCATTCGTTGGGATCACATAAAACGCGCTAAAGGGGCAAAGAAATTCGGGATCATATTGGGAACGCTCGGCCGACAAGGTTCAGGCCGCGTCCTGCAGTTCCTGGAAAAACGACTCCGCGTAAAGGGGTACGACACCACAATCATCCTCTTGTCTGAGATATTCCCACAGAAATTGGACTTGTTCGAGAGTATCGACGCCTTTGTTCAAGTCGCCTGCCCCAGATTATCCATTGACTGGGGTAGCGCTTTTAAGAAGCCGCTCCTCTCGCCCTACGAGCTATCAGTTGTCCTCGGCGACGTCGAGTGGACGCCAAATAATTTGGAGCCGAACAACGTCTATCCCATGGACTTCTATGCCACAAACAGTTTGGGGCCCTGGACGCCCAACTTTAAGCCGCCAGCTGTGGGGGAGTGCGAGAATAAGCCGTCGGCCGGATGCTGCGGACGCTGCGTACGTGCGGAGCTCGAGAAGGAGGGCGACGGCATCCTCGACTTGAAAGTGTGATAGAACTAAATCTTTAGTTTTTATAGCCCAAGTAGCTTCATTTTTTTACATATTTATTATTATTGTAAATAAACCACAATGTAGACCCAAGCTATCTTTATTTTTGCTCCCTTGCCCTCTTTCAGTTTCAGTCCATTAGCTGAAGATGAACTGACGTCATCAATCATTAAAAAATCAAGGTCCTGAAGGATGGCAATCACATCCCAGCCTTTGGCCAGGTCAGTCCCAGCAAAAGATTGAAATCATCAAACTTTCTAAGCTCTGCTGGGGGTGGAGTGGTTGACGTAATAAAATGATGAAAGCATTCGTAGCTATTGTGAGGAGCTTCCCAGAAAGTTGGAGCCCTGTACCAAAAGGAATCTTTAGGTTAAAATAGGACTGTTCTGCTGAATTGCGGACTCCTCCAGATTCAGTTGAGTCTAGAGCTTGTGAATGAGTGCACTTGAGCAGCTGTCCCAGTTCTACGAGAAAAGTAAATTTGCTGAACTACTACAGGCCTCGCGATTTTTATTTTTCTCCTTCAAGCCCTCTTTTATTTTTCCAGCCAAATGACTTGCGCAACTCTCAAGCAGATTTAGACGGAGTCCGGTGAGCCCCTTTCGGATTTCCAAGCTTCCAACTTGATGGCTGTTCTTGGGGTAGGAGAAAAATTAATTATTCAACGCCTGCATGGCTTCGTGGATTAATTAATAAGACTCTGGATTGGGCCAGGCTCGCGTTAAGCTGCATGGAGCGCTAATTTAACTCTCGCCGAGAGAAACAGAAGAAGAAAGTTTCAATCAATTATGACGCCTTTCAAATCTATTGAAAAGAAAAACCTGCAGATGAAAAGGGCTGCATGATGAATCAGGCTTGAAGAGACTCGGTGGAGGGAGCCACAAATATTTTCGACATGCCTAATTTCATTGAGGCGAAAGCTCCGCAATAACAACTCCATGTCGTTGACTAAAATGGATTTTTCTGAGGTGAGGTTTTAAGATTGCCTTACGCACACGCTTTTACTATATTTAGAATCAATCTTAATAGGTTTAAAAATGTAATCATGAATTGGGTGCCTCAATAATTTCGAGTCTTAATAAACTGCTTTATGCATCTAGTTCACGTAAAGCAATGCAAAAAAAATAGCAGAAGTGTTTGTGTTCCAAACCAAAGGAAATTTTAAGCCAAATAAAAATTATCTGATTGATATTATTATTAAATATGTCATTTTTTTTCAAATTTAGTATAGAATAAATTAAAAATCCGGTAACCTATCTTGCTTTCGCTAATTTTATGAGTTGTACCCAAAGCTTGCCTTATATATTTAATTGTTATTGTGATATCAATATTAAATTTATTAATGTAATCACTCATTGAATGAGTGAAATGTTATTTTACCATCATGTTTAGAAATTGCTTTATATCATGCCCAAAATTATGCAAATATTTCTTATATTGCAACCGTTTGTGGAAGTTTATCCGGTGAAATTTGATTCGCATTTCACTTCCCTGAAACATTTTTACTGCATATTCGATTTCAAAAATATAGTGTGAGTTCATAAGCGGCTAAAAACTGCCCGAATACATAATTCAGCTACTCAGACTACGGCGCTGAAAATGCAATTTTACAGTTTTTATTCGTTTATGAACTCAGCCATGTTTGTCTTGTATTAGGACTATTGTTTTTTTTCTAAAATTGTACTGATAGATTGGGGTGAAACTGTAGAAGTCACTGTGAAAATTTTTCGTAAATGGAAATTCCTGTAGGGCTGAGCGCCAGTCAGTCTCGGAAGTAAGCGACCCCATCCACCTGACGGCGGCGTCCGTTGTTCTTGGTCCAAAAATACGACCAGAGGACTGCACGGGGAGAGTGCTTTCGGCGAGAGTTCGAAAAGCGGTTTTCCGAAAGACTTTCCCACAAGGTGGAAGTGGAAGCTCTTCTGCACCCGCCGCGGCAGTGCCGAGTCGTGCGCCAATCAGTGAAGTTTTGCGGAACAGGACTGCGGAGGACCATTTTTCTGGTGTTTTGGCACTCAGATAGCACCTCAATCTGTGCCAGAGAACTTCTCAAGTTAGTTAAAATCGGCTAATACTTTTTTCCCATTCGGTGGTTGCTCGAGCACGACACTCACCCGCAAGAGGCTTAGTCCGCCAGTCTTTGAATCGGGCCGAATCGGTCGAATCGGTTCGGTAGTGAAGGAATCTTGTGTGCATTCTGTTGGAAAGTGTATTTGTTCATATCTTCTTTTTTTGCGGGCCCTCTGTGGCTTTCGGGTGGACAAAATGAGAGGATTGTGGACAGTCTTCCGAAAGTGTTTTACTGCCTGAAATGAGTTTAAGTGAGGCTGGAGGAAAGAAGGTTCATTTTGGAGTTAGTCGTCCTTTTGGAAGGAGCGTGTACGCGCCCACTCATGCGAACACAAACATGAAGCGCTAACCCTCCGCAGCGGGGCTCTTGCGGGCTCCCTTCGCCCCAGCCGCGCTCACTGCCTTTCCTCCCGAAGGACTCGTCGCAAGCAGAGCCCTCCAGCGGCGGCAGCAGCAAGCTGATGGACGACCCATCGCGCCCGCGTGCACCCAGCACGTTGCGTTCACCAGGAGCAGGGTCGTCGTTGTCCCGAGTCCCGAGCATCCCTCCGTCGCTGACGACGACGACGGCACGAATCGATTTTTCCAGCTCCCCGTCTATTTTTTCGCTCGCCGTTTGTTTTCCGAGTTTTCGCCCTTCCATCTTTTGTCGTCCTCGTTCGGCTACTGGCGCCGCTGCTGGGCCCCGTGGTCGTTGTTTTGTTGTTGTAGTTGGGGTTGTTATTTCCCGAGCCCTTTGATTTCCATTTCAATTGAAAATTGGCCCGTGGTCTGTTTACAGCGCGATCGAGTGCGGGGTGCAGAGGTGCTCTCTGCAGTGAGGAGCAGTTCCTTGGGGCTCGTCCCTTCTTCTGGTCGTGCGAAACCCTTCCGGTTCAGTCGTGGCCCTGTCCGTCGCCTCGACTATCATTGGGTTGTTATTATGTAAATCAACGCATTATTACAGGGTGTAGTGAGTAATTACATAAATTCCCTTTGAGCCCTTTTGTCGAGTGCTGCGGGGGTGCAATCGAAGTGGGCGAGAGGTGGACGAAATCTGCATCATAAGAATTTGTGAAATTTGTTTTGTTGTCTTTAGTTCATGGGACTGGTGATTTGATTTCTAGCCTCCCGCAGGACTTTTCCCGAGATATTACATAACGCGGCGGCTTAGTCCCTGTCTGACGCGATTTTTGGGGGATTGGTCATTTCAGTGCAATGACTCGCTCTTTTTCATTCAGCAACGTTTTCCAATAAATTGATTTTGCAATTCCTAAAGCAACATTGGGCTGTGTTTGCTAGAACAATTCGGAAGTTCTGTATGCTTTGTTAAAAATAAATAAATAAGGGAAATGCGGTAGAACAAAATAAAAAAAAAATTGATTATTCATGCAGACCTCGATTACACGGGTTATTTAGTTTTCATTTTTATCGAGTACTATTCCAAAATATAAAATTGTTTGCTTTGTGCACCACACTGCGAATCAGTGCAGATGATAAAATAGTTTCCATAGTCCAATTAGTTTCGAAATTTCATGTTTGCATACGAAGTGATTGAACTAATTGTGAAATCCACGTGACTCAAGTACCGTGATAGTGAATAAATTCATTTAAAATTTGAAATTGTGCTTTTTTAAACTCCGAGTAATTAAAGTATCGTGTTAATCGTGGTTTATCTGATCGTGTAGAACAGGTTACAAATTACATTTATGCCATTTGTTGTCATGAAAGTAGTTTTGTAAACATAAGTCCTAAAGTCAATTCTTAAAACAAACCTAAACCTAATCGATTTTTTGACTTTCTTTGTTCCACTATGAAGCGATTACCTTCAAATAAAAAGAAAGTCAAATATCTTTGGAACTGAAATAATAAAATAATTTATTTTAAACGTTTCAAATTTAAAATACTGAGGTTAACATTCTCAGTTAATTAATTTAGGGGACTTCACTCTCAGTTTAGTAACGTATTGGGCAAATATACAGGATGCTCCAGAACCAGTGGTCCAACCGAAGCCTCCACCACTTTTGATCGGCATTCGGCATATTGGTTAATACAACTTTCAGTTATTCACGTTATTTCACCTTTTGTGATTTTAAAATTATTATTATAATTTGATTTGACTGATTTTCTTTTTAAAAAGTTGTAGGTTTATAAAGTGTTTTGGTTTACTCTTTTGGGAGTACCACAGTTAAATAGTGCTACTCCGTGAAAAACTTTGGCTTCTTATAATTTTAGAAATCAATACAAAAATAAAAAGGCATTCAGAGTTATGTTCTGCAAGACAATTTAAAACTGAGTGTGTTTTTAATTCATAACAGAATGAAATCTTCAATTGGTGGCTTTAAACAAATTATATAATTGGAGTGTGTATAATGTAGTTTTAATTAATGAAATTCGTCCATTATTCACCCTGTTTAGGGACTCAATTTCTGCAGTCGACTGCTCAATTCCACTACAGAAAACCAAGCGCTGAATTGAGCAGCCGATGCAGAATACATGATTTTTTTATGCATCAACTGCTTCTCTTACGTTTCCGAAAAAGTTTTAAAAATAAAATTTTAACACGGCCGATAATACGCAAATGGGCTTTATTTTGATTTCAATCTTAGCATTAAGAAAGGTTTCTTTTTCTATGCTCTTCTAATGTGCGTTTTTCTTCTAACGTCTAGTTTTGGATAATTGTTTAAACGATTATACAATTACTTGCTGATTTTATTATACTTTTTCTAAATCTCATATTATTACTTTTATCTTTCATGTTTAAAAAAGATCCACCTCTTCATCTTCAGTTCAACGTTCGACTCCTGACGATAAAATCTTAAATGATTTTTGCAGATATAGTAAGTTTTAACTGAGTCTTCAAAAGCAATACTAGAAATGTGGACCAAAAGCGAAACTGAGAAAGATTTTGTCCACCAGACAAGCTATTTTTTACAAAAAACTTGTCCAGTTCCGAGTGTCTGACAATTTGTAAATAGTGTGGACCAGTGAAAGTGCCGTAAATTTAAAAACCATGTAAAAACCTCAAATTGTAAAACGCAGCATTTAAGTAAACGCAAAAGGATAAATAACAGAGACAAGGTTAAATGTTAAAAATGTCCTCGATATCGGCCCAAGGTGTTGTTGAACGAGCCTCTGCAGAATTATCGAAACGCATCAATGGCTTGGGGCTGCGCTCGAAACACCACCACGGAAAAACGTCGGTGATGGAGCGCGTCACGAACGCCCTCTGCGGCGGCAGCAGCCACGGCAACAATAGCTCAGTAACAAATTGCCCCGAGAAGCCCTCGAGGGTCCCTGTTCCGACCTCCAGTTCGACAGGTGGCAGCTGCGGTAGCAGCGGCTCCGGCGGCCCCAACATGAGCGGGGGCAGTAGCGGCGGCGCCAGTGGTGCCGGCGGGCGGCAGATGAGCTGCCAGTCAATGGGCGGGACCTCGGGAAACAAGAGCCAGTCGAGCACCCCCCAGTCCTTGCGGAAGCACCACCCCCACTCGCACCACAGCCACCACTCACACATGCAGCAGCCGGGCAATGCGCAAATCGTTCCACAACTCCCTCCACCGATCCTGAGCATCGATCAGCTGTTCCAGGACGAGCGGTTCCTTAGCAAATTCTTTTTGTACTTTAGCCCCTACGACCGCAGGATGCTGGCTCAGGTCTGCACCCGGTGGAGGGACGTCCTCTACAGGAGTCCACGGTACTGGTCCGGGCTGCTTCCGACGCTGCAGTGCAGGGAGCTGCGGCAGATCCCCAGCCAGGACAGGGTCAAGCTCTACAACTCGTTGATACGGCGAGGATTCCACGCCCTTTGCCTAATTGGAGCCACCGACGAGGACGCTCTGGACGTGGTGCACTCGTTTCCACTCGCTTCAAAACACATACATTCGTTAAGTTTAAGATGTTCGTCGATCAGTGATCGAGGACTGGAGGCTCTGCTGGATCATTTACAGGTGAGTTATCTTTTTACTAGATATATATCGGCTTTTGTAGATCGCTATCGTTGATACATTTTTAAAATATTTGAATGCATCGCATTTAGGGGTGTAATCATATATAAAACGACAAAATCTTCGTCTCTAGCAAAGGCTGAATCATCACTTCAGCCGAGCTGAATTATTAATTCAGTCGAACCAAATCGTTAATTCAGCCAAGTTGAATTATCAATTCAGCAATTTTACAAGCTTTTATTTAACTTCACCTGTTAGTAAGTATATTTGGGTCAAATCTTGCAACTGAATTTTAAACCAATTCCCCCCAACCGATTGAGCTAAACTTTTGTACACAGGTTTGGTATTGGTGATAATGTACGATTAGCGAAGTGACGACGTCATTCTAAATCCAATATAACGGACGCGACAAGATGGTGATGTATTATTATTACCATATCCACCCCCTTGAGATGGGTATCAAATGAAAGGGATCGACGAGTTGAATACAATAAAAGCTAGTTTTTAAAAATTCCTTTTTAAATTAAGACCTATTTTTGTTAGCATCGGAAGCATCGAATGGGCCAAGGGGTTTTTGAGATCTCTTTACGAAAAAATGATGTGTAACTTCTCTACCTCCTCCTAAAATCTTACGTCGTATTGGACTACATTAGCAATTCAAATTGTAACTATTGAGAGTTCACACCTAAATTTATGCATTTTCTAAGACCATATGGCATTTTTTCTAGATTTTTTAGTAGAAATTGTCCTCAGTAAATTGTCCAGCGGAACAGTTCCATTCGTAAACTTGATTGGGGAGCTTTAACAAAAACTCAAATCGCATAAATAAAAGTCAATGGGAAATCTTCTAAAAAATGAGTTCCACGTGCCGTAGGTGCCGTCATTAGTTTCTGTCAGCGAAAGCCCCAAGGACCATTCCCGGCGTCACGACTTAAGCCCTCTATAGAAAAATACGAGTCGAGTGCGAAACACTTTCCATTCCCTGCCGCCCTTCCCGAAACGTGACCATAACTCAGGCACAGGGTGGCGAAATCTATTCAGCCGTGGCTGCCCGAAGCACCACAACCGCAAGCCTTTGCTCTGGTGCTAATCCGGCGACGCTCTAATTCCTGGCCAAGCAGAGCAAAGTGCATTAACCAGGCACAGATGCGTCCAGTGCCAGTAGCCGAAGTCGTTAAAAAACTTTGGGGATTTTCCTATTTTTAGGGAGCATCCGTCCCTCAAGGAGATGACCCATTAAGGAGTATTAACTTTTCGTTTTTAGGACGAAAGTAAAAAGTTTCAGTCGATCGTGGCTATTCGTCGTCGCCGTAATGTGCGAACGCCCCGAACCCATCAGTTTTGATTTCGGGCCCGGCACCTTCCATCCTCTGGCTCTAAGTCCAGCAGTCCATGTCCACCTCGAAGTCTCGCTTCTTCCCTCCAGCTCAAGCCCATTTTCTGACCCGTGGCCCCAATGAATTCGATGGGCCCGCCGCAAAAGGTGAAACTATCTGTCCCGGTAATACTAGCAAACTCCACATGGTGTTCTGGAAAGGGACGAAGTATTTGCTAGAAGGACAGGCGGACTAACCGCAGGCAAATTAGGAGGGCTATTAATAGTCATGAGGGTTTCTGTGCGGTCTGAATGAATGCATCAATGTCGAAACCATACAAATTTCCTAGGGCTCGGGCTGTGGGCGGGCGACACAGCAAATGGGGCTATGGTGCTGCGGGGCGTAATCACGGTGGGGGTGACGTACTTGGAAAATTTAGAAAATTGAAAGTACCTCGGGATTCTGGGGCTTCTTCTTATGTACCCACCTCAGAGAGCGGCGCTAAGTGGAGCTTTGAAATGAACTTTGGGTTGTATGTGCCCTACATGCCTTAAGGGTTGCTCCGCTGGGCTCGATAGCACGAGATTAACTTAATGAACTCTTGAGAGGCTTAATGGGCTTGTTGGGAGGCCCTTTTATGCCTTTTTAATTGATCCGAATAAAGTTTAAGCCGATGCTACAGGCCAGTGCGTTGGCTGATGGTGCCGAGTGAAAGATTAGTCTTTAATCAATGGGTATTAAACTTTTTTGGAGACTCACTTCATAAAAAATAAAAGTGGGCAATAAACTCAACTGCAACGTCAGTCTTTTGTAAAAGTTGCCTCGATTTCTTTTATATTTAGCACGTTCATGTAAAGTCTATCAATAAGGGGATTTGTTTTAAATAGGCTGTTTTTGAATTATCAATATCAAGAGCAACGGCGACGTGTTAGACCTTCTCAAAACTAAGAAATCAATTAAAGAAGATATGTCGTACCAAACAACAGATTATTGAATACTATCTGAACATATGTAAATTTTTTAGATATTCAAGTCGATAAGTCAATTTCTTTTTAAATTCAATTCAATTTTAATTTTAAGGACTCTGATACGTTTTATCCTAAAGAGTCGTTATCTTCGTTATGCAAAAATTGAGGCAATGCTGTTGCTTCCGTTCGGCCACAATTTGAGTGGCAGGCTCACCGATTCGAATCCAACCCGAAACCTCGTCGTTCTGCCCATTGATCCCCACTCAGCTCCCTCATTCGATTCGCATTAAATCCAATTTGGGCGCGTATCATGTTTCATTTTTGGGGGAGATCTGAGCAAATCGCTAGACACTGAGCCGGGGTGCCCCACAGACATGATTGAAGCCTCCGACGGGCATAATGAAATTTGCGGATGTCCATCATGCGAGAAATATTGCGTTCCTCCCCTTGGCTCATGTCCGAAAGGCCGGACTCCATTATTTCATTTGCATGGGTCCCGAAAGGACGTTTGATGGCAATTCGGCGGGACGAGCTTGGCCACAGTCAGTCAGGTCCCGCCGCAGTAAATTTTGCATTTCCATAAAGCAAACAATGACGACGACGAATCATCATCCTGCAGAACCCCCGAGCACTGACTCGACGTAATTAACTTTGCGTCCTGGCAAAAATTCATTGAACCGGACCAAATGTGGCTATGCCCCAATGTTTGTGCACACATTCGCGTTAAAATTTATTTTCAATTTGATGCGGCGCTGGAGGAACTTAGTTAGGGGCCCCATTGAAGCCCTGGATTTCATGGGACCACGGGTGAGCCCTGAGCGCTTCAATCGCCCCCTTTATCCTCGTTACGAGCGAATATGACACGTCGAGGAAATCCTTCGTCATGTTATCGCGATTTATCCTTTAGATTAAACGCAGAAACACAACGTCCCCAGCCCGTTTATAGAGTACGCCTCCCGGTGGCGGAAGGACGGGTTTTGGATACCCAAGGAGTTGGCTGAAATTTATAGTCCACTTAAGGCATTCCATTGTGCCATAAAACTCACTCGTCTCCTCGATGATCCCGGAGGACATTCAGGGAAATATGCGAGCAATTTCCTTGTCTGCGATTTTTTTATTGTTGCGCCCCATCGGAAATCTTATTCTTTTCAGGCTTATTTACTTATCTGGCGAAAATACCCAACAATTGGCTTGTTATTCTCAATTTATCCAAATTTTTTTAGGTCTTTCGGACGCGCCCAATCTGAAAATCTGTGCCACTGTCCCGGTTTTTCATACCTGCCCCAGAATCTCATGGAATTTAACTGTGCTACGGGGCGCAGCGCCACGTCGCCGTTTTGCTTGGAATATTTTCCAAAATATTCTAAAAAGCTATTTTTGTGTCATATTCCCTGAGTAGGTATGCCAGGTATTTGGAGGTTGAAAATATTTTGCTTCGACTCTCTGCTTCGCCCCCGCTTAAATTTAAGAAATTTCGCGGGTGGCCGGCGCGTTTTATCGCAATTTGCACCTCGTCATCATTTTTGTTGTATTTGTCGTTTGCTTGTATCTCGCAGTTCGAATTTGCTTTGCTTTTAATTTGAGCAGAACCCATGAAAGACATGTCAAAGCGAAAAGTTACACACAGTCCCCATACGTCTAATTTATTTTTGTAAACGCGGCTTGTTTATACGCTTTTTATATATCCCATTAAAATGAAGTCGCACTCTAGAGACTTCATTGAGTCATGAATTCTCGTTTTATGTTATAATTTTATGCGAAATGTGGAGCGAAGCACTGCGTACAATGCTGCTGCAGAATTAGTACCTACGTCTATCTTTTATCTACATACAGATATATTCGTTGGATGAGTTTGTTAACCCTAAATCATAAATCTACTTTTAAAAGCCTAACCAGAATGTTATGAGTTTGACCGAAGTATTGTGGCTACCATAAAAGATAAAGTGCAATCAGAAATCAGTACGATTTATTGTTAAATTAAAAAATACATTCGACGTTCATGATCGTTTTCGTTTAATGATGATTTGTGTTAACTATAGAGCAAAAAGTTAAATAAATCTGAAATCCAAAGACGCAATCATTGTATCAAGTAAAAATTACTACAAACATTTACAAATTAAAACTTAAAATATTATTTTTTCGTTATTCAGTAATCAAGACCCTGATGCAAAATATTTTTATATTCAAGATTTTGATGTCTTTCGCGTGTCTTCCTTCTTGAATTTTACAAAAATTTGTTTGTTTCATGTCATTTGAATAAAACAAAAATTTGTTGTTTGGTTTTTTTTTTTTTTGTGGCCAATTATAAATTTTTCTAAATATGTGTTAGTCATTTATTTTACTAGTCTTTATTTTTATTAGTATTACAAAAAGGAAAATATAAATATAGCTACAGAAACCTTTAGGGTTTTCTCCTTTCCAAACGGACGAAACTAAATGAGTTTCGGTGATACATGACCTAGTCCTCCAATCAATCATTGCTTTAAGCTGCTTTCAAATCTTTAATAGGAAGGAATCTTGTCCTATAAAGAAATTCCAAAGCATGCTGAGTATATTTCAGTAAAGTTGGTAATCGATTTCGCCATAAATGAATAATGAAGCTATCTTTCTTCTTAGAATGAACACTAGCTCGTAAAAATTGTCTATGGCACCATTTGTGTCATCACCTCGTCACTTGAGGTCTTGTAGAAAGTTCCTCCTTTTAGTGATAAAAATTCATCCCAAGATGTCCAAAAAGATTGAAAAGAGGACAGCTGGCAAGAAGGCGGGTCGCGATATGCTAATACCCCCGGAAAGAAGTTGTGATCGATTACCTCCGCAAAAAGGGAGAGTACGGAAGAAATGAGAGTGCGTGTATTTATGCATAATTCATTTACCATGAACAAACTTAATAACGCCGAAAGAGCCGTTTCACTCTGGGCAAAGTGTTCAGGACGCCCTGGAGCCACCTAACCACCTGAGCTACATGAGCCGCCATTATCACCTCAAAGGATTTCCTCCGCTCGTCGGGCGGATTAAGGCGGAATTGAATAACGAAAGCTCTTGGATCCTCAAGACCCACTTTCGCCACTTCTTTCCATTTTATAGAAACATTCTCGACGGCGGTGCGCCACTCGACGTCTGGATAATTTCACCTGATTTTCTCCTCCCGTTGGTCCAGGCGCGCACCGAAACCGTGGGTATCACTCGTTTTTTCCTCATCTCTGCTCCAATTAACCGTCCTCGACGCGAGTTTCCTGGTTGCTCACAGTTTTCAGCTCTAATTTTCGGTTAATTGCAGCGAAATTCCACCCTTCGTAATGTAAATGCACCATAAACCGTATGATGAGTGGCGGTGAGCTGTTGATCCCGATTTTGAGATGCTAGAACTTAAAAGCGTCTGGAGATTACTGATTAAATAAGCAAATAGCAAGACCTTTTGGTAGGAAAGTGCTCTAAATTAAATGGATTTTAACGATTCTTTAAATCGTTTGTTGGAGATATGTTTGTACAACGCTAAGTGGTTTCCTCAAAAAATAATAATTCAAGAAAACAGATTTGGCAAATAAGAAAATTGCTCACTCAAGACTCATAAAAATTCAAAAGCATGACGATCTTTGAAGTTTTTCGAAAACATATCAGAACCAACCCCAATCCCAAAAATCCTCTGAAATCTGTTTGACGCAGGATAACGCAGCATCCCTGTGTACCAGCTAATCTCAACCGGAGTGAAATTAGACTCATAAAATAAGATTTTGGTACATCAGTCCACCAGACACCCCCGCTCCGCACACTCCTTATTATGCAGAGACAACTCTGAGCTGCCTCGGGCTGAGCGAGGCCCGATAATTTTATCGGGCGCAGTCATTCCTCCTTTCAAGAAATGTTTGACATGGTTAATGGCGCGCACCGAAATTCGCTCAAATTAATTACACTAATTGCTGGCGATGAGAGGCTTTTAGTACATTTTTCCGTCCGCGCTTATTGGATTGCTCTTTGTGGAATCTTATTGAATTAATTATAATTAAAGAGGAGGAGCACGGCCACCTAGAGACATAGCGCTTACGACTGCACGTTTTTGGGCAAGGACACTTTAATAAGTTAAATGATACTTGGTTGATTTTAGTTGAATTGAAGTATTGGAGGTTTTACGGTTGAGCGACTTTCCTGTGACCGAAATAGAATAGATTTTCTTTAAACCCTTTTTTGTTCTGCTAGCAACGTCGTTTCGAGTTCTAATTTCTCAATTGACTTGCAGTTTCTTAGGATTTCACAAAAAGCAGAAAAGTATCACTACAAGACTAACACGTCGCATGATAATCGGAAAACCTTTTTCGATTTATAAGCGAGACAAACAGACAAGGATTATTTTATAATATAAAAAATATAAAGAAGCGAATAATACTAAATTTTAAGTTGTGGTAACGTTTTAGACTATCGACCAATTTGTAATATTCTTCGAAATTAAACGCAAACTAGTACACAGCTATATATTTTCTATAAATTTAGAATTTCACTTAATTAGGTAAACGCGCCCCAAACAAAACAAAATGCTAAGCGATTGTTAACTAAAGTTGTGTACCGAAACACGCGTCTCTCAAATCACCTTTCCATTTGCAAATTCACTCGATCGTGAACCAAATACAAAACTTTCCCCGCAAAACCTATTCAAAGTGAAACAAATTCAAATGAAACCCACTGGGATTAATTCAATTCGTTTATTGTTTGAGCGGAGAGACCCAATCAATGCGGCTTTAACTTTATTCCGCAGACATTTTCCGCCTGGCCACCGCTGCGGAAGCATCCCCGACCCCGACCTGGATTCCTCCGAAAACAACCTGTCAATAGGAAAACAAAAGCCAAATAAATGATGGACGACCATAAATCAGAGCCAAATTCCTACAAATAGACCCAGAAATTCCGAAATGTCGGCCAATCATGGAAGCTCTGGGAATTTGCGGAATTACGCTTTTAAATCAAATATTTTTTTTGCGTACCGTCCAAGGAGCAGCAATAAACCGAATTCGCTCTTTTCATATTTCGAAAATTGCGTAAATTATTGTCGGCGTGGGTCGAAGATGATTGCTTCTCACAACCGAGAAGAGGAAGGAGCGGTTCCCTGAAATTAATCAAATCCCAATAAACATTCCCGGGTAAGCCTAATTGAAATTAAAATCAAATTCCCCCTGGCCAGAGGGCAAGCAAACTTGCAAGCATCAAGAAATCAGCGAAAGTGAGTAATTTCGCAATTTAAATGCAAATCAATTTTTGGCTGGACTCCAGAGTCCTCGTGTGCGTTCCTCCTTACATGCTCCTGGCACTGGTGGCTCACTGGCTCCAGAGGCCGGGAACAAAGGGCTTAAGGTTCCCTGTTCCCGGCGGAGGAAACTAGATAAAATGCAGTTGCCGGCGCGACGCTAGCAGCCGCAGACGTAGATGCTGCCGAAGGATGAGCTTTTCCCTTTTGTAGCTCCTAGGAAGGTATTAGCGAAAAAATTAGTTTCCACCTACTTTAGTGGGTGTTCCGAAACACCAACCCTTTCACAGCGGCACCAGCGGATGTGGGGTTGGGTTTTCACTTGCTAGAAAGCAAATTGGGCCTTGGCTAGGAAATTGTTATGACACCTTCCTGTGCAGAAGAAGGCTTCCAATCGAGTCCTCGAAAGCCTTTGTGAATGTTTTTATGCTTTGCTAGTGACATTTATGAAATGCTCGAGAGTCCTACAAAGCCTATCGCATGAAGGGTTTTACGGGTATTACTCCACCGTCAGAACAAACCACTTGGTTTACGGAGGAGTGCGGGGGCGGGGGTGGTATCGGCAGGTGGCGGAACCTCGTTGAGAGGGCCCAAGTTCGTTGTACCTGTGCTTTGCAATACCACCCGTGGATATGATTGAGATATCCGCCCACTGGGGAAAGACTTAAGTGGTTAATGGGTTTCGGGCTCCATCGCAACGGTAAATAAAACCAATGAAAATTGTTTTGAGAGTTCTTTATAAATGCAATCAGTCTGTGAAAACATTTTGTGAAAAAGTAAAATTTATTAAAACTTTCCTGTTTATTTTTCTCTTTTCATAGTCACTTTTCGAACTGGAACTGGCGGGCTGCAATGAAATCACCGAAGCTGGACTTTGGGCTTGTTTGACTCCTAGAATAGTATCATTATCGTTAGCTGATTGCATTAACATCGCCGATGAAGCTGTTGGAGCTGTTGCACAACTACTACCGTCTTTATATGAATTTTCACTTCAGGTAAGATTATTTTCTGCTTATGTATTTACATGAAAAATGGTCTTTTATATTAAAATACCCTCACGGAATACAAGAATGAAATTTTTCTTATCATTAGTATGAATAAATAAAGGATAGGAAAGTTTCTTTCAAACTCTTATATAAATAACCCTCATATAATACCACCATTATTTAAGAAGTCTTATCATATACAAAAATATTGTTCTGTTCTGCAAATTCTTTTTCCAAAAGCAAATTAATTTCGCCCTTCTTATGTTTGCAACTGAACTGTGAGGTAATAAAAAGAGCTTATTACGAAGAACAATAATTCGTAAGGATTCAGCATTTTTCCTCCTCTATTTTGACCTTCCAATATTTCTTAATGTGTAGCCCTAAAATAATATCTTAGAAAGCTCGTAAAAATACAAAACATATACATATCATAAATTTAATTAATTTATGCTTTTCTTATATAAAATTAATACAAAAAGAAATAACAAATTTACACTTATATCAAATTATTTTAGTTTAAACAGTTAAAGACAAATTAAACACCACAAAAGTTACAACTTTTCATAGACACTCTGTGCAACAATTTTTATGAAAACTATATCTAGATCTAAAAGATGTATAATTTTGATTACACTCAAAAATAGCTTGAGTGCACTCTCGACCAAAAGAGTTGAAAATGGAGCAAAATGAAATCGATTCATTGAACGGTTCAATAGATATTGTGGTCTCTAAATTAAAAAAAAAATATGTTTAAAGATTTTCTTCCCTTATAATAACTTGTAGAACGACAGTGGTATGCCTATCTTAAAATCCATTTTAATTCAGGTCAGCACAATAGAAAATTCGAGTGGAAATACATTTTTTTAAATTTATTAAAACAACAACAATTATACTTTGCAATCAAAACATTTAATTTTGAAACGGAAAGAGAGGCAGAAATAAATACGACTAGTGCCCAAACATATTTAAGAAAATTTGAACGAAAAAACTAGAATGGGATTAGTAAAAGGTCGTTATAAGCTGGATATATGAACTACTCAGAAATCGTAGTAATGTTGTTTAATTTACTTTTCCAGGCCTACCACGTCACAGATGCCGCCTTAGGATATTTTTCACCTAAACAGAGTCACAGTCTGAGCATACTTCGCCTGCAGTCGTGCTGGGAGCTAACGAACCACGGAATCGTTAACATAGGTGAGTGCGGCTGCCATTCAGAATACGACCATAGTTGAAAAATATTTGCTCTGTTTGATTGAGTGAATTGGGCAATCCAAGTGAAATTGGACCAGGATCCGGTAGTAGGCCTACGTGGGGGTAAAAAGAATAGTATTCGACTCCGGTCCAAATTCCTGTCGCGCTGTCGGGTCGAGCCATTCCATAAAAAAGGGTTGCTTTTGGTATTTATCAGGCCATAGCGTAGGAAATTTACCTGTCCCAAATTTGCATGTAAATTTCTCGGAGCTATGAGCACGAGTATGCAATTTGCCTTAACCCAGTTTCGTCCAGTGGATCTCGTTTTCATAATCGATTTGTTTCTACATATTTGCCTTGCCCTCTGCGAGGTAAAGGCGGAGGAGAGGGGTTTTGGATCTGCTATGTCTATGTCAATGGGAATCGGTCAGAGTTTTATTAAACCCAAACCAGGCATCTTGCGCCATTAAATTCTTCCCGGGGAGTTGGAGCACTACATAAAGAAAGCATCCTCCTTGAGGTTTCCTCCGGGTCTTGGAAGTTGGGAGGGACAGTCAACTGCAGCTCACGGTGCATATAAATATCCATGGAACCACGCCTGTTTCGGAAAACACAGTAAGAGTGCATAAGAAGAAGCGGAGCTGCATCCAAATGAGTTGGCAGTCATTTTAAAGGGAAAACACCGCGGCAACAGCTCTTGACGGCAATAACTTACAAAATGGAACACGTCCTCCGAAAACACAGAAATAAGGCAAAAGGTAAAAAAATAGTAAAGCAGAGATGCAGAAAATTATAATCAAAACATGCAGTGTACACTGTTGTTCCTGGGGAGAGTCCTACATGCAGTCTCAAGTGGATGTAAGTCCTGGCATAAAACTGGGTTTCTTTGACTCGACGCGCTCCTTCCTTGTTCGCCCGGCTCGGCAGCCCTTATTTTTGAGCTGGCAAATAAAAGGACTAAGGGACTGCAAATAAATGTTTCGAGCAAAACATTAGGACAAAAAAAACTTTTTTGGTTAATGCTGCAAATCCTTTCCGAATTGCCGCGCGCAGTACTCAAGGAATAAGGACCAAAGGGGCGAAGTCTCAAAGTGAATTGCTGCGGGGGATTGTGGAGCAGATTGCCCAGGACTTTTGCGTGGAGCTGCATGAATCTGGGGATATTGATTAGGATCTTTCATGGAATTTGCTTTGAGACATTTATTTTATCAAGAACTCGAAGGGATCAAAGGAAAAAGAAGGAAAATTAATTTTTTGTAAATCTACCCACGGGAATTTGCGGTAATAATTTTTTTATTTAAGATCAATTTGTAACTTTCAAAGAGTAGCACGATTTACACATGTCAATTTAGTACAAATGCTTAGAAGGAATCCCACCTTTTCAACCAATTCTTAAGTTCTTAGAGGAAAAACATAATTTTCATCTTAATATCATAACTCCTTTCACTATATTCAAGTGATGAAACTCTTACTTATTTAAATTTTTATATAGAGAGCAATCAGCTCCTTTTTTAAGTCTATATAACCTTAATTCCAAATTTTTTCAGAGACTAAGAATTTACATGTATTTAAATTAAACTACGGTAGATACCATAGAACAAAATATTTTTCCTTGCATAGAGAATTTATCCATAGGCTAGGTTTTGGAAGTCGCCAAATTTGTAAACAATAAAGTTAAAATACTAAAAATTATTGTATCCATGATGCAGACAAATTTTCAGTTTCATGTCGATATTTTCCTGGACGACGACGGTTATAACAAGACATTCTATGTAAGGAACATTATTTTGAAAATTAACAAACTCGTCTTTCGACGCGACACAAACAGACATTTTTCTATTAAGCGACGAGCGAAGCTTTCACGTGTCTTCCTACAGAAAAATAAGCAACAATTTGTTGTATGTAGTGAAGGCTTTGTGGGCAAATGAAACAGTGTAATAATACAACAAAACAGCAATAATTTACTATTTTGGATAGCAAGTAAAATATGTTTTCCTCTTTAATTTCGCTGTCTGCTAAGATACAAAGTCCTAAATAAGTAATTTCGAAGAAATACTTAAGATGATTCTGATCTCACACAGGCATTTATCGATAGTCTTAAATATTTAGTGACGCATTTTGGCTCAAACGATTGTATGGTATATTTACATGGAAATTTGTAAATTGTGTTATATTAAAGTTGTAATATTTGATTACATTTTATGTCTAAAATTTCTGAAACTCTGACATAAGTTTGAATGAAATTTTCCCCAATGTCAGGAACGCATCAGTTCTGTTTTCTGATTTTCGAAGGAAAATTCAGAAAGGCGAGATTCGATTTTATGAGATGCCTAGGCGTTTTCGGAAAACAAAATTTACGTATCCCCCGGATCTAGGGACTAAGTGAAAATGATTTTCCTTTCGACTCCAGATTTAATTTATTTATTTTAACAAAAAGTTTATCTTCATGGTGCTTTCTATAAGGTCGAGTTCATTCATGGTTAGGAGGATTTAAAATATGTGTATGAGGGAAACATTTAAAATAATAGGACCGTTTGCGCCTGTGAAGAAAAGAAGGTGCTCAATAAGTTACGATCTATTTTAGTTCTTCAAGTCACCGAAATATAATCAACCCCCTATTTCAAGAATTCAAAAATTCCTCTTACGTTTATTGTAAGAGTCAGTAAACCTCGGTGTGGTGACAGGTATTTAATTACGCGTCGAGGAATTCAGTATGATCCATTTAAATGTTTTCTTAAGTGCGGAGTTTTCAAGAAAGCGTATTTCACCGGTCAACTCTTTGTGATAAATTTCCTTATATTTATCACAAGGTGGTCAAGATTCTGTAAACAAAACTGTAATTGGAAAGAAGGACAAAAATAGAAGTCGCACACCACGCAGAATGAGAACATCTTGGGTGTCCTGACTATTCCCAAGGCTCTATAAATATATGTTAATGACCTTGTCCTCTATCACGGTACGATTGTGGCAGCAGCTCTCGATCACAGATCGATTCAATCGAAATGCCACCTAAAAATACATGCCGAGAGAATAGAAAGATTGAGATGAAAAGGAAGCTCTTGCGGCGCACCGTGACTACGGAGCAATAAACAACACCTGAAATAGCACTTCTCTCGTCCTCAGGTAAATAGGCTCATTATCAGATGGAATTGGCGTTCGTTCTGTTTGCCCGTCCATTCAAATGGAAAAGCACTTCCTTTTCTCCGTGAAGGTCCTTCGCTCGGTTTCTAAGGTATTTCGGGTAAGCAAACTAGAGCATGCCATTACCAACAGCACGCTGATCAAAGACATTGTTATAGATTTTTCGGCCGACAACTCCGCAGGCCGCACCTGCGAATCGACGCAGCGCGCTCTACAGAAAAACATTCTTTTAAATTTTAATTGATGTGCTGCCAGACAGCGCAGATGTTGACACGGCACATTTTTCAAAATGTGTTAATTGAGGACTGGCGAAGAGCCGTTCCTCAAAGTCCTCAATTATATTTAAATTGGGAGTTCTTTAGAAACATAATTAAAAGGCACGCGGCGGCACGACAACTAAATTTCGAAGCCAAGAGAAATAGATGAGTTCAGGCGTTAATGAGCCGCGCTGGATTATTTATTCGTACAAAAATATGTACCAATGTACCCCGCGGTCGGTGTCATTGTCTGAAATTAATCAAAAGCGACATACTTTTGGTTCACAGGTCTGGCGGACGAAGTTTTAGCGTGGGAGGCTTCCGTAAACATTAGACAGGTGATGGGTTGGATTTGAACTGCAATAAATGAAAAATTTTATTTTCAAATATTTAGAACATTTTTACACCTGAAAACGTCGCATTTATATCGTATTCGCGAGCTATTTGGAGATCACATGCGGGATGAGCAAATACCTAAGCTAATTTAATGCTCCTTAGTCACACAAAAAGATGGCTGTAAAACTTGATTTATTTATAACTGTATAACTAAAAATAAACTTTTATAACTAAAATATCTCTCAGTGATTGACTAATGTAAAACATAGTATTATTTATTCCAAGTTAAACACATCAATGATCTTAATTATGATTATAGGATTCATCTCACTCAATTTTGTTCAGTTAAGTAATAACGAATCATTATTTTTAAAGTCTCACTGGAACTTTATTTTTGTATTTTTTATACATAATTTTGTGATTCCAGAATTAAAACTCGCAGTCCCTTATGAAAGTTTAGAGGAAGCAAATGTTCCTATAAAAGTTAAGAAAATTACTGAAACTTTTGTGTGGGTTAAAATTATTGGATCCAAATGTCCTAAAAAAGGCTTTAAATAGTAAACACAATTTTTGGTATACTTTCGAAAGTTATTTCTTCGATTTATAAAATTGAGGTGATGTGGGTATTTTACTTTTATTTGCTGGAGAATTGCATAAATTCATACGTTTCCTTTACAGCAGAGGTATTTATTAATTTATCTCTTCTCCTATAGAACGAAATAAAGAACCCAAGTTCTTATCAGGTTTATTTCGTTATATTTACTAACGACTTGAAAATTCAATCAACAACGCCTTGGCAAACGGCAATTCTTCACATAGTGTAAGTACGCTTTATTTCAGAATTTCGTATTCAAATTTATCGTTTTTCCTGCGTTTTCCCATTCAACTCGTTACAGCTTTACATAATGCGAATTGTCCCACTGCTCCATGCAATTTTCACCGAACTTACCTTGCTCGTTCGCGCCGAGCCTGCTTACTTTCACGGCAATTTCATCAATATGTATATTGATAAATTCGGCGAAAAATACGGAGAAGCGAAAAACAATTTTCATGAAATTTTCATTTTGTCATGCTGCCAGGAGCGATCCAAATCTAATCCCCGCCGAGTTGGCAACACGAAACCTCTTGTAAATTTGATGCCATTGCGATTTTGTAGACCTGATCCCCAATACCCGGCCGCGGTTGACTGTCTGTCTGTCCATTCCATGACAAATGAGGACTTGTGTAATTTGTGTGTTATGAATAATTCCCGAGTTTCGATTTCGAATTTTCACGACAAAATCCAACGCCGATGGGCGACAGTCGTCCGACGTGCGTCCTCAAAAAGAACACGAACCGCTTCGATTGCAGCAACATGTTTTTTGCCCCAAAACAAGATGTCGCGAATTTGTAGCACCATTGGCACATGTTCAACATTTTCTGCGGCATTATGTTTGTTATGTATCATGAACCCGGACCCGCTGACTCGCACGGGTGTTTTTCGTTTTTCGTTTTTTGGCGTTTGCCCGACTCATTTCGGCAGGCATTAGAAATATGCTCGGAATGGGAGACCTAAGGTTATTTATGTTGGGAATAGGGCTCCCTCCGGCCCGGCCATCGCGGCCCCAGAAGCCTCTTCAATAATAACGTCAGCGCCGGAGCTGGCACATCCCAAAATCTGTCCTGGTCTAGTTGGCATCCGGAAACGAAAATAAGGCGAAATGCTTTAAATATTCTTAGAACGACGGAGGCCGACTGTCCCCGGCGAGTGGGTACTCTGCCACTGTGTGGTCCTCCAATCACTTTCAATGAGGAAGACTCAGTTTTGTGCAAAACAATTGCGTTCCCAATTCAATTATACAAATTACTTGTGCATTTAAACTGATATTTTCTTGTAGGTACATTGTATAACAATTTTTTTTAATGTTATTCGATTTTCAAGATATTAACCCATTTATTTAAAAATTTAAATTCAAACTATGATAGCTTTCTAAACAAAAAATGAAAATTGAAAACTTACAAATCCAAAACCGTAAAAAACATTTTGTTTTCAAGATAAAGCATTTCAATTACTCCGTAGCATTTGATTTTCGCAACTAGAAAACGACAAGTTCAATTCTCTAATAATTTAAGTTCGAAAACTAACATTACACGACCCATCTATTTTTACGACTTATTTGAATTGTTTTACTTTTCCTATAATCTTTATAGAACAATCAATATTCTTAAATTTTTCAAAATAACATGATTTTCTTCTCTTTTCTGGTGCTGATTTTGAACTCGATATTTTCAACCCGTTTTTTTCAAAGAAATGTGCAGTCAATTTTTTATTTTAATTTTTTTTTACTATCTTGGTACAAACTTATTCGGTGGTTGGCTCTCCCATTTGTTTAATTTAGTGCTCTTTCTCTTTTTTTTCAGAATTTAAAATAATTTGTTTTTAACGGCATTGTTTCGCAAATTAGCGAAGAAAAGGAAGTTGAGCAAATTAATTTCCTGTATTAATTTAACGTCGATATTTCTTTATTTAAATTTTGTTCCTAATGTTTTGCACAACACTGAATTTCTATAATGAAAAACAAGTAGGCACAAGTCAAAAGTTTTTAAAAATAATTTTTTTTCGATAAGTCCCTCGTTGAATTTGTTACAATTTCACTTGTTGTGATCGCAAAAACGAGTAAGACCGTAATTTCAGCAATTGCACTACCCGTTTGTGTCGGTCACAAAATGAAACTGTCACCAGATCTTCTCCAAAATTGAATCGTCCAACAGTTAACAACTTTGTCACAAGTTATCTAACTAATTGTCGATTATCACAAAAGGCACTGTGTCTAGAAGCGCAACCACTTTGTCTAGCGTCTAACTAGCAAATGACTGGCGAATTAATTGGCCAACCGATTAATAATCCAATCTCGAACGGGATACACAATATTTTTCCAATTATTGGTTAATTTTCCAGTCGTGTTTTGTTTGCGCTCCTAATGCCTTTTTTTTACTACTCTTTCGATTTTTCCTCGCTCTACCTTTCCAGGTTTTGTGGTTTTCCTAAGACGATTCTTCGTCATTCAATACCTTCGGGTTCGGCTTTGTATCAGCACTATCAACACCCCTAGCGGTGGATCTGAGTCAGGTATTCTATGGATCCCAGCATCTAATTACTCCATGTGCGGGTATCTAACGTACTATTACCTTTCCTGGATGCTGTGCCCACAGATTGCCGGAGCTCCGGTGCTCCTCGTCTCTGTAGGCCACCGAAACCCAACCAAATTCGATGGATTACCACGGACTTTAATCGCAGGGCGTCCTTAGCAATTTAAGCATACACCAAATTCCCTTAAAGAGAGTAGCTCAAATCCAGGAAGCGAGTAGCATTCTCTAAAACATCATATGTTCCTGCGGTTTCGTTGAAACTGCAGATGTCTTGGCAAGGTTTCGTGGTGTAACTGACTCAACTGAAAGTAGGTCTGCCAGATCGGGTGTCTGAGGTTTGAGACTCTACTCCCATTTAATGTCATAGAACTGCCGGATCCGCTCGCCAGAAATAATGTTTTACATAAGGAGCCAAACCGAACACCGATCGAATTTAACACTTTGTTTTGTTTCGATTCTTTCTGCGGCCGAGAATTGTTCTATTTCTGGATTTCAGCAATATTCAATAGTCAATACGGGGCCAAGCCTTGAAAAGCTTAAAATTTGTAACTGCGGTGAAAGGCAATTTTGAAACAACGATTCGCATTACAGTAGACAGTAGCATTCACGTAATTTTAAGCGTATTTTACTGACTACAAGTTATTAACACCAGGTTTAGACCCAGCTGAACAAAATTTGTCAAGTTGGACGAAAAAACAAAGAATTTAATTCAGTTAGTTTGTAATCCTAAACTTACATTGGATTTTGGAGAATTTGTTTTGCACCTCTTATGTTTAAATTAAATACAGTTTTATTACGAAAATTCGATTCGATGTTAGAATTTACAACTCCTACATTCATTACTCTTCTTGTAAGATAAAAGGATTGGCAAATTCAATGTCAGGGCGTATATATGTCTACCAAAAAAGGTATCATCCAAGTTTTTAGCTTTAAACTATTAAGTTTTATATTTCGTTTAAAAGTTAACGAACGTACCATGGAACCAGGCTTAAACTTGAAAACCAGGCTTGAGCCGAGTTTTACTAATTTGGAAGCCAAAAGACCTCACCTCCTCTAAAGGATATAACAGCAATTTACTACTTACATATATCTATTAATTTTTATTTCGTTCGAGGTTTTACTGAAACGACGCAGCTGCTGAAGCCATTTTCTATGACCTGTTTTACCACAGGCAAACGCAAAGTTCCATAATCCACAATTTTGTAGGAAATATGCGATTCATGTGCGGTGTTAAAACTGCTAAATCATGTGAACATTTGTTAGTATGAAACCTACAAAAAAAAATATTATCCACTGCGCCGGTTATTCCCAATTACGATTGTTGCACCGCTACGCCATGTCGCAGTTTTTTCACGCCATCTATTCGTCCCAGGAGCATGTCCTTGGTGTTAAACAATTTCCCGAGTAATCGCAGCCTGGGAACGAGGGGCGACAATCCATCTCATATATTCAGTTCCACCGACGGAGCACTCAAAGTCGAGGTGCACAGGGTGTACTTAAATAATCCTTCTGAAGTGGAGGCAAAAAATCCCTTTATCCGAGACTCCCGTAAAAAGGCCGGGCACAACTATTAAAATCATCGAGGAAGCACTCAGGAAGTGCTCCCTTCCCTGACTCGGAAGGTGGGTTAAAGCAATCCCGACCCACTCAAAGTAATGCGTACGGAAGGCGAACAATGGGCCGAACTGGTTCTCCGCCGAAACAAGGTCAGTCCATTGTTTAAACAGGGTGGCACACAAGCCATTTAATAGCGGGTAATTGCGTTCATGAGGATGCTGGAACGAAAATGTGGGTCACTCGCCCCTGTGCACGGAGCCGTGCTTTCCCGCATAATTAAAAATCGATGGGTCCATGTATTTCTCGCTGATTAAACAAATGAGCTCGCCCGATTCGTTTATTGTTAATTGTTATTGCATATTTGCCGAGCGTCCTCTGGGGCAATTTCAAGCGCAATAATTCTCATCCTACTTGTATTTTTACTTCTTTTCAGTGCACTCACTGCCGCACTTAACCGTGCTCAGTTTGTCGGGGTGCAGCAAAGTTACGGACGATGGAGTCGAACTGATAGCGGAGAATCTACAAAAATTACGAGCTTTGGACCTGTCGTGGTGTCCGCGGATAACCGATGCTTCCTTAGAGTATATTGCCTGTGATCTTAATCAATTGGAGGAGCTCACTTTAGATAGGTAAGTAGGATTGAAGTTGGCGGGTTATCTTCCCAAAATTATTGCATCCAATCGACATATCGAAAACGAGCGAAATATCGATTCTTATGATTTTTTCCTTTAAATAAAATATTATAAAAAAAGTGAATTCCGTTACAAAAAATCATAGCATTGCCGCAACATTTTAGTAATTTAATACAAAATGGAAAACTTTGGTTTAAACCACCCATACTAAGAAAATGATTGTTACTACTACAAATACTTTGAATTCAATATGAACTGAAAATTATAAACAAAATTGCCTGTTTGCAGAATTTTATATTTTCATAGGTTTTCTACGGTAGGAAATACAACAAAACTTGAATACACCTAATGTTTTTTTTTCTACATACATACATCATTACTTGAGCTAAACTTTGAATTTACCAACACGTGGCATTAAAAATTGTCTCGTCTGCTTAAATGGCTCTATAAATATTCATCTTAATTTCAAGCAGCCTCAACTACTAGATACTTTATGATTAAGTCGAACTTTTTAAAACACTCTTCATCAATCGCAGCGATGGACCTGTCGCCACGTGGCGAAAAATGCTTTAAAACTTTTTTTATGCTGACGATAGACTTAAATCTGCCAAATCCCTTTTCAAAGAAATAAAGAAATTATCAACAAAAATAAAGCAAAACACAATACCCTTTAAACTTTCGCGAATAAGAAGCTCAAAAAATCTTTCTGGGTGTATTATGCGGCAACTTCAGCAGCCAGGAGGGGGATGAGAGGACCAATTTGTGTGGGCGCCGCACCACCCCCCCAACAGCCATTCTAGATAAAAGTAATGTTCAAGGTGTGCAAACAGCACGAGGAATCCTTGTTGTGGCTGAAACACATCTTGCAATCTTCCAGAAATTGAGGCGACAACCCAAGGAAAAAGAGGAATGCCGTCACGGAGAGCACACACTTCTAGAATTCATGAAAATGGGGGTGCGAGGGGCCCGGGTCTCGCTGCGGCAAGACACTTTAAATTCACCTTGAGAGCTCTCAGGTGCTCCAAATACAATGGACTTGGCCCCAGGGCTCCGGGGTCCAGGCTCTGTGGCGGCGCGACGGTGGTGGAAGGGAGGACCGCCGACGAGCGCTCATCTGCATGCATCCGTTCGCTCAAGCGAATTAGAAAACTTCTTCCAGCGGAGGAATCTGAATTAGCCGGAAACATTAAACGTCCTCTTTGCGGCGTCCATGAATCCTTAATATGGGCGCAAAAGGATGACACAATTTATAAGACGCAAAATAGGTTCGCCTAGCCTGGAAGACGGGATCCTAGCAGCTAATTGAATATCGAAGGCAGCAAAAGGGGATCAGTCCTTTAAATCCACAAAAAGTATCCTGAGCTTTTGTCTCAATCCAGGACAACGGAACTGACTCAAATGATTTCCGTCTATCGAAATTGAATCGAAGAAAAATCAGAATTAAACCATTTTTCTCAATGAGACTTCTCAAATTGCGATTTTACCTAAAGCCTAACATTTGACTCGCAATTCCTTTAAGGCAGTTATCCCAAAAATTCATTTTTTAAGTATAACTTATAATTTTTCCTATGAATTTATTTTAAAACAAAGGTTGTACGTTTAAAAAAGGGAAAGTAACCGTTTGGTGGAAGGTTTACGACTAATAACATTTTATAGTTGTATTTTAGGGTTCAATTCAATCTATTCATTTGTTAGTTTAAAAATAACGCAAACGCAAGAACATGGATTAACTATAAAATGCTCATCACTTCAATGAGACTTAAAAATACGTACTGTTTTGCGTCACCTTAAATATATTAATGAGTGAACTGAAGGAAATATTCTACGGTTTTGACAAAAAATACAAACAAATTAGACTGGAACAAAAATTTTATGCTGCAGAAAGTATCTCAACTTTGTCGACTATAAAAATTTGAAAACTGAAAACAGCAAAACATAAATTAATCCCGAGTGCGCACGCAGGGTAATGTATACCCTATCAGATATAAATAAATAAATAAAATAAATAAATAATCAATATTATATTATATTAATATTAAATGAAAAAACCTTTTTTATATTAAGTTATTGATGAGCACAGATAATTTAGTTTATTATGAATTCGTATTTTTCAGGTGCGTTCACATAACCGACATTGGTGTTGGCTATATATCAACAATGCTCTCACTAACTGCGCTATTCCTTCGGTGGTGTTCTCAAGTCAGAGACTTTGGACTGCAGCATCTTTGCTCAATGCGAAATCTCCAGGTACTTTCGCTGGCCGGATGCCCGCTCCTAACGTCCTCCGGTCTCTCAAGTCTGATCCAGCTGAGGCACCTGCAGGAGCTAGAACTAACAAATTGCCCCGGCGCCAGCCAGGAACTCTTTGAATACCTGAGAGAGCATTTGCCTCGGTGTCTGATCATTGAATAATATCCAGTTGGCTGTAATAGTCTAAGTAGATTTAGTAACCTCTACAGCAAATTTAAGGCGAGCTTTAACATTCAAACTCTAGGCAAACACGTTTATAGTGCAATCGGCTTAACGGCAAAGCATCCATGGTATTTTATTTACATATTTATGATTACAGTGGCATCGATCGCTGCGTCAGGGAAGGACTGCTTATTGAACAGATCCAACCCGACCGCAGCTCGAGTCAGACGCTTTTTGTTGCTTTGTTCTAATTTTTCATGTTATCAGTAAGTTGCATTCGTACCTACCTTCTAGTCACCTTAGAATCTTCTTTATTGTAATTTTAAGCAACCTACTCCCAGAAGTTCACTGTTCTTTCGAATTTAATTCTCCTTTCTAGATAATACGTATCCAAATCAAAGACCTTAATTTGTCTTCGCAAAGGCTGGGGGCTGCTCTATTTATGTGCGCTTAAATATCTTGTTTACTCTTTTTTTATTTCTAACTTACGTTTATGCTATTAAACTCTAAATAATCGAGTTCGCGCACACTTTAGAGATATTTATGATCGTGCAAAAAAAAAAAAAAATTGCGAAGACAGCAAGATATCTTACGAAACACAAAATACTATCTACCATCGGACACATTTCTTCCTTAAGACGAAATAGGCAAGATTATTTCTAACACATGCACTAAACTGAAATGAATTTGGATTAATGATAGCAAAAATGCAAAAAAAAAACTTTATATTGTAAAATAGAAATATGAAAAATAATAAATTTAATGTTTTAATAGAAACTCTAAAAGACAACAAATTCTATGGAAATCTATAATTAGCGAAAAAAGAGTAAAAATTGTGAAAGAGACAAATGGCAAAAGAGAACAAAAAAATTTGTTACTTAGTACAGCACGAACTGAGAAGCGGGTTTTATTAAAATTATTTTCTGTAAATTAAAAGAAAAGTACTCTTAAGCTAGACCGCAATCTGTGGACTGCAGCTTGTAAAAGACATGAGATTATTATTACTTTTAAAGATAAATACGTGAGATTTGCGAGAAGCTCGAAATCTTATTCGTAAATAATTTATTGTAACTTAAGGGCTACACAAAAGATTAAAAAATAGAAAGAAAAATGCGAACAAGTTGTTTAAGTATGGTGAAATGAGAAAAGAAGCAAAATAAAATTTTGAATCAAATCAAATGATATTGGTTTATGATTTGATTTATGGGGTGCGGTCACAAATAAATAATCAAAATGATGTACTAAGATCGTAGTATGATATATTTCGCAGGTAAGTCATCAGTCTATATGAAAAATGTAAATAAAAATTTGTGTTGAAACAGCGCAGTCACTCTTCATTCATATTGCCCTCTTCCTCAGCGCCATTTTCATCATCATCTTCGTCATTTCCTTCCGCTTGATTTGCAGAGTCCCACCAAGAAAGCACCCCAAGTCCGGACTCATTGATAGCTCCCTAAAGGGTGGTATTAAATTTTTTAGGATATATAATAACGTATTAAAGAAAACTCACAATAATCCTGTAAGGTGTTTTCACCTCAGATTGCTGCGAAGGCTGCTGATCCCCCTGCGAAGGAGGCCCAATCGGCGAACTCTCTTCGAAAACTTCTCCAGATACACGAAATTTTATGGGTTCACCTAAATTTCATATTTAAATAATAGGCTTACTTAGAGGATTTAATATTTATCTATATCTGTTGAAACTACACGTAGTAGAATAAATTTGCATGAATAGTTAAACCTCTAACTTCTACACAGTACGTTGGTTTAAATCCAGTAAGATCATATTTACCAATATCCATAAATAAATCATGTTTTTCCCCATCCGCCAGCGGATACTCCCAAACCCAGGCCTGCTCAGCCTCTTCGAACCTGGAAGGATGCTGCAGGGCAGTTGGAGGGATGAGGACATCGTCAAAAAATCCTAGACCGACTAAAGAAGGAAAACGTACTAAAGACCACCTAGAAAGGATCCTAAACCTACCGTGGACGCCTTCCCGGCTGCAGCTCCTGATCTTTCCTGTTATCACGTCACCAACGGTCGGGTGAAAGACGATGTATCTGAATTTTACTTCCGTGTGCGACGACCCATCGCCAGGCAGAATTATGGAGTCGCCCATGCTCACGATGTCCTTGAGCGCGATGCAGAGCCCCACGTTGAGGAGGACCTACTTAACTAGTTTTATAAATAAAAATGTTAGGAATTTGGCAAGGAACCTTGTTCGCGAGTTTTCTGTTGATTTCATCGCGTATCGCTTCAGATAGCTTTAAATTGAAGAGCTCTGGTGCAATTCTCACAGTATCTTTTAATTCTGCTAGCACAAACATTTTATTAGTCTGTAGTGTCTAAATAATAGACTGGCGAAGATGTTTTCCTTCAAAATTCGCTCATTTCAAGCAAACTTTACTGTAAAATAACCGGCATAAGAACTGTCACTTCGTCATCATGCTCAGTAGCTACATAAACATTAATGAAGATAGCTTCGCTTGGTAGTATTTTTGTAGAAATAATAAACAATTACTTTTTTAATAAATCGCTCCATTTTCCAATAACAGGGTATTTCGGTAGCATTTTTAAGTTTTAAAATGATTAATTTGCTTCTATATTATTCTGATGTGCGTTTCATTAAAACTTTTTTATACAATTTCGACTTGAGTTTGGTAACTCCTATGAAACTGTTATAATTTTATATCTTCGGCTTTTCTTTGTGTAGGTTGCACATGTATTATGATTGGTTAATTTGACAGTTTGCAGCACGTGTTGAAATGGAAATCGGCGCCGTGGTATAAAATCGCAGTTCTTGTGAAATTCTTTTGCCAGTTAGTGAACTAATTTCTCGGGATGGAGGGACAATTTAGTGATGCAAAAGAAGATAAGGAACAACAAATTGAGGTCAAAAATAAAACACAAACGGAATTAATTGTTATTTATTTGTCCTTTTTAATTTTTGCAGCCCGAGAAAATCGCTGTTCCTTTCTCGAAATTAAATGTAAAACATGTGTGGTTCGCTGATTTAAAGGATGATCCCAGCAAGGACGACGGTATCGAAGAATCTGACGATGAGGATGGGGACGAGTACGACGACTACGAGGAAAACTACTCGTACCACAAGCACAACCTCCAGTTTCAAATCCACACGGCTGGAATGAAGCAGCACTCAAACGTCCAGAATGCCAGCAAGAAAGTGACTAACTTTCAGCCCAACGAAAAGGTCCTGAAGAAGTACTCCAGTCGCATTAACGTGGAAAAGTACGACCCGCGGACTAACTTTTCAGACCAGGCTGGAAATAAGCTGGTTTCCTTCGACCGGAGGCAGGAGGCTGAGCGGGTCAGGGTGAAGGATAAGCATGACCGAGCTACAGCCGAGCAGGTCATGGACCCGAGGACGAGGCTTATTCTGTTCAAACTTCTGAATCGGGGCATGATCACCGAAATCAACGGGTGCATTTCGACTGGGAAGGAGGCGAATGTATACCACGCCACCTCCAAGGACGAAAAGGAATTCGCGATTAAGATCTACAAGACCTCTATTCTGGTCTTTAAGGACCGCGACAAATACGTTTCCGGGGAGTTTCGATTCAGGCACGGGTACAGCCGGCATAATCCCAGGAAAATGGTACGCACCTGGGCTGAGAAGGAAATGAGAAATTTGGTCAGAATGAAAAACGAAGGTAAGTTCTTCGTTCTTTTAAGCAAATTTAAAACTACGTGCTACGTCCTAGTCGCGAGATTCATGAAAGTTCAAAAAATTTTAGATTAAATAATATGATTATTTTCATGAAAACACCCTCCTAAAAGGGGTTTATTTGTAACTATGCAAATTTCACACTCCAAACTTGCAACAATAAGACGATCTAATCTTAATTTCATCCTTTTCCAGGAGTTCCTGTTCCCGATCCTTATCTTCTCAGAAGTCATGTCCTTTTGATGGAATTTTGCGGCCGAAGCGGATGGCCCTCACCCAAGCTAAAAGATGTTGAGTTAACTACGTCCAAAGCTAGAGAGCTTTACAGGGACTGTGTAGTTATAATGTGGAAGATATACAACAAATGTAGGCTTGTCCACGCCGATCTATCGGAATTTAACATACTCTTTCACAACGGTCAACTAATCATAATCGACGTTAGCCAGTCTGTAGAACACGACCACCCCCATGCGTTTGATTTCCTTAGAAAGGACTGCACGAATATCTCAGAATTCTTCAGGAAGAAGGAGGTTGCCACAATGACCGTAAAAGAATTGTTCGATTTTATTACAGACGCATCAATCACTGAAGAAAATATGGAAGACTGCTTAGAGAAAATCTCAGAAAGAATAAAAGATCGAAATTTAGAAGATTTATCAGCTCAAGAAAAGGTGGATGAGGAAGTTTTCAAAAACGCTTACATTCCAAAACGGCTGGATGAGGTACATATATTTAATTTTTATTTTGAGGAAGGACTCTAATAAAGTTTTCGGTTTAGGTACTGGACATAGAGCGTGACATAAAGAAAGCAAAATCAGGCACGGGTGAAGATTTGATTTATCAAAAGGTTACCGGATTGGGCTCCGATCTGAAAGTGCAAATGCGTCCTGAAATACTAGAGAACGAGAATGAAGATTGTTGCGAAGATTCAGAGCAGTCGGGGGAAGATAGCGAAAGCGAAGACGATTCATCATCTTCAAAAGGGAATGATAATTCAAAATTTAAGGACTCATCAAGACCGCGTGATGAATCTCCTGAAAGTAAAAAGTTGCGAAAAAAAGCTGTAAAGGACGCAAAGGCGGAAAAGAGGAAAACGAAAATCAAGAAGCATGTAAAGAAAAGAAAAGAAAAACAGGGTGTAACTAGATCAAAGTAAGTTGTTGGGTTTTTATTTAATAAAAATTATTAAGCCAAATACTGTTTTTCGGTAAAATGTAAAAATATCCTTTTTATTAAAAACTTGTCTTAAATATCATTGAAAAAAAACTGTCTACAAAATCGTCATATGTCCCACCATAACAAGATTTAAGAACTACGTTGAGTATACTGGGTAGCGTAAAATAACTTAAATAATAGAACCACCATGACAATGCTGAAGCTATCACAGACTTACTTTTTATGTTAAATTATCTAATCTTAAGGTAATATTCAAATCACGTCCTGCACCGTCTCTTCAAGCTAAGAAAGATCAGAATCCTAAAGAACACCAGAGCACCAATCAGGAAACAAAGCTCTTTCCAAATAGAGACCTTATCAATGTCAAGGTACTGCAGCAAGACCTTTGGGTTCGCAAAGTGGCAGTACACGTCGAAGCAGTCTAAATCGTGTCGGTCGAATCCAAAGACGACAAGGACCATGGTAACAGCACCCACTCGAAAGTAGGAGAGCTTCATGATGACGTACATGAAGAGCGGAATATCTTTGGCAAAGTCGAATCCATAAATGGCCAGACCCATCAATGGTGCTATAATTAGGGGCCCCATCACAGCGCCGTTCTGTACAAGATCGAGTTAATAAAAACAAAATTTGATTTTGCGAGGAACTCACTGTGACGCTGAATGTTGCTCCAATAGCGAGACCCATACCCTCGGCGGCAATGGATGTTGTCAGCCCAATGAACAGAAATAGTCCGAATCTCCACAGCTGGCAGGGAAGCCCAGTCATCCAGTAGGTGCAAGAGAGGAACATAGTATTGAAAATCACCTGAAAGTTTTTTGGATGCAGGTAAGTACTAACAACCAATAATTTTTAAACAATATATAATACCTGAAATGGTAGTCGAGATATCATCATGGCCATATAATACGACGTAAGGTTGTACCACCGATTGAAGAATTCCCTTTTCACTAACTTTATTTCGCTGGGATCTAAAAAAAATTAAAATCAAAATTATTGCGTCTAACATCTGATTGGCTAAATTTATAGAATTCTTTTTGAAACATAATTATGAAGCCGAAAATCATGTTTTCGAGAATTTGTTTAAATTAATGAAAGAAAAATACTTACAATTTAAAACGGGTACCATAACTTGGGTGTAAACAATGACCAAAATGGTTCCAATGCAATACTTCAGATGATCGAACATACGATTACCTTCGTTGGCAGCATTAAAAAATATTAAGCCTACAAACATATGAAATTTGGGTAACACAATTTCCAGGAAATTTAAAAAAAATTCCTTACCAAAAAGTAGACCGCACAGCAAATGATGAGCAAACTGAGTCCATAGCGCCACTTTGTTTCGAATAATTTTCTTTAACATCATGGTGAGAAGCACTGAAAACTGTGTAAACGTTGATATCGCTTCAGAGTCGTGCTTCATCTTTTTCGAAAACCATTTCATCTTCTCCAGAAAAACGTTCCCTCCGAAGCAGCTATCCGACCTTTCTGTTTTCATGGGCTCGGGATAAAACATTGTAAGAACATTTTTGAATTCTTTGGAGTTCAAGAGGGCGATGTCACTGCTTCCACTGTCTGTGCACGGAGTGTAAATAAGTTTTCCATTTTGCACAACCTCGGAAAGGAATGGGATGTACTTCCCGTCCTCAGAATCACAAATCTCTATGACTAAAAGATTCAGTTAAAATAAGAATTAGACGTGTACTCCAGAGTGGACTTACCGTAGTCAGCTGGAGTGTAATGCGTCGGACAGTCCAGACTGGATCGAGCTAAGAATGGCACAATACCTCCAGGGATGCCTTGATAAACGCACTTACCTCTGGCTAGGACGTACAAACTATCGAAAATATTCAGGATGTTTGCGGAAGGTTGGTGGATCGTGCACACAATCGTTCTGCCATCCTTCGCGAGATTTTTTAGCATCCGGATGCATTGCGCGGCAGTGACTTCGTCCAGGCCGCTGGTGGGCTCGTCCAGGAAGAACATCACCGGATTCGACACAAGTTCTAAAGCTATTGAGAGTCTTTTTCTTTCGCCACCACTAAGTCTTTCAGGGACCACATCCCTGCGGTGGTCTAGGTTGAGATTTATTAAAATTTCGGTTATTATGCACTCGAAGGTGTCTGAATTCTTTAATTTGAGTGCGCACGAGAGTCGCATCAGTTCGTAGACAGACAACAAAGCTTGATGGTGGTCTTCTTGAGTTATATAAGCAGAACTCGACTTATTAATACTTATTAAACCATCTACGCCCGATGTTCTGAAAAATAAAAACAATTTACAATTTTTATTACTAGTTTTAGTTATTCTATTATAATTCGTAACAGGATTAATAGATTCTCCTAACTATAAACATTTAAACAAGAATGCAAAATTGCACCAGGATTTTATTACGTATGGGAAAATTGGAGTTTTTTAAATTGTTTCTAATCAGGAATAAACAAGATCGCAGTTCCATTAGCACTTACTTCAACGTAAATCTCAGTTTTGTAATGTAATAACCATTAAATGCATTTGTTTTCTCTATAGGTACTAATTAGCGACCGTTTGCATGGGCGTGAAGACACGTGTAGTGTATCTAATACTTAATAATAGTGTTATACAGCTCAAACCAAACTGAAATTAAATCAATTATCAGTTTACGTCAATGAAATTCTCTCCACATGCCTCAAATCAGGCAATAAAGTGGATATTTCGTAAATACTTAAATCCTGTAGATATGTTAATCAAATGACCTCATATGAAATAGGAATCAGAAACATCTATGGATCTTAATAATTCGCAAACTACCTTCCAACTGCACACGTCCTATTAAAATTGTTTACGTATTTTTAAGCAGTTGCCTATCAAGCTTTTATTTGAATAATCTACCACTCTTTTAAGCCCCAAAATGTGACTTTGTTTGAATTTATTCTTTCGCTAAATGGCAATTTAAGGGGATTTTTAACAGGGATAAATAATTATGTACATAATTACACCTTATCTCAAGTCTTGGAAACGGATGAATGAAGAGATTATGCAGTTTTCTGTAAATGTCTCATAATATTTCAAAGTCGACAGGTTTTATCACCACTACTAGGAAAAGAACGAAGATATTTTAGAGGATATTTTTTAGAATGATTTAAGAGTTTTTCATTTTGAATGTTTTTTATTCAGCTTGATTTTGTTCTCTATAAAAACAAAAACAAAAACAAATAATAAAGAGAATGAAAAATATTCAATCTTGTCAGATATTGATAAAATATGGCAACATAAAACATTTCAAAGAAAAAGTTATTTTGATGAAACCTCAACAGGATAAAGTACACTTTTTTTCTTCCAACTGTTTAGTTGTTAAATTTCACCTTTACCATTTTATTTTTGTAGTTGATAACGTTCGCTATTTTGAAAAATATGATATATTTTTAACAATTAAATTGAAATGAATGTCGTTTAAAATCATATCTTTTCTATTATGAGCGCCATATGACTTTAAAAGGTATATAAAATCTAAAACTAAAAAGTTATTCAATTAAGGCTTCCACATGAAAGTATTACAGAAAAATAAATAAAAGAAAATCTGTAACCTTCTATTTTAGTTCACTTTAATAAAATTATATATATAAGTATAAATGATTATGTCGTTTAAATTGCAGTGGCTTCTGAGGCAAGACGAAGTAAGTTTATTATGTTTTTTTTTATCAATTACACCGTGCATAATTTGTTGGCTGTTTTGTATCGAATTTCCTGTTTTACCTCTGTTCATTTGTGCAGTAACACGCATATTTCTGCTGCGGTAGCACCGTCTTATTAAAAGCAGCGATTCTTGATAGTCATTATCTGCCAATTGGTCCTATAAAAGGGTTGTTATTAAGCTCTTAAACAATTTTTGTTTTGTTTAAAAAGTAATGACTGTTTGTATTTAAAAAAACACATTTTATTTTATATTTTAACGCTTTGGTACTAACCCCAGAACGAGACGCTTGCGGCTGCAATAACCAAACAACGTGATTCCTAATTAGTTTGCGTTTATTAAGTCGGCAAACTGTCGACCCGGACGTTCGTTAGGAGTAACAAAACAATTTGACAATCTCATGACGTGTCATAGAGATTAAGTGAATTACTGCCCGCGTCTCTTTTGTCTGGATTACCTAATTACTTTAATTCAAAAAACATACCCGTGCGGAGTTATTTTTCAATGACTCCTAAAGAGTTTTTGTCTCGCCGTTGAACCGGTTTCATTTTGGTTCTGCCTTTTGGAAATCTGGTTAGATGAATTTGAAAATCATGCGAGAAAAAAGACCATAAATTGATATTTCCAGCTAGCGTGTTTTGCACTGTCATAAAGCAATAATTTTTTTTCATGATTATAAAATTAAGTTTGGTGTGATTTTTATTCCTATATCAAATACAGCTGAATTTACATGTGTATTTTTTGGTTTCTTAAAAGTTCTGGTGCAAAACAATGTTCTTTTGAGGTCAAAATGTTATTTAATATCTTTTATTTCCAAAAATAACGATTGAGAGCATGGCACGACCGATAGATGTTAGCGGTGTAAACTTTGTGAATTCAAATTTAAAATTGTGTTTTTTGGAATATGCAAGAATACAATGGATGTCTGTCCATCAAATTGTCTGTTAAAAGCACAATTCTCTAATTTGCATTTAATAATAATAATCCCTTTAAACTTTAAAGTACGTTTCTCTTAGAAAACCATATTTGGAGGCTTCCACAAAAACGAACTGCAATGTAATTGAGGGCCATTTGCAAGAATCAATTTTAAGCTGCATTTTACTTCACTCGCTTCTCGCAACGAATTCATAAAAGTGAACTGTAATTGAATTGAAGACCGACGGAAACCAATAAGACCTCGACCGAGACGGAATTATTCTTAAAAGCTTCTTTATGCTCAATTGATTTTGCTTATATTATATTTTTAAATCATATTTACACATATTCCCTTCGACTCTTTTATTCACCCTATCGTTAAATGTAAATAAATTTACATTACGCTAGCTATTTGGTAATACATGGCGCGAAATAACATCAATTATAATGTAATTTTTATTTTATTTCACCTTCACACTTCGATTTTTAATCGCGCGCCATTGAGAAAAGGTCAAAACTTTCGATTTCAAGATATTACATCCCGACAAACTAATTTATGACATGCTATTGTAATTTTACTACCTTACGTGAGTAAATCTAATTGAATTTCTGAGACAAGGGATTCACTTTTTAAATTAATTACTGGCAGTGATAGAAGGGAAATTTTATATTTAGATAGTCCCATGTTTCAAAATATTTTACATAAAAACTACAAAAACCCACGAATTTCTGGAAATGGATAGTCAGCGGTTATATAAAAAAGTCAATTAAAACAACTAAAACCCGACTAAAGAAATACTGACTCAAAACTTTAAAGTAAGATTGTTTACCTCAATTAATATGTTTATTCATAAGGATCGTTTCACAAATTGTCTCCACGAAATAAAATGTTTAATACCTGTTCGTGTAAAAAACATGCGTAGTAGCAGGTTTGTTATGTTATTAATGCTAATTTCTGTTTTACGACGTATTAATATTATTTTGAATTTACCCTCAAACATCTGTTATTTATTGAAAATCCAGCTCAATTAATTTTTGGGATAACTTACCCAACCGGTTTAAAAGAAAGGTGTTTGTGGAAAGAAATTTTTAAATTTTGTGCGTAAAACACATCCTTATAATATAAAATATTGTTATCATAAACTAAAATATTTTCTAAACAATCTAAATTACCGGTGCAAGTGCATAACATTTTATACGGTCGTTGAGTATCATGTAAAAGTGTTGTCATGGTGAAATACATTTGAAATATTTTGGAGAGAAGAAAATAAAAAATATACATGGATTGATTTTATTTGGACTTCATCCGGTAATTTAATTTCAATGAATGTAGTGAAAAATAACGTGTTTCGCAATCGACCGCAGTGGTTCTAACTACACATTCCAGCTAAGAATTTAAGTAGGCAGAAAAAACACAAGATAATAAGAACTAAATTGCAATAGTCGATTTACATTCTTTCATTGCTACACTGCAAATTTCAGATCAGTAAAATCATTGGCAGTCTCTCAGCGACTAATTGCTAGTCAGCTAATTGTTGGTCAGTAGTCATCTAATGGTAATTGTTCAGCTTGCATAAAAGGTCATTGTGCCGGCTTAAATTATTAACTTTTTTCCTCGATTATGTAACACCGCTGTGAGTTTGATTAAACGATTTATTGTGAGGCGCCCGGATCCGGCATGTGGCCATTGGCCTTTTTCCTTCACCGGTGTGGTTGCTGTTGCTTCAAAACTTGAAGACGATGCGGTGACCTTGACAAAGACCTCGATTTAAAAAATTCTTGCTCTCTTCAATTGACTTGCTTTTGACCTCATTAGGGAAATGCTCTCATTCGTCCCAAGTGGAAAATATCGAAATGTGGTTTTTGCACTTACTTGTAGCCAGAAATGGCATTCAGCAGGCTGCTCTTGCCAGCTCCGGACGGTCCCATGATAGCAGAAAGTTGGCCGTTTCGAAATGCTCCGCTGACATTGTCTAAGATTTTTCGCCTCCCAGTTTCTTGAACTGTGTGAGAAAAAGCAGAATGGAGTTTAGTACGCAAAAAGGTTTCTTCTTTTATAAGGAAAACGGTGTTACGAATGGGAATAAAATAGCAAAACAAAATAACCGTTCTAATTTAACCTGGGAATTGCTTTTCAATGTTGAATATTTTTGTGGTCAAATTATTTTTTTTTCTAATTTAGATGAAATAAGAAAGCATACTTTGTCAAGACGAAAACGTTTTTACAAAAAAAAGGTTCAAAACAAGAACTTGATTTACGTCCTTCCGATAAAATTTCGCAAAAACTTGTTTTCAAACCTTATTTTATTATGACATCATTAATTTAGCAAGCTAAAAAAAGAATGAATATTTATTCACATTCTCATTAGTGTAAAGTTTCTATTGAGTCTATTGAGTAACATTTTTGTATTTTACCTATTTAGACGTGGAATTCCAAAAGCTATTTATAACATTTTTGGAATGTTAAGGTGCGTAAACATGAAACTAGTTGAGCCTGAAACGTGCGTATTGCAAATTGAATCAAGCCCGCGAGCAACTTCCGATATAAATCTTGCTACAAGCGTTGCATTGCTTACAGGAGGAGTGAATTGCTTAGCATATATGCAAATTTGAAAAAAAAATACCTTGCTATTCGGCTTTCTAATAGTTCATAAATAATTTGTTTCGGTAAAAATTAAATCTTAAACTCAGTTCAATTTTCATGTATTTCTCTACAAGAATCCATCAAATGGTAGAACAAAATTATACTAGTATTAAGCAAGTAATAATTTTTTTTAATAAAAATAGCCATACTTATACAAAACTCACCAAAATGCTTCCTCTCGATAACTGTGTAGGACACATCTTGAAATTCAAGATCTTTTGACGACTTTAAAATTGCAGTTAGATCCATTCTGATTTTGTTACACTAAACAATTATTCTGAATATTCGTCCAAATGTTCTCAACAAATTAATTTAGTATCAATTTCCTTACTTTTTCTTAAAAGGCCGTGGAGAGATTCATGCCTTTTGTTCTGGAAATAGAAAATGATAATTATTTTAAGAGGTGTAATATTAATAAATAATTAAATATAGAATTGGAAATGTGATAATCAAGTATTTATTTCCTGTAAGTAATTTTTAAATCATCCATCGTCGTAGAAATATGAATTTTAGAACGAAGCATCCTCTCTATTGCACAAGTTATGATCTCGTACAAAATTTTGAAGTCTCAAACTAACGATCAAAAAATTTTTTTAGAAATTCAAGCTCCTGAGGAACTTTGTCAAACTCATAAACACAAAAACAAATTATATAAAACTACTCATTGCAAAAACTATAAAATTGAGCTCCGCTCTGCTGATTTATTGAGCTCAAATCAAGGTAAGCAGAAAATCTTGCAAAATGCTTCCCTCGCTTTGCGTTTGCTTGCTAATTCACCTTGCGCAAGAAACTCTAACGTCTTTGGTAAATTATCAGAAAAGAGTTCAACGAACATTAGCCATCCGAGTGATGTACCACTTTTTCTCTTTAACTCATTTGCTCTGTTATTACTATGCCAAGTACGACAAAAAATCCACAAAATGTGTAGAAAGTTGCACGCACCAAACATCAAATCTTTTCGAACCTTAAAGATGTGCACATCCGCGGCTCTCTCATACTTCGCATGCATAAACGACAACAAGCAGAGGCAAGTCAACGGTCTTGAAATCTCTTAAGCAATTCGTTTTCTTCGAATCGTTCATATCTCGCCAGTCTAAACTTTTGTATGTACTTAAGAAAATATCAAAAACCTGCGAACAATTGTGCAAATATCTTAGTCCAGACACCTAGATACATATCTCCAGGAATACCGCACATTTAACTTTCCTGGTTGGTTGCACCCACTGCAACTGAAATGAAGTTGCAAGTGCAAGTTAAAACCATGACGATGGCACAACAGTGGCGGTTCATTACACAAAAGGAAATTTCAAGAAAACCTTGATGAAGATAAATATCTTGCCCAAGATGCAGCAAAAATTCGATCTAATTTTGGACAAATTTCCTGATTGGCAGCGAAGCATGAACCAGATGATAAAAACTATTTACAGGGGAAAAAGCATAAAGCAATCATGCTGTGATTGCACAGTGCACTTGCGATTAGAGCAATTATTTTGAAATCAGCTAGACACCAACAAACCAGTTTCTCCAGAAGCATACATAACTGAGCATAAATAGGAAAAATCCCGCCCAGACCAAAGATGAAACACTCCGTGCGTGGTATGAGCTAAAAATGTGTACGGGTTTTAATTTGGTATTAATTGCACTACAATCGTTCTAGCTTTGAAAGGCCCTGGCATTGCTATTGAATTGCCATTAATTTGCATAATTAACCTTCTGGTCCCAACCCACAGGTATTGCAAATTATCTTAATTACAGGCGCAACTTGCTTATATAACATTCTAAATAAAATCCACATTTTTATAACGAAGTAGGATCAAACCTAATATAATTTAATTATATGTATTATATAAAAAATTATTAATTAAAACCGTAAACTGAATTCATTACTTATAATTACATATGGCATGATGGGCAAATTACTTTTTAAATTCCAGGTTTTCATCACTTTCCGAATTTCAAATAAAATTACTCGCGATAGTGGTGGATAAAATCGCATAAAAATTAATTTCATTCAGAATATTCACAAGAAACTCTTAGTTATTAAATAATTCGTTATTCACATAGTTTAAAAATTTACGACTTCAGTCTTGTTGAGTTTTGTCATTTATGTCGCTGCTCTATTACTATTGTCCACCTTCTTTGTAATAATTTTCATAGTGTCCAATTGTTATTTTTTTTTGTAAATTTGTTATCTTAAAATAAGCTCAAGCGTAATCGCATTACAATTCGTTTCTTCTAACATTAAACCGCAAATTCAAAAATCGAAGTAAATACATACATATGTTAAACTTTGAAAACATGCGAAAATTTTGCTGATTTTTCGATATAAATTGAGTTTGAGTTCTTCTCTCGGATTTTGATTAAACTTTGTAGGAATGTTCATTTAGAGTCAGTGACAAATATGCAAAAAAAACTTTTTCGGTTGCTTATATACATATATTTCCTGAAAAATTTTATTTCAAAATTCTGAAAAGTTATAGTTTTCCGCCGCAAAGTTAAATATCTCGGAAAGTACAAGTGAACGAAAATTTTTTTTTTTGCATATTCATCACTTTTGACTTCAAATGAACACTCCTGCAAAGTTTTATCAAAATCTTTGAGTAGACCTCAATCTCAATCTGTTCCGACTTTCTATCTCAATGTAGAGGTCTTCAGTAAATTTGCAGCATTGTACGACATGCCTACATAAATAAATAAGCAATTTAACTCAGTCAGCAACTGTGCTTCCATTCGTATTAATCATCGCGATCTTTTAAATTATTTATTATGTGCCATTCTCCACGGTTAATTTACATTATTTGCGCTATTCGAGCGGCTTAACAAGAACTATTATTTTCAGTATATGTACTTGATAATTTACTTAAAGTTCCGCTTTAATACCCATATACCAAAACAAAATAAGCATAAAAATATCGTTATTTTATATTTAATGGTTTTTCTCTACCACAGACGATTACAAATTTCTCTTGAATCAGTCACAATACGTCTTGTGAATTTTAATAGTAGCAAACCACGAAGACCGCGTGAACATTTTATTAATGTCTATCATTATTGCATGAAGAAACGAACAACATTTGGATCTCGAATCCCTTAGTGCACTACTAAAAATAAATACTTAGGTCTTCAATATGAAAGCGGAGAATTTACAATAGCTACTTACTTTCACAAAAGTATAAGTCGGATTAAGAAAACAATAGAAAAAATATATGTGAAAGAATATAAGCAATATGTTAAGTAGTTCTTATATACATATTTATAAATGTGTAGCTCTGTACACTGAGAAAAATTATTATGGATTTGAGACCAATAAAATCGTCATGATATAAATGATTTTTATAATATACTGAAAGACTCTGTAGTTGCAGTTCTGGTATCCCTAAGATAGATGAGAGAATATAGTTTTATAGTTCTTAAAATTTTCGTTGGAAACATCTTAAATGTATGCCTTTTCTTTATAATAAATGTCCCTACAGCTTTTGTAATATTAAATAGGTGACATAATCAATACAATAAACTAAAATTATAAAAGTTCATTAGTAAAGTAGATAATTTTTCTAAAGAGTAATAATTAAAGTAATTATACATCACGTGGAGACTTTCAACTTTTGTTTCTACGCAATTTATTTTTACATGAAAAAAATATTAAACGTGACAAATATTGTTTTACAGTTTCGTTATGATATGAATTTAATTAGTACTTGCTGACAGAAAATATGTTGAAATCAAATTAAAAAAATTAACATTAAAAAAAAGAATTATAAAACTTTTTTTTTTATTTCCACGTGACTTTATATCGTCACAATAAATAATTGGGTCTATATAAGAAAAATTAATTTATTAAATTATATTTATCGTGAAATATATCTTTTAGATTAAATCAATGCAACGATTTTTTATATCTCTATTAAATAGAAGATAAATGACTGTAAAGGCTAATAGCAGTTATTTATTTAATCATAAGTATTTGATTTATTTTCTTCAATCCATTAAAACGCATCTGGCCTCGGCATAAGTGTTTAATTGCATTAGCACTTTACTTGACCAACACTTGCCACTTAGTAGATTTTAAAATACAATAAGTCATCAGTCATGCAATTGTATTGCAAGAAAAGAATGAGCTTCAGTATTAAGTTATGTTAATTTGGAATATACGATTCCGTGCCCAGCGCATTATCCTTTATTAGGTTGAATAGCGAATAAAAGAAACTTTTCTAAAAGAATAAATTTGCACTGCAATGCCAAAACAAAAGTTTTAATATGGTCGCCAAAGGACTAGTATTTAATTGTCACTTTCGAAATTTTTAATTTAACCTTCCTAAAATTTAAATGATTATTATTATATAAATCTATATTACTACAGTAAAATTTTACATTTTCAGTTATTTGTTATTAATTCAAGCATATATTATAATTTACTTAAACTATCGTAATTCAGTCTTCTTATTGTGTTAATCGTGTTCGCAATGCGAGTATTTTGTATTTTGCATGGCATACTTAAACGCATATTTATGTTTAACTAAAACATAGTGATTTTGTCTATTTTTGGCCTATAGCATTGTCAGCCCATAAGACGGTGTCACCATATGTCATAAATTATCTTAGCTTATATTCATTATATAGCGTGTAAAACTTTAATACTATACTCAGATAACTGCAACTCATTTCTATACAACTGTATTACAAAGAGGTTCAGTAAATTTCAAAGAGGTAATAAAGATTTGCCGTCAGAAAAAATTTTAAAGTTTTGAAAGCTACTTTATTTAAAAAACTATAAGAAATTTATCTCTACATAATGAGAAAATAAAATGAATTTTTAAAATAAAATACAAACTAAAAACAAAATTTCTAAACAACTACAATCATTAGTGCATTGAACTGACCTTGATCATGAATTGTTTTTTCTGTTTTTACGATTTTTGTGAGTTACATAACGTCGAAATGAAACGAATTTTTATTCAAACATTTACGATTACAAAAACCGGAGATCAATTAATTAAATACTTTGAAGTCACGATATTCAAAGGGCAATGGCCACTGTGAAAAAAACATTATTTTGTGAAATGTTACGAGAACATTATTATTTTGTGAAACGAGATCTCTCACTAGCTTTGACCGTTCACAAGGTAAAGACACACGTGCCCAATCCATGTGAAGTTCTTGAACTTGACTTTGCCCCTTCGCAGAAACCAGTCCTCGGCAGACATTAATTCAAAAAGGTGTCTTACCTCACCTCACCGCTTGTCACACTCGTTCTCCGCGAAGGAGCTGCATAAGGCCTTCAAATGAATGCTTTATTTGGATGCAGACATGCAGTCCGTCTTTTTGCAGATTGATATGTATCTATAGCAGCCTTCATATAAAAATTCTTGTTCCGGATGCATTGCGCCACACCTTTTATCGCCAAAGTCATCAGTTCGTCAATAATTACGAATATGCAGAAATGAAGGTTATATATTGTAATTAAAGCGCATTCGTCTCAATAACTCAAAATATTTTCTCTGGAGAATTTACATTTTAAGTACCTCATTTTCTCCTTCCCGTTTATTAGGAGATTTTTTACCACTTTCATTTTGGCTATGAAAGCGCCTTCGTCTCACAAGTTCCAATTTACCTTTGAATTTTCACGTTACTTCACACAAAATTACCAATCTATTCTTGATGTCTACTAATGTCAACTAAGTGTGCATATTTGCGCTAGTAATGCAAATAGGCTAATGAAATGCTCACGAACATTTATAGGATGATTATACGAATTAAAGTTACTTTAAGAACAAAAGTGTAAATCATGGATTTTTTCCAAAAGTTAGTTGTTTGGGTAAATTTTCCAGTTAAGACTACAATTTTTTTAATATAGGTACATCCTATAAAGCTCACTAAAGTGTCATCAGATAAAGAAGGCTTCACCTTCATCTATTTCAACAGATCTTTAATTCCTGAATGAAAATTGCTTTACCTAATAATAAAAACTTTTGCAGTTTATAAATTAAATAAGCACACTACAGAATCACATACATTTTATGGATTTCAAAAAATTTGACTTCAATAAAACATTAAACCTTAAACGTGAACTATGTAACTAAAATCATTCATTCCTATCAAAACTAATTATAATTTCTTCGAATAGAAATAAACAAACGGCTTGTGTTATTACTTACTGACTGTTTTAATATTTTTCACTATAAACTGCTACTATATTAGCGCATATTACATCTATTTATATATGTTTGTTTTCTTTTACATGTAAAAAGTGATACATAGTTGCAAACACCCAACCCACCTTAGCTTCCTATCTGAATTTCGAATTATGCTTTAAAACTGATTGCCGACAGAGCACATCGCGTCAACTATTTACATTTTAATTATCACGTAGAGATTTCACAACAATTAACTATTTTACTGATTGCGCAAGGTCACATTAATACTACAACTTCATTTCAGAATATGGGGAAGGTGAGATATTTATAATTTAATTTAAATTACGAGTGTACATCGTGAGATATCATTTTCCAGGCGATTATTAAATTATGCCTAGCGACACTATCATCTCCTATGCTGATGACACAGTAATTATTTCTGAAGGTAAAAATTGGAAAGAGGTTGAAAACAAATTGAATAGCTTATTAATTAAGGTAAATGACTGGCTAGTACTAAATAAGTTAACGTTAAACGTACAAAAAACTGCCTACATGACTTTTGGTATACACTACGACATTGTCCCAGATAACCTAGACATTAAAATACAAGATACCCAACTAAATAAGGTAGAACAATGTAAATATTTAGGAGTAATCATAGATTATAACCTCAAATGGGATAAGCATGTTGAGTACTTGATAAATAAAACAAAATATATAGTATATCTATTTTATAAATTATCAAGGATCATGCAGACGGAAACTTTAAAAATGATTTACTATGCATTTTTCCATAGTATTATAAGTTATGGAATTATAGCATGGGGAGGAGTTTATCTCAATAATTTAAAAATACTCCAAAGAGTACAAACAAGAATATTCAAAATAATTCAGAAAAACACCTTTAATAAAGACATTCCAATGAACATCAGACAACTATTTGCCTATGAATCTTTATGTTATTACTACAACATAAATAAAGAAAAATTTTTAAATAATAACAGTGTAGTTTTTCGCTTGACCGGTTCTTGTAATCATCATGACTAAAAAAGTAGAGTTTTTGCTTCATATTCTTTCCAATTATCTTGATCCTCTCTGCATCTAGTTACGCAGTAATTCTTATCCTTCATGGAAAACCTTGAGAAACAACCCTTCACATTTTATTATAACATCTATGCATTTTAAAATAATTCCCTCATCAGCACAAATAACCTAGCTTTAAAAGTTCAGTGGTTTCTGCGAGTAAAAGAAGTTCTATTATTTTATAGTCCAAAACAAAAAAATCCTGTTCTTGCTCCTAAATATAAAAAATAATTCCAGTAAGTAATTTATGCATTCACAAATAAACTTAAAACGTTATCTATTGAAATTTAACTTGATGAATACATACAAATTATAAGGAACGTGTAGCGACAAAATCAAAGCAATAGCCTTGACTGACTTAGGTAAAATTGCAAATAAATCGGAAACTTTTTTGCAAACGACTATCTTCTAGCATAAAAGATAAATCGTGGTTCCGAGAAAATCATGAAAAACCAGTCTTTTCTAACTGGAAACGACTTAAATTTAGAATTTTAAAAGCAAATGCGCCAAGAAACCTATGATCTTATTATAAATATTATACAGAAGAATTCGGGTTTAATTTAAAAGAGTAAAAGTCGTCTTTTGTTGACTTGCATATCAAACGTTAGCACAGATAAAAACATTTATGTTAATTTTAATGTAAATTCTCTCAAATTATTTATTAATTTATTCATTTTATGCTAAGATTTTATATTTATGCGCGACCGTTTAGAGTTTAATCATAAACTATGTATTCTATGTGCTTGCAGTAGATCTAAATAAACAAAATCAATTCGACTACTAACTAACTTTCTACAATAGGCTTACATTAAAAATTGCACTTAAATTTATAATGTTTTATAATTTCTCCTAGACTTACTGATTTTTGTTTTGTTATTACTTGGCTTTAATATTTATAGTGCTTAAAATGTAAAACTGGTTTTCGTCCAGACAACATAAATAAATAAATCGGCTCCTCGAATGCGGGTTATTTTCAAATAAACTCAAGCTACCTACTTATTCAATTAAAGCGTTGAATAAAACACATTTTGGAACTTCTAATTCACATTTCAATTTTCAACTCAATTTTTGAAATTGGCGAACTCAAAGCCTGTATGGTTCTTTTAACTCAATTTCACTATACCGACCTCGAAAACTATGGTGATTCCAACATCTAAAATGTCAAAATTTGGTACCAGATGCGAAAATTCATAAATGATGCAGAGCCTTTCATTTTCTGCCAATCCGTTTTAGGGACTGTTGTTAACAGAGAAAAATAAACAACTTCTAAATAAGGAATATCTTTCATAATTCAGTAATTTTCTATTTAAGTTATTGAAGCATTTCAGCGATAACATGTCAAAAAATTAGGAAAAACATTACGTAAGTTCTTCTTTACGATCAATAAGAGCTTAATTAATCTTAATAAATCTCGATAAACTTCAATAAAAAATATCCACCAAAACTCGTGGGGTGTAACTGCGCTATCAGAGAGATTATATATATATATGTGTATATGTATAATATCGGCATTTGCTGAATATGTGTTCTTAGTAACTATAGTAACTTAGTAACTCTAGAACATTTCGAAAAAATTAAAATATAGGTATAGATTTATTACTTCGTACGAGGATAAATTGCGGTTTCTGGTGGAGTTTAAGAGAAATGTCAAGTTGTCCTCGACGTCTCTCGGGTTTACTAGAAAACAATTTTCTTTTACCTAAACACAGCAATATCAAATCTATTCATATCGATAAATGACTAAGCTTTTTATTGAGGAAAACACGAAAACGTATAAATTTTCACTCTAGCTCATAATCACAGCTACGTAATTTAATTATGCAAAAATGAAGAGCAATTCCAGTACTGTGCGTAGTTTTCTAAGCAAAGAATAAAATTCAATGAATTCCACTGTTGTCATCGTGATCGGTTGAACTCATTTATGAGCTTACAATTAATTCAATTTTACCATGAGATTTTAAAGTTCATACAAATAAATCACACGCAAATAAGAATTCCACTCTATGATTAAAACGAAAATCTACCGAGTTGTTTTAATTAAAATGCAATTACTCTCGAGGTCTAATAGTTTGATGAAAATTGTCTTTAAATACAAAAATTCTAATAATAAGTCGAAGAGAATATAAATTGCAATATAAAATGCAAAATGCTAATACAATATGTATTTTTAAACTTCTATGGATTTTTATCTCTAATATATGTACATACATATATTTATGTAAATAATGCGTACAAGAAACTAGCAATGCAACTAAATTTTGCATATTCATTTTGCTAGTTTATTGAGACATATTTGAGCAAAACAATATTATTCTACAGCGCGTGCTAAGGCATGCGCAATGGGCTGAATTTATCCGTACAAAACAATTAATGTTAAGTTTGTTTCTTTGTTATATTCCCAAAATGTTAATAAAAATGAAACAATTTGCGGTACTAAGTTTTAATATTAAAGCTTTAAAGTTAGAAGTCTAATATTGATCGAAAAAATGCTCTAAACTTTTGTATATTCTGCAGAGTTTTGATAGTTTGCAGTTTACTAACTTTCACATTATCATGGTTCATTAAAAAATTCATAAAGTGTTAAATTGTTCTTTCTTGCTAAATATCTTACGAATAACTTTTACTTTATTTAATTAACATTTTGTTATTATAAGTATACATATGTATGTACATATATGTAAGTTACTGATTATCTTTAAAAGACTCGTTATTTTAAAATGTAAAATAAGTGTATATCATAAATTTTATCAGGAAATAAAAAAACCAGTTCCAGTTTTTCTAATTTTTAATTTTAGTTTTTTTTCCCAAAAATGGAAAATTATAGAACCATTTTGTTTGCGGTTTTATAAATTATAGAAGATTTCAAAAACACTTCCGCCAGAAAATAAAGTTAGGTAGGTAAAAAATAGCGCGTCTGAAACATTTGTCTAAATACGAAATGCTCTAAGTATTTATATAAACTACTAGCTGAGTAACCCGGCGTGATTGAACAACAAACAAACAAACATTCGATTTTATATATGTATGCATATGTATATAGGACTAACTTTGAAAATACTTGAATCACTCGTATAAAACGCACAATATTTCAGGTGTTCACAGCAAAAAGAAAGCATTTTTCATTTTTCATTTAAGAGCACTTAAAGGTTTTGAAACAAAATTCCTTGAAACTCCATTATCAGCTTTATATTTACCCAACTGATTAAATGAAGCATTAATAAATGTATTAAATTTCCACCACACTTTTAATCTTGAATTTATTTGTTAGTAAACAGCGGCAAGGGCAGAACCACAAAGAAAAAATCGATTTTATTTGTGTAGAACATAAAAAAAAAAGGCGCAAAAGTTCGACCAAAGAATATCGTTTCTTACCTGAAGATCTCCTAATGGTACTGTTTCTAGAACCTTAGTTTGTTACCTTCCACTTTGACCCTTAGGAAAGGAATTTTTGATTCGTGGAGAGTTCGTTTCTTTGTTTCTTAGTCCAAAACACAAAATAGTGGATATTGTCATACAAACTATAAAAGTGGAGGAGCACTATGCATTAATTTCAACATCAGCGACAAATAGCAAATTTTCACTTATCGAGGACAGCTCTACCAGCACAGCTAATTAGTCACTTTGTCCTTAAAAGAATCTGATCCATTGACTGTGAAATCACGTAGAAGTCACCTTTTAAAAGAATGCGGCCGGAAAATCAAAAGATTTTTAAAGCCATTAACGTCGACGCAATGCCTTCCGCTTTCGGCAAATTATTCTGAGAAGCGCAACGATATTAAACTTGTCCCCTGCACGTCCCGGCAGAGCGAACGACTGTTTACAAACAACCACCGCGCAAGCTAACTGCTAAAGTCGTACTAAATTGGATTGAGAGCACCGTCCAAATTAATTTAAGAATCTGAAACCGACTCGATTCGCGCTTTCCTCAATAATTTCATTTCACAGCACGGCAGCGGCTGGCTGAGCAACGGCTGGCAGCGCAGTTCGAAGTGAAGCACCGGATGGTTCGAGCCGCGAGCTGCGCCAACCCAGCGGCAGCGCGGTCCCCAAACTCGGCGCTACACGGAACTCAGTCACCGAAGAAACCCAGCTGGAAAACTTGGCGAGAGCCAGTGCGACTCTTCACCTCCGCTTGTTTTCTTTGTTCTGCGGAAAACTTTTGATTGATGCTTCTTTCAAAGCCGGGTTCTTGAAACACATGTCTTGAAACAAAGCATGTCATTGATGGTATGACGCCAATGAAATTTCAAGCTCCACCGATATTGCAATCGGTTGTATCATCTCTATCTGTTTTATTCAGATCAATTACAATGGTCAACACCAACTTATTTTTCAAAGAATTAGCAAATCATTTCTATAAGATTTTTTTTCGTAGATTACCAATTCGTAAATGAAAATGCTCAATCAGCTATTTTCGAAAAAAATAGAATTAGAAACTACAAAATGCGATATTTTGACCATTTATGAAAAATCATTAAAAAATAACGGATTGATCCAGAAACTTATAATGTTGCTCAAATGATAGCTGAAACCTTAAGCTATTATGTAAAAATACAGTGAATTTTAGTTTTTTTCAAAAAACTGATTATTTCATACAATAGATGCCCAATAAAGAACACGACTCGTGCACACTCATGAAAACCTTGTTCGCCAAGATGTGTAAAAAGGACTATAGAGCTAAATTGTATTTTATATTCCTAGATTAGGACTCATTTAAGCCATGTTAAAAACTTCTATTAACCTTAATTTTTCAATGATTTTGAAAAATAGACAAAATACGATGTTTTGTATGTTTTGACTTTATTTTTCTCGCAAATAGGAGTTAATTGAGCATTTTCATTTACGAATTCGTAATCTACGGAAAAAATCCTATAGAAATAATATTCCATTTATTTAGAAAAAAAAAGAAAAAATTAATTTGTTGACCAGTGTTATATTCGTACATAAATATATTTTATTGTTGAATTTAAAGGATCTGAAAAAAAAAATAATGGATTGTCACTTCGGTACCTATTGTGCGTAAAACGAACTTTTTTCAGAGGCTGTTAAAACCTAGAATTAGCAATTGTAGCAGTGCGTTTCATATTAAAAAAAAAAACATATTCTTGTTTAAAATGAGTAATAAACAAAATGTTAATAATGTTCGTTAAATTTCATTAAACTGAAAAACTATAATTTGGGTGGATCTATTTACAATAGGCAACACCGCAATTTTCTTTCCTTTGAAGACACTGCTACCAATCAAATTCCTTATCAGAAAAGATGTCTAGGAATAGATTTGGTTGTGATGCAATGGACAAGCAAAGTCCTTGTCCTCCTTCAAAATTGATAACAATGTTTAGAAAATTATTAGCAGTCAAAGATGCTCGAACGAACCACGATTATTTGATAATTTTCTCTCTCTTCTTGGTTCATTGACTGCTTGTCTTTAAAAATTTTTTGCTCGAATTAGGTATAAACAAAATTGTGATAATATTGGAATGTAATGAGCAGTTTACTTTTTATGAAAACCGAATAAATATTGGTATATATGTACATACATATTTACATACCTGTAACAAATAGTTTTCCGATATAATATATTGGGTGTACGGAAAATAACTAGGAATCAGTATGCCAATTCATTCTTTAAGTGTTCAGATGAACAAAATCTTGAAATTGTAAAAGTCTAACTGAAATCTTCTCTTCTTTTTGATTCGATCCGAATTTAAAACATAATATTTTGGTGTTTCGATTTGACGATTTGGCTAACGCAACACCTTAACTCGCGCCAAAAACAAACCTGTCATTGCCCTCCAAATAAATACGTTAACGACACTATACTAATCACTGACTATTGCAAACTATCCATAGATACCGCATATTTCTCACAACCACAAAACATTTCCGATTCGCCGTCCGTACGCCCCCAAAAAATGTGGTATCAGTTCTATTCGATCATTGAGCTATCAGTCAGCGAGCAGCGTTTACTCACAGTCTTAATTTTCGTAACAGATTCTTACTCAATGCCATCAATATTATCAATTTTCTTTCCGAAAAAAGAACCAACAAAAACGAAATTAGGTCAACTAAAAACCCCCTTGCACAGGTCGGCTGGAGAGGTAAAAAAAATGCGTTACCAGAAGCACTCGCCGCAATCCGAAGCAGACTTACCTGCACGTGTTAGCGATTATAATCTCGTGATTAAAAATGTATGAATTAGAAAACAGCGAAGTCCCACGTAATAAATCGTAAATTACTGGCTTTGCACCACTTGATCGATAGATATCCAGTTTCGAGTATGAGCAAGACGAGGAGGAACTATCTTTAAATACTTTCGATTCCGCGATGAGCATTCAATTATTTTGATTTATTGAAAATTTTTATTAAGTTACTGATTCATTTATTGCTTACTGTAGTTTCTCCCATTTAAGACAAATCATAAAATTTTGTTTTCTGAATATAGAAAGGCAATTTGTAAGAAATTATTTAAAGTTTATTAGACGGTCTTATTTTTGTAAGTTAAGCTATTGCGAATGGTTCAAAGCAATAAATAAAGTATTAATTTCATTACTAATATAGAAAGTTCAATCACTTCAGAGATGTAAACGAAAATCAGATTGTTTATGTTTCTGGCATGAAAATAAACACACATGTTCTCATTCTTCGGGACATGCCGAAAGTGACCACAAATATCAACAGTGATAAGAATGCGGCTTAAACCTTACTGTTTTATATTAAAATTATTGGAATCAGTGGAGGTATCGGTATATTTTTTATAAAAAATCTATTCCATTTAACATTCAAATTTAATATTACTGCCGCAGCGAAGAGCTATCGACCGATGGAGGAACATTTGTTCTGCATCAAGTAGAATTGCTCCAGTTTGTTCGGTTGATAAATTTAGTGCTCTATGTCGAATTAAAGCGGGCGTTATCGCCCAGACTCTCAGACGACGAGGTTTGTTGCAACAGTTCAGTTCAAGGGTGCTACAGACTAATGCCCAGAGTCTGAAGGCGAATTGTTGATATCAATACTGGAAAGATTCGAATTCGCTGTTTTGCACTTTTCCATCAGCAACATTAACTAAGTACCTAATTAAATTTTAATCAGTCACATATTCGAAAGGCGAATCACGAGAAATTAATTTAACACTTCAAATTTTTACCCCAGATACAAATTTAAAGTTTGAGCGATCTATGGATAGGTACTTACATTCGTTCACGTTTTTTTTTTTTATGTTGAGCTTATAATTAATTTTTTACTGATAACACGATGATTAAAAAGTAGAACACTTTAATGGGACATCAAATCATGCCTAATGCGAATTCGTAAGGTACCAGGAAATTAGTCCAAAGTGCAAAAATGTTTCAATGTCGCGCCGCGTGTTTGTTTTCAGAACTTCAGTAGCTTTGATAACACCGCTGAATGTGACTAATTTTATTGCGAATTTTCCAGTACATGGTGTGATACAAAATACTACTATCAAATGAATCATGACTATTTAATTTTTAAACAAAATATATTGTTTCAAAATCGATTAACATAAATAATATTTAAGATTTAACACGCTGCCTAGTGGTTATTTAAGTCGGATATTTCAAATAAGTTACCGCAAATTTGAAAATAACTTTTCCATTTTCATATTTGTCGATTTTTTTTTTGATAATATCAACAAAAAGTTCTTTAGTATTGACGATTAAAAGAAATGTTTTTCTTTATTGTACCAATTTCGAATATTAAAGATTTTGAAACATAAAAGCAACTAAATACATGCAAGTAAGTTTTTACGATATTAGGGAATAATTTACGTAAGTTGAATGATCAAAAAACTTTTAAGTAATTTTTTAACGACTCCTTCATCAATTAATTGAAGCAAGTAAATGCACGAGGTATTTTTTGTAGAAAATCTTCTTAAAAGCAATAAACAAAACTACGCCATCAATTAGTAACACGCGCCTCTGCTCCATAGGCTTCGAGGGAATTTTCTGATCATAAAAGTAAAAAATGAATCAGCGAAAAACTTGTTTTCCAAAACAGCTGCAATAAGTTCAGAGGCAGGTAAGTAATATTATTTCTATTAATAATATGCAATTCAAATAAAAAAAATTGAATGATGTGTATACTTTTTTATTTGATAAGAGCAATGCTTACGCTGTATACGACCAAGTAAAAGCTTGCATAGTAATTAATCAGAAGTCATTGAATCTTTAAGCGCGGGAATAAAAAAATGCAATTATGTTTTTTTGGTGTTAAGTCTATTCATGCTAAGCAAGATTACTTATTGACAAAATGTAACACTTAATGAAAACAATCCGATAAAATGCATTCATTTAATTTTCCTAACAAATCGCATTTATATTAAAATAAAGTTTAAAAATTTACAATAAAGTTTAAAAATTTACGTACTTAGAAGCGCATCAATTGCGGTGTTAAAACCCTGAATTTAGAGCTTCGAACTGTCTGTAAAAATACTTGATTAGATTTTCATGAGCAACTAAGTTATTGCAAAATAATTAGATCGGAATTAAGACGCTAGTTTTTTCTTTCCAGGGGCGATAAGAGTAAAAGTAGCGTTGATTTCAATCATTTCAAACCCACAGATAGAAATGTAAGTAATAACAAATCGGATGTCCCGCACCTAAAGGAATTATTTACAATAATAATAAATTTTTTGTGTAGCGCTTCTCAGCATAATGTTCAAGTTAATAATACTACGTTAAAAACGAAGTTTAATTTAACCTCTCAGAAAGTTAAACACTGACATAAGAGCAATTTGAAAAGATGTGGTGATTTCTAAAATTAAAATTACCCTAATTTAATTTCTTCTTGTGTAACATGATCAATTGTGGCACTGTGAATCTGTTTAAATTTCCTATTCTTCTTATTTCATCCAAAAGATATATATGTTATATTTCTTCATCCTTAATAATCGTTTTTCGCGTTTTATAGTTTTTAAACCTTCTTTCCTCGTTTAAAAACATAATGCCAAACATTTTATAGTTCAAAAAAATTTTGAAAAAGATATGCAACATGCTGTGTAGAGCTTTTAAAAGAAAATTAAATAAATTTTCCGATGATGGGTTCCATTTTTACGCTTATTTGTATTTTATGCAGTGGAAATGGCCAAATTTTAGATTTGTTGAAGTTGAAAAAAATCCCTTCTTTTGGGGGAGAAACAGTTTTTAGTAAAATACCACCGGTTTAATATAATAATTAATAATTTTTTAATCTGCGGCGTGTAATTTACTCGTGCAGCAAACAGCCCTGCAACTAACTTATTCAGCAAAGACTCGAACCGAAAATATGAGCACATGGGCAAATGTCAAGAAATCAACTGACAGTTCAAAACGTAAACAATCCGGTGTCTGGTGCCGCTCCGGGTATTTGCCGAAAGCAGTTCTTGAGTTCTTTTCAGTTGAACGTAAACACGGAAATCATTCGAAAATGTCTTCAGAAAAGCTCGCCTACGATTCAACGCAGGGAGGGCACGTTACGCTGCCAAACCACATCCAAACGTACCACTACACCGCGGGCAGGATCGCCGAAATAAAGCAGCTGCTGACCTGCATCGAGGAGCCGACCAGCAACAAATTGGTCTTCCAGTGTCTGCCGAAGCATATGCGGCGGAGGGCCATGTCGCACCACCCAAAGAGGCTCCCCAGGCGGTACAGAGCCGCCCACAAGGCGCAAATGCTGAAGGCCGGCAAACCCCAGCAATCGAAGAGACCTTCCAGAAAATTCAGGAGGAAGCCCGGGAACCTGCTGAAAGAGTACACAAGGAGGCAGAGGAAGCACGTCTGGCTGGAGACGCATATTTGGCACGCGAAGAGGTTCCACATGGTTGAGAGATGGGGCTACAAACTGGCCCTCGCCTCCTGCGATAAAACCTACCGTGCATGCTACAGGGCAACTGCGAAGCACTGTCTCCTCCAGGACATCTCGTTCTTTGGATGCATCGAGATCAAAGGGGACTTCGAAGTTCTAAAAGAAGGATTTTCACGCCTAACAAGCACCAAGTGTGGGCTGAGCATGACTGCGAAAGCCTATACCACCGGGAAGAGGGAGGGCTCCGTCCACCTCTTCAGAGACAATCAATTTCCTAAAGGTGCCTTAACTAAAGTTACATTCTTCTGGAAACCCCCTGAGAACCTTTTAGAAGTTATGAGGACTATTTGGGTCTTTGTCCACCCCCTAGCTTATCGGGAGGTCTTAAACGAATTTATAAATTTATTTCAGCTAGTTGGGACCAAAAATATAAAAGTTCCTATAGATGATGAGTCAGATCTTATGGATGTAGAAGAAGGCAGTTCTAAGACTGAAGAGACAAAGTCTGAGCTCCAATTAAAATTCATAACAAAGACTTTTGCTTATTCTAGAGCCCCTCGTTATTTAAATGAAACTACAAAAGTAGTCCTAACAGAGCTTAAAGACACTATGAACAGATTCAGACTTACTGGGCCACTCTCTCAAGCTGTGCTGTCCCAAACTCTAAAAGTTAAACCTCTGAGAGATAAAGAACCTACAAACTGGTTCAAAGAATACTTTGAGGACGAAAAATCTAGATTCAATCATACGAAGCAATCCCATTTCTGGGAAAATTGCCAACAACTGGTATCACCTAGCCAACTTGCTGGAGGAATGATTCTAAGTCTTAACGTCGAAGACCCACGCCTAAACCGACCTCAAAGAAGGTCGAAAGCAGTTGCAGAAAATTATAAAAACTCATTTGATAGAAGCATTTTATACGACCTTCCAGAAGAACTCTCCCAAAGCCCAATTTGGGACTTCGATCGCCGGAACCAATTAGTCGACCAGATGATGTCCACCCAAGAGCTCTGTAAAATGAGAAATAAGCACGCTGTTGTCCCTGGAGAGCGCTCCCTGTTTGAAAACGACTTGCAACCCATTCCCATTTTACTGATCCAACGTCCAGGGTCGCAGGATAGTTGTTACAAACGCTTAGGATACGGTTGCGGATGGGACATTATAGTGCCTTCGGGATATGGGATGCCCTTCTGGTCTTGTTTTGTAATGTGGGGAGCACGGCCAGGAGGCTTGCGAGAATTGAACTCTGTGAACAGAGAGTCTGGGCAAGATTTATACCTTCCAGATACAGTGTCTGGGAAAAAGGAAATTGCGGAAAAATATATAGAAGGTAAAAATAGATACTTTCGTCTACCACCAAATAAACGAAGTAACTACAAAAAGTTATCGATTACAAGCCCTTTCAAAGCACCTCTAGGTCTATTGGTCAAAGAATGGGATAACACTGATGAATTTTTTGTCCTACGTGAGAAAGGTTTATTAAAAACTCTTCAGGACGCATTCCAGAGAAACTTAAAACTACCTCAACTGCCGAAAGGTTGCCTAGTGCCTATATATCTTAAAACGGTTACTAGAGGCAATCCTGGAGATTGTTCTTTAATTTGCTTGCCAAAAAAGGAGGATTTAAAACGATTTCTGAAACGGAAAAAAATGTTTTCCCATGAACCAATTTACACAGAGCCTTTAAAAGAAGATGATAAAGAAGCTGAGAGAAGAAATCTACGATTATATCATAAAAAACTTTTGAAGCGCCTGAAGAATAAAAGAATTCGAGAAAAACGAAAATTGCAGGTATAAACATTTTTACATTTTACATTTTGGAAATCTATTTGACACTTAATTAAAAAAAAAAATTGTTCAGGTGCATACTTGCAAAAACTTTTTATAGAAAACAATCATAATCATTGCATCAATCCAAATATATGTAAAAATGCTACAGACTCTGGTATAATCACACTAATTCCCCTAATTTTTTATACATTATATTACTTTATTATGATTATTAAATTTTCTAATATGTATATATGTTTTCTTTTTCAGGAAACCAGGGATCGAAAAGTAAAAATCCGCCCAGCAGGAACAAGCTCCTTAGTTTCAGAACAATTTAAAAAAATGTGTGAACTTTGGTTGCCAGAAAAACCATCCACAGTTCGACACCAAGGTACGAGGGAAACTTTCGGTTATATTACCCAAAGCGATTTTACATTCACAGAAGCAACTGTTACTGGAATTGGATACGTTACCGTCAAAGGATTAGAAGAACTTCAAAAAGTTTGCGGCAAACTGAGCACAAAGGTACTCGTCAGAGGGACGAAATCGAGGCATTACTGTTTTGCTAGTTTTAAGATTAATTGCCAGGTTTAGGTAATGAATTAGTTTTAATAAAATGTTTGTAAAAACAATAATGTTAAATAATTGCTTACCCTTTTATATGAATTCTCCATGTTCAAATCAATCAAAATTACCTCAGCTGCCACGCCATAATATTCAGGTGAAATCGGTGTAGTTATTGACTTGATTTTGTTTTCAGTTTCAAGCATCCTTGCAGCAAAAAAAATGTATTCATAGACTTTAAATAAAATTGGATAAAACTAAATAATAATGAATTAAAAATGGCATGTTTAAAATAATTGCTTTGAGTGCAGATATATTGCATTTAACTTTCCATGTTTTACTATTTATTAGAAGTATATCCTTGTTTGTGGTGTTTATGTTAATCATTTACAAATTAACGTAAGTACCTTAAAACTTAGTTGAATCTTAATTGGTACAATTTCCAGAGATTATGAAAGCTGTAGTGGTCAATTAAGCCCTAAAAAAGCGTCTACACGTTCTCCGAAGTTCATTCATTTACCTTCATTATGAAAATATCTCACTATTTTAAATACTTCTCTGGGGAAAAGATTTTAGTACATCTCATTTTTTGTATACGACAACATCAAAATAGCTCCATTTTGTACAGCTACGTGATTGCTTACAACAACTTAAGTTATACACAAATAAATATAGGTAGGTACGCGTTAATACTTAGTTTTAAACAAAGTTGACCTAATTTACCCACTCAGATACTGAAGATAACTGCTTTAACTAATGTAGAACACACTGCGATCCTCCTTTTACCTGCAGTTCAGCAGTTTTTTCTTCTCATTTTTTCTTTTTTAGGGAAACTAATGTAAAAGAAACGAATTTATTATCAGCATTGATTGACAATTGTTGAATATTTTCACTAGATACGCTAGAAATAGGATCCTTTTTTTTTAATGTTCATGTTGCTTTTTGTTAAAATTGATTTCTAGGTTAATATTGCGCGTGGCGAGAGGCCTACTGTTTTTCAACGCATCGCGCGACGAAAGCCTGAAAAAATAAAATGCAATATTTTACAGCTTATTAAGAATTTTTTCGAATCTATTATTAGATAATTAATATAAAAAGACATTTAGTGATAAGTGTTGGAAATTCTGTAATATAATTGTTTTTTATTACGGGCTCTCTAATGTTCTTAAGAAAGAATAAAAAAGAATTGAAGGGGTTTTCTCTGAATTTTTTCTACTTGGTCGGCTCGTTCAGGTGCACTTGAGAAGCCAAACATTTTAACGCAAGAAAAGAACAAGGTAAAGGAGACAAATTAATGTCTAGGTCAGGATAAGAATGTGTTTTTATCCAAAATCATTGAGAAAACAAAATATGGAATACTTCCCACTGTTAATATTTTGTGTTTACAAATTATGAAAATAAAAATGATTCAAAAGATTGATTAAGTTATTAATTATTTTCACTTACCTTCATATCAACAAGCTCTTCATCCGAAGAGGAATGAGACATTCCAGCGTACGTCTTGAACGAAACATTCTTCATGAAAGTCTTCAACAAACTAGCTGAGAGCTGCCCAAACTTATAGGGTACTACAGGGTCGTAGTCTCCATGAGCTTGGAAAATCTATAAAAAAAAATTAAATTTAATTTAGAACTCAAGTTAAAATTATAGGACTTACAGGCAATGAATCAGAAGCGACTAGAAGCCCCGGAAACTGTTTGTGCATTGGCAACCAACATGAGAGCGCTATAACTCCGGCAAGAGGTTGCTGGAACGTGAGTGCCGAGTAGAGGGCAAGTGCCCCACCTTGTGAGAATCCACCCAGGACAATGCGATTTGATGCTATTCCAGACTGGATCTCATTATTGATCATAGTGTGAACGTTTTGAGTGGCCTTCCTGATACCGTCTTCGTCCTCCGGCCCTGATATATCCAAAGTTTTTAGGTCAAACCAGGATGGCATCTGGAATCCTGCATTCAGTGTCACAGGCATTGTGGGGGCTGTGGGGCATATCACTTTCATATGGGAGGGACGGATACCTCCTATCGCCGAAATCCATCCGTGACTGAGAAAAGAGAAATATATTGATAAGTTAAAATTGAGCTATAGAGTGTAATGTGGTTTATAGTGACTAAGTGACTTCTGAACAAATTGCAAACTTTATTAATGCAATCATTACTTCGAGCATTAGCATATTTTACGCAATAAGTATCATTGAATAGATTTGCATTCGACTCCGGTATCATACAGTTCACGTGCTAAGGAAAAAGATTAATTTTGCAAAATTTATCGATTCAAATAGCCTGATGGCCACAATTCCGCAGGATACATGAGCTATAAATAAGATAGGTAGTGGTTGAAGAGATAAAAATCAAGATTTTTAGTGTTAAGTTATTTTTGATTAATTTAAATGTTTACTCCTGAAGACCCCCATAATCAAATATAGCATTCCAATTTTTGTTGAACTTCCTCCCACTTCAAATTTTAATTATGGTCACGAGAAATATAAGAAACGACGTGAGTTTGTAATTTGAAATCATTAAATCATCGCTACCCTATTTTAACTTCATGCTTTAAAAATTTTTGAATTGCAAAACTTATTAAATATTGAAATTAAAACAAAGAGGATATAATTTATGTCCGATCTTGAGCACTGAGAAGCGTATCACTGAGACCACCACTTCTTGTTTACAATATTTAGAGCTAAAACTAGTGCATCTATAATATTGCTCGACGATTACTAAAAAAATTTCCTAGCTTTCTCGGTGGCTAGACAACCCATGTAATGGCTTTGTAAAAACGAAAAAAGAGCAAGAGCTGCTCTACTTTGAATATTACAAAAAGCCCATTATACTGCAAATCCATTCAGCGAACAGATTCACGTGCCTGGACACATGTCGCTTTAAGGCGTATGAATGAACGGAGCGGAGCGCCTGCAAGGCAAACGCTTTTCTCAACAAACAAGAAATTACATAACCTCGCCGAGGGACAAGGCGGAAAAACTGAGTGACGGCAAGGCGATTTCTCGGCATTACAATTTGCACATTATAATCTGTTATAGATTTAATCCCCGGAAAGACAGCCTCGGCCCGTAGGAGCCCCGCAGACTGGGTGGGAAGAGGGTGGTTCTGCGTAGTTTCTTATCACTTACCCGGTATCGCCCAAGCCGTGAAAGAAGATTATCTGAAAATAAAGGTATGCTTAGTGACCTTGGACTCATAAAACGTGGCCTTTATGCACTTTATCATTCAAAAAATCTAAGGGTAAATTGCCCATGGCCTCTGAGGAAAACTCACCGTTGACGTATGTTTGGCTGTTGCCTGCAGAACGACTGGATTCAACGACATTTTCGCAATGCGTCGCTTAATTCAGGTACTATTTGCCGTTCAAACGGGCTAAATTAAACTAAATAACTAACTAATAATAACAGCGCGACGTCCTTTTCAAATTTCCTCAGCAGAATTCGCCGTCCCGGTCGAAACGTAATCACAGCAGTCACTCTTCCCCGTCAGGCAATTTAATGATTTTACAACACCACACGTCCACACGGAAAACCACCGTACTGCGCTCAACTGCGACCAACTTCACTCGGAGACGCATATCAAATCAGCGGTTATGAACGGATGTGTGAGTGTGGCTGGATGATAAATATGAAATTAATTTCTGACGTATTTCAATTAAAAAGTCAGATTCGAAAAAGATGTGAAAGGTGAATGTGTTGGCAAAGCCGTAAAAAAGCGAGAAAATTGTAATCCATTCCTTGTTAACTTTGGCACAGCGCCGAAACGTTTAATTTTAGTATTGTTTTTCAAGTATCAATTTTTAATTAATGTAATTTAAACTCCTTTACTATGGTTCATGTGCATTTTTTATTAATTAACACCCGACGACGGTTTTTGGCGTACAAATTTGTGAGAAACTCTTCATTTCCAGAGCGACATTAAAATTCAAGAAATAAATCGCGACTCCGCAATCTAATGTCGGAGCGATTCATCTTGACAGATGATAACAAAGTAAAATCATGACTTCAAAGGCGAGAAATATTTCGGATGGTTTTAAGTTTATACGCCAATCTTAGGTTTTTACGCGTGCTTGTTACACTAAACACAGTCACGTGTGTGGCCAGCTAGTGATATGACTATTAACTTTCTTTTCAGAGGGTGTTCTAGATTACATAGAAAAAGCTAAATATTAAATATAAAATTCAAATCAGAAAAACTTTAAAATTTATAGCTATTTAGATATTTAATGTAAAGTCGACAATCGTCGAAACAATGTTTGTAAATAAAAAAACTCGATAAATTGGCACAGGCAACTAAATATGTAAAAGAGCGTTAAAAAATTCAGTTCAACAAAAATTAAGTGAATTTTTAAATTTCTGTTACGGTTACGCAGCGTTGCAACTGAAGATTTTCTATTTATTTTCCTTATTCAGGGATGATGAATTGGGGTTTTTTTGTTTTTTAATTAAAATGAAACCATCAGGGGCTCTCGAAGACTTCATAAAATATTTACCAAGGATGAAAGCATATCTTTAGGCGTTTGAGTAAAAATACTGTTGTAATAATCGTTTGATTTTTTAAAACAGTTGCAGTAAATCTCACGCAATTACTTTTCGGGGGGTAATTTCTTATCTTTAAAGCTCCCACCAAAGGGAGATTAGCCCAATTCACGAAATATTCAAACTGTTACCAAAACCAAGTTTCACCAGTTGGTAGCCGACCGGAAAGTGCACTGCGAACGTGCCCGCGACGTGGCACTGCTGTGGCCACCGGTAGCTGCAGAGGTGTTCAACACTCCGGCAAAAGGTCGCTCTCGTTCACTTTGTTCGAGTCTGTTGCCGGCGTAGCATAGGCTTTGTGATCTCTGAATCGTTTTTGTGAACTAATTTGAAAGAAGTAAGTGTGGTGGCATATTTTTTGTAGTTTTCTAATCAAGTAGTTATTATTTTATCACATTTATCCGTTTTGCAACGTTTTCTAATCGGATTTTGTGTGAATTTATCGAAAAGAAAGTCGCTCGTCCTGTTGTAGGCACGTGGCAAGGGGGGGGAAAAGAATCGAGTGTCCATATGTTCGCAGATAATTGGCGTTTTCAGTTTAATTTGCAAGTGATCGGTTTCAGGAATTTGAACGAAATTATTTTGCGTATTTGTCGCTAATCGTTTTATTGAGGAGTGTTTCTATATCGGTGAGATTCTCCGAATCGGCGTTTTGCCTGGAACACGTGCTTTGTGCTTCTCGAGTTTTCTGATTAATTAGAAAGCACCGGATGCGATTCAGTTTTATTTCGCCTGCTGCGATGCAGTTTTCAGTTTAATTGATGATTTCGGCTCTTTGCAAACTGTCTCCCGGTTAGACAATGAACGCATCCAAGGGGAAAGCTGCACATGAAAAACGTGAATGTTCTAATATGGCGGCGGGGCATGGAATTCCATTCGGATGATGAAGTGATCGAATTTCATCACTTGCACCAATTCTGGGGGCGGTAAAAGCCTCTGCCTTAAATCTATTTTGGCACAGAATTCCCGAACAATCGTTTTTCCGGCCGGAATTTGCGGTACTTTGTGCTCTGGAAATTTTCCATAAAATTTTCATATCATCCACGTTTTCGCCATTTTGAATCTGTTGCAATTCGCTCATGAAGACTGGGCACTGAGGTGTGCCGCCGGTTTGCAATTTTTTTCTTCATTCTGAGAATGAGCGATTTTGCTTGTTGAGCCGGCTTTTAAATTCTTTTGAGGCAGGAATGCGGGCTTTCTACACTTTTGCTTCCCCGAAAATATGATTCACACCGGGTGACGTTGCAGGTCGGAAGTTGCAAATTTCACGCCTGCCCAGGACTGTGACGAAATTGCTTTTAATGATGAATGACCTAGTCAGTTCTGCTACTGAATTGTAGTGAGGATAACCAATATACCAAAATCACTGAGAAAAGCAATCAGAAAATCTCTTTTCTAGTGGCCTAATTACGGAGAAAGTAACTAGATACAAATTTTATTTCTCTTTCCAGATAGTACAAAATGGGTAAGGAGAAGATTCATATCAATATCGTCGTCATTGGACACGTCGATTCTGGTAAATCTACCACCACTGGACATTTGATCTACAAATGCGGTGGTATCGATAAACGTACCATTGAGAAGTTCGAAAAGGAAGCCCAGGAAATGGGTAAGGGCTCCTTCAAATACGCATGGGTCCTTGACAAACTGAAGGCTGAACGTGAACGTGGTATCACCATCGATATTGCCCTATGGAAATTCGAAACAGCTAAATACTACGTAACAATCATCGATGCCCCCGGACATCGTGATTTCATCAAGAACATGATCACTGGTACATCTCAAGCCGATTGCGCTGTGCTGATCGTCGCCGCTGGTACTGGAGAGTTCGAGGCTGGTATCTCAAAGAACGGTCAAACTCGTGAGCATGCCCTGCTTGCCTTCACCTTGGGTGTCAAGCAGTTGATCGTTGGTGTCAACAAAATGGATTCATCTGAGCCACCATACAGCGAATCCCGCTACGAAGAAATCAAGAAGGAAGTATCCTCCTACATCAAGAAGATCGGCTACAATCCAGCTGCTGTCGCTTTCGTACCAATTTCTGGATGGCACGGCGACAACATGTTGGAACCATCAACCAATATGCCATGGTTCAAGGGATGGAAGGTCGAACGCAAGGACGGCAACGCTGAAGGTAAGACCCTCATTGATGCCCTCGACGCTATCTTGCCCCCAGCTCGTCCCACCGACAAGGCCCTCCGTCTGCCCCTTCAGGATGTCTACAAAATTGGAGGTATCGGCACAGTACCAGTCGGTCGTGTTGAAACCGGTATCCTCAAGCCCGGTATGGTTGTCGTTTTCGCCCCAGCCAATATCACCACTGAAGTAAAATCCGTTGAAATGCATCACGAAGCCCTCCCAGAAGCTGTGCCCGGTGACAACGTCGGTTTCAACGTAAAGAACGTCTCCGTTAAGGAGTTGCGTCGTGGCTACGTTGCCGGAGACTCCAAGAGCAACCCACCCCGTGGCGCTGCTGACTTCACAGCCCAGGTCATTGTCCTCAATCACCCAGGTCAAATTTCCAACGGCTACACCCCAGTCTTGGATTGTCATACAGCTCACATTGCGTGCAAATTCGCTGAGATCCAACAGAAGGTCGATCGTCGTTCCGGCAAGGCCACCGAAGAAAATCCAAAGTCCATCAAGTCTGGAGATGCCGCCATCGTCAACTTGGTTCCAAGCAAACCTCTTTGCGTTGAGTCCTTCCAGGAGTTCCCTCCGCTTGGACGTTTCGCTGTACGTGACATGAGGCAGACCGTCGCTGTCGGAGTCATCAAGGGTGTGAACTTCAAGGATGCCTCTGGAGGCAAAGTGACCAAGGCTGCTGAGAAGGCTACCAAGGGTAAGAAATAGCTGGGGAGCGGCACCAATTACCATCATGCCATGAAATACAAAAAATACATCTGCTTCCATCGTAAGGAGTTCCGAAGGAAAGGACCGGCGCCGACAACTTCATTCCAACAAATTTTACTACTTATAAAGAATTTTATCATTTACTATTTACTCAGCATTTATATTTAAATATTTTTATACGAGTTTTGCATAGGCACAAGGATATTTTGTACTCTCGATTTATCCTCTCCCTTGGTAGTAAGGTGCGTTCTCCACACAGTCGCCAAATGTAAAAAATATTTACGAATATTTTTGTATTGAGTCTTTTTGTTTTTTTCGGTCGAACAATGTACACAAAAACATGTAACTTTTCCACTAAATAAAAAGCGATAGGAAGCTAGAAACCCGCCGCTTTCATTCATAAATACCCAAAAAAGCACGTGGTCGACTCCGGTGGCTTCTAGTATTCGTCTAGTAGACAAATAAGGTGAACTTGGTTGTCGAAAGTTTTATCAATCGATCTATGAATGTTATGCTGCTGCTAACGGTTTATTTTTGGCCTTGGGCATTACACGGGCAGTCAAGAGGTCGTTGGCTTTCTCTAAGCACGAGGTTTTTGGAAGTGAACTGTCTTCAGTTTTATGATCATGTCACGCCGCACTTTAATCTTACCTTGCCAAGATCAAGTTAGCGAGTCTTCGGTGGATTTCTAAATATGTATAATAAATTTTCTTTTAAATGAGCTCATTGAGCTGTGCTGTAAGTATCGTAAAAATTTAAATTTCTCCTTTCTACCGTAACTCAATTCATTCTATTATTATATTATAACTATTCTATGATTGATCCAAAAGAAAAATTGTTTTCATTATTATTATCTTCAAACTTTAACAAAACGAGAAGATTGTTCGAAAAGTGATTTGTATATATTTTTTGGAATTGCGTTATATACATAGGTAAAATAGTCATTTTTGAAAACAAACATATCGTATTTTTCCAGTTTGCATTATTAAGCCAGTCGCCAGAGCAAAATAATTAAGTTAAGAAAATTAAAAATATAATGATTTTTCGGTTTGCTTATTTGGCCTACATCTGAAAAAAAAAAATCAGAATTTTTCCCTACTTTACACAATTGCTATGTGCAGCTATTCAGCTTTTCTCATTTTTGATAAAATGTTTATCCAATTTCTCCCCTTTAATTGGCGACTTTTAAAATGATTAATTTCAAGAAGTTATTAAATTGCGCGAACCATTCGTAATTATGAATCAATTTTAGCTGATAGTGTAATATTGCGAAATTTGATATTGTCCGAATCTTGCATATAATTCGTGGCCTGTTTCTTTCATCTTTTTTGCTGCGTTTTATCGCCATAGGGTTAAATTGTTTACTAAATGTTCCTATCAGAGAGTGTTTTTAATTTCATATCTTCAAACATCTTGATTTTAAAGCAAAAGATTTGAGTTAAAAAAAAAGAGATTACTTATTGTTTCTTGCAACAAAGACTGAATCCAAATTATTTATTTGAATGTTATCTCATCTGCGATCCCAAAATTTATTTATTTTGTACACTGCTATGCTACTGACGAAATATTGTTTAATTTAAAATTTCTGTCGACTTCAGTAAATACCGCGACTTTGGATTAAATTAATTATTAAATAGATTAATGATAAGATAATAGCCGGAAAGAAGTGGTAATGCCTAAATTAAATTTTTTAGTTCGATATTTTGTGTTTGAAATATAAATTCAACTAAAAATACGGCAGACCATTAAGTAGAGCAGGCAAGACTCTGTAGGGAGAAAATTTGAAAAAAACAATTACTGGTAATTTTTTGCTTTTTGATCGTCTGATCCATAATCTAGATATATATAAATTTGTTCAATGGAAGATTATTTGATTTTTCTTTTTAAATTATGGCTTCACATGATTCTACTTCTAGTGTTTACTTCCTCACCAAAAAACTTTTTAGAATACACTGCAAACGTGATAGATGTTGTTACAGGGCCAATTTGTTTTTTCTTCGGAAATTGATGCAGCATTAAACCTATTAGGTTGCTACTGGTATTGTATTATATGGTGTAAAATACGACCAAACTAAATAGACACAGTTACAGTTTCATACGCATAAAACCCTCGAAAACACCGGCAGTTCATTTTTTATTATTTAATCAGGTGTTTCTGCATTTGTGTATTTAACAGGTTCTTGAAGTTAACTATATTAGACGAAGTCTGTCACAAAATTTGTCAGTTACTACGGCTAGCTAGCAGCAATGACCTCAAATCGTCTTTTACTGCTGTACTTTTTCCTCTCACTTATTTTCGAAGGGTTCGCAGATCCCCTTGTGGGTGGAACACCGGTAGGAGAGTTAGCAAAAGTTGATGGCGACCTTGTGGCCAGAAGTGAAAATAAGTACCCTTACGTGGTGCACCTCAGCCTGTACGAGACGACTCCGGGGGCGGGAGTTGAAGACAAACAGTGCGGAGGAGTTCTGATTGGCCCTCAGACAGTCCTCACAGCGGCGCACTGCATACTGGAAATGCCGAGCAATCCAGACATAGATGTTACTGCCGGTAGACTCTACATGCTCCTGGAGGAAGGCCAAACCGCACCTGTGCAGAAGTACAAGGTCCACGAAGATTATGTGAAGACCTGTGGGGCTCGCGAAAATAAAGTCCACTTTTGCCGCAACGACATCGCTTTGCTGTGGCTCGAAAAACGAATTATTTTTTCATCCTCAATTCAGTCAGCCGTTTTAGCTACCAAAAATTCAGTGACTAGAAAGTCTGGATTCATCTTCGGCTGGGGGGTTACCGAGAACAAAAGACCATCGTTGATGCTTCGTATGGCGGAACAAAAATTATCTACTCTTCTGAATTGCAAAGCACATTTCCCCCAAATTTCGTTTGATAATACCAAATTGTGCCTAATTTCGGACACGTTGAGTTCTACGATGTGCCACGGTGATTCTGGAGGTCCTTTTGTTAGCAATGGCATTGTCTATGGCATCGCGTCCTTTGGACGGAGAACCTGCGATCCGAAAGATCCCAGCGTCTTTACGAACGTGGCGCAATACGAAGAATGGATAAAGACCACCATAAAAAATTGGTCTTCTAAGGAATTCAAGAAGTTGAAATTCGAAAAACCGAACGTGCAAAATGGAAAACCACCAAAACTAGTTTCGACAAAACCAACTAGGAGAAGAACGTAAAGTTTATGAAATCCCAGAGTTTTGTATAATTTTTGAAAGTAGATTTTCTTAAAATAAAACATTCTTCACCTTACATTTCTGGAGAAAAATTGGTATACTGTTTTTCTAGATGGCGTTTTCAACTAACTAATTATTAAGAAATGAAAATAAAACGAGATTTTAAATTTTAGTCTCAGTTTGAAAACCTCAGTAATTTTGGCTTTAAAACAGGGATTTTTAACAAACTAAAAAACTAAGTTCTCTGGTTTGTATACATGTTAAATATTTTCTCGAGATTTGCGGAACCGATTTAGATGAAACATTTTGCATAAAAATCTCCGTGATTTTAGGCCTCATAGAGTTAGAGGCTCACAAAATTTAGATATTCATTTCTTATCACCTGCAAGAGAATGCAAAATGTCTTTAATGAATTATTACATGGAATTAACAGAAAAAACGAAGTAATTCGTCTCCAGCTCTAACAGTTTTCGAAATACATTTATGTAGAGCACCACCGAAAAGAATTCGATGTATATTTTTTGGAACTAAATAAAAAAAACCAACGGGTAACAATGCAATTTATATTTTATTAAAAGTTGTTTTTTCTTAACTAAAAAGTTTTTTTAAAAATATAATTTCGTTAGAATCACTCTCATCAATGCGCGTCACAGTAATTTCGTTTTTTTTCCTAAAGTTTCTCTTTGCATAAAATAGTTTGAAATTTATCAACAACCAGAACAAAATCGCTCGAAAGGTGTCTCTAACAGACAAGAATTTTGATTAAACTCTTTTTTTCCCGAAAGTTGCAATAAAATTCGTCCGTCAATATGCATTTAGTCCTTTTTAGGAGTAATAGTTCTTATGAAAAATAATTTCATTTAGTCCTAACAGTTGCGATGCAATTAGCAGCTCTACAATTATAATTTTTATTTTGCTCTTATACAATTTTCGGTTGTTTTTTGTTTTTCTTTCTGTATTTATTTTTTCTTAATTCTAAATTTTTTCCCCGATTCAGAGCTAGCATTTATTCCTGCTTAACATCTAGTTTTTAAATAGTTAAATTCTCGCTCTCTTAGCTCAGCTTTAGTTTTTTTTTTCTGTTTATCGACAATTTAGCTGCGTTTTGCCGCACTTTAGGGATATGCCTGCACTTATCCAAAGATGGACTTTAATAAAATTATCACAAAAATTATACGTTCATTATATTGCACATTTATCATCAATAGTTCGTATACCGAAATTTGTCTGCTTTAAGAATAGAATCAGAAAAATAAGAATATGTATTACCAAAAAATTGGGAATTATTTTTTAAAGGTTTAAGAATTTCTGCTCTGGTTTTCGGCAGTTTTATGTGTTTGCGTTTTTGCCATTGTATTTTCTTTTTCAATGTGACAAAACGTTTTTCAATATTATGTATTTTTTAAAATGCAGAAAACTCCCTAAAGATGTAGCTGATTATATTGCATTAAGCCTAAGAGTTACACATGTAGTTTCACGAAGAAATCTTAAATTTTCCCATATATTTCTTCATCTTCAATTTTTTGGTCTCGAGATGTTAATTACAGTAACCGTTAATGCCTCATGTAATATCATTAGTGGAGAACATTTTTTAAACAAAACTTGATTAGTAAAAAATGAACAAACACCTACACTCAATAGAATATTAGATTTACGGCAATTTATAGAAAACACATTTTGATATTATCACAATTACAAAAATATTGCCGAATCGTTTCGACTCAAAATAGTAAAAAATTCTCATCAAAATTGATAAAACATACACCAAGAGGAGTACAGATTCAGACTACGTAAAAATTGTTGAAAAAGTTCTTATTAACTAATAAGAACTAAGAGAATTTTTCTTACTGATAAAAGTGCTCGTCGCGGTGTAGTGAACGCTTCACACGATTGTTTATGTTTACTGGTTAGTTTATTTAGTTAGCTTACACAGCGGTCGCAAGCACAATCCTGATTTATGCTATTTTGGATTTTTTTGCGTTTTTCGTCTCGAACAGGTGGAAACGTGTATGTTTATCGCTATGGTGAAGCACAGTAGCTTACAGCTTAGGACGTATCACACCAAAACTAAAACGATTACTATTTTTAATATAGTGCCTTTACAGCTTCTGCACCGATCTTTCCTTACTGAGACAGTTGTGGGGTGAATATGCACTCTTAATTTAATGAATGAAATGTGTGCTTTGTTTTTATTAGGCCTAATGTATTCAATCGTGGCACTCGTAGTTAATTATGCAATAGTTGTGCTAAGAAAAGCTCATTCATTAACATAATCTGCTTTTAAAGGTTCTAGATTCTAGAAAGTTACACATTTCAAATCCGTCTGTTTTGTTTAATACAATTAATTAAAAATTGGCGGTAAAAGTCGTTCCTACTTTAGTGTAAGGAGAGATTGATGGTTTAGATACAAAAAAAATTAAAGTAAAATAGGCCGTATAGAAAGCATTTTTAATTTTTTAATATGGTTTAGGACCAGAAAGAAAATCAAATCATAAAGATAATAATATCCGACTCTTTTGTTTTTTTAATATTTGCTAAAATATTATAGATGTGATGATCATCTTTTATTTCAAGATAATCCTATGCTTTGAATATCTACAACTTTCTGTTAGGTAGAACGAATTAATTTTGAAGAAATGTGTGGAAATTGCTATCTATACTGAATTGTAATTACAATTTACTACGTCGTGTGTTTACTTTGTTAAAAATTCAATATATCACTTCTGGTTAAAAATTTTAAATTTCATTCACCTTAACAATAGTAGTTATGTGTGCTTCCCGCATTTTTATAAATATTTAAAAAAATTCCACCTGTTCATTTCGACGAACTCAGCCATATCACATTTATAAACCTTCAAAAGGGACATCGAGTTCAGCATTAAATTTAAACATCACACAGTGCATTGTCTAACAACATTAAAAACAAAATATTATTATTCTAAAAATGTGATGATACGTTACAACTAAATTAAAACTGGATTAAAATTAAAATACATCAACTATTTGTTGAAGGCCGAAACCAGTCTCTACTGCTCAAGAAGAAGTATGCTCTCTATCACGAATTTTGAGAGGACGTTATCGCATAAAACTAAGACATAACTATGCAAAAATAATAATCACAAGGGAACACGCTAAATATCGAACGTTTGAAAAGTTTAAAAAAAAAACAAACATTACAAGGAGAAGAACTTCAAGAACTGTGCAGGAGGAACAGGTTGTGACTCCTCGAGCTGCCCACCGGCCTCCTCCAGGCGAGCCTTGAAATCGGGCGATTGATCCACAATGCACGGGTGGCCAGCCGAGGGCCAGAACAGGCAGCAACAATAGCGACATAAAGAAAGGACCTCAGCAAATTGGTAGTCTTCCCGCACTCCGTAAGTCTTTCTCAAGTCGTGATAGATCTTCTTCCAGTCCTTGACGTCACCCATAAGTTTACATTTGTGCTTATCCAAAATGAAGTTGACTTGCTTTTGATTGAAATGGAAATGAGTCAGCTCCCGCCAAACGCGCTGTTCAGAAACTAAAGCCGCCATCAGGGTCCATGCACTCGAGGATGCCTGAAAAATAATTATAAAATAGGAGTCAAAAATGATTATAAAGGGGAAAACCAATTTTACTCACTTCTAAATCCCTGTGGTCTGAAATTCTTAAAATTATTTCTCTTACACATTCTTCAGGTAAGTCGTGTAACTTTGGACGAATTTCAGGACCAGGCTGTTGAAACAAAAAGAAAAAGATGTTAACAAGTTTCTAGTAGGTGATCGATTTCATCTCTAGTGAAAATTTCTTCTTCCTAACTTTCCTCAAAAATAATTGCTATAATCAAGTTATATATTTTTCGTTTGTTAGAAAAGCAACACATTTCTATATTTTTACTGAATGAGAGACTTTTTGTTACATTATTAAAAAAAATTTAAAAAAAGTCCATAAAGTGAGGTCAATGTACAATGTACTGGAAGTAAAGTTTTTTGATATATAATTTTTATCCAAAGGAATAAAATTCTTATAAAATTCTCATTAATATACAATATCTTAATTTAATTTAAAATGAAAAAATCTTCTATCAATTAATTATTCGATTCACTAATAATGGATGTGTTTTTCGAAGTAAATAAAAAACAAAAATTTTGAACCCCTTAAAAATGTGAGTACTCCTGAAAATAACTTTTCAAGAATTCCTGGACACTATTTGTCGTTAGTTGATAGTGTCTTCCTATTTCATATTCCAGTTTATAATAATAAATACAATATTTTTCTATTAGTTTAAGTTGCTTATTTTTGGAAGGTTTTGTCTATGAGAGATGAAAGTATTAGGTCTATATTAATATTAGTATATTTTGATTAGCTCGCGTTTTGATATAGTGAGTTTGAGTTAGACACTCTTACTAGGACAGAAAACGGTAGTAAATCTCCACTCACCTCCGTAATTTCAATCTGGCTAGCTATAGATTGGATTCTCTGAATCGTCTGGACATGTCCCTGCCACAGACTCTGGCTACCAAGAGGTTTTCCCCAGCATTTTTGATTCTCCTGATTCACGATACCCTCTAGCTGGATCGCTAATCCCCGCAGGACGTTTATATTTTGTTGACTATCGCTCACTGAAAACGTTGATTGGAAAATGCAAAAAATCAAGCGAGCCAGACTGGATTACGAAGGCTTACCTTGAGCAGCTACTTCCTCCACCATTTGCAGCAACAGCCGCTGAGCACTACCGGGCAGGCTGGCGATTCCCTTGCCCGCAACTAACAGTCTTAAGAGGGCGCAAATATAGTGAAATCTGCGGCGGTCTCGCACGGCGCTGCGAAAGTCCAGACGTCGTACGGCTTCGCCTAAGCCGTTGAAGCCAGCTATTTCTCGGGTGCATCTTATAGTTATGTGGCAGTGAGGGGGTATAATTTCGTTTTCTCTGTCTTCCTCCTCCTCCGAGGTAGACGGCATCCTATCGACGAAAGAAGAAACATTTTATTGATGGGTGGATGTGAGTCACCAACAAATTGGACGGAAGCAATTTCAGATGCTTTTTTAGATAATTCACTTTTAGATGAAAGTGCAATTGCTGCGAAAATAGGACAAAATAAAATTGATGTAGAGAGCGTCCATTCGGGCGGTTGGTAATGGCACACCGTTGAATTTTTAGATCTTCCATTTTAAGCACGATTCCAAACTACACTTATGCTCAGAGTTTTGTACCTTTAAATAACTTCCAATTCTAGTTTTGTAATTTTTAAGCTTTGTTTATCAAAAATCTTAGAAAATCCTCACCTAGATGTAGACCTTAAATGGAGCTAATAATATGAAACGAGATAAAACTTCAACTCAAGCTTATGGGCATGTAAGTAAAGTAATATCCAAAAAACATTTTAAGAAAATTTGATCACATGTGCTATTTCTGTGACCACAACTGTAGTTATTTTCTATATTTTTTCTTCTAACCGTCGGGCAAACTCAATCATCCTAAAAATATTAAATTTTTAATTTTTAGGGGTTAAATGCTACTAACTATACCTGTATAATAATAAGACATAAAAAAAAATCAATACCTATAGCTACTACTTTGGAGAATTTCGCGAACAGTATATCGTTGCTTTGCAAATTATTAAAAAGATTATATGGAGCTCTATTCTTGTTTCCTGAACTAAACGACAATTAATAAAAATCCGGAAGCAAGTGAAAACGAGCTCGCTCGTTAATTTCTCATGTTTTCAAATGAGCTCCGCAAGACCGGCTGAGCATGCAAGTGCAAGACGCGCACTGCCTGCTTCCTTGAGTAGTTTTTCGCTCACCTGCTCGCTCGGGACTTTCTTTGTGACTCGCTACTTCTTGAATCTTGCTCGAACTATGCAAGTCGACGCCGAACATTCACTCGATGGACAGGGGTAATAAATATTCAGATAAAGAAGTATTTTTCGCTTTTATTTAAATAATTTTTTGACACGCATTCAGCTTATTTCGGAAATAGATAAGGAAGTGAGTCTTGACGTATTATGTAGATGGATAAGACGTAATATACGGTGAAAGAAAAGCCGTCGATAAAAAAAGATTCAAGTTGAGGAAATTGCGCCACAATATTTGATTGATAAGATATTGTGTAACAACTTTGTGAAAGGAAATGGAGTCAAGCCAGTGCACATTGTAACATTCAAAAGTAAAATCTAAGAAACCTTCATCGCATGTGAATAATTTCTTACTCCTCATTGTTACATTACCATCAAAATCTCCATCAGTTGCAATTTGGTTATCTGAATTGATCCTTCTACGGTGTTGAGTGAGCTTAGATAATTTGCCTAATTCCTATATTTAATATTTCTTTTTATTATTTATTTCGCACGTTTTGTTAATAATTATGACTGCCAAGAGTAAATGGAAATTATTTCTGTACAAAACTAAAAATGAATTTACATCGGAAATCGGACGGTGAAATTACTGCCTGTGTATGTTTCTTTCTAAAGATTTTGTATATAAATGTTATCAGTTCCAACAGTAATCAAAAATTAAAGTAACTATACAACATGCTGCACTTATGTTAAAGTGCGATTTATGTTTACAAAATGGAATTACTGTGCATTTCAATTAAAATTATCTATAAGTTATTTTCAGCTCCACTGATTTTGAATGACATAGATACTATCAAAATTGGTGGTTAAATATTTAAATTCATGAAAGCGAAACAGGAGTTTTTGGAATCGCGATTTTGAATTTAAAATTTAAAATGTCGAATCCAATATATGGACAACAAATTAAAAGATAGGACTATTTTTAGCCCACTTAACACTATATCGACCGATAACGTATTAATAGGCTTTTCGATTGCCAATGCTTATCGACAATGCTTAGGAATATTACTTTATAAGGCGCTTTATTATATAAAATAAATGTAAAATAAAGTATAAATATCAATAAAATTACATTCCTTTGAAACAAAATAAATCAGCACAACACAATGAATAGCGAAAATTTAGTCGGTACTGGAAACAAATGCGCACACAACTAAACCGGTCCTCACTGAATGGCAACCTCAACCACTACCGGTATATAAAGTGTTAACCCTTAGAACAGTAGGGAACGGCCGAGCTCCTACCTTTTGCGTACCACAATTTCTCTTGTGTATTTGGCCGTAGCCGTTCCTTACTTATTTTATATTCCAAGGCTTAACTCCAAAGGGTTATTGCAGACTTGAGTCGAGATTGAGTCAAGTCAAGCTTAGACCGGTTTCAATTAAACTTAGTCCGCTTTGAACTGGGCTTAGACAAAATTTAAGGCAAGGTTAGACAAAGTTTGACGAAATATATAATATAAGGATTTCAGATATTTTTTATTAATCCCTTCTTTTAATATGAATGCAATCCAAAGCCCGAGCAAGCACATCACAGCTCACTGTGTTATTGGGGAAATCGATTTTTTGAGAATTTTAAGACAAACGAATTGCTGATCGAAATCTTCGCAGCACGTCCATTGTCAACTGGCTTTCTTCGGCCAGTCTGGTGTCCAGCTGGTCACTACAACCCGCAGATTGGACGTCGAGCTCTAATTCTGGCCTTGTGCTGGTGACGTGCTCGGGATGTTGATAACAAAGTTACCTAAATGGACTGTGTAACGAGAGCGGCGGCGTTCAGGAAGTCTGCGCTTTGTTGCTGGCTGTTGTGTAACATTTGCGATATCGCGTGTTTACGAGAAAGACTCAAAAGTTATCCCTCTATCAAGGCAGGAGCGGGCACAAGGCAGCAAACTTATGAAATATTAATGCCACCCTGAGGCCGGCAGAATAAATCATAGCGAACAGAGCGAAAAATTGTCTATCCCTCGGGGTACCTAAATTTTACATACAATTGCGGCTAGAACGGGAGCACTATCTACCACAAAAACCTTCGGAATTGATTACCACATGCATGGCGGGGGAGTCTCTCCCTCGAGAAGGGCCACCAGCGAGGCGCACTATTCCACAGTAAAACAACAAAAGCGGTGCTCATAACGTTTCAAAGGAAATTCAGTGGAATCGGAAAAATATCACCCACAAGGACGGAGGGATTCACGAGCCGGAATGAAGGCTGAAAGTGGGTCACGACCTAAACTTGACCTAATTGCCGGGTGGTCCTCCCCCGCACGCTCCTCCGGCCAGTGCGGCCCAAGCAAGACCCTTGGGCGTTAATTTGATTGCCTGGCCCATCTCTAATTAAAGGTGGCCACGATTCACCTGGGAACCTCCTAATTAACACGGGGGCGGGACTAACCTTTCCTCCCCCGCACGACCTGATGCTGGGCCGGATCAATCGCAGAAGCTTTTTCCTTGCTCCGATCGATTTTCGCATTTCGATTTTGCCTCCCAGCTCGTGTTCTCCCGGCAAAGGAGTCGGAAATTTCCTCTAAAATTAACACAGCTGGGAGTGCTGAAAAGTTTGTGCCATAAAATCCACATTTTCTTTTTCCCGCTTAACGAGTTTTTGGCTGCGGCCCATCCGGGTGATGCTCGCCCTTATCGCGTTTTGAACCCGTCCAAAACTGCAGCTCTTCTCTGAACTCTGATTTATCTGTGATTAAAAGCACGCAGCCAATCAGTAAGCGATGTGTGCGACTTTTACATTATCCGCCCCAGCTGGAGTTCTATTTCGGGAATTTCGTCTTGAAGAGTATTTTGAGCCAAATCCACTTTGTTTTTCGTAGGGAGGAATTTAAGAAAGCGCCTCGCAGGTTCCCAACATGCGTTCATTTCCGCATTCGTAGAAGTGCCTTTTCTTTCTGTTTTCCCGAAACGGATAGAATAAATTTGGTGATTTAAGAGAAATATCACGGGCACAAAATTTTGTGGAAAGGCAGAACGAATGCCGAATTTAGAACTCATTGTATTTGTTTCCTTTAAATGCTGCGCTTAATTAAGATTCTTTGAGAATTTTAAGGGAAACGAAGAGGAAGTTATATAGGTAATATAATACTAATTTGGGTTTCAAAAACAAGAAATACACATTAAAAAGGCTATTAAAACTAGACTCAGAGCAAAGATTTAAATTTAATCTAAAAAAAAAAAAAAATACACAATTTACTTTTCGTGCATGATCATATTAGTTTCTTTCATTAGCTTCCGCTAGAAAAGTAACATTCTTAGTTTAAAAGTGCATAAAATGGTTGCAGCTATTTTTATATGAGAAAAGATTTTCGGGGACGTTGAATTAAAATATAATATAATCCATTGTGACGTATAATTTGCTGTGTAAAATTTGAAATGGAATATACATATGTACATATATATTTGCTGTTGGCATTACAAAAATTCGTTCGTCCTTAATTCTGAAATTAAAAAAAAATTCTTCCTAATTTTGTAGCCGATCGAAATGTAAGGGAGAAGCAGAGAAATATTATTTTTTTGCTAATGGGGTATCCTTATCCTTTACATTTAACAAAAATCGATTTTTTTAACTACTAGGTATAATTCTTTAATAAAATTTTTATTGAATGTAATTTGATTGTATTTAATAAAATAATTTTCCATAAAATAAATATGAAATGACATTGTAAATATGAAAAATATGTACAGTTTTAGAAATTGGGGAGGCATAAATATATTTTAAGTTAACAGTAGACTCAGCTATTTTTGCAAAAACATTTTTATATAAAACCATAATCAAAGCCGAAGTTCTGATAAACCTAATATAAAATTTTATTATTCACTCGATTCGAGTGCTGGGCAAGTGCTGCAGGAGGAAGATAAGATTAGTTGTACCTGCTAACCTTTTTACTTCCTTCTACGGCAATCGAAAAGCCGCGGGTGAATCACTCAATTCAGTTCAGATTCTGCAACAGCTAGATTCAGCAGCTTATTGCACAATGGACCCCAGCTGGGGAGCACGGCGCGGCACCTTTTGCTTCTCCAAAACTTCATCGGAGCGCCTTTCGCCGCTCACCCAGCGCCTGTTTACCTGCGGCTGGGGACAGTCTTGGCGGATTCAAAAGCGACGACCCGTGCACCGAAAATCGGCGCGGATCAGACGAGCGCCCCGCAGAATCAATTCTTCCAGTGCACACGCAAAAAGTAAACAAGAGCGCACCACTGTTCCGCTGTCGCGCGTTCCTCCTTTATTTATTTGCCCGAAGTGCGGAGCGAAATGGGAAATTTTCTCCAGCCCGCAGCTGCTCGCCATTGTTTTACGGAATTTAGGAAAATAGCCGAACTGGACGGGACTTTCGGAAGAAAATCGCAGCGCTGCGGACGTACCTTTTACGTTTGCCACACTCGAGAACCTTCAGCTTCTCCCAGCCGTCGTCCGTTTTCACCCAGGCCTCGCCAGGTGACCTCCAGTCTTTGGAAATGAAAGGCATTTTCTGAGTTTCGCAGCCGCACCGACCGACGACACCACTTCGCTGGGGCGCTTTTGTTCGCCTCGACGCGCGGCTCGAGCCTCGGTGGATTACCGATTTAGAGTTAGAGATTTCGCACGAAAAGCGATTGTAACCAGGCCGAGTTGACACAACAAAAAAAAAAAAAACTTTCCAGCTGCCCAAATTACAATTGAAGTCCGCGCACAAGCAACAAATCTCTTCGGCAGCCCAATTGCCTCCACTTCACAAACGGCAATAATTTAGAAATCCAAACCAAACTGAGGAACCGCTCTTCGTGAGCCACCGTAATGGACTAACTGTAAAACTGCTGGCTCCGCTGGACAAGGAAACTTTCTACGAGATAAAGAAAAGTGAATTTTCCTCAGATTAGCAGCACGCACACAGCCACGCACGCCGTGTACATACACGGGTTTTCTCGCGACGCCAGCTTGTGTGCAGCACTTTGTTTTTGTTTTGACCGGAACGCCCGGAAACCGAAACCAGGAAAGACGCAAAAGCACCTGGCAGATGGCGAACGACTGGAGATCAGCTGATGAGTGCAAAGGGGAGCTTACGGGTGTAGTGGTGCGATTTCCAGCTGAATCAGCTGATGTAAAATTGTTTTGAAAATGTTGAGTGAAAACGGAAACTGTTTTCTAATACACTCAAATTTTTACGTGCAATTCTTCCCCGTTTAAGAAAAGGAAGGGAAAGGATTGGGAATCGTAAGAAATTTGAAAAGTATTTGTGGTGCCATCTACCTAATGGAGGTATTGTTTTAAATAGCTGTTTAGAAGTCTGGCACACTGTTAATAAATTTTGTGTAGAAAGCGGGTGGTGGTGCGGAAGGTGGGTTTCGTCGGACCGACTTTGAAATTCAAACAATTAAAAATTACAACGCTGTGTAAATGAAATTTTAACTGTTTATACAATTGTAAAATTAATTAAGTAAATCAGGAAACTTGATTTGAAATTTTTGAAAACCTATAGACTTTCTGGAAAGTTTTAGGTTCTGGATTCGTAATTTATGTACAAAATCTTATTGAAATTGTTTCGTAACCATAAAAGAACATCAAATATCTGGGAAATTAAATTTTTAAATTTTTTAAGCTTTAACTTCCAATTCTTTTGTGTTAACTAAATTATCTTATACTTTTTAAGAGTTTAAAAATTTTAAAAATGAAACGACACAATTGAAAATTATATTTAATTTAATTTTACTGTTATTTTTCTCTTTTAACATCTTTAGTAAATTTAACTTATTTTTAACGTGCATATCAGTGAACTTGACTTATTAGAATTATTTCAAAACATTGGAGGACTGTAACTGTTTTCTTGCGTTAGCTTTAGTCATTTGTCCAAAAATGGGTATTCTCGCTGATTTGGGTGAGTCGATAAGCTTTACATTTTTCTATAATGATTTTTACTATCTTTTTTGTTTCCCTTTTTACTTGGGCCACGGCCTTCAAATTTCACAAAGTCTTCCAATTCTTTAGTTGACCACTTTCGGATAGAAGTCTTTATCCAATCCTCGTAAAGTGAGACATTCGTGTACACGCTGGGTTTTTCGGGATTGCAATTTCCTTCAACCTTGTTTCCTTTAGATTTTCGTCCGAAAGAACCAATACCATAAACCACATTATCAACCGTGAAAGGTCCTCCAGAATCGCCATAACAAAATACTGAGGTTTTTGTTTGCGATTTTAGACACAGTTTGCTGTTGTGGAAAAGAGTGCCTTTGTATTCTTCCACGCAAGCGACTAATGGAACTACCTTTTGGCTGGCCACTAGAAGCATTGGTGAAGCTTTTAATATTTCGGTAGCTCCCCATCCAAAGATCAATCCATGTTTGTTGTTAGCGGACGACAGTCGACTCGCTAATATCGCTGGACGAACTGAAGATTTAAAGTCAAAGGGCCTTCGAAGCCATAACAAAGCGATGTCGTTATAGCAGTAATGTTGTTGTTTTCCTCGACTTCCACAGGTTTCCGCGTAGTGTTCGTGGACCAAGTATTTATCGACAAACCTTCTATAAGCCTTTTGTTTTTCCAGCTTTAAGTGAACAACACCGGCGGTTACTTCGATCTTGGGTTTGGTTTTCATGTCCATGATGCAATGACCCGCTGTAAGGACTGTTTGTGAGCCAATAAGCACTCCCCCGCACTGATCCTTTGGACTTGCATCGCCTTCCACGTTATCAGTTTCGGTTAGGCTGAGATGCACCACGAAAGGGTACTTATTTTCATTCTGGACCCGCCATTTGCCATGATCTGATATAATTTTTCCCACCGGTGATCCACCGAAAATGGGCTCCGCAGTCACCCAAAAGAGGGTTTGCAACATACACAAAAGGAACAGCAACATTATGACTATCGCACTAACTAAATGAAAAATTGGGGCGGTTTAAATACTTATTTTGCAGAACTATAGGTTCTGGAATTCACTGCTGTGTACTATTCATGTCAAGTTTTTTAGATTATGCGACTATTTAAACAGGTGTCTTTTTGCACTTTGTACGTCTCGTTCTTCAAAGCGCGTGATTTCACCGAATCCACAAGGTCTTATTAATTATGGCATATGACAATTTTTTTTTAAAACAATATGCGTTTCAAAAAATGGGCGTAACCTATCTGTATTGGCATCCGGAAGCTTATTCATATTGTTAAAGAGGTGGATATTTGGATTTCTACTAGTAATTTGGAAACTTCATATTTTTCTTAAGTTGTTGACAATAATAATAGTATTTTACACATTTTCAGGCTCTAAGGTACAAATTAAATATTGTATATTAATATTTCAAGAATATTTTTCTCAACAAAATCTTTTCTGTTCTGTAGAGGGACAAAATAGTGCGATCTATAAATTATTCAAATAAATTATAAACCTGAAAGAGGGATACTTTTACAATTTGGACTGTATTTGGAATGCACACACACCATCTTTTTCAAATATAAAAGTGTAATTTTGAAAACATTTATTTAATGTGAATGCGCGTAACATAACGTGCTTTAAAGTTTGTGACATTAAATTATTTTATAAATTTTTAGTTTCTTCATCAATAAATAGATACATATAGGAATAATCATACAATGTCTACGAAATATCAGTATCATGCTGCTGCTTCAAATCCAAAGTGATGATATTTAGAAAAATTAAATTTTATTTCGGCTTTTGGCACATTTGGCATAATATATCTTCACAGTAATACATTTTAAACATTTAATAAATTTATTTTATATAAATTAAATTGTTAGGTGTAATTTTCCCTGTTGAACAAATAAACGACATTTAAACACCGTCGTAACGGGGTTCTTATTGAACATTAAACGTACCATAAGTCAATACCTTACAATGTTCAACAAAAAAGAGACGTTAGGCATATTTACACAAATGATTCAATCAAGTTAAACCCAGATGTTTTAACTTTCACTAATTCTTTGCCGCACTAAGCTTCTCAAAGTTTCTTTTATTAAGCAACGATTTAAATTTTCATCTTCAGTTGTTGGCTTTGTAGAAATGTTGTTGAGTTGTGTTTTTTTATTATCCCTGTTTTGTGGATTTAGCCCTCAAGGGACCGCAAGCCCAATTGTTGGAGGGCAGTTTGTAGGAAAAATTACAAACGTCAATGGGAAAATGATAGTGCAAAACGAAAATAAGTACCCTTATATGGTGCATCTTTTGTTGCTGACGAAGGGCCAAGCTGATGACGATGCAGATCAGTGCGGAGGCGTACTTATCGGAGCACAGACAGTACTTACGGCTGCACACTGCATTCTGAGCATAGAGGGGCCTCCAAGGATTGAAGTCACCGCTGGAGCGTTGCACTTATGGTTGGATCATGAAAAGGCTCAAATGAGACTTATGGACAAGTATCTAGTCCACGAGGAATATGTGGAAAAGTGTGATATTGGAAAGCGACGCTTTCATTTCTGTCGAAATGATATAGCTCTCATTTGGGTTGCGAAGCCCTTCAAATTTGGCCCTTCAGTGCGTCCAGCAATTTTGGCAAGTGGATCAGTAGTTTATAACCAAGTTGGAATGATTTTGGGATGGGGTAACAACGAAAAAGGAACCCCCTCAGTAATGCTTCGACAGGCTGAACAAAAAGTTGCTTCCCTGGCAGTTTGTAAAAAAGAGTACGGCGATACGATATTCGGCAACAGCAAATTATGTATTATTTCGGAATCAAAGACCTCTGTATTTTGTTACGGTGACTCCGGTGGACCATTTTCAGTTAATGGTGTGCTTCATGGCATCGGATCCTTTGGTCGAAACCAAAAGAGTTCTAAAAAAGAAGATTGCGATCCGAAACGTCCAAGTGTATACACCAATGTGACATATTTTGAAAATTGGATAAAGTCTGGTATTCGAAAATGGTCTCCCAAGGAACTGAAGCAGTTCGTGAGATTTGAAGGACAAGACAATTTATTTGGAATTTATTGGAATAAGCAAAATGCAGATATAAGAACTCATTTGGAACTCCCACAAGAGGATACTAATAAAAACAAACACAAACAAACAGCTAAATATCCCATAAAAATCACAAAAGCACCGAATATCAAGAAGCCTAATAGAAAAAAAAATTAAGTAAATCTTTAAAAAAAAAACCTTTTATTTATTTTATTGGTAGTATTATTGGGCAATTCTTTGACTGTTTTGGACTTGTTTTTAAAAATATATTATTTTGCAGACTATGTACATAAAACGTAACTGTCCAATAAACGCTACTATAACAATTCGATTATGACAACACTTTCTTTTCTGCAATCGGTAAAGTCATTATAAATTGTACTTTATATTATATTACCTTCTTCTCCTGTAAAGGATCTATTATTGTCTTACAAAATCAAGAAAATAATCTGCATGTAACTTGATTTGAAATTTCAATGTCTGAAAATACAGAAGAATTTTCAAGATGGCAGATTTTCTAATTTAATATAGGATGCTATTATGGAATATTTATGAAAATATATTATATAATTGTTGAGAATGTATGTATTTTATTTACATATGTATAATATTTTGCATTTAATACATTTTTAGGTACTAATTCTTTTCCTTTTCTTGGGCGGTATAATGGAACTCAAATTTGGAGCATCTATTGAATTTGGACGTTTTTTCCCGATTTTTATTTTTTGAGGCTGCTTTGAGGGTTCAAAACGTAATTCTTGAAGCGCCAGAGGCGACCAATTTTCTACGGTTCTCTCTATCCAATTTCTGTAGCGTTTCAAATCCGTATAGACAGTTGGGTTTTCAATAGCACAGACCTTTTTTCCAAATGAGGCTACTCCATACACAACACCATTAACCACAAATGGTCCACCAGAATCACCATGACACGAGGAGGAAGTTTTCGTTTCTGAAATTAGGCACAACTTGGGTTCGTCGAATAAAATATCAACGAATTCTCGGGTGCAGTGGGACAGGCCAGTTACTTCCTGCTCGGTTTTTCGAAGCACTCGTGAGGGCTTTCCAATTGCAAAAGCACCCCATCCTAAAATATCTCCCTTTATCCCAATTCCGGGAGATGTGTTGGACAGCACGGCTAGTTGAATGGAAGGAGTTAGGGTGAAAGGTTGACCAACACATAAGAGGGCTAAATCATTCAAATTATACTGAAATCCAGTTTTTTTAGATCCAGACAAACCCACGAAATTCGGATGAACTTGGTATTTGACCACTTGTCTCACTTGACCGACGTCCATGAATAAGTGAAGAACGCCAGCAGTAACCATTATTTTCGGATCAGTTTTCATATCTTTAATGCAATGAGCTGCAGTAAGTACCACTTGAGAAGCAATAAGCGTCCCCCCACACTGTTGGTCATTGGTCGGCTGATTTGAGTTCTTCTCGGACAGTCGCACGTATACCATAAAAGGGTAGGTATTTTCGTTCCTGATCACAATTCGATTTTCAATCCTTTCTAACCTACCCACAATTTGGCCTCCCATAACAGGGGCTGATACTCCCTTGGAGATCAACGAGAAGAATATATGTAATAATAAAAGTGGAATAGACTTCATTACTAATTAACTGATAATGTGCCTAAAATTCTGCTTATACATACATATATATATATGTATGTACATAAATTTGTCTATTAAGCACTTGCAATAATGTCGGCAAACAGTTATACAAATATTTATGACGAGAACTAAGAACACGTTTTTTAAAATATTTTAGCAGATGCTCAAATATTTTAGCAGATGTTTCATTGATTGACGTCCATGCTTCAGAGAATAAGCCACATGTGTATTATAACATATTTGTAAGTGGTTGGAGACAAGACAACACTTAAAATCAACTTTTAACTAATTACACTGATCAACATTTTTAATGTTCGTTTATTTCATAGTACCAGTGATAAATAATTTTAATAGTACTTTTTCTACATATTATGTATCTGGAAACTAAAATTTTCCATTACTTCACCTTTTTGGAGAAAAATAGTCTTAAACATAAAACAAATCGTATTTTGAACATTTTTGGAAGATAACCTGGCTGAAATGAAAGCCTAACTCCTTTTCTAAATATATTTATTAAGTACCACAATTCCATAGCTTGTACTAAACGTATTATTGGGGAAGTAGTTTTTCATAAGCGTGAACTAGTTGTGATTTTCATTCACCATTAATTGTATAAAGTAATCGGTTAACTGAAAAAAAAAATTAAATTAATAAAATATTTCGGCAAGTATTAAAACCTCTATAGTATTTTAATATAATAGTTAAAGTTTCAAATTCTTATTTGAGCCTTATTTGAAGTCGTAATCATGGAAAAAAATCCTATAGAAATGATGTATCACTTGGCCGGTGTAAAAATTAGTGTTGTATAAACTTATGATTTATTAATTTTTTCCCTTTAAACAATGAGAATCAGGAAAGTTAGATTTATTTTAAAAATAATCGTGATTACTTTTCCATTACATTTTGTGAAGATTTTCTTTTTTTTGTTTTCTCTTTGAACCTAGATAATTATTGATAAAGTGTGAAAGCGATATTCGTAATTTTTCAGCTTTTGAAGCTATTTTCAGAAAGGTTTTTTACTGTTAAGATACTTATAAAATGTTCATGCAAGTAACAAATTCAACTCAAAACTGCTGCATACTTCCCGGCTAATTTAATAACAAACTATGAAATCGTAGAAAAATATATAAAAAAATTATATACATATGTACGTATGAAAAAGTACTGTGGAAAATCTAAACTAGACAATTATTTATCTTCATATTTATGTGCAAGAGTTTGCAGGACGATTAGTACATAACAATGCATTTATTTTTTCTCTTACAATTGCGGACTTTATCTTAGATATTTTTATTTCACTTATTGAAACCCTTCTCTTGTATTATTAAGTCATGTTTTATTACTGTACCATAATTTATTTTATGAATCGAAATCGATTAAGAACTTAAAAAAAATTAATAAAATTACATTTTATATGTTATGTAGGTACCGACCCCAATAACTTTTATTTGCCTTTATGATATTATTTTAAAGGGAATCTTTGCTAGAAACTCAATACGAAGTTAAGTCACATTTAGATTCTTTCATTGTACATATACGCGTTTATTTACAAACAATAGGAGGAATTGTTGATAAAAATGCAAGCCTACCACACAAACTCAAAGCCAAGCCAAAGCCACGTTGTATTTTTGTTTGCCTCGTAAAAAAAAAAATAAAACATTCTTTGCTCATTGTGCAAATGCCGCTGAATGAGCGTTGTTTTCATAAGAGCAAATCTCCTTAAGATGCTACGTTTACACCCAGGGTTTACAATTTTAGCCATCGGCTCTCTCGGAAAGTACAATTTGTATTCGGAAGTATTCAGCAATTTTCAGCCCTACTTTGTTTTGCGCAGAGTTGGGTCGAATCTGGAGCTGAAGAACTGAACCATTTCCCTAGATGCGCCGGAGAGATTTTGTTCGCTTTGCCAGCTTAAAATCTGCAGTGGTGGTGGTTGATAATTGCGCATTAAAAAGAGAGTGAAACTCCGTAAACGGACTTTTTTGAGTTCTTTTCTTGTTTAATTTCCCTTCTAGCTGAGTGCGGGTGTAGGATCAGTTCTTCGGTCCAGAGGTCCAGTTCAGTCAAAGTTTAACGTCAGCAGTGATCATGCCCGAGTTTCATTTCGAGCAAATTATATGCCACCGTGAAAAGTTCAAGGTGGAAAGCCATTTGTTCCTCGACTTGATGCAGATTCAGGTTATGAAGGTGTATCCGGGGTGGACCGAGCCCCTCGAGCTGAGGATGTGCCAGGACTTCTTCGGCGCTGAGGAAATTTCCGTGGCCCTGTGGAGTTCCCAGCGACTGGAGCCCCATACCACGAGCGTGGAGCTGCGAGCTGACGGGTTATGCCGGATTGAAGCGAGAGGTGAGTTCTTTACTTTTTCAACGGTGATAAAGACCGCAAAATTGTGTTTTGTGTTTAGGGGCCGATATAAAAATTTATGGGAATCGCGTTTTTAAACGCAGCGAGGGCGGCAAAAGAACTGTTGCGTCGGATGACGACAGTTGCGTCTTATTGTAGATTTTCGTTTCTACAGAGCTTTGACGATTTTCCACTCAGGGAAGAACTCTGTTAAGTTTACGGACAAATTTTGAATTCGGTTTTCAAAGGAATTTTTAGTTGATTTTGATATTCGGATGATGCTTTGTTTAATTTTTTTAGTTTTGCTTAATAAAAAGTGTTTATTTCAAGTTAATTAAGTTTCATTATTCGCCTGCCCCTTTCCCCGTCCTAACCAATTTATTAATTACTTTCCTAGTGATCTAGCTTTTTGCAGAGTTGTTATTTATTGAATACGATTACATGCAGACTTGAAATAGATTTTTATTCATGTTGTTTATGTAATCTTAAAACGACTAAATTTAAATACTGTTCCAATAGCACACATTCAACTAAAACTTAAAAATGCGGTGCTGCTACATTAAAAAGTGGAACTATTAAGAGTTCCTTATACTCGTAGAACCCTAACAAGATTATTGAAAATACGAAATAATTGTAAGATAAATTCCAAATCATCGTTTACGATAAAAATTATATATTTACATACATTTTTCAGAAAAATTTATAAGCCGCGCCTGTTTTAGAAAATTCGAGGATTATTTTAGTCCGGGAGCCCGTGACATTAAAAGTACCGTCATCGTGGAAATAAAAATTTTTTGTGCAAATCGACGGTAAAGTTAATAGTTTCTTATTAAAAAAAATAATAATAATATTTTCATTTTATTAATATTATATAAACCATGAATAACTAGAATTTTTATAAAAGAATAATTCTTTGTGAATGAAATATTATATCTTTTTTTTTCTCATGATTATTTTCTTCAAAGAATAGATGTTATTATGCTGGTTTTTCTGTTTAAATTTCAGTGAAGTATTTTTAGAGATAAGCTTTACAGAACCATTTTAATTCCTGTTTCCCTTTGGTTGTTGAATATTTGATGATTTTGGCGGTTTTCCGGTGTATTTTTTTGTTGGTTTAATATGTACAGGTGGATCCTTTCGCTGTTTCTGTGGAAGTTTTTTATTAGGAGATTCATGTTCGCCATAATTTTTTGGATGTAGAGTAGGTTTTATGCTATCAAAGAAGACACCCGTCAAAGATTTCCCTTCGAACCGTACGAATTGCTTAAGTTCTTTGGGTGACCAATTTCGGATAGTGTCTTTTATCCAATTTTCATAGTGTCGTACATTCGTGTATACACTTGGATCCTCAGGAATGCAGTCATCTTTTAAGTTCTTCTTTCCTCCTTTCCGTCCGAAAGACCCAACACCATAAATCACACCATTGGATGCAAATGGACCGCCAGAATCTCCGAAACAAAATACTGAACTCTTTCTTTCCGAAATCAGACATAATTTTCCGGCATCGAAAATTACATCATCGTATGTCTTCTTGCATTCCGATACAGGAATTACTTTTTGGGTAGCCTTAAGGAGCATATCCGATTCAAACCCACTTTCAGTGTAACCCCAACCAAGTATAACTCCAACTTTATTCAGAGCAACAGATTTATCGCTCGCCAACACCGCAGGTTGTATAGATGGTGAAAATTTAAAGGGTTTACCAACCCAAAGCAAAGCAATGTCGTTGCGACAGTAGTGTTGTCGTTTTTTACCATTTTTACCATCACAAGAATCTACATAATTTTTATGAATTTCGTACTTTTGGACGAGTCTACTTTGGGCTTTATTCTTCTCGTATCTCATGTGAATAATTCCAGCAATAACTTCGATCTTCGGCGTGCTATACATTTCCATGAGGCAATGAGCAGCTGTAAGGACAGTCTGCGACCCAATAAGAGTTCCGCCGCAGGTGTCGTGGTTGTTTTCCTCGCCCTTCTTCGGAACCGACTCAAGAATTCGAAGACGAACCATAAAAGGGTATTTATTTTCATTGATAACCATAATTTTGTTTTCGAAAGTCACTACGTTGCCGACAGGCACACCCCCTACAATTGGTTCTGCGGTGCATGATGCACCTATTGCACATAAAATATATAATCCAAAAAGGTAAACTGATCCCATCTCGAATAAAATAATGACTGGAATCCTAATTAAGATTATCTGCCATTTATTCAAAAAGGGTAAACGGCGGAACAGAGGTTCGGCGCAGTTGTATAAATTTAATCAAATTTTATTGTAATGGGTCTGTCTTGAGTTTGAACAAATGTTTATTAGGTGATAACTGATCATTTGTATGTGCTAGAGCTAGACAACAGCGCTTCGGTTGATTCGCTGTTACATCAAACAACTCTACCATTCAGATAGAAACAGCAACGTACCACAAAACCACAGTGAGAAATAAATCGTAGTTAGATCTATATTCTATATGCAGTAAATAACGTATACCATGACAAAAATTTCAAAAGACAATAGCATCAAAGAATTGTAATTATAATAGTTGTCGGTGAGAGGGAAGGACTTACATATATATTTAAATAAACGCAAATAACAAACATTATGTATCTATGTATGTATGTGGTATCAGCCGATTCCCACATGTACATATGTGTAAATATAAATGAACAGAAAGGCTTAGCAGGGCAAGAATCAATTCTATACTTTGTGAAGTGAAATATGTATATGTTATGTACATTAATAAACAAGTAGATTATATTGTGTTTTTTAAGTAGATTTTCGAGGTTAAAAAAGCAATGTTTGAGCTTGACAATTTCCAATACTAAAGTTCAATTTACATAAATAGGTAACTCTATATGAAGTTTTTTTTAATTAATCCCTTTCTTGGAATTTTAATTTTACCGAGAGTTGCAAAATCTCTTTAATTTAAGAAATCTAGATATCCGATGTTTCATTCAATTATGATTTTATGGTATCTATGATGGTTGAATTCAGATGAAACTTTGTTCACACTTATATGTATGTTTTGCATTTAAAAAATATTGTTCCCTTTCTAATTTTCTACAGAAGTATCGTATAAAATTGGTGTAATCTTAAATATGTTTAAAACTTAACTCATACTAGGTAAAGCAAATCTCAAGTTTTATGACTTGCTTGACTTTCAAATGTAAAGTATAAGTGGTATAAGAATTCTAACAACAACTTATCCAAAGAAAAATTACGTTTGATCATCGTTGTTGGAAATTTTATCGAATTTGTCGTATGAGTTTCCCATTGGTTAAACAGAAAAACGGTTAAGAAATTTTAAATAAATTGTTAGTTTTATCATACATATGGTACATACATATGTACTCAGGCGTTTTATTAAAAGTTGAATGTTCCGTTTAGAAAAAGTATTGCAATTTAAATTCCAAATCAATTATGTATGGTCTTTATAAACAAAATATATTGTTCTCTAGCCCTTCCATAAAATTTTACCACGATCTTCGATTTTTCTTTTCACCTTCAAATTTCAACTGTTTGAATTCCTGAAGAGACCACGCTTTAACGGTGCTCTTTATCCAATTTTCGTATTTCGTCACATTAGTGAAAACACTAGGGTTTTGCGGATCGCAAGCTGTTCGGCCAAAAGATGAAATTCCAAGCACTACGTCATTAGATACGAAAGGTCCTCCAGAATCACCATTGCAGGCTGTCGAACTGAGTATATCCGAAATGAGACATAATTTCGTTTCGTCGAATATAATATTAGGGAAATATGTTTTGCAACTCGAACGGGGAATTATTTTATGCTTAGCCTCACGTAGCATAGATGACGACTTTTGATTCTCAGTTTGGCCCCATCCGAAAATAATTCCGTGTTTCCTATCCGGTGATTTCTGACTTGCTAAAGTAGCTGTTTGAATAGCAGACGAAAAAATAAAACGTTTTTCCAGCCACAGCAAAGCGATATCATTTTGACAAAATTGAAATTCGTTGTTGTGTTGTCCACAGGTCTTCACATAATTTTCATGGACTTTATATTTCTCTACGCTTATTATCTGGCTTTTCTGCAGCCATAAATGAATTCTTCCAGCGGAAACTTCAATCTCGGGTTCGCTGTTCATATTTTTAATGCAATGGGCTGCTGTTAGCACTGTTCTAGCACCAATTAAGACACCTCCGCACTGCTTGTCCCTCATCCCTTCGGTTGCTTCTGTTTCGGTGAAACTAATATGGACCACGTAGGGATATTTATTGTCACTTTTAACCACCAGATTATTGCCAACCTTTTCTACTTTTCCTACTGGATGTCCCCCGATCAGAGGTTCTGGTTCTGCAAACCCTTTCAAAATGAGTAAAATTAAAAGGTACGGCCCAAAGAGGTGATTTGATGCCATCGCTGCTAACTTTAAAAACTGATAATTTTTTGAAATATCTTTGCCTAATATATGTATGATGAGTATGTACGCAAGTTGAATGTGCTTTCGAACATGTCCATTCCACCTGTGTAAGTTAAATAGAATCGAATAAAAACACTTGCCCTACACGTGTTCTGAGAACAATCGCATTTTTTTCCGATTGTAAACAAAATTAATTTTCGCGGACCTGAGCTTACATGTTTAATCCTCAACAAGGATGTCTTTTTGGATTCCTCGCTTAATACACATTAAAATAACCAATATATACTGTTGATGAATTTGTAAAAGAACATAATGGCTTTGCAAGTAAATTCAATCAGTGTTGTAAAATTACTAATATGAAGGAACTTGAAGTTTCCAGCCTTATTTTTCAATTCCATAAAATTCAAATCCATTCGGAACGTAGAATATTTAGAAGCACGCTGCCCTGGAGGTGTCGAAGCGTTCTACTCTTGCTCATCTTTTTAAACTTTTCTTTCAGCCAATATCGATATGACAATATATCAATTTTAAAGCAAAGTTTTACCTATGAAAGAAAGAATCAGAAGAATCCTAGCTAGTTTTGTGTTATGAGGAAACGGATCTATGTAAATCTGTTACAGTCAAAAATCATGAAATATTTTTTTTATATTTGGTATTTCTGCTAGTTACGTAAAATTAAAACAACAATGATTTAAACAATAGTTCGAAACGTTAGCAATTTTTTCAGCCCTCATAAAATTAAATTTTAGGCGGTACTCTTTGTATAATGAAGTTTTAAAGATATATAAAGATATAAGAAATAAAACCTTAAAAATACTACACTAAACTTTTCTTTTATAAAAATTAAATATAATTTGGCGGTATCAATAAAAAATTATGGCTCTACAAAACAATACTAAAATAGGCTGCGCATAAGATATGCTAGTAGATAGGTTTTAGCATCAACATGAATCTCTGAGTAAGTGTTACGACGGCGAATAAGTGTTTATGCTTACATTGCATTCTTTTTTCCAAAGAATTATCTGGAGAGGTCTTATCTTGAAAAAATAATACATATCTATGGCCCAAAGTAGCGATCAGCACTTTTCTTCGTTCGGCTTGAAGATCATTTTGGGCCCTGAGCGCCAGAGTTTTCACGATGTTGTTAACACATGAACTAGGTCCATGCGAGGTTTCTGTGGTTACCGTGGGCTCTGAATTTCACTTGCAGAAAATTGTCGTTGGATTTTCGGAAGCGGAGTGCCTTCTTACCTTGGCCCTTAGGAAGCCAAAAGTTTAGGAGTTTAGGAGCCTTCTATCAATTGTGGCAAGGATTTTTCAACTGCAGGTTGCCGTTGCCAAGTTGTGAGTGGTCTTCCAGGGCAGGGTTACTGGGAAAGTCTGAATCAACCGAAGGAGTCCTTCCTTTTCTTTTTGCCAATACCTCAATACAATGTGTTTATTCTAAATAAAATTGTGTCATGTGTTTCACTCATGCGTATTTGGTTTAAGTTATTGTTGTTTGTTTGCATTTGGAAGTGAAATTTATGTGTGTTTAGATATCATTTCTAGTTTGGTTTTGGCATATTAGTTGGTATTCTATATTTTTGAAATTCCTTTAAGTATTACCAAACAATCATATGAAACAAACAACATATCAAACAGCAACTCAGAATCGGAAAGAACCATACAAAAAAGCACAAATTATTTTGTATTTTATGAAAAACGTGAAAGGCACTGCTATAAGATTATATGGGTCTTAAATCTGTCTGAGAGGGACGAGAGGAGATCTATTTGATCAACGCTACATACTGTTGGCTTTTCGCATTGCTACTGTTCGCATTGCATTGCATATATTGACGTATAATATAATATTATGTTATATATGTCTGTGGCTGAACCTATATATAATATAATAGTATATCATTATAGTGTAAAGTTCGTATGTAGGAAACATTTTATACGAACACAAGAACAGTAAATCATTTATATTTCAGTTCATAGTATATAACATAATAATGCAATCGCTACCTGGAGCTGTATCATTGTACTAGTGTTGAATAAATATATAAAGATAGAGGTTGAGGATAGCATAAATAAAGCTGTTTGGATGGTTTGTAGCGCCGTTAGTCAGTGCATATCTTACCTTACATCTTCTGGGAAGCGACCAGTAATTATGGAAATATTTGTTATATTAAGTTGTCCCAAATGCGGGAATGAGATCAAATTTACTAGAAGACACGATGCAATGTTTCAATTTTATTGTGACATATGCGGATCATTAATAACATATGAGACAACATAGGTTGTAAATTATCAATCTATGTGACTCATATTACTATACATAGGTATTCCGCGATATTAGTGTCAGATTTAATCATGTTGTACGCTAAAACCCTATTTGTTAATAAAAAGTTTCAAGTGCCCAACGATTCCGACTTTTACTTACGACATATAGTCACTTTGGATTTGCAATCTCGGTTCTGCTCTGGTTTTCAATTGTTACTTCATCATCAGGGAGAATCTTCCCCAATATGGTGCACTTCTAAAGTCGAGCCCGACATTCATCACCTGAAAATTAAGCTTGATGGAGGGACAGCGGTTTCTTCTTACGGTAAGTTTTTTACTTTTAAAGCTGCTGAGTCCTCAAAAACTGAAAATTTTGTTTAAATTTAGGGATCATAGCAATAGTGGGAAGGATGATTCCCAAATCCTCAGACTTCTGTTGCAGATTTTAGATGGCTCCCAGTGTCAATCAATCAAGAAGAAAAATTATTTTTGTACTTTAATCGTTTTTCTTTAAATATGTATATCCATATAGTACACACTTTTGAATAAATTTCACTTTATAAACAACTCTGATTTAATAAACATAAATATGTTGCAATAACTAAGAGTCGAGTATTGTCATGCTATTAATACTAGCTAAATTAAAAATTTTATCTACTATATTCTCCTTTCATTAAATATTCCACTTGAATCAATTTGGAAGAAATTGAGAGGCTGAGTCAGCTATTCAAAAATTTGTGCATATTATTTCTATTTCACTTAGTTATATCTACGGAAAAAAGAGCACTTACAAAACATACTTTAATTTTTGTGTAATTTTATTTGTTATTCTTGCAAAAGTTGTTTTTCCCATAATTACTATATATGAGTTATAAGTGCACTGTACATTTCAGTATTTTGCGGAATTGAAATTTAATGCAATACGGTTTCTTCCACTTTTATTACGTTTGGACATAGATAAACAGCTTTGTTTTTCATTGCGTTGCATAGCATATTAACTTGCAGAATTAAATACATATTTTTTATACATTTGACCAACACCACAGATAATTATTCGCAATATGTGTTATCTTTGCCAGTTGAACATAATGGTCACAAAAAACCATGCCATGAGCAACAGAGTCTGATAAAAGAATAAAAAGACTTCTAATAAAAGATAAACATATGTATGTATGTACGTTCTTCAGTAATTATTATCATCAGTCTGTTTTTCCGGAAGTTTTTATTCATGGTGATTTACATTACGCAGAATATTTTACCATTCCTTCGGTTTATGATTTTGACTTGGAATATATCGTCATTGACGACATATGTATTTACATAGGTGCACAATCTAAAAAGTTCCATTGTGTCTTATCGTCGACGTTGCAAAAATGGAAAAAAATTCGCGACTGCTTCCAAACTAAAGCTCGTATCCAAAAATGATGTTCACTCACGGTTACCATAAGAAGTTCTCCTTTTAATTAATAAGACTTGTTAACACTTCTTCGAACAAAGAATATAAAATTTTTGAGTTCAAGTCGATTCCAACTTGAGCCAAGCTTGAGTTACATATGTATATACATAGGTGTAATTATAGTTTAAGTCGGCTTAAACAAATAAGAGAAATCTTCTACCATTATCGATTCTGGGTAGGTGCTCTGGGTAAGAGTATCTAGCCAGGTACATATGTGTATCTATCCCTAAAGAAAGTCGAATTTGGTCGTTAAAATAATTTATTCCTAACCTATTTACAACAAAAACAGTGAAGCGGCAATCACTTCTTTTTAATATCAACTACCCTTAGAGGTACCCGGAATACTTTAGCTTCTGCCACCCTGCGAGTTCCCTCTGCATCTGGTTGTAGCTGTTCCGAAGCCCATACGTGAAGTAGAGCACGAGACCTGAAAAGAATTGAAAATAGTTTTCGTGTTGAGTTGAGTCAATCCGAGGTACGTTACCTGTTCCTTAAGTAAAACAGTAGTCATGCAGTTAGTAAGACCAGAGGACTTGAAATAGTCTAGCAATAAGTAAATTAAAGGAATTATTTAATTGTCACAGGTCTAAGGCTCTGCTGTGCTTCGTCTATTGTTGCAGGGTGCAGTTTAGGAACTTGGATTTCGTCTGCGCTGTCTCTAGGACCAATTGACTGAAGTACGGTGGTGAATTGGATTTTGAAGTCTTTAGAGTTTGCATGAGGGTTTCTAGCAACTAGTTGTTCGTTTGTACTTTCGTCAGTTGTTTCTGCAGGTGAATTTGAATTTTGTACCGAATCCGATTGAACAGAAAGAAATAAGTTAAGTTTTGTGGTTGTTTTCGGTTTTAAGGCAATATTTTTGTAGCAAGGACCTCTTTTAAGCAGTTCTTCAAGTTTCTTTTTGAAAGAAATTGGCTCCGATTCTTCCGTTGGAGGAGGTGTTTCAGGTTGGGATATGGGTTTAACTGGCTGTTCTGGTTGTGTTTTAATAACAGCATCCAAAGCAGGTCTCCCTTTTGTTTTATGGTGTCTACTACTAACCGTGTTGTAAAGTATAGGATCGAATTTCGGTGGTTTTGGAATATGATTTTCATCGTTTTTATTTTTGTTTAAGTCATTAGTTATTTGTTCATCTTCATTTATTTCTAAGTCAAACAGCAGCGAAAGATCGGGTTCGCTTTTCGAAGGTTTTAATTTTGAAAAAGACGAACTTTCAATACTAACCGGCGGAAGTTTTTGTTGCGAAATGCTGTTTTCAGAAGTATTATTTGTTTGTTTAATTGGTTTTGAAACTGTGGGTTGGGCAGCTAATAGCAGATTAAGTTTTGCCTTGAAACTCTTTGAATGTATGGCGTCTTCTTCATGTGATTTATCGGATGTCTGTGAAGATTTTCGCCGCGGACTGTCAGAATCTCCAGTAGTTATTTCTAGTTTGCCTAAATTGTCACTACTTTTTGAATGCACTAGATGATTGGTATTGTTTTCTATTTTTGAAACATCAACTTCCTTTTTAATATAGTCAAACAATTCAGCTAAACCTTCAAAATGGTCTTCAATTTCTTCTTTATTTTCAATAGGCTCCACCACTTCAACTTCTGCTTCAGCTATTGTACTATCTTCGCTTTCCAAAGTTTCTGCTGTTACTATCTCTTTATCTTCTTCAACAGTCTTCAAATCTTGTACGGTAACAATGCGCTCCTCTTCGCTTAACTCTTCAACTGGACTATTTCGGTCAATTTTAATACCTCTGTTGTCGACTATATTTTCCGCTTCTTCTTCTTCTTTTACTATAAAGTAAGGACTGTGCACCATAGCCACAGTAGAAGTTTCAACAAAAGACGGAATCATTTCAGAATCAACCGATGTCTTTCTGTTAAAATCGTGATAGTACCCTTCCGTGTCTTCAATCTGCAGCACATTATCGAGGATTGCTATAACTGATTTTGGGTCCTCCTCATCTTCAGTCTGCTTTATTTTGTCTGATTCTTTACGGTCCGATTCTTCTATAAAAAATACTTTTCCGTTCGAGTTCTTCACTTCCTTCAGAGTGCCGGCTACTTCAGCAGCTGGCAAAATTTCATCTAAGGATTGTTTTGGGGATGGTGGTTTGATGCAGATATCATTTTCCGACATTTCATTTCTCATTGAAAGTGATGTAATCGTGCCGTTCAGCCTGGGCACATATTCTGATGAATATTTATTGATCTTTCCATTTTGGAATAGAGCTAAATGGGCTTTTACTACATCGAAATTTCGAACTTCAGTGTTATTGTACATGCAGACGGATATCAGGTATATTGGGAGGCCTGTTAGTAAAATATCGGATATATAAAGACATGCATTTTACCCTTGCCTAGTTACGTTGCTATTAATAATTTACTTTTTTTTTGGACGCGCCAAGCGTAGTTCATCGTAATTGTATTCAAATTATTTTTCTATATTTTCATATTGGTTAATTTTATTTTACATTAATAATTTATATATTATGATTGCTATCGCTCGACGTGGCGGCCTAGATTAAAACTGTTTAAAGCTAGCATACAAGATGAAAGCAATGTTTTCGAAATATCAACTTATTGGAAGATTAAAGTATTATATAATGTATAAAGTACGCTCACCCATTGCCATCCAGACGCCGAATCTGATCCAAGTATAAATGTCCAACTGAAGCATAAGATAAATATTCACAAAAATACTGATCCCTGGAATAAGTGGAACGAGGGGAACCCTAAAACCTGCATTAACTTTTTCTCTAGGCTGGAGAGAAATAGCTAATAAAATCAGTAGTAGTAGGGCTATAAAAAGCCCCAAGAGTCCTATTGCCCAAGATTCTAAATCTCTTATCTCTTCCCGAGCATACATGACAATTAAACTAAAACTTAAGCAGAAAAGACCTGAAAGAGATATCTGTTAATTTAAATAATAAAGTCGAAGGAAATAATATCAATTTACAATATAACAATAAAAGTATTTCAACTATTCGTGAAGACAAATATGTCGGCTTTCTAAGACGTTTTAAATTGAAAAGTTGCAGAAGAACCGATTTGCAAGTCGCTCGGTTTCGTGTTCCAGCCAAAATGCTTTCTTCAGAGAGATCCATGTCAAATTCCTTTACTTCATTTTCATTAGGCGTAAATCTATGAGAAAACATTTTATATTTTTGGTCAATAGTACTAAAATAGTATGAAACCTTAGAATTGTTATTGAAACTGCTACAACTGTGTAAGCCATTAATGTTCCAATCGAGAGCATATTCACCAGTTGTGTGAGATCGAAAATAGCCGCCATTAGTCCTTAAATGTACAATCTAAGATTTTTTAATTAAACATAATTTGGCAGCTTTACCAGTTAAAAAGGCTGCCCAAATATTCCCAGCTACAGGTGTATTAAATCTTGGACTGATATTCCCTAAATGCCGAAAAATTAGCCCATCCTGTGCCATAGCGTAGATGATTCTCGGTAGAGGAAACATAGCTCCAAAAAGACTAAATCAAATGTTTTATCTGTATGAGAGTATAAGAAAAGTCGCATTGATTTGATATAAATACCTAGCGATTAAACCAATCATTCCACCGATTGTAACGATCCATTTAGCAACAGGCCATTGAATTTCTTGAAAAACAAATGGAAGTGGAGCGTCAACATTCTAAATTTTTGTAGATAGAACAATTTAGTTAATGTATTAAAACGAATAAAGATTGAAAAGGAAAATTACCTGCAAATAATATGGCCACATTAGTGTAAGTACTGTTGATACTCCGAAATAAGATAAAAATATAATCAAGAGAGAAAAGAGGATCGCTCTAGGAATTGATCGTCTTGGGTTTTTAACTTCTTCCCCAGTTGTTGCGATGCAGTCAAACCCAACAAATCCAAAGAAGCAAGTTGCGGCTCCTCTTAGAGTACCTTCGAAACCGAAAGGAAAAAATCCTCCAGAACCAACTATGTAGGGTTCTTTAACTTCTTCAGGATCGATCTTCCAATTGTGAGGATCAGCTGAGTGTAGAAGATTATATTTAATTTTGCAGGTTTTTTATTTCGTTTCTTGCATCAAATTTGTTGCAAACAAAAAAAGGTGTGAGGATTAGCCACAAGATCTAATCTTTATGGCTGCCTTTTAGTTTCATTGGTTTCTCGCTATGACTCTTTTACATAGAAATACAACAACATACATATTGATCCAAACGAAGAACCAAATGAAAATATAAAACCCAAACGGCAACTAAGCAGTGATTCTCTCTCTAATATATAATTGTAAAACTCTAAGAAAATACTGTATGTTATATTCCTACCATTGATTGATCCAGCAATGATTACGAAAAGGATAATTGCAATGTTTAAAATTGTTAAAACATTGTTGATCATTGTTGATGTGTGTATCCCAAAAGCCAGACTTACTAAAAGCATAAAAACATACCATTAAAATTCCTTGGTATCTACAAATACTTACTTCCAATAATAAAAGCAATTGAAAACGCAAGGAAGTCAAAATAAGGCCCCATAAAGTCCCAATTGATGGGGGTCGTTTCCAAAAACGTCGTCTTGAGTGTGTCGTTGATAAGCGTATCAAGATAAAGGCTTAATCCCCGTGACACACTAGCGGATCCAATGATATATTCAAGAATGAGATTCCAACCGATGATAAAAGCAGCAAATTCACCTATGCAAACATAGGTGTAGATGTAGGCGGAGCCGGCCTTGGGGACCCTCGCCCCAAATTCAGCGTAACATAGGCCTGAAGTTGCCAAAATTAAAGAACAGAAGCAGTGCAATACTTTCAATACCAGCCAATAAAGACGCAACTGCGGCGATTGCGAATGATAGGACCACCGATGGTCCGGCTTGATCCTTGGCCACATGACCCGCCAGCACATAGACGCCCACTCCTAAGGTTGCTCCGATTCCTAAAGTTGTTAAGTCGAACGTTGTCAGAACTCGGTTAAATTTATTATCTGTCTCGTGATCTTCTTGAAGGGTTTTACGTCGCGTAAGAACCTTCCAGTACGACATAATGAGCTCTTAATTTTGGATTTATTTTTACCTGGAAAATATTTATATATTATAGTAATTTTTGGTGTTATCTTTTAATTATCTAAATGCATTGCTTGATATTATATAAATGTATAAATATTTAAATATTATTAGTTTTCTAATACCTATTAAATAAAATTGTTGATATTGTTTAAAATTTTAAAAATATACAAACATTTTGTTATATAATAAACTTTGGACTTTAAGAATCCCTGTCATAGACTTGAATTTTTAGAATTCTTTAAAAATTTCTAAGAATTTATTATGGAAAAGTTTGGTTTTTTTTATCGGTAATAAAAATACAATTTGTATAACAGCCCCAAAAAAGGAAAAGTTTTTTAATCAGGTAGGGGTCATCTAATAAAAAACAATAATATTTAAAAGACAACAAAATAATTGTTATGTTAAATTTTAATAAAATCTATTTTTGTGTAGAAAATAAAGATAAAAAACAGTTATAATCAAGAAAATTAATTGCTGTAGGAATATTCGTTCTTCATCTTTTATTATGATGTATTTTTTTTACCCTCTATTTCCACCGCATTCCTAATACGTTTGATTAAAAACTTAAAAACACTTTTGCGTTCTGATAAAACGACCTTGGCCTACTTTATAATACTGAATAAAAAGAATTAGGAAATGAAATCATCAATAAATAATCATTTTAAGCAATTTTTTGTGAGATTTATTCAACGAAAACAAAATATTCAGCCCAATTGCCCGCCAAATTCCTCCATTTCCGATAATGTTCCGGTTTAACCCCGGTGTATTATATCATTATTAAAATAATGCAAAACGAAGAAGAAAGATGTTGAGCAAAAAAAATGAAAAGTAATTAAGCCGTATCTACATATGTTTCGAATATTTTGGATCAGAATTAAGCTAAACGCGCCTTTGAATGAGTTTAGCATTCTTATAATAATAATTGCGTTACCACGCAATGCACTTTCAAGTGGCAAAACTTCGAAATACATTTCGTACATAATACTTTTAAATAAAAGTCCTTCCAACTGTTGATATAATAAATTTTTTTTAAACAAAAAGAAGAGTATATATGTATAATCACAAATTCAATAAAAGAATTCATAGAAAACAACTGAATCAGCATTTAATTTGACCAGTCGTCGTATCTTATCGAACCTTATCACCCTACAATTTCTTTAGCCACTAAGCCGGATGATCTTTTGGCGGTAGTCAATTAAAAACAAATCGAGGCATTTTCAATTAATTGATAATACAAAATTTATTTCCTACTCAATTAGAAGATATGAAAATAATTACAACTATGCTGAAAGCGAATTAGAACGCGACCAACTTTCACTTTGGTTGACTTTCAAAAAATTTCAAAATGCGTACGCCAAAAAGTAGCATATTTCATTACAATAATTCTTTCATTTACGATAACTTGACGTTATGTTGCACATCTACAAGGTCTCAAGATTAATTACTGCAGGTATCTAGTAAAATTCAAATAATAATTTCAATATTGTGATTCAATTAAGGTATGTATATGAAAAAATGCTCTTTATTTTTTTATATTGAATATGTCTCATACATAAATTAATTTTTTATGAATCTTATACCTTCCGTTTTATTTTTAATCCTGTGATTATTTGTTTTTTCTGAATTTTGGAACCTCACTACAATTAGCGCGATAGTTTTCGTATAGCTCTTTCCTTCTGAATCTAGTTATTTTATAGTAAAACGATTTTTGGATAAAACATTCCAATATTAATTTAAACAGGGTCTTTTCGAAAATCTCGCCTCTTTTAATTTTACTACCATACATTTTCCATTTGTAACTATCTAAAAGATCTGCAGAAATTCAAAACATTTAACATTAAAAAATAATATTTAGTGATTTATTTTACAAAACAAATTAAGTACATATTATTTTATTTTCAAACTTCACTTATTTTGAAACCGATGTTTTTTAAATTATTAATTAATTATTATTTTAAAGTAGGTATGTACATGCATAGAATTTATATACAGAGTCACATTAATAGACGATGTAAGGATCTTAAAGAGAACATTTTCAAATTTCTATGATAGAACTGCTTTTAAAATTTATTGGCGATTTGTTCAAAATCCGTATCGCGTAATGAAGCTTAAAATGATGGAAAAGGAGGTTTCTTTATTTAAATTGTTTATTAGATCTAGTCAAAGACGTTAATTTCATTTACGTACTCGTAAAAAGTAGGCAAATTTTTTAAATCAGTTTCTTTGGCGGTTTATTAAAAGGAATCACTCGAATTTTCAACGTTGTAACCACGTTCCTAGAAATTTAAACTAATCGAACTTAAAATTTTTTTGCATATTTTTGATAAAATGTTGTTATCCTGTGGTTAAAGTAATAATCGTCCTATGCTGATCAAATAAATTATTTATTTATATAATAGATTGCATTGTCCTGTTTCCCATACATAACAGAAGAGCTCATAATCCTTTCAACTAAAATTCCATGCTATTTTAATATCTTCATATAACTGGCGGTGAAAATGTTTGAAATAGCTTTAAAACTCACTTGTTATTAAAAAACATTATAACAGAGAAGTAAACTAGTGGCCAGAAATGAGGTGATAAATCCGATTAGATAAGCATAGTAATTGGTACTCTTTCGTATACTTTACAACATTCTTCCTTACGACCAGTCGATTTTGATTTACGAACACTTTACTGCTCGATTAATCAGCAAACCGAATACAAAGAATGCGATGCGGACTCAAAGATATTAATAAGCACGCAGGAACGCTGATAACACAAGGTATCTCTGGCTCCAGATATCTCGTCACTATAGTGTATTTTTTATTTTTTTAACAAGTGGACGTGTAGTGTGTACTTACAACTATCTAAGTAATGATAACTCTGTCTCCCTCTATCCTTCCAGCGAGATAGTGCAGAATGTATCACTTAACGAACTTTTTCAAATCCACGAGCAACACAAAGCGTTACACAATTTCGAGAAATGCCGAAGCTGTGGCTGGACCGCGACCTGAACAGATACTGGTTTCAAGCCAAGGAAAAAGACGAGATGCTCCCGGTTCGGTTGATGCGAAATTGTGCTATCGTTTAAAGATTTTTTAATACTTAAAGCGTTTATCTGCCGCCTTAACTGTTGAAAAAAAATGACCACAATAAAAAATAACTAATTCTTTTTTTATTTTTAATTTTTGAGGTTGAAAAAATTAAAAAAATTATTAATCGGTCTGCGTCAGAGTAAGTGAATAACACGCGATTGTCCGGCTGATGGATAGGCCAAAAAATTTCCTTGTACTCGAACACACCGAAATGAGTAATCCCCTCAACGTGAGCTATGAATGATTCCGGGGGTCGATGGTAAGAATTAAGAGCTCCGAGGAGTTTATCTGTCTGGGTTTGCCCCTTTTCTGTCGGAGCAGACAGCCTGGAAAGTTTTCCTCCTTAGATAGTTCCAGAATACAGGACAAAGTCACTGAATAAATTGTTCAAAGAAAGTTTTAGGGCGAGCTCGTTTCACTAGTGAACCCTGGAGAACCTCCTCGGCGCCTTATCAGCCCCAGCGGCAGCATCTTATCTCCGTTAGTAAATGAGTAACGTTTCGCGAGGTTTCACGTACACGGGATAAATAAACTTTTAATTTGAATGCAACCATCGGACACACAATTATTAACAAGTAGTTTAAACGAAAACGAGTTTTGTTCGGTTATATACTGTCCTAGGGACCGACTCCCCGAATAATGCAATCGTGACTGAGCTCTAGAGCCTAAACAGCCTACTTGAGGGATGGTGGTGGTGCAATCATCACTAAAACATTGGGCAACCTTATCAGAGATCGACTTAAGATAATTTTATGCTTGAATTTCACGACAGAGCTGTGTAGAAGTAATTAAACTCCTTATCAGGTGATTGATAACAACCCAAGAGTTGTTCTATTGGCAGAAACAATAGAAACGCTCGCAGCAATATCTCTAGTTTGCCCCGTCATTCGGCAAGAAAACTGGAACCACACGCTATATATCATTTTTTATATCTAAAGAAAGCGATATGCTGCTCCTCATTAAAAAAACAATTAATTGGGGAACCGTTTTTCAATATAGAAATAATGACAAAAATACATAAATAAACCAGAACAAAAAAGTACATACAAAAAATGAAGTAAACAAATGCTATAAAAATTGGTACATTGGTGCAGGAGGAACAAATAACCATTTTTTAAGGAGAGTGCTTGTTTATCAAGGTAAACCAAGATTTAAAAGCATTCTAAGTGTTTCGATCCGATCCTCATTTAAATCTTTCTGAAAATATGGAGAATCAATCAACCAGTAGAATACAAAATAGTAAAAAATTGAATGCAACTCTTCTCATAAATGCAAGTTGTGCTTTTGAGGATAAAGTTACACCTTCTAATTTCTATATGACACAAACGAAAGAATTTTCATGTGAAACAATTTATTGCTAAAATCGTTACATACTATCTCACGTTAGTTTTTACAAAAATATTAATTTCCTGCAACTGCTTGAGCGATATCTGGCTTAATTTTGGGAGCTCTATAGTCGTAATCAGCAAATGTTGGGTTCTCCTGGATGAACTCGTAGTAAGACTTCGTGAGTCTCAGACATTCCTCAACAGACAATTGAAACGGTCTCATTAAAGGATCTACATCAGCGACATAATATAATTGCTCAATGATTCCATCGCGTTCTTCCTTAGGGAATAGAGTCCCAAAACCTCTTCTATTGTATTTTTGCCGCATAGAAAAGATGTGCCGGACTACCTTCTCAACAATTTTAAAAGGCAAGTCAGTTTTGGGTTGCTTCAAGGGAACGAGCCTCACCACACCCACATCAACTTCGGGCTTTGGGACAAAGGCTTTCCCGGATATTGTAAATTTGTAATATGGAGCAGTCCAAATCTGGGACATCACCGATAAGCGACACCTTTGGGTACTGCCTAAATCGGCGCAAATCCTCTCAGCTACTTCCTTTTGGAAGGTAAGGGTTACTGAAGTATCTATGCGGCGGAAAGCGCCTTGACGCAGAGAAAGATCGTCGAGCCAATTGATTAGCAGCCTTGTTGAAATAGCGAAGGGAAGGTTACCTATTAAATGAAGTCGCCTAGAATCGTCTGCAACCTGCTCGATAGGAAAGCGAAGTATGTCCCCATGGTGAATCTGCACCTCCGTCCCAAGCGGTTCAACACATTCCTTCAGCAGTTCTAATGTTGGGAAAAACCTGGTGTCCTTTTCAACTAGAATAACTCTCGAAGGTAATCGCCTGAGAATTGAACGTGTGATCCCTCCTGGTCCTGGACCAACCTCTAATACAACATCATCGCTGCTTATTTTTCCGGCTGATTTAACTATTTTGTCTGTTAGTCGCTCATCCATGAGGAAATTTTGACTGAGTTGTTTGATAGCTTGTAACTTGTATAACTTAACGAGATCTCTAATAGTAGGAAGTGGCGGAAGGCGCAGCGCACCTCTACCGACTATCGCAACCATTTTTCCTTAAGCTTGGTTAGGTCTTTCGATTTTCTTGGGTTCCTCGAAATCGTCCAAGAAGTTCTCCTGCCTCACGCTCAGCATGGAATACGCGTAAATCCCAAGGACACCTGCTCCTAAGCAGCAGGCAGTTATAATATTATTTCGACGCACCCTCTGCAGCCTCTGAACTCGTTCTAGATTTTGCTGTTCGATTAGTCGCATAAAATCCAATTGTGTTTTGCTGAGTTTTCCTTCGGAATATTTCACTTTCGGTGCTTCCGATTGAACTTTGTCGGTCATTATTTTAAAGGTTTATTAGGCTTAAATCAAATTGGAAAAATTGCACAACACATGGAGACCCCAAAATGAATTTATTCGCTACTGACAGATTTGCTATCAGCTGTTGTAGAAGAGGTTATGTCATGGCGCTAGTACTGGTTAGTTCAACAAGGAAACATATTGGCGCGAATTTAAAATTTTTAATAATTCTTTATTAAAACTGCAAATACTCAAAATATGTCATTGCTAGTTTGTGCAATGGAATACGTTATATTTAAATCTTGTCGTTGCCCCTTCTTTAAATGCTAAAGAAAATGGGAAAAAGTGCGACTATTTTCAAATATCGTCTTAAATCCACCACACCCCAGTATAATTCACCTCAATCTTATGAGATGTTTGTACTTCAGCAAAATGTCAACATGCCAAGTGTGGTGAATTATCACAACACGAAAACAGACTTCGAGAATCTCAGTATTTTTGCCGAATTCTGGAGGTTTCTGTGAACTATTCGAATTTATTCGCGCTTGAAACTCCATTGTCTGCAATTTTCCCATAGATAGGCTGTAATTTTTGCTCTAAAAACCTGGAAATACTTGCAGAATTGAAATGATTGCCGGTGGTCACGGTGATCCGAATCCCAACACTTCGTGGCTCGATTCGCGAGGGATGTGGTTGGCCTACGTGCTGGGAGTGATACTCGTCCACTTAATTATCCTTTCTGTGCCTTTTGTCAGTATTCCTATGGCCTGGACTGTAACAAATTTGCTCCACAATGCCGTGCGTAGCTCATTTAGCTCTAAGGTGAAAGGTCTTTCTCAAATTCTTGTTATGTTCCTTCAGGCTCATCTCTACTTTCTACACTCGATTAAAGGAGCGCCCTGGATGAGTATAGATAACGGCTGCTGCTCACATCTGACCCACTGGGAGCAGATCGACAACGGGGAGCAGTTCACATCCACCCGGAAATTTCTGACAGCTGTGCCAATCATATTGTACGTCCGCTGAATATCTCCTTAAGGAGCCCCTTAAAAGTTCGACCTCTTTTAGGTTTCTGCTTACTTGCTTGTATACTCGGAATGACAGTGACCACTTTGTCGCCAACTTCCTTTCGCTGATAGTCGTCCTCCTGCCAAAGCTGCCGCAGTTTCATGGGGTCCGTCTGTTTGGCATCAACAAATACTAATCCTAGAGACTGGTGTACTCTTACTAACTGCTAGCGTTCTGGCACTGCTCTGCAATGTAAACCGACTTTATAGACTTAGATTTAATGTGAGTGGACTTCGATAAGCCCATGATACGAGGAGTAGTCGAGGGTTTACCTATACTTTCGACTATTGCATTTAGATGGAAATCGATGTTACACAGTAATGATACAAACAAATCTACCGATAGATGTGCATTATGTTCGCTATTATATATATTCTGCAGAGAATCTACGGTGCAGACTTATAACTCGTATGGATATTTGTGTGCATGTTTTTTGCTGTAGCACTATTTGTACATCTATACATACTTATTATACAAAATTAATATTTGGGGTTTATCGCCTATAAGGCAAATATGATTATAAATACAATCTGTTTTTATTTACTAAGAGTTCATATGCGAATGTTTTCTTCTATATCCATCCACCGCCCATATAATTCGAATTTCAAAAATGTATCCAGTGTTAGTTAAGAAAACTTACTGAATTGCACAGTGGGCAGCAAAAACTGATTTCTCGAACACGGCCAACTTCTGTATGTTGTGCAATTCAGCATATGTTCTAGTTAGCTGAGCAGGCGACTATAGAGACTACATTTTTTAAAACGACTTGTATAAATTACATGTATATTTCAAATTTTCTCTTTACTTTTGAATTACGTGTTAATTTAAAATCCGGTGTTCACAAATCATTATAGGGAGTATAACGCAATTCAGCCGTACAAAACGAGACAAATACGGTTTCACTCTAAAAATTTATCGATTTTCAAAATCATTATCTATACCTATCATTAACACAACATGAAGTCTTCAGGCTACTTATTAAAATAATTCACCCGCTTAAAATAAACATCGTATTTTCGGGGATGTAAGCAGTTCTAACATAACGAGGATTAGCAACAAATCTGCTTATAATTTTCTGCAAATAATTCTATCTAAACCATTTCCCTTTCAGATGCTTTACGTAGATGGAGATACTCCCAACAGCGTCTAATTGACTATAAAATATGTACATATGTTGAAATGTTCTCCTTCCACATTCTTCTCGAATTGGTTACACAGAAAAGTTTCCAAGCATTAACAGGCACCAAACCTGACCTCAATGAAGAGAGCAGTCCATGAGAAGGTGAAAGCCCCACGGGGACACGCACAGGTAATAAGACTGTAGATGGGAATCCCTTGTACAGATACGCCCCACCTGTAGGCCATAGTCGGGCAAAGTAAACAATTTCGAACCTCTTCCAAGAGCACGTGCTTCCCGGCTCCAAGACATCGAATTCGCAACAAGTGGGTAATCAAATAACGCCCATGACTAGCCCGACGCCTGCGTACCTCCACCTTGAACTTTTGCTCCTTTTGCCTGCTCACGATTTTCATCGATAGCTTTGACATTTTATCAGTTGTGTGGGGGTGATTCCAGAAATTGAAGATAAGGTCAGTTCGGGAGCAGAGAGTCGTACTATAAGAAGTCTTCTTCACCTTGTCTAGGTAGGTCCTAATTCCATAAAATATTTACACAACCGTAGTCGTAACTCTTTCCGAAACATATGTTTTGGACCATTTCGCATAAATTGATTGCGTGTACCCAATCTGAAGTGAGTGGCATCGTTAACAAAATATTTTCGGTACTTTTGGTCTCAAGGTGGAAGATAAAGATCTTTCAAAAATGCCGAGCACAAGACGCCTAATTCTTGGACATGTTATGTCTGGACTATGCTCCAAGATGAATCGCACCAAGCAAGTGCCCGCTGATGTTATGGAGACTCCCCTCAGCAGGTGTCTGAATACTTTCGATATCACCCTACTGGGTGAGTTTAGGGGCGAACTCCAAAATTCGAGCACTGTTACAAGATTTAATTTTTACAGGGATTGGGCATATGGTTGGCGCTGGGATCTACGTTCTAACAGGAACCGTCGCCAAAGAGGTAGCTGGTCCAGGTATAGTCCTCTCCTTCATTCTAGCTGGAGTTGTATCTATGCTCGCCGCATTATGCTACGCTGAATTTGGTGCCCGAGTCCCTAAAGCTGGATCGGCCTACGTTTACACGTACATTTCCATTGGGGAGTTTTGGGCATTCGTCATTGGATGGAACATCATCCTGGAGCATATGTTAGGCGCTGCATCGGTTTCCCGGGCGTGGAGTGGGTATGTAGACTCAATGCTTGATGGTTGGATAGGTAATGCGACCATGTCTTTAACTGGAGAGCTGCACGAGCAACTATTCGCCAAGTATCCTGATTTTCTGGCTTTTACGGTATGCCTCATGTATGCAGCAGCTCTAGGGTTTGGCGTTAAGGCCACTGCTGTTTTTAACGGATTTCTAACACTCGTTAATATTTTGGTAATGATTCTCGTCATATTTCTTGGGTTTTGGTATGCAAACCCAAAAAATTGGTCAGAGGAAGAAGGTGGATTCCTTCCCTATGGATTTGGTGGGGTAATCGCTGGAGCGGCCACATGTTTTTATGCTTTCGTTGGATTTGATAGCATAGCTACTTCAGGAGAAGAGGCTAAGAGTCCTGCAACATCTATTCCACTGGCTACAATAATGTCTCTTTGTGCTGTAACCGTTGGATACGTTCTCGTCAGCGCTGCATTAACTTTAATGATTCCAATAAGGGAAATTAATCCAGCAGCATCACTCCCTGATGCGTTTGGTTCGCTCGATTTACCTTGGGCAAAATATGTAATTTCTTTAGGTGCTCTTTGTGGAATGACAACCACTCTCCTCGGATCTTTGTTTGCTCTTCCAAGGTGTATGTATGCTATGGCTTCAGATGGACTGCTTTTCTCTTTTCTGGGAAAGGTGAATACAACAACACAAGTCCCTCTTCTCAATCTGGCGATATCTGGACTGTGCAGCGCTTTACTAGCGCTCCTGTTCGACCTCGAAAAACTTGTGGAATTTATGTCCATTGGGACTCTGCAAGCCTACACCATCGTAAGTGCAAGTGTGATCATCTTACGTTATCGACCACCTCCCGTTGAGGAAAACATTATATACGCCCCAGATACTCCGGAAGACGAAGATGACAACACTTCTCAATCCAGCATAGACACTGCTTCGCCTACTAGTGATCTGATCGAGGTTGCCTTGGCCGGTCGATTGCGACCACAATTCCGTTGGCTAGAGCCACTTCTAGGCCGTTTCGAACCTGGAGTTGCACCATCAGCCGCTGTCCTTTTATTCATCGTCCTCAGTTTTGCTATATGTTTTCAGCTAGAAATGTCTTGGAACGAACTCTACAAGGGCACGTGGTGGGCTTTAGTCCTTTATGGTTTTCTAATTTTTTGTATCGGCTCCTGCGTTGCGGTTATCGCTGCCCACCACCAAAACACTCGCGGCTTGAATTTCAAAGTCCCTCTAGTTCCTTACATTCCGGCTTTAAGCATATTCTGCAACATTGAACTCATGGTGCACCTGAATGTTCTAACTTGGCTAAGATTTTTCATCTGGGTGTCTATTGGAATGCTCGTCTACTTTCTTTACGGAATTCATCACAGCAAAGAAGGCGACGCTGGAACTTCGTATTCTATGCTAATGACCTCTTCGGAAGCAACCAAAGGGCACTGGGGATCCACTGCATCAGCAGCTAAGGTTGCTTTACAAAAGGTCACTGGAGGGAAAAGAGCCGACGATAAAAAGCCTATCGTTGAGGAGGAGGAGGAGGAACCTTAAAATTATCAAAAGGTGACGGAACTAAGGCAATAACTAACTTTAGTGGGATTGTATTTGTTTTAACTATTTGCGAGATGGTTGGTGAGTGATTCGTACTCTTACTGGATTTGTTCGGACTTTTAAAATTAGGTTGACTTTCCCTAAAGATTTATATCATTGCTGGAAAAGGAGGAGCCGTTTAAAAATGAGCTAAATTGACAGTTGAACAGTGGTTAATCACGAAACGTTAAAGGGACGTTTAATGTGATTTGATTTTATCTGGGTCTGAAATGACCTAATATCTTTGTATTCGTAACGCTAAGTAACATTTTTCACGCTTTTTTTCCACGATTAGTCAAGTGAAAGCCGGTTTGTAATTTCTTTTAAGAATTAATGAAATATCATAGAATTCCATCTCTGAGCTTAAATAAAACTGAAATCATAAATCAAAATATTCACCTTCGCTTGATTAACCATAAAATCCTAGGTTACTTAGCAAAAACCTAATTTATTTATTTCGTGTCAGAGTCAAAAATTAACAATTGAGTCCCAAAGAATTAGCTTTCGTTGACGATTAGCATAACGACATAATAATTAATAAAAATAATTTATAAGCTCATTAGTAAGTCCACGTCTTTAACCCCAGAGTATTTTGCAATGATAAATATCATCCTAATTTGAGTACATTTCAGCATTATTAAATCTTCATTGGCATTTCCGCCAAATAGATTACAAAATTGTAAAAATCAAAGTTCCTATATACCGAACCCACGACAAGTAATCGAGCTTAATTCAATTAAATGCACAAAAAACAATACAGGTCTATATAAATTCAAATATTCATTTGGCATATTTGGGAACTTGAATGAGTTTTGGACCATTTGAAGCAAAAAAACATTTCAGAAGTGGGGTAACAATGAAACTGATGCAAGTTTTGCAAAATTGCATCTGATTTGCTCTTGGCGCTTCTTTTGGTTTCTACCTGCCACAACCTAAATTCAAAGTTTACATCCCATGAAGAAAAGTTTTTTAATTTTCTACGTCCTTTTGAAAATCAATCGTTGCTCACAATTCCCATCTCTTAAGATTTCTTCCGTATTGCTTACAATGCATTGTAGGTAAACGTACGGTATGAACTTGAGCACAAATTGCTGATACGCTTAAAATTGTCTAAGTATATTCTTCACGAATCGCACATCAATTCATTTAGCGAAATGGTCATGCGTAGATCTGTTGGAGAGCAGAGTTGAGAAAATACAATAATCAGTATAAAACAATTTAATAAGCAGCAATTTAAAAATGACTAAGCAATGACGTATTTAACCCAGATGTTTTCGGAGTAATAATTATGTAGTTTTGTGTACCTACCCTACATCAGCAAATTATTTTTTCTGAGGAGGAAGGGAACTTTATCGGTTTTTACAAAAATTACTGCTTGCAGTTGAGTTCACTTGATATAAAAACTTTGTTACACCTTTTTATAATTTGGTTCTTAATACGTCACTGATATCTTACATTTTGATTTAAAGTTTTAGCTGCAGTGAGTTACACTCAAAAACATACTTTTAAATTAAATCTCCTAAAAACTCTCCACCAGATCTAACATTAATATTGAAATCTTTATCATAAAAATGAAAAACGTCAATTTTTATTGTTGTATTATGGTCGAGTGCCAAAAATTAGTCTATATGATTTTCATCATTTCTTTCCACACCGAACTGTTTCTGCCACAATTTGTTATTTTTCCATGGTATCATCTTTGTCCAGCCCTAAAGATTGTACCAGGGAAATGCACCATACCAAAGGTTTTTTTACATTTCTTCTCACTGATAGCTGCATTCAGCGCATTTAACCGCTGTGCACCACGCGTTTGCTTTAAAAATCTGCTTCGATATCTCGTTCAAAAGCTAAATGCGATGACGGTGAAAGCACAAAGATAATGAAAATATTGTAAAGCATTGTAGAAACTTTGCAGCATCAAATATCCCAATAAGTCTTCGAAACTTTGTTTTTTGATACTGTACAGAATATCATAAATAATGCAAAAGCACAAATGAGACCACACGATCGACTTTCTTTTCAGGCAGAACACGTTCAAAATGAATAAAACTATCGCGGAAACTCTATGCATATGATTCGGAATTACGAATTGATGAATGTATTCATTATATATAAATAGATGTAAGCTAAGAAAAAGAACCCTAACAAATATTAAATGTTAGAATTTCTCAAAGAATATACTTATATATATACAAAATATATATTTATTGAACAGATGCATTGAAGAATTTATGTGAAATCTTAATAAAGCTATATATCTATGTCTTTAAACATTTGTTTTAATTAGGCTATTAAACCTTAGAAAAAAAATTTGAATTGAAATACTCAATTGGATACTTCATTTTCTGTATGAGCCGAATGCTATTTATAATAATAAGAATATACGACTTCCAGTTTCATTTTTTTTTGTAGAATTTATGCCTACCGGTGACTAAATTCTAATTTAGTATAGGGTTTGTGAAAGATATTTCAAGTTCAGCAATTATTTAATATCAAAATCAAAACAATTTTCACATCTATAAACTACTTCCTTCCTTTTGATTAGTTTGCGCCACCTTTCCTGCATTTCTTTGCTTAATGATACTTGTGATAAAGAATTCTCCGGCTTTATAGGAACTTCGAACAAGAGGCCCACTTGCAGTATACAAAAATCCAAGCTCATTTCCCCTAGTCTCCCAGTGCTTAAACTTCTCCGGAGTAACGTACTCATTTACCTTCAAATGCCTCTTCGTCGGTTGCATATACTGTCCTAAAGTGAGACAATCTACCTCAGCATTCCGCAAATCTTTCATCGTTTGCTCGATTTGCTCATCAGTTTCTCCAAGTCCTAGCATTATCGAGCTCTTCGTAATCAAAGAAGGATTTATATTTTTTGCCTCTTGTAGTACACTTAGAGTTTGCCTGTAATTAGCACGGCGATCGCGAACAAAAGGCGTTAGAGCTTCTACGGTTTCGATGTTGTGTGCGTAGACGTCTAAGCCAGATAAAGCAATGGTTTTTACTGAATCAAAGTTTCCTCGAAAATCTGGAACCAAGCATTCAACGAAGATCTTCGAATTCCTGAAACGACAAAATTTCAGGCGTAATATGAGTGCTAAATTAACATTTTGTATTCCCACCTTTTCTTTATTTCTTGGACTGTCTCTGCAATGTGCGTAGCACCACCATCAAGAAGATCTGTTGGTAAAGTAAGTTTCACGTCATAAAATGTTCTTTTCGGGAACAAAAAGCGTGCAATCATGGTTCTTTTCTTAGTCGATCGTCGATGTACAGAAAGTAAAATTTAATTACAAAAACGATTTCCAATTAATTTGTATCTTCTACTCAAGAAGGAAAATTCTGTTTTGGTTTTTAACTTGTCTCGTTTCTGTGTTTAGAACTCGGTTTGTGCATTGAGTCGACTGAAAAGCTTCTTTTTATGCGGAAAACACTTACCATCGCGATCCACTGAGGTCAGGACGATGTAATCGAGACCCCAAGAGGCGATTGCTGAAGCGGTGTTAACAGGCTCATTAGGATTCAGAGGAGGTGGATTTCTCGCAGTTTTCACAGAGCAAAATCGGCATCCCCTGGTGCAAGTATCACCCATAAGCTATAAAATAAAAAGATAAGCTTCCTGATGTTATCAAAGGTCAAATAAATGCGCTTGTTACCATTATCGTGGCCGTCTGCGTCCCATGCTTCCCGCCGCCCCAGCATTCCCCAATATTGGGGCAGCGTGCTTCCTCGCAAACCGTTGCAAGCTTTAACTCTCTCAGCTGACTTTTAATTTTACTAAAATTATCCCCGATCGGGATGGTGGTCTTCAGCCACGGAGGTAGACGTAAACGATCGGAGGCTCCTTTTTCCCGCTTAAGCTTACCTTCGTAACTTTGCCAATCATCTTGTGTGTACTCTGGGTTCTGTACGAAATCCTGAAAGTTAGGACCGCTAGCCAGACGTTCCCGGATTTCTTCCAATTTTTTAGCACCTGTGTGTTGCGCACGAATGGCCTGCGGAAAATTGCGATTTATTTTGTTCGCTGGAATTGATTTAAAACTGTATGACTTACCACAGGTAGTGGAGCCTTTCTTAAACTGCGCCCTAACATTTTGTATGGGAATTCGAGAGTTACAGGGCAATACTCTCCGATTTAACTAGGACTTGGGAAGTTAGATAACTAAAAACATTTCACTGACAGCCATGCCAAAACTCGCCGTAACGTAAATTGTCACATTACACGGGTTACCACTGCGCATGTAAACTCACCACAGTTTTAAAATTGTATTTATTTTCTTGACTTTTAAGTGATATACAAATTATTTCAAGAATTTTTTGATTTTAAAATGTAAAAACCTAAAAATTTAATTAAATGGCACAAATTGTCTGCTAAATTACAAAACTAAACTAGGGTATAGAATCCGACTACAGGTACTTTCTATTTGTCGCCGTGGTGGATATGTGGAGATTCACAAATCTTTGTTGATGGTGCACCCAGGGAATGTGTCTGGCTGTCAAAACAAAATTTAGTTTTTAAATTTAATTGACCAACTGACCGTGCAAATTGATTGAAATCACTTGGCACGAATCCCATAAGCTTGCGTTATCCCATCATCATTAATTTGGCTAAAAATAAGTGCTCGCTCCGCAGGGAATCCTCCTTACATCGCCTCACACGCCTCAGATCGTCTTGTAAACAAATCGGAATTTATCTCGCACAGCAGCTCCTCGGCCGGGAGTTTGAATGAAGAAATGGGTAAGTCCGCACTAAATTCATATCCAACCGTTGCACGATAAACCCTTATCAGAACAAGCTTGATAAGATACCAGGAAACGAATTTTTGTTATCTGCGAACCGATTTCCAAGTCAAGGTGGGGCTCCCTGGCCAGACCAACTGTTTATATGTCTCAGTCACACTTGGGTGAGCGTCAATGAGGCGTGAACGAGACGAAACACTTTCACGGCACCTCTGGATCCTCATCACAATTTTAGGCAGATTTTAGCCAGCACCTTTCTCTTCGGGTGTTTACAAAAAAGTGCAGTGATAGTCGAATTTAGACTTGTAATTAGACTTGTTTCTGGTCACTAATTTAGCCCTGGTGCTGTGCTCCTTCAGACAAACAGACTCGCGTGCTCTTAGACCTTCCAGCACTAATTATCACTAATTACTGGCCCGAAAAGTGAATCATGCGATTAAGTGGAACCCTCGATCAATGAATGTCTCCATTCAGTCGATCGCGCTGCCGCTTTGATGAACAATTCGACGGAAAGTTATGAGGATTAAGAGTGAGGATGAACTCGAGAAATAACCGTGATCGTGTGCGGGACCCTAGGGAGGAAATCCTCCTTGAAACTAATTTTGACGAGGACGGGATCCTTACGAGGGCTTTCAATAACCACCAGCCAAACCGGAGGCGGAGCGCCTATAGGTCAGACACTTCTTTGGATAGGTATTCCGAGCACTCTTTGCATGGCATTAGAAAACAAGGTAAAATCCGACTTTTATCTGTTGTGTTTTATGTTTCAGAAGAACTAGTAGTCGGTCGTTTTTATTTTGCTCTAAAGCGTTGATTTTGCACTACAGATAATGGCTTTACCCTGTTTAAATTGGGCTCCTATTTATGGGATAAATAATTAAATGTGAAAGATCGGATTACAGGTTGCCTTGCTCGAAGTGAGCATTCTAGAAAACCATTAAGAGAAATTTGATCATCGTTAAGTCTAAAAACTGTTTACAAAAAATATAGGTCATTTGCAACTTGAAATTAACTCCATCCATTGTTAGATCTAAAGAATTTAGCACAAGACTTATAGAAAATGTGCGAAAAATGTTTCTCTACGTGATGAAGGTTATACTCGATTTCTGGACTATCTACTACAACAATTTTTTAGTTACTTTATCTTCCTTATATAGACGGATAAATAAAGGATCCTAAAGAGTTCTGGTTTTAGAGTTTTGAGTGCGAAACTCTTAAATTGTTTATTCTATTTTCATCTTTCCAGGAGACTGCTGTCAATCATGTTTAACGCGGATACCATACGCCACCCTCATAGCTACGCTCATGTGCCTTGTTGGCGTGGGAATCTTCTGCGGGACGATGTACAGAGGAGCTTCCCTAACAATAATAATGCTCGATCAGGTGTTCTACCTTAGACTATTGTGGTAAGCTTTTTTACGAATCTAAATCTTGTAAAACTCCCTTAAAATAATCTATTAATGTCTTGTGTGAAGGGAAAAATTGGAAGTATAATTTTAATAATAACAATAATAATAACACTTTATTATGGCACCCTTGAGTTACAATGCTCTTTAGTGCATGCCTACTCCTAGAAAAAGTATAATCTAATATTTACAAACAAGCAGAGTAACAAGAAAAGAAAAATAAATTTAATTAATAACTAAAACAAGAAAGGTACGTATTAACTACAGTAGTAAGAGACAAAATTTGCGAAAGAAATTCTAAGATTTTAGAAATAATGCAAAGAAAAAGAAAAGATGAAAATGAGAAGCAGTTTTATAAAAAAATTCTTAAAGAAATCCAAAACTTCAAAGTCTCTGAAGCAACTACAATAATAAAACATTTTCACCACAACAGGATCGAAGCTGTTCAAATGATCTTCGTGATAATCGGCGGCTCAATGGCAGCTTTGGGTTCCATGATCTTATTTGTTGGATTCCTCGCAACTGGTGCAACGAGACATAAAATTTATCGAGCTTGGCGGTCTCGTGTTGGAGGAAGGATTTCGTGTGCTGTGGTAACTATTAAAATCTGCCAAAGTCGCTAAAGATTTTTTAAAATTTCATAATCTTATTCTAGCTAATGGGAATCACATATCTGCTTAATTTCGTGTGGATGCTAATGCTCTGCTTTTTGGTTATAGTAACGTTCGTTTACACAATGTTCTGGTATATGTGCCAAAGTGTTGGCACAAATCCTAAGCCCTGTATTCAACTGGAACAGTTCCGTAAGCATTTGTCATTTTATTTTTATATTTTGTGGTACCTAATTGTGTTGGGATTTGGAGAGTGTAGAAGTACATATTCAAATTGCGACGAAAACTAAAAGATTTTAAATTTAAGTAAATTTTATTCTTTACTAGTCTGCTGTACTACAACTCCTTTTTCCTTTTTCTTACAGACTTTATGTTTCCTGCAAACACAAATCCTGACCACATGAGAGTCTGCGATGAGTATAAAATCAAAGCCTTTTGCAAGGATGGCGTTGAAAATGCTGAAGTAATGTTCATCCTGGCGACGCTGGCGGCTCTTCTCGTTATTCTAAGTCTTGTACATTATCTTATGTGCCTCTCAGCCAATTACGCACACATACGAGACCATGAGAAATTCCAGGATCTGCAGGAAATTCAAACCCTAAACGAACTGGAGTTTAGGCCGTCCTCAAAAGATCGCTTCTAGGACATGTCTCAGAAGATCCATTTTGAGCAAAGCTTGTAGGAGGTCGTGAAAAGACCTCAACGATTTCTAAACTTAATTTTCTTGTTCCACTGCCAGTAGGTAATTTTTAGTTAAGTAGTGGATCACTTGAGATTTTTAAGTTAATATTAAGGCGACCCATTCCACAGATCTCCACATTCCGTCCATCATTGGTTGAATGTATAATTTTGTTAAAACATTTGTTCGGAATTTCATTGCTCCCCAAAGTCAACTTTTATTTTTGCTTGAAATGGATCTTCTGATTCGCAGAAATGCCATCATAGGCTCCGTGGAACGCGAACGATGTAATTACGCTGAACTACGAAACGAAACGAGTTATAGTAAGGAAGGAGATAGTATTTTTGTACCAGCTAGAATATAGGCTATCATCCATGTTATTCTACAACTTCCATTTATTCATTCTAGGGTAAGTTATTGTCGTTTTATAATTCATTTTCTTTGGAAATTCTTACATACATTAAGGAAAACGGATTGTGTATGAACAAACGGTTTGGATAACACTTATGCTTCCGACATTTGTTATTAATTTATATCACGAAAGAGCAGAACTGTAATATTCTCACTAACGTACATACAACTCGGAGACCATAACAACGTACAAAAAATTGTTTAAAGCGAAGTAACAATTTTAAGGCAGTTTTAAGTGTTGTCAGTATTACGCAGCCACAAATTGCAAAGGATTTTTAACATTTGGAGCGATATGAAATTGTAAGCAGTAAAGAGGAAAAACAAACTATTATTGGAATTAAGCGTATGGATGTGCTCAACGTTATTGTTCTTAATTTTTTTATGAATTTTTGAATTGTTTTTAAGGAAACTTTTAAATCTTCCCCATTTATGACAATTTAATTGCAAGTAAATTACGTAAGTTAGATTTTAAGGGTTCAGATCGTATTTATACAGCGAAATAAACAAGATTTTTACAATATGTGAATTTATAAAACTGTCTTTGATTTTTAGAAAATTTAGTGGTGCATTATTCATATCACAGAATTTGTGAAGTCGTTATCAAAAACATTAACGTAAACTTTTTCGTGTGCCGTGTATAGCTCATCTTTTTATCGTTGATGTAACAATTAATTACACGTGATGTCCATATCTACAAATTGTTATATTTTGAATATAAAAATACAATTCGATACTAAAATAATTCTTTAACATCTACTCAGACTTTGTCTCCAAAATCGTTAGAAGGCAGTTTTAAAATGGCAAGAAACTTATACTTCCTTCCTAACTATCGGAAGTACTTCATGTTACCAATTCGATTGCTGTTTTCGGTATTCAAGGAATTTCCGAATTTGTTGGTATTCATCGTCAAATGTTTTAAAATCGTTGGCATTAAAGCAAACCTCTCCCGTACGGGAGTTGGTAAGTCATCGCTGGGACCGAAGTACGTTGGAGTACCATTTAAACTTGTAAATGTAATTCCTCCCCCTTGGTCGTGTGGTATAACAGACATATGAGTTCCATCATGGAATTGCACTTGGACAACACCTTGGGACAACTAAAAGACAAAAATTATAATTTCTTGTTTTTAAAGTGACATAAATTAGAAAATACTTCTGTTACAGTACCAATCACAGGAACGTTAATTTTCTTTATCGGAATATTTGAGTGATTTGGTGTTCTGGTTTGAATCGACGGAGCTCTAGCTGAAGACAGTGATCCAACTGAATAATCAATTGTAGCGATCTGCAGATAAATAGGTTTTAATCTTTATTTGATTTAACTTTTTTGAAAATTACAAACCCGTTGTGATTGCGGAGTAAAATAAAGAGCATTGGTGTTGTCCTTTACAACACACTTCTGGCTAGTGGAATCGATCGAGCTTGGTCTTCGACCAATAATCACAGGGAAACAGCGACCGTCCGTTTGCATCTGGGATAAAGTTTTCTCGATTAAAAGACAGTGTTTAAGACATTCTTCATAGTGTAACCAAACACTTCTGAGCTTCGCTGGCAGCAAACTTGGAGCTTCTTTTACAAGCTTTTCATTTTCATCAAAAATTTTAACCCCCTCAGAGGGTGATTTTGTTATTTTAGCCCCTGTATAGAAAAAGGCTTCAAAATCTTCCAAACTCTCCATCAACTGGCATTTCGCTTGTGGACTATAGTACGTAACTTTTGGCGTTTTACCTTTTACAAGATTTACAAATCGGGCAGCGAATATGTACTTCTTCCACTGTTTCGGCGGTATACTTTCATAACTATAAATAGAATCCGCGCCAGTTTCGGGGATTTCAGCTGGCTTATCTCGAACAGGAACACCTCTACACATTTTCGTTTTGTACAAATATGATTTAAAATATATAAAGTCCTTACCGCCCAGGGTCTGGTTGATAAATTGCAATTCTCTGTCCATCTTTCGATACCCTGCAGACGTCTACAATCCTCTCCTCGTTGTATTTGCTTTTGAACTTGATAAATTCAATAACAACTTCGCCAGATTTCAGGATGCTCATTATTGCGTTTTTTGTTTTGTGTCTCGTGGGAAGGAGGCGTTCCGTGGTCAGGGGTTGAACTCCAATTTTGTCTCTAGGAGCTTGCTGTGGTGGGATGTTTTCTTGAGCACACAATGGTGACGGCGGTGGGATTTGTTCAAAGGCGGGTTGATTGTAACAATTTTGTTGGGGAATTTTGTTATACTGTTGGGGATGCTGAAGATTTGAATGAAAAAATTGTCAGTTCAACATATAAAATAAAATTCCTAATAAAATACAACTTTAGGCCTTCAAAAAATACCTACTTACCCTTTCTTTAATTGCGTTGCCATAAATATTTTGATTTCCTTCATTCATTCCATAATCAGGTGAAAATCGAAAACCACTCTCACTCGGTGGACATTGCGCCACTCTTTGGAAAGCTTTTCCGCCGCCGGGATCATCAGGTTTTCGCTGATTATCCCGCATCTCCTTTGCCTTAGTAGCCTCATACTTGATGTCAAACAAAATTTCATTCGAACCACTAACAGATACCTCGGAGTGCTTTGTACCAAAATCTTGAGAGTTATAGTTGGAATTAGGTTGCCCATAAGATTGAAATTGATAAGCATTCTTCTGCCATGGCTCATCCACCTCCATATTGTTCCCGGACAACTTATTTATCTTTGGCATCCCAGTGCTCGATTGCACACTATTTATATTATCATGAAAGGAGGAAAATCTTGTCTGAGAATAGCCCGACTCACTGATTTGTTCAAGTTGGTGCGGCTGGTATCTATCAACGGATCTTGAGCGCTGAAGGCGTCCGCCCGTAAGATGAGAAGAACCCCCTATTTGAGGATTTATTTATTAACCTGAACTGAATATTGCACTAGATTATTTACCACTTGATATAGTCATTATCCCACTGTCCACAGACGATAAAGTATTGTTGGAGACCCTCGAGATGACACCTTGACTCGCATATTTCTTCATAAAAGGATGGTTAAGGACATCCTCCAAGCGAATCCGCTCCATGGGGTTCTTCTTTAAGAATTTATCGAGTAAATCTTTTGCTTCACAGGAAAGATGTGGCGGCGTGTAGTAGTCAGCCATTACAACTCTTGTGAGGGTGGACTTCACTCCATCCGTATCAAAAGGTGGTCTTCCTATAAGAAGTGTGTATAGCATACATCCAAGACCCCACACGTCTGCTGGGAGTCCATATGAGGCTCTAGAAGCCACTTCTGGAGATATATAGTTCGGGGTCCCTATTAAAAAATAAATCGTCATGTGTGATGCGCAAAGAACTTAAAAGGGCACCATACCACACATGGTCATGTGTTTCTCATCGGGCCTAGATAGCTGTGTGGCTAGACCAAAGTCAGCTATCTTCACCTGCATATCCTTGGTCAGGAGTAAGTTAGACAGTGACATGTCCCTGTGCACAATTTGGTGCGAGTGCAGATAGAGCAGGCCAGATACTACTTGCAGGAGAATATTGGCGGCTTCAAGTTCGGTCATGGTTTTTTTATGCTCTCTCAGGTAACGCTGGAGCTCTCCATTGTGGGCTAGCTCTAGCACTAAGTAGACATAGTTGGCGTCTTCGAAGAATGTATAAAGCTCTAAAATAGACGGGTGCTTCAAGCGAGAGTGGATTGAGACTTCTTGACGAACTCGGTTCACTAGGGCGGCTGCTTGCATAACTTTTTTGTCTATCTATCGGGGGAAACGATTTCAGGAAGAGGTTTAATGATTATCTTTGAAAGAGTTGAAAAACGCAAAATATAACTAAAGTATAAACCGCCAACAACTGTAATCTTAATAGCTATTTTATCTTTTGATAAAATGGCCTTTCCAAACATATCACGTTTTTATCTAGGTACCTGCTTTCAGTGACCGAACTTCCCTGAATTAATGTGATGAGTATATCCAGCTTTTATTTTTATTAAATTCCTTGTCTTATTGCCTTTTCAAGAGGTTATAACATGTCAAGGTATAAAAAAGGGTCTTCAAACCCGTTCCTAGAAACACCCTTGCTGGACCTACATAATTAACTTATTACTGAAATAGTTTCGAGACATGTAACAATAAACAAAATCATTGCGACACTGCTCGAACTGTTTGTTTACAATTTATGGTTAACTAATTTATTATTGAAAAATTAAGTGATAGGTGCAAGAGTTCTGCAGGCATATTTAGAAAAATTATCAGATGCGTAGTGGTTTTCTTTTTGAAAATCATTAAATTTCTACTTTTTAAAGCATAATTTTGAAACAAAAACTATAAACAGAGAATTCTTAACTTATTTCTTTAATATTCACCCCCCAATTTAGGAAAAAGTTATTTTTAAGAAGTCATAACTGGAGGAACTGGAATGTTTTATATTGGGATATTATGGTTAAGTTTAGCTGTGCTCAGATTAATGTAAAAATTAGCTTCTTTTGGAAAATAAAATTTCAAATGCCGAGACTTCTACCTTTCGGAGGAATGCACCTGTGGATGCGCTCATCCATGAAATAAATGCATTCCCGCGCAAAAAGAACTTACCATTTTAATAGCGACTAGAGCATTAGTTCTCAAACACCGTGCTTTGTACACGCAAGCGAAACCTCCTTTCCCGAGAATGTTGAGGATTTCATAATCCTAGAACGCACAGATTTACAAAACAAAATCATTTTAAAATCAAAAAGCTTTACCTCAATTGTTTCGTCAAAACCATCACTTAAAGTAGACATAATTATGTGTAGGGATTTTACTTTCAACTAAATAATAGACAAGATATCCTCAAGAGCACAGGAAATCACTATTTTTAATAGGAAAAACGAAAAATGTAAACATATTTCAAACACCAACAGCCGTCACTGTCAAATGTTTGTTTGAGTCGGTACCGTAGTTCGTTTATACCAATTTTGGAAAATGTAATGGTAAAATATTGGAATTTTTTCATTTTGCGGGCGGTGAGGAGCTGTTACCACTGATATTATTTTAATATTCGGCCATTCTAAGATAAATTAAAACAATCTTTCGGAAAAATGAATATTTCCAAGAAAATGTTGAGAGCCGCTTTGCTATAATTTATACCAGTCTAGTACAAAATATGTCAAAATCAAACTACAAAGCTGCCATCTTGATCTAAAAGTGCGAATTTCAATTGAAGAGAAACGAGCGACCCGAGGTCAAGCACAGCCAGACGTCTCTGTCTCTCGCACGATAAAGCTCCGTTGCTCTGGCTGAAAAAGACGTAGAATCAGCGACACGGAGAAAATTATTTCAATCCCTCGAACAGAATTTCTGGCGGACGTCGTAGCATCATTGAAATCTGATGAAATATGCGCCATCGCGATGAACTGAACTCATTTCAATTATTATTTGATGAATTTACAGTCGAGCTGCATTGGAAATAAAGAAATTTCGGGGTTTCGGTCGCCCGATTGGGAAATTCTGACGCACAAAAAACTATGAAAAGCGAAATTAGCGACAGCGGCCGCCAGATTTTTTAAGAAATTAATAACGAGCCTCCGGGGCGCTTCGCGTTCGGAAAGTTTTTTACGAGAATCCGTCGCTGGAAGTGGCTAAAATTCGCCGCGGAATTTTTGGTTTGCGTTATGTCGATTCGGGCCGTTCATTGAATTTTTTTTTTGTGGTGATTGCTAGTGTCAGTGCCAGCGCCAGTGAACCTGTGAAAAATACTCATTCCTGTGCGGTGCCGAGAAAAATGGTGAAATTTTATAGCATAAAGCGAGTGAGCAGCGAGTGATTGAAATTTGTGCAAAAGGCGACCAGGGAAAAACGAAAAAAAAGCTTTATCACGGGCACGGGGCGAAATTCGGTCTCGTTGACAACTTGTTCCCCCATTTTGTTGGTGTGCGTGCCTTTTCCCGAGGCAATAGCTGCGGCTGGCACGGCTGTGTGGTGTTCTGCTGTCTGCAGACGCCCCAACTTGCGACTTCCGAAGGAGGTGAGTACCAGCTGTTTGTGACAATTTCTCGGGTCCCAATCAATCGGGGGCCCCTCGCAGCGGGTCTTCGCTGGCGCACTCCGCTCCGCTTCCCCGCGGCTGTGCAGGCTTTCGAGGTCAAAGTTTACCAAATACTCCTTGCGGGGTTTACAGTTAAGTGTGATCGTGTGTTCAGTGAAACGAGCGAAGTGACAATTTCGGTGGATGGATGTGACTTGTGCGGAGAACCGATGTAGCCCCCGCTGGCTGCTCCGACTAGAAAGTGGCTCTGTCTGAATTACGCTGCATCTCGGCAGCAGCACAAGAGCAGACCACCCCGCGACGAAGAGGCATGATCTCGTGATCAGAACATTAAAAAAAGATTTCTAAAGCTCGGTCTTCCTGGCCGCGCCGCCTCCTAACCCCAACTATCGAAGCTCCTGAGCACCAAGCACTTGTTATCTTTGAATCCAGTGGTGAGTATATTACGCAACTTATGTCAAGCTTAACGCATCCTGGAGGACGGCGAGATTCTCACTTTCCTCCTCCACCGGACTGATGGACAATGTCCTCGCACCTAACGAAGTGCCAGCCTTCAAGTGCTCGAAAAGAGGACATCGATTTTTTTTTTTAGATAAGCGTGTCCAGAAATGTCCCAGCGGAGTTGTCGCTCTGGGCTCCAAGTTAGGCTAATGAAGCGCTTTGTCTTCCAAATCGCTTACGCAGGATCGTTCTTATCTAAAGAACTTCGGGTCGACGTAAGCACCAGAAAAAGAGGCACTTAGTCATCCATTTTTTCCTTCCTGGATATTCTTATTTCATTCGTCTAAGCATAATTTCCAAAACTTCAAATCCTGAGTTACTTATAAAATTTCGACCTTACATTTCAAGATCTTTTAGACAAACTCACATTTTATGCATCGAAACAATTCGTTTCTGAGATCTCTGCTTGGGGTTTCCCAAAAAATGAGAGACAATCGTTATACATAAGCACTTGCTGTATTTTAGTTCTAGAATATTAAACATCACAAGTCCAGAGAATTTTAATACATATTTGTTTTTCCTCAATGTAGGTACCAAAACACATCATGTTTTTTTTTTTAATATCGAAAAATGTAATTAATTAGAGGTGCAGGACAGTTTAGAAGAGGGTTAAAGTAGTAAAAATTTGTTTAATCGTTTAAAATAACGTATTCTTTAAATATTTTTTGGTTGTACTTTGCCAATATACAACAAAAATGGACTGAGTTACTTTCGATGAGAAAAACCGAAGTAGTTACCAGCAAAAGAACGTACATAGTTCAAAGGTATGAAGATAAAATCTTTATTCAAAGTATGTACTCTTTTCTATGTTTGAAGTTATTATTTTCGATGACTACAATGACCACGAGAGTATAAAATTATGTGAATAGTAGCGTAGATATGAGCATATTACATCACTATTTCCAATAATTTTGAAGTAAAGTTAGACAGAACCCTGGTGAGCCAGATTCTCTTACTGTAGAAACTGAGGTAGAATTGTATAAAATATTTTGAGTCCAGATGTTATGTTTTGCTTACTGCATTATAATTGGAAGGTATTCCTACTACTCTAAAGCTGGAAAATCAATTTATATTATTGCATTTTGATAGACATATCCAAAGAGAATAAGTAACTCGGTCAATTTGAATTGTATTGGAATAAAAACAAAAAGCTTTAAAAATAGTTTTAAAAAAATCGCTATTACTGGAAAAAAACTTGTTTTGCCGACTGTAATCTTCGGTTTTCTAAATTAAAGGTAGAGGACTATGAACGAACTTTCGTTTATTTGTGTAAACCAAGTGTTTTTTGAAAATTTTTAATGTACAATATGTTCCAACTATGACCTTACTTTTGATTGAGGAGAAATATTGTGCTTGTGCACAAATTTCTGGTTACTTTCATCATCCATCACAACTTTAGACACCATGAAACTAACTGAGCAATTCCTTTCCATTTCCAGGTATAAGCAGGCTGTTTATGGGTGCTCCAGTGGTTGATTTATAAATTTGTTTTACCTTTCGCGGTGTAATGTTTTCAGACAGCATGCATATTTCTATACTTCCGATTTTGGCTTCTTGGGCGAAATGACATTGATAAGATTGTTTTCAGAGTCAACCAGCTTCATATGGCTAGAGCTGTTTGCTGTTTTTTTGGAGAGTTTGAACCTCTAACTTAAACTAGACAACATTAAATGCAATAATTAGATACTGAAATACTTATGTTGTGTATATGATGATTTCCACAATACTAGGTGTTTATGCAAAACCATACTTTGCCCGATGCAGCTCTCATGATGATACTTTTGTGTCAAAGAATAAGAATGGTCGGTTGTCTAAAGAGCGGAATTTTTAAAAATATAATTTACCAGAGACAAGAGATGTACTTTTAAAATTAATTTTATATTATTTAAATAAATGTTTTTTTCTAATAAAGTAATAAATTATTTAAAAGAGCAAGACTATATTATTTAAAACAAGTTTTCAATTTATAGACCATGTTTGATGCCAAATGAAACGTTGGGAAGAAATTCAGCATTATTTTCAATATATGTACAATATTACAAAAAGACATCATTTGGCATCAGGTTTGCTTGTGAAGTTATGTAATCACAAAATTGGTTTTTTATCGTTTGTTATTGATCGATCGGGGGGCAATTAGATTTATTTTGTAAGTTGTAGATTGAAAATTTCTCTAGTACCCTACTAAAGAAATGTTGTTCACTACTAAAAGAGTTTTCAAGTTTGGTCATTGCTTAAATGAAAAGTAGTCCTTTAATGATTCTAAAATATCTATTATAACGACACCTAAATACTTTTATTTCCACAATTAACCAATTTTTCTAATTTAATGCTTTATGATTCATCAAGGACGGGAGGTAGAGAGCCGGTCAAATAATCTGTGGAAATTCGAAGCCTTTACTATTGAACAATAAAATTATGGAGAGCTTCGTAAAAACATACTCGAAAGCCTAAAAATGTAAATTTTTTCATATATTGTGCTGTTGAAATTCAAAAAGACATACTAAGTTTTTAAGAGCTTATTATTTGAGGAATCTTGTGGTATAAAAGCAAATCCGCCTTAGAGGGGACACCCTGTGTTTGATAGTTCAATTCAGCGATTGCTTTTCTTAAGCTGAATTGAGCAGTCGATAGCAGAAGCTGAATTCTCGAACATGAGGACAGCCTGTATTACCACAAATGTTCATGAGATCTTCTCAAAATGTTGACTAGCAATGATTCCTTGAAGCTATAACATCCATATGAGAGCCCAGATATTAGGGACATAATTTCAGTCCCACAGCGAATTGTGTCATTGTAAGTAGGGTTTTTATGCATTTTTGAGCATTCAACCGGGAGAGGATGGATTCCGATAAAGGCGCATTTCAGGTAAATCTAACTATCTTTTCTGTTCTAATAAAGTTACTAAATAAAGTCAACTTATGCAATGTGTTCAAAGTGAAAGTGCTTGGCGAACAATAAAATATTTTAATTTCCTGCCTAGTCGAAGAATAAATAAGACATTATGAAGTTTGTGGTTATTGCATTCCAACAAAATGCTTATGATGTTGCAAGAATCTTATGCTATGTCTAGATAATACGTTGCTACTATAAAAAAAGTAATGGTTTTTAGTAAACAAAGAATTTTTCCCTGTTTCGTTTCAGATCTTACTATGTTGGCACTAATTGTGTATTTATTGAATTAATGTTTCCTTCTGATCGCACCGCTGAACGAATAGCGTTGCTATCAATCGAGGAAAGGAGGACTCCTTCAAGCCACTGAACTGGCAACAAATTATGGACAGAGACCGTAGCCCAAAATTTAGCAATAGTAGTCGAAAGCACTCAAAGAAGAGCAGTAGAAAGTCGAAGAAGAAGAAACGTTCCAGGGAGTCGTCAACTGAAGACCTCCGTTCTCCTCCGAAGCCAACTAATGTTGAGTATTCGGACGTTAGTTCTGAAGACTTTTCAGCACCGGAGACTGGTGAAATAAACACTCAAGAAAGTGCGACCAGTGATGCGAACAATGTGAATAGCGATGCCGCTTGGACGCAGAAATTCAAAGGAAACAACGAGGAGGAGGACGACGATGAGCATGACAATGAAACACTGGAAGTTGAACGTAGAATTGCCAAAATGTCCCCCGGCCAGGTGAGAAGAATGATAATTGGATCGCCGAGGAACTCCTCGTCGAACTCATCTTCAATGAAGAAATCGAGCACGAGGAGTCCCAAGGCGAACGAAAATAGTCAGGGAATCGAGCTGGTATCGTCGGACGAGTCCATAGACACTGAGAGAGAGGGTTTGCTCCGGAAGCGGAAAAAGACTAAGAAGGATAAAAAACACAAAAAGACTAAGAAGTCAAAGAAAAGAAAAAGGAAGCGCCAAAAGTCTGTCTCAAGTATTGAAAGTATTTCGGATAATGATTCAATACTAAACGAGGCCAACTTTACACCACCGATTAACAAAGAGGAGGCATCGCCGCCGCAGCATGAATGGAATCGAACGTACACCCCTCTAAAGGAAACAAGTCCAGTATCTATAGGAACGCCTCCAATTAGACCAAACAGCCGGACAAGTTTATATTCGTCAGAGACAACAAATCGTCGCCGTAGTCCAACGTCGCACCATCGGACACCACCGATGAGGCCGATCATTCCTTCAACTAGTAGCAGTAATAAGAATCGTGGCAATTATGCGGCATCACCTCATACGCCTCCCCTAGTTCTAAGTCATTCAAAATCAAAAACAAACTATCAAAGTCCGGCTAACGATGATGTTGTTATAGAAAGGCATCATCATCACATGTCCTCGTCATCGAGCCATTCGCACCACCACCACGGCCACCACCATTACCACCACCATCACTCTCATAGTTCCCACAGTTCGCAGGTAGAAAGCTCCAGCCGGAGGACGACTATTTCACCGGGTAAGATAAAGTTTGATTGTTCCCGAGAATTTCTAACTTAAAATTGTTTTCGTTTTGCCACAAACTAGACCGGCGACTGAGTTATCACCATGGTTCCTCTCCACCTCACAAGCGGAGAAAAACGCGTGAAAAATCATACGAGCGCGATAGTAGGCATCATCACGGCTCGAGGCGGGAGAAGGAGTTCAGGGATCGAGAGTACCGGGACAAGGACTATGACAGGCACAAGGAGCACAGAGATCAAAAATATTCTAGTAGAAAGTATTCAAGGTAAGTGCACGAGCTATTGTTTTACAATTTGTAGGCTAAATTCTCTTTCTAAGCTATTCCGGCTATTGTAGTTTTTAAGAAGGCGCAAGCTTAGAGGTGTTGCTTTTACATTCTATTAATTATTTAAAAAAGACATACATTTTAAACTTTTCGTCATATTTCTCGGTGAGTCTTACCCTGTGTTCGAAAATTCAGTTCTTACAATTGCTTTTCGTAAACTTTATTTTAAATTTAAAAATGTGGATAGTGGATAGTAAAACAAAAAGATTATGATAAAAATGGAAATAAGGAAGAATTGTCTACCTACATGTTAGGTAGTATTATAATCTCTACTAATTTATAGATATTCAGAACCTAAAGAAGCTCTGTGAACCTGTAAATTAGGTTTTAATAAAGTTATACACATTTTTGAACACATCTCGTAAACCTCATTGCAAAAAATGGCGAAAGGTTCCAAACCCTTAAATTGCTCTAAATATATTATGAAATATTAAATAAATGAACTTATAACTTCGCCAGGAGTCCAAGTAGTCCTAGTGCGTCTTCGCATCGGAGGCGATCACATTCACGGTCATACAAACGACATATCATTAGTCCATCTCCAGATCGGTCGCGATCATCGAAAAGATTGTCCCGCAGCAGGTCACCACCTGCCCGTTTCAAGAACTACAATTTATCGCCGTCACCCACGCGGTACCGGAAATCAAAAAGTTCTTCGTCTGCATCCCTTTCACCAGATATTAAGAAGAAGCGGCTCGGATATGATAACAAAATCAGCGAAACAAGTCTTTTCGCGGAGTTAGTCAAGGATAAGCATAAAAGGAAAAAGGCTTTAGAGGTAAGAGCACTTTTAAAACTTTTGTAATCTAGCAAAGGAGTTTAAAGGTTCAAAGAAATATGGGTAAAAACTTATTATATGAATTTTGAAAGTCATTTGGAAGAATGCGCAGAAGTTACAAACCTCTAGACTTAAATTATAACAGTTATGGCCAAATTAATTAACAAAAGTTAATAGAGATAATTTTGGTTTTCATATAATAACTAAATATTGCATCATTTTTCAGATATTCGCGATCTTTTCAAGCTGTTTACCAGACTATTAGCTTACAATAAAATCTCATACAATGATCCATTTTCAGGAAATTTTACAAAAACAGGAGGAGAATAGTAATGGTGCAATTGCCAACAATGAGAACAGCATGTCAAACGATGCTGTTCCAAACAGTTCAAAACCTGTTGTTGCCGATCAACCATTGGCGAACGGCGTCAAGTTAGGTAGCAATAACCAGAACTCAATGGATTTAGTTAATATTCCCATGCCGATGGTGGAGACGTCCAATTCGAGCTGTAAAGATTTAACAGACGGCTCAGCCCCGCTGCCTCCTCAGCCGAGCATAGGAGATGAAGCCCCTGTTAATAATAATAGCATAAGTTCTAACAGTAAAGAAGATGAAGAAGAAAGTAGTAAGACCAAAGCTAATTTTACTATAAGTAAACCGAAAAGCCTTACAAAATTGCCAATGCCTCCGGGTGTAAATGTAGCTGAGCTTGCGAATGAACCGACTCCAAGTCCTCCGCGTCCAGAAGAGGTACCATCGCCAGAGCCTTTGCAGGCTCTAAAAGATGGAAAAGATGATATACTGGCAAAAATAAGTCAATCGTCGTTATCTGCGGCAAATAGCAACAGTAACAGCAACTCATCAGCGTCGACGGCTAAGAAAGGGCTTCTTAATTTACCTATGCCACCAATGGTACCTGGCAGCGAAGAGCTTAGTGGTGACGAGGATATCATTGGTAGTCCGATGGAAGATCCTCTCGGCACGAAGTTGAACAATATTACGGCTGATATGAATAGTACAAAGGGCCTGGCAGCTAATAAGCGAAAACGGCCGACCATCCTAAATCGACGCAATTCGAGAAGCACGACCCGCGACTGGGGCGAGAGATGCGTTGATGTTTTTGAAGTCATTGCTCAAATCGGTGAAGGTACTTACGGCCAAGTGAGTATTGCATCTCATCGTTTTGTTTTCCGGTTAATTATATTATGAAAATGTTATTTTCTTAAGGTTTACAAGGCTCGTGACAATCATACTAATGACTACGTTGCCTTGAAAAAAGTTCGGCTGGAGCACGAGAAGGAAGGTTTCCCTATAACCGCTGTACGCGAGATAAAAATCCTTCGACAACTGAACCACAAAAACATTGTTAATCTTAGGGAGATAGTTACGGATAAACAAGATGCCTTAGAATTTCGAAAGGATAAAGGTTCCTTTTACTTAGTTTTTGAATACATGGACCACGACCTGATGGGACTTCTTGAGTCCGGTATGGTTGACTTTAACGAGGACAACAATGCAAGCATCATGAAGCAGTTGCTCGACGGGCTCAATTACTGCCACAAAAAGAATTTTCTGCATAGGGATATAAAGTGTTCAAATATTTTAATGAACAATAAGTTAGTAATTTTTGTGTTGTTCATATTTCATATAATAAATCCATTTTATTTTTATTAGGGGACAAGTAAAATTGGCTGACTTTGGTTTGGCGCGGTTATACAACGCAGAGGATCGGGAGAGGCCGTACACAAATAAAGTTATCACATTGTGGTATCGACCGCCGGAATTGCTGTTGGGCGAGGAACGGTATGGACCTTCAATAGACGTGTGGAGCTGCGGATGTATATTGGGAGAACTTTTTCTAAAGCGACCGCTATTTCAAGCGAATGCCGAAATGGCACAACTTGATACAATTTCAAGACTTTGCGGCAGTCCTATACCAGCTGTGTGGCCGTCTGTTATTAAATTACCCCTGTTTCATACATTGAAGCAGAAAAAGCAACATCGGAGGCGATTGCGGGAAGATTTTGATTTTATGCCAGCTTCAGCTCTGGATCTACTTGACAAGATGCTCGATCTAGATCCAGACAAGAGGATAACAGCGGAGGACGCTTTGATGTCCCCGTGGCTGAGAAATATAAACCCAGACGAGTAAGTGTCATTCTACACTTCTTTTTTTATATTTTAAATTTAATGATTCAATATTCAATTAATCCGTTTTATAATGGAATTTAAATTTTTAAATTCAGTCTTATGCAATAACATTGCATTCTTTATTATTACGCTTGTGTCTTAAAATTTGGGATTCCCGCATAAATTGTCTAAGACATCATTATAAAGAGGAATATCCGATTTATTACGAAGGTTTTTTTTTGTAAATTGCAAGCATTAATCACTAGTGCAATGTAATTAATGTTAAGAAGGAAGATTTTAAAAGTTGATTGTACTTTTTCTTTCCCAGGATGGCAGTACCAAAATTGCCAACGTGGCAGGACTGCCATGAGCTGTGGAGTAAAAAACGGCGCAGACAACTGCGCGAGCAGCAAGAAGCGGCCCTCAATTTACCGCCCGGTAAACCTAACATAAAGATGATCGAAAGTGATATTGTTCAATAAATAAAGAAAATCAGAAAGTTTATATATATTTAACACGTTTTCAGTGCTTATTTTACATTATTTATATTGAAAACCGATGGGAGCATTCAAAAGAGAAAATAAAGAAAAAAAAATTAACTAAAACTCCTTCACTGCTGATTTCCTCTTTTTTAAGTAATTTTAGTAGTTTTTAACAAGGCGGTTGTTTTTTAAGGACAAGCAAACTTATTTCCGGCATTTGTGTTCTCCTTAATCTTTTTTTAACCCCATGTTTTACGCCGAAGGTACAAAAACGTGGGGATGCAATTGTGGAAAAATTGAAATTTGTAAATGTTTGATCAGTTCATTTTTATAAACATGGATAAAATAAAGACGAGGGATTTGCCAGGAATAGTGCGTTTTGTTTTCTACACCCACTTGCTATGTTGGGTGCGTCAGAGAGACTGAGATTTTTGGAAAACAAAAAGAAAAAAAAAAGCTTAAACGATTTCAATAAGACGCAGACTAAGAAGTACGCTAATTGCATTGTAATATTATCGTAATATGAAATTTCTATGAATAATACAAAATATATATATTTTTAGTTGAATGCTACTTTTATTAGTGGTTCCGTTGTAAAAAAAAAAAAATATGTAAACTATTCGTAAGGCAATGCCAGAGATACTGGGAAGAGACCGTGAACTCGTAGTGTAGCGATAACACGAACCTTTTTTAATTATTGTACATGGAAAGAAGCAATAGGATAAATAATCTGAAGATTAGAGAAAAAATTATATAATCGGATTATAAATATTCTATTATCAATAAAACAAAGTTATAATTTAAATCTGAGGAGCCGTTTTTCTACCTAAAACCTTATCCCTACTTCTACTGCTTTCAATTTAATTCCGATTCCGGTCAAGTGAGTGTTTTGCTGTATTAAAAATTGAATTTTCCCCCTCTGATATTAAAATGGAAGGAAATAAATAAGTGATCTTGGTTGTTTTTCACGATTTTCTTGTTTTGATCCTTGTGAATTTTTTGAGAGCATTTAGATTTAAAGCCAAAACCCCTTCTATACATAAAGTTTCTCCTCTTCCGCCGGCATTTCGCAATTAGATTATCTTTTGTCTCCGGAATTTTGCCACTGACTGTCGACTTGCATACGGCACCAACGTGGTGCCACAGGTAACAAAAAGTAAAAAAGTTCGTTTGGCTTCCAGAAAATAAAATTTGCTTAGGTGCTTTGCTAGTTGAATTTATTGTTCACAATGGCTTGCTTGGGCGCTTCGAGCTTATTGGGACTAAAGGAGGAAGTTCGGAAAGGAGCGGCAGCCTCCTTTTACATGGCAGTCGTTTAACGTGCGGCAGGATCCTCAGAGGAGGTGGTTCTGAGAGCGGGGCTCGGCCTGGAATTCGTTGTTGGTGCAGCACCGATGGCTGGGGCCCCATGTGCTGGTGGCTATCCATGTGGTGCATGTGGTGGTGGGGCTGCATCATCGAGTGCTGGTAGAGGTGGGACTGCTGCTGGAACTGGTCCTGCGGCTGGTCCAAATACTGCTGCTGCTGTTCTTGTTGGAACACTTCCTGCTGATGGCCCAAATATTGCTGCTGTTGGTGATCGGGCTGAGTCTGCCCTATGTTCAGATTGGAGAATTGATCCTGCATGTAGCAGTGGTTGTAGCTGGCGTGTTGCATTTCAAGCTGCCCCTGCTGCCCTACGAACTGCGGATGCTGCTGGTTAACGCAATCCGCGTAGTGACCCCCTTGGTGCATGTAGTCAAGGGTGGCCTGCTCCTGAACCTGGTTGGCTTGATGCACCCAATTGTTGGGCTGGAAATCAGGCACAGTGGCAGGAGGAATTTGGGGAATTTGCTGAGGTTGGGGGACAGATGGAACAGGTGCCACTGACTGGGTTGATGGCAAATAGTTGGTTTCTTTTAGGTCGGACAAGTAGCTCAAGAACATGGTGTCGTTTATGAAGTGGCTAGTCAGCTGCAGGAACTGCAGGGTGTTTCGAAGGTGCACAGGTGTTTTTATCCACAGCTGAGTGGCATTCGATATAATCGTGTCTGCAATCAGCTCACTTTTCTTTTGCGACTTTCCAGCGGTGCTCAGTGTGCAGCCGTTTATGGAAAGTTCTGAAGTCTTTGAGGCTTTTATGCGCTTGTTTACTCTTACAAAGATTTTTGTTGCCAACTGGGTGATGGAGTCTGTAAACCAGAAAAAGTTTATTTAAAAAGAAGTAAAAATGCTAACACTATGCAAAATTAAAATACGCACTTCTTCAAAGTATCCTATAAAATCTACTTAAATCATGTAATTCTAAATAGTCGAATTGAAAGTTTAGCGCTTTATAATGGATTTAAATCCACAAAATGTGTAAGAAGGGATTTTAAAGTACTTTTTATATAGAAATTGGGGGAATAAAAATAGAAGAGTTATTCGAAAATTTCCAAAAACAAACACATTTTTTTGTATATTTCTTGGGATGATAAATCTCTTCCAGGTATATTCTTTTACGTAGAGGTTGAAGGGGAAAAGGATTAACTGAAAATTACTGAATAAACAATGTGAAAAAGTGTCGAATTTTTAATTTGTGTGATATAATTGGACTAGCGTTACCTAATATCACCCAAATCACAGGGTTCTGTACACTTATAATGCTGGCGAGTTCCTTGTTGAATTTTTTTAAGTGATTGGACATTATCCGCGTTGCTCCAAAGATAGACATTTTCTGGGTACCCACAGATCGGAGCCAGCAGTGTTCAACGTAGTCACATAAGTCGGAAAATCCCTTCGAAAAAATGTTTTTCTCACCCATCCACTTCTTTAAGGCGTTTAATCCAAGGACCATGTACTCGGGCGGTAGAAGCGGAAGGACGAGCAACATCCGGAGGGCGCTCGAGCCAATCCCCTTGGCAGTCTCCTTCTGCAAACCGAGAGTTTTCATGTAGCTTAAAACTGCATCGGTGTAGTGGAACCAGCAGCCTTTAATTATTGACTCAGGAAAGACGTAGGCGAGTGACGACTGCATCACCTGATCGAAATCAGAGATGATCATGTTTGGGACTATTTTGAGTTCCTCGCGGATGTAACTAAAGAATGCTGTGTAGGCCGACTGAGTTTTCGATGTGAGAATGCCATAAACGATAGGTGCTGTCTAAAATGTTTAAAAACTTATTCAAAGCAGACTAAATCTTCAAGAGAAAACTTACAATATTCCCCTGAACAGAGTGGGCGGTCATCATATAGTACGTGGGCTGAGTAGCTGAGACAAACTCAAACGATGCGTCTAGGTGGACTTCCTCGATTCGGTCAAACAGCTCGTAGGTCTTTTTGTGCATAAAAATCAGTAGGACGGAGTCCTCGCAAGTAATTGTCTTTTGGTAGATGGGGTCCTTATCGGAACCACTATTCACGCGGAAGAAGTCTGATTTGTCTAAAACGTCTATGACCTCATCAATGCTTTTTGGCGTCTGCGGGAGTTGTTTTCGTCTGGCCTTTCGCATTGCTGACTCGGCTGAGGTGAAGGGGTACAGGAGAGCTGCGTCGGCATGTCGTGAAGTAGCCTCCTCACAGTAAATTACATGGAGCTCAATATTTTCCGTAGCAGCGCGATGAGTGAGGGTCTTTCGGAATTTATCGATTAGGGCGCGATTCGGCTCTGGTGTATGGTTGTGCTCTGTCGTCACCTGGACTTTGCCCTTTTCACTTAGGCACCTTCCAGGGCATTTTGAAGATATGTAGCGACAACAGCGGTAGTAGCTGTGTGTATAAAATTTATTAATATGCTGCTTACATACCAAGAGATTGGAATGGGAGGAGATCACTAGCATTTCAAAATGTACTTGTTAAATTGCTTATATTTAGATTTAACACACTAGAAACTATGGGGATACGAAAGACCGACAGACGGACGCGACCACGTTAAAAGGGTTCAATGTTTAACTACTGCAATCTCAAAAGAGGCAGTGTGGAAAGGTTGATTGTGTATTTCTATGTAAAAAATGGTATCATTTCAATAGAAGAACGTCTTCACTGATTTGAATTAAATTCACACATAAGGTGCTTCTAGAAAATAAAAAAATAATTGTATTTAGCTACCTCCATCTATAAAAGAGAGGTATGAGGACTACTTTATTTGAGCCAAATAAAAAGAGGCGGGGAAGCAAAAGTCCGAGAAAACTAATGCGACGTAAATTTAGATTAAATAATCTTTTCTTGCACGAATACAATTTAATCTTCAAGTTTCATAAATCTGCCCACGAATAGCTTCGGTTCCATCAATCACCCCAAGGTGCTGCATAACTTTTTGTTTTTTAAATTGAATTCTCTAGAAGGCGGGGTTGTGGACAGAGAGGAAAATAATTTCAATTACCTCGTATTTTCGTTTTTATAGGCCAGCCAATATTTGTATCCGTCGGAGTACATCCTTTCGATTATTTGCAGAGGTCTCTTTAGAACTTTGGTCGTGTCGAGCGATTTTAATTTCCATCCCATCCACCGGACAAGGGCATTCAGTTTTCAGCACACTTTCATCTCATATTTCCCAATAAAATTCGAAATTTACGAATTGTTGACAGATAACACAATTTTTGTTATGACAGGAACGTATTTGGCCATTTTCCCGACAATGCCAGCTTCGGGAGACCTTCGGCTTGCGTTCGGTCGCCCACTTCTGACGAACCAAATGGTGCGGTTACAATTTAAAGTTCAAGTACAGGCTCACAAACACAAAGTTTGAAATTTTAAATTCGTTTTTTTCAAATGTAATTTTGCTTATTGTATTAATTCTGAAAATTTTTCTCTCTATTCTATTTTAATAGCCCTTCACGAAATTCTTGCAATAAGACGCTTTAAAATATTGCTAAAAACGCATAGGCAGAAAAAAGCATGAGCTTTCAAATAAAAGGAACGTAGATATTTAAATTAATTTACGTTTTTTGTTAAAGCCAAGAGGAATATTTTCTAAAAATGTTAAATGAATAGAAATTTAACGATACTATATCAGTTTATGTGTGACTTATTTGCTTCATAAAAGGTTTGTTTTTATAAAAAATACCGTACCAAGTCTAAAATTCTTTTTTAAAAAATCCTTTTAGTTCAAGTACAAAAAATAGACTATGACTTGTACTAATAGAACTTTAATTTCGATTTCAATGGAATTTTTATTTTATTTGACTTAGGCATTTCTAAGTAAAGTACAGTACAAAATTTGGTCCTTTTGATCTTATTTGAATGAATGTAGGCATTTACAATTTGGGAATATACATATATATAATGTACATATATTCCATTTGCTCTCTCAAGCTAGAGTCCTTCTAACAATTAATACCTGCTACTAATATTAATAATACTTTGGCTAATCCACATTAGGGAACTGTCTTCAGAGGTTTTAATTTAATTTAATTTTCCTGCAAAAGAATTTATTTATTCTCAGGGTAGTGTAAAAAATTATAAACATATTTGGAAAATAATCACTTCTTTATTAAAAAGTCGAATATACCTAAGTGAATTGTCATTATTCGCACACTTACTATTCATAATGTTTTTAACCTTCGACTTACACAAGCCAATGAAAAAACTAAAATATAAATTTTTGACAAAAAAAAAATATTTTAGAAAGGGCGATTCCAATCAAATTCGCTTGAAAGTTATCAACCAAAGTAACATAACCGCGCTGTAAAAAAAGGAAAAAAATTCGTAATCGACTCAGTTGGTAACAGATGTAGATAGGTAAATCCTCGTGGAAAAATGCGTCCTTTAATCCGTCTTCATTTTGGTCATACCAATTGTTAGCAAGAAAAATTTTATACATTAATTTCACTGGAACTCTACTTCTTTGTGGGCTTTGGGATGACGTCAGGTGGTTTATTTCATTTTCATTGCGATTGCGCGTTTAGTTACTCGGCCGAAGAACATTCCAATGATGAATACCATTCCAAAAATTGAGAATATCAAGACTAGGAAGAATTTTTTGGCTGGAGATGCGACCACCTGTGACACAAGTTCCTCTATGTTCTCAGGTGGTGATGCCAGAAGCTGCAGCACAAAATTGATTTCCATTTTAAAAAGATACCTATTTAATTTTTTAGAACTTACCGTTTCCGCATTTCTAAACATCTCTATGCGTTTAACTAGCTTATTCTTGCAGTCCTCCTCCATTGCCTTGGACTCGTCTTGCAAAATCGTCTGGAGGCATTTCAGCTCTGAGAAAATTGTTTGATTTATTGGGTTAAACATGGAACAAAGTACTACACTTACGCCTTCCATTACCACTCTTAACGCTAGAGCAATACTTGAGAAGGTCAACAGTACAGGCCCGTTGGAGTAGGGGATCAACGTGGATGTCTGCTTTTGCTTCTTGAATGAGGGTAGCTACTTCTATCTTACACTCCTTGCTGATGATTCTTTGGTTTAGGAAAGCGTTCTTCAGACACTCCTCGACTTGTCCTTGCTCCTCTATGTCATTTCCAGGCTTGCACAAGATTTCGATTTCCGATTTGCAGAAGTTCTGCAGGAGTGGGTTTAGTTTGTAATTGAGCGCTTGCTCCTGCAGAATTTCAATCATCTTCTGTTCACAGTTGTGGTCGAGTTTACCTTCACGGAATTTCGTTTTCAGGCAGTTAATTACCTGAAGGGAATAGTAAATTATCTTGTCTTAATTTATGGTAATAATTATAGTAGAGGGTTAAAAAGTATAATAAAAGCTTGAACGCTGTTTTAGCAACAAATATGAACTGTTATGAACCTTACTGATTTCTCAGTCCAGAATACAAACACCCTAAGTTTTATTATAGTTTTATAGAATAAAAATCTCACTCAATATTATCTTTAAATTGTTTTCATAACAGTTCGATAGAACCCTCCTTTGAAAGGATGCTTAAGACCTCAATTTGGGGTCACAAAAAGGAACGAAATGCTAACTGTTTTGGAAATTCCTTATTTTCTTTTCGTTTATGACTCTCGTTGCATATTGAATCTACTTCAACAGAACCTTTCTAGTTTCTAGTTCAGTAGGCTCAATAATTTTACGTTTAGACAATACAGTCCATCTGTCTATAATTTTTTATTGTCTAGTTCGAAGAGAATGCAAAGGACTTTTAGAACATATTTTCTAGGTACTTTAAAGCTTATAATCGTTCTATCGAAGAATATGGTGACAATTCCAAATGTTGGTAGCCTTGAGGGATGCACCACAACAACTGCTTGGACCAATAAAACTATATATCAATTCTTAGGAGTTCCCTACGCAGAATCACCTTCGAAAAATTTACGATTTAAGGTAATGATAAAAACTTTTATTCGAAAATATTGTGATTTCTCTCAAGCCTCCAATTCGTCGAGCCAAATGGGAAGGTGTAAGAGACGTATCGAAATTTGGGCCACCATGTCCATCACTGAAGAAAAAAGTAATGCCTGGGGAATCGAATTTACTCATCGCAGATGTCAGCGATCCAGAAGATTGCCTTAATTTGTGCATTTATACAAGAGATGTGAGAAAAACATCTATTTTATAATACATGTAAATTAAAATGAGACAATCTTCTTTGCAGCTAAAGTCGAAAGTCGCTGTACTGGTTTATGTCCATGGTGGCGGCTTCATTCAAGGGTCAGCTACTGATTTCTCCCCTAAGTACCTCCTCGAAAAAGACGTAGTTTTAGTGGTTCCGCAGTATCGTTTGGGGGTATTTGGATTTTTATCAACTGGAACCGCGGATATACCTGGTAACATGGCCGCAATGGATTTGAAGCTTGCCTTGGAATGGATTCAAGACAATATTTCATATTTTGGTGGGGATCCATGCTGCGTAACTCTTATTGGGCATTCTGCTGGAGCAGCTCTAGTGACTGGACTAATGATAAGCCCTTGCGTCCCACCAAACTTGTTCCATAAAATAATAATCCAATCTGGAGCTATAACTTGTGGATGGAGCATCTGTCCGGATTCCATTTGCGGAGCACATTTAATTTGCCAGAAACTAGGATATGAAGGTTGTGATCCTGAAGCCATGAATAAATGCTTAACTGAGGCCTCCGTTTCAAAGCTCCTTGAAATCTCAACAGCCGAAGAAGTATGTCTTTTATTTAAGAATTATTTTTCCAGCATCTAAGACAACTTTTTATTTTTCAGCGTGGACCGAACTTGCTCATGTTTTCGTTAACCAGTGGTGATTATTACAATTTTTTTCCAACACCCATCGCTGAGCTAGTCGCAAAACCAAAGAAATGTCCTATGATAGCTGGAGTCACAAAACACGAGGGTTCAATGCCTTTGAAACGTAAGTGAAGATTATGTTTTGAGAATGGGGAGGAGTTACCCTAACTAGATCATATATCTTTTGGTAGTTTTTTTCGACACGACACATATCCAAAACTAAACAAAGTATAGTATCTAGGCTAGTCATTTCGAATCGACATCCAGAATAAGGTAAACTAAACATTTGTTAAATTTAATAATTGCAGTGGCGTACGACTATCTTACGAAATCCCATGGATCAAAACAATTTACTCCACAAAATCTTATAGACCTACTTATTCTAGCCGTGAGGGAAACAGACCTAGGTGGTGTGATCTCCAATATGGCAACAGAGTTGTTCTTCAAATCGATGAATTTAAATAAAATGAATAACAAAGAGATGATTCCGGGATTGATCGATGTAGTTATCTTTATAATTTATTGCATAATTAAAAAAATAAAAACTTTATTCACCAGCTGGCAGGAATGCTAACTATAAAATCCCCTGTGTTCCGGTTTGCTCAATTTAATGCCGACAAATGTGGTCCACCAACATATTTCTACACTTTCGATTATTTCGGTGAAAACACCAATTTTGCATTGGGTGGCGACAAGGACAGCTATCCTTTTAAGGGTGGAGTTCATCACGGCAATGAGAATTTCTATTTGATTGCTTTTCGAGAGCTTAATGATCTGGATACCAAAATTGCCAAAACTATGGTTGAGATGTGGACGTCGTTTGCCATTCAGGGTAAACCAGAAGCTGCAGATGTGACGAAATGGGAGCCAATGACTGGTATATATTACTTTTTTAAGTCTCACTGTGTACCTAATTTTATTTTATTAAAGAATTACTTAATGGAGCTTATCTTCACATCAATGAAACTTGCAAGTTGGGATTAAACTTTAGAGATGAATTTATAATAACAGTCAACGATCCCTGCAAATGTAATAGCCTAACTAAGGATTGAAAGAAGTGGATCTAATTTTGTGACTAGCTTTATGCTATCAATTCCATTTAAGATTAATAAAAACAATTCTAACATTTTCTGCTATTCTGTAGGATTTAAATTCCGACGTATAGTGTTTCATATGAGTGATTTAATTTTGAGAAGCTAATTTACAGCTAGTTTAAAAAAGCAACGGATAAATTTAATATTTTATCTGTTTAATCGACCTTTATCCGCAAATCACACAGAGCGTGCTGGGAATAATCTGGAATAAATTTATGGACACAAATCAGATTATTCGGAGCACTTACATCAAAAAAATGTGTACACAAGAAGAGTGCTCGGATTAATCGGATCGTAATTGCGAACTCGGCCTATATGTCTGCGAAGATGTTATATTTAATTGCGTCTTTGTTTTGCATTTATTTAATTATTGATTTTGTCATAGTTGGTAAGTGAAGTAACAACTGTTCCACGGCAGTTGTTAGATTAACCAGAAGCTCTAATCGTTCAGGGAGAACTACAAATGTTTTGAACATTCCGTATTTTAATGTTTTTGGCTCGAATTCTCATTCCAATAAGATTAAATTGAAACTTTAATCCTGGGTCCTAATTATAAGCAACAAAATAATTAACCTAGTTAGTTTCATCTGTGTTGAATCTTTTTTGTAAGACACAAATCAGTTGCAATGACGAAACGAACTGATTCGAAACTCGAATAATAAAGCCTAAAATATAAATCTATGATCAGATAGTGTTTTTACGATAATCAAATCGTGTACCTTAGCAAAGCAATCAAAGAATGCAACATTTTCAGCTCAATCACAGATCGGGAAGTGGATTAAGTTCAATTAACAACATTTCACTACACACGGACAGGTGAAGATTGCAAAAATAAGTAAAAGGAGAAAAACAGGAAAATTAATAATTTGATAATTTGTCTTATTTTTTTTTAAATTTGACTTCATATTTCTTTTGAAGCCTAACATTATACTTAAACTTTAAAATATTGTCATGGCGTTAAACCCGTTGAAATCACAATTCACATGCAATAAACTTGCAGGTAAAGGAAATTCAATTCACGTAAATATTTGCACATCTGGATCATGTTTGTATAAGCGCAAATGTTGGCCATACCACCAAAAATTCTTTTAGGTACGATAAAACTTTTAAACAAAAAATTCGCATTACCTCAAAAAGTCATAATACTTCCAATGGTCTTATCACCACTCAACATAATTCTTTTGTTGTGAAAAGTAATTTTTATCTTCTCAACAGGTGTCGGAGAAAGGTCTTAATTAGTTGTAATAAATAGCAATTCCAGTGAATTCTAACGGCCCCACAATCAAATAATAGTTTTGCTGTAAAGTTTTGATTGACACTTTATGAAGCCCGATAAGATTATCGGGAAAGTAATTGGCACCATACCGCCAGTTAAAATTATTTACTAAAAAAAAAGTTATTTCACTCTGGATCTGGATATACGATTACCTTAAATGCGGGGAGTGTTTGTGGTTACTTTTGCAAAAATAGCATCCACGCGCTGTTTTAGCAGTATATAATTGTTGCGATTCGCCAAGAATAGCTTCAAGACGAGGATCAAGATCACGGTCAATATGGTTTTGAAATTGTTTAGTTTGACATCTTTGGTTTGCTTTTGTAATGTTATACTGATTTCGGGATTTACGATTGGAAATAGTAACAGAGGTGATGTTATTGATGCAGAAATTGATATACCTGGACTAGGAAAAATTGTGGGTGGTATCTCATCTACTGCCTGGAGTCATCAGAAAATGTATCAGTTTTTGGGAGTACCTTTTGCCGAATCACCAAGTGGAAAATTACGTTTTAAGGTAACTAATTTTAATAAATACGACTTTGTGTTTTGAACTTGATCGTTCGATAAAAATGCCTTATAGTTAAAAAGCGTCTCGAAGTAGCTGAATCGCAAAACAAAATATTGCAGACAGCAACATTTGCATAAATAAATTATAGCAACATTTGCATAAATAAATTATACATTCTATGATATTATGGAAGACAAGTGCCAAGTTGAAATGAAGCTATCATCAGTCGGTCAGAGAAAGAGTCTATCTGTAGTGGGAAATAGTTTTTCGCCAATACACTTTTGATATTTCCAATAATAAAAATTGTTCGCTCGTTGAGTTACGCATATTTATGTTGAAAATAACAATCAATGCGAAGACGGTCAATTGGCAGTAGAGCATTTTCAGTGCACTATTGTTTAAATTTTTAGCAATACAGAATTTGCAGTGCATTGTAGATATCAATTGAGTAATAGTAAATTTTCAACATACACTATTACTTAATAATTTACTTATAGTGAAGTTAGAGGTTATCAACAAAATAAACAAAATAAATGAAACGAACGGAATAAAGAACTAACTTTACGTGAATGTTTTAGCGTCCTTACCCTCGGTCAAAGTGGAATGGAACTTTTGATGCTACAAAATTTGGAAAAGCTTGTCCCGTAAAAGGAGATCTACCTGCTGATGCTGACGACGACATCGAAGACTGCCTGAATTTGAACATTTACACAAAAACTGTAATAAACTCCAAAAGATCGAACTAAAAATTGAAAAATAATTTCTCTTTACATGTAGTTCGCAGGAAAATCACCCGTAATGGTTTTCATCTATGGCGGTGGTTTCTACTCTGGGTCAAATCAACGATACACCGGACATTACTTGCTAGAAGAGGACATTGTTCTAGTGGTGCTTCAATACCGTCTCGGAGCTCTAGGTCTTCTCTCTACTAAAACGGCTGAGATTCCGGGCAATATGGCAATAATCGACAATATTTTTGCACTTGAATGGGTCCAGAAATATATTTCCCATTTTGGAGGTGATTCAGGCCATGTCACAATTTTTGGACAATCAGCTGGAGCGGCCCTGTGCAATGCTTTAATGTTAAGCCCTGCTGTGCCCAAGGGACTTTTCCACCGGGTAATTTTACAGTCTGGATCGTCTTTTGCTGCTTGGGCAACCAAGTCATACACTCCCGAAATAGCCAAAAATATTTGTAAGAAAGGCGACTGCCCCAATTGCGAGGATATTCAAGCAATTAATCGGTGCTTCATGGAAATGGATGTGGTGAAATTCATGGACATCAGCACTGGAGACAATGTTTGCTCTTAAATCTTTTTTAAGTATTCATTTTAATTCTTTGAAATATTTTTCAGCTAAGAACAACGGATGTATATTCTTTTATTGTCGATGACTATTACGATGTTTTACCCGAAATACCTTATAAGCTTGTGAATAATAGCACCAAATATCCTCTCATGGCTGGTGTTACGCAACAAGAGGGATCTTTTATTCTGGCTGGTATGTTTGTTTTATAGGCTACCTTATTAATACATGTTCTTTATTAAGCTTTCTACGATGATATGAAGGAAAAAGTTGGTAACTTTAGCAAAATGGATCCAAGAGAGTTTATAGAAAAATTGATTCAAAAAACCGATGTGAAAGATGCAGATGGAGCGATTTTAAACATGTCGATGAAATTCTTTTTCAAGAAGGAAGACATCGAGAACAGAGACTACAAGAAAATGATACCAGGATTTATTGATGTAAATCAGTGTCTTCAAACTGAAACCACTGAATAATATTTTGTTCTAATTATTAGTTGGCAAGTACCCTAGCCATCAAATATCCTGTGCTGGCTTATGCAATGATGAATGCTAAAACTAGTCTGTATCCTACCTATTTGTACACGTTTGATTATCAAGGAGAACATACTTTGTATGGCTACGGGTTGAACACTGACCACTACCCTTTTAATGGAGGCGTACACCACTCTGACGATTACATCTACCTCTTCCCAATCTTTCCTTCACTGAACAAAAAAGACACTGAGATTGCTAAAGAAATGGTCGCTTTATGGACGTCTTTTGCAATTAAAGGAATACCAGATGATGGAAAAAAATTTGTTTGGAAGCCTATTCAAGGTTTTTGTTTTTTTTGCTTTAAATTCAATACTGTTTTATGTCTTTTAGGTACTGGACCCTATTTACATATTAATAAGGTAAATTCAATTGGAACGAACTTCCTTGACGAATGGCTGGTTACAGTGAACGATGAAACCGGAAGTATTATCAGAAAGGATAAAGAATTCTAAAGGATAACGCTTTATAATGATTTATAAAATGACATGTTTTAAGGTGTTTTCAAAGAATATAAAATTTATGCATTGATTAATTTGTTTAAAACGAAGCGGAATATTTTGAATCTCAATTTTCTAATATAAATTGGGACGATAATGTATTGCGTTTATTTACTAGACCGATTACAGACTTGAAAAAATATCGAATATATCTTTTACAAGATAACTTTAAAAAAGTCAGTAAAAATAAAAACAAATTTACTTACCTTTCCATTAAGTTCTTCATTTGGTTTCGCTGCAGTGACAATATGAGAGCAGAACTGATCAATGTTCTTTCCACAAGAGCTTTGAAGCGCTGGATTGAATCGGAAATCAGTATTTTGTTCAATCATACGATTAACAATAACCAAATGGCATCTTGGGTCGAAAGAGGGCTCATCCTTATATAGTTTTAAACAGTCGAGCAGTTTAGCCGACTCCGTATTTTGGCAATATTTATAGGTCATATCCTTGCAGGTGTTGACCAACGTGTAATCTGTGGAGCTGTCGTCCAACTCAGACTTCTTCACAGTGAATAAAGCATGCCGGCAGGACTCACCAAGGTGAGCACTGTTTGCTTGAAGACACTCAAGAGCCTGTGCGGGTAACGATTTAATTTTTTAGTAAAATTATATTAAAAGCTGTACGGTAAACAAATGAAACTGAGTTTTTGAATTTTAGACATATACAAAAAGCAACAAAAAGCAACAAAAAACATTAGCAGCACACTTGCATTTTTGGTATTCACCTGACCCGGCCCTAAAGCCTCAGCACAGAGGTCCAAGATCTCCTTTTTGCAAGCGTTCTTTAATTTCGGATCGAAAATTAGACTTTCGCGTTGCTGGTACAACTGAGATTTGACTTGTTGCCTGCATTCCTTGGGGATAGTGTGACGCTGGCCCTTAATTGTATCGTTTCTCATGACCTCACTGAGGCAGGCCACAACATCGTATTTTGTAGTGCTGCTGGAACAGAATCGAGTCACGTATGGACGGCAGGCCTCCTTGAATTTGTAGGTGAAGTGATAATTTTTCAGTGAAATTATTTGGAAGTGCTCTATAGCAGCGCGGCATTTCAGGTCTTGGCGCAAATCTGCATCGTTTTTATGGGAAATCAAGCAGTCCATCATATCACCTACATTTGAAAAGAATTAATAGATTAAAAACCGTTTACATATATATATAATATATTTTTCAACATAGTTTATTACTGCAACCACTTAACTCAAAACTTTCGCTTTTAAAATATTATTTCTAATTTTTTAAGTCAGTTTAGTGAATAAAATATTCACTAACAACCGTTCGGCTTAGTTCGAAAATATAAATAAAAAGAAATACGAAAAATATTGCCAGTTAGTAAATCACATGGTTATAAATAAGAACGTATGTCGATTTGATTACTTTTTTAAATTGCAATTTTAAGTTTCTACGGTGCTTGAAAACTTTAAGCACATTTTGCTTGAAACAATGGGTTTAGGCTGGCGATATACATATATAACTTAAAGTATTAAAGGAAATAAATTTCTTCATTCCTTATCAGTATAATTTTACGCTCGAAACGACACCGATTGTTACAATAAAAATTTTATTATTAATAAATAACTAAACCGCCGATTGCATCGTTTTTTGTAAGAGCGACTGCAACAAGAATATAAGAAATTCGGTGAGAAAGGAAGTGATTTCGAGGAGAACTTGTTTTAAGTTCCTCTTATCTTTACTTATGCCCTGAAACATGACATTCTAATGCTGTAACGTTGTGAATAAATAAAATTTTAAGTAAATTCCATACATTTGAAGCTGAAGAGTGCAAGATTTTATTTTAAAATCATCTGGGTGCTGTGTCTCCTTAAAGGTCTTTTAAGATATTCGTTTAGAGCTAAGTTAACTTAAGTTTAGCTTACCTTGATCCCGGCTCTTCCTCAAAACATGGTCGCAGTGTCTTTCCATAGCATCCCTGCAGACGTTCATTATAATGGGATTTAGCTCAATATGAGCCGCTTCGTCCTCAGTGTAGCTAAACACCGCCTCCTTGCACTTGGGCTGCAGCTTTTCCATGTTGTCCTGGAGACACTGCATCTCAGCTCCTCTCTCAGTCTTATCAAAGCACAAGGTCGCGAGATCATCGAGGCACCTGTCTTCCACTTCGGGGATTAGATCAACAGAAATCGCCCTCTGTCTCATTACCCTTTTTACTTCCAGGTAACACTCTTCTTTGAGCTTAATGTTCTTGTCGTTGCTATAAGCAATTCTGTGGAGACAGGGCAGAATTAATGGTCCGCGTTCAGGGTCCATTTGGCCAGTGTTTGTATCGTCCCAAGTCTTTTTTGCTTTGCAGTACTTCATAGCGTCACTGTGGCACTTTCCGTACAGCTGTGGATCAAGTTTAAAGTCCCTAGCGACGAAGTACTGGATGAGCATGAGGGCGGATTCGCAGGATGGGGTCATCATTTGGGTCCCAATGTGATCCATAAGACAGGACATGACGCGCGCATCGCCTCCTTCGATATCTCGGCAGGCGACGTCCACGACAGCACTGCAGGCTCGTTGAAGGACAGGATCAACTCTCCAATCTTCGCCGGCATCTGAGACTTTAACAAGTTGCTCCAGAGCTCTCTGGCAGGTAGGAGTGACCTTGGGGTCCCTCTTTCTTTTCGGATGAGTGTGTTCCATTAGACAGTGTATGATGCCTAGAAATGTAAAAATACGTAAATGTGCCGTACTTTCGATACTTTTCAGATGTTAATCTGTATTTTTGGTGATTGTGTATATGTATGATACTTGCGATGCGAAAATTAAAGAGTAAGAAGTACGGTGTCTGTAATTTCTAATTTTTAGGAGTACATGCCGGGGAAACACAATTTCGGCCCATTTTGGATAATAAAATACACAAATTATATAATAAAACTTTACTTTAGAGGACTTTGGCAATCACCAAAATGATCTGCAAAATTGGTCGAAGTTCCAAGAGTATAAAAAATTGTCTCTTTATGCTATACTATCTATTTAAATTTATTCAAAAATATATACATATTCGTATCCTATGAGGATGGGCGTTGGCACGGTTATTACTACAAAAGTGCATTATTCTTACCTTGAAATACTCTAAAACTATTGAGAGATTCGCACCGAAATACATCACGAAAAATACCAAAATACCATTGTTAATAAAACATATGCTAACTGATACTTTGGCATTTTTCATATATAATTATACCTTTATTCGCTGCATTCTGAGTATCTAAATCCCCGCAGAATTTTGGAATATCGCCCGCGCATCCGGTCAGAATTTCCGGTAGCAGTTGGTAGTCCATCATGAGCATTTTGCGGTGATCAGATATTTCAGCCCGACACTCCTCGTCGATTTTGGTCCCATTCTTTACCACCGACTCTAGGCAGAGTAATATTTGTGCAAGCCTAACATCTTTGTCTTCGGAAACCCCGCGCCTGCAATGATTGACGCGGATATCTTCACGACAGGCTCGGGCAAAGCCCTTACTAATTCTGTAATCGCGAGCGAGAAGTTTTTCACGCCTAGCAATTTGCTCCCTGCATTTTATAGTCATATCAGCGAAGTTTTTGTGCTTAACCAGACACTTAAAAAGGCTCCCAGACGAGGGAAGCTCGTTGGGACAGAATCTCTTGGAGTCACTTTCACAGGCCAGGGTGAATTGGTGATCCAGCTTGAGGTTGTCCGCCTGCTGTTGGGACAACCGCAAGACCCTCTTGCGGCACGTCTGCTTTAGAGCTTCAATGTTATCTTGCAGACAGGCGATTGTCTCCCCTTGAGTCACCTTCTCCCCATCCGCGTTCAGCCTGCCGCACTGCAAGTTTTCGATATCTTGCTTGCAGTCATTGATGAAATGTGCAATCAGCCGGTAGTCCGTGAATGCGACACCTTCCAGCCGCTGAATGGTTGCCCGGCAGAGCCCCACATCATTCATTTTGTCGAGCTGTTCCACAAGACATGCTAAGTATAAGCCGAACTGATCCGATCTGCTGATAGTGCAAGCTGAGAGGACGTCAGCATTTTTAGCACAGGGTTTCTTCGTCAACTGTGCCACGATGTCATCTTTGAGGATGTCCCTGGTATGGGTCCAAATTGCGTGCTGACACGCCTCAGCGAGGGCCTCTATTTTGGAGGATGGGAACGTCTGGACGCACTCGAGGACGGGCAGATCATCGTCGGGTTTCACATGCCCGCAATGGATCTTAAGCTCTTCGCAGACGGGCTCTGCTATTAGTTTTTTTGGTTGAGATATTGCCGCCCGTGGGGATCTTCCGCCAGTTGGCAAATCTTCGGCGGCTTCGGTGGCTCCGGCCTGCCGCCAGGTTATGGCGAACACAAAGTAAATACAAAATAAAATATTCATTGCACTGCTTTTGGGTGTAGCTTTCGCGTTAAATGCTCATTGTCGGGTAGTTGTTTAATTGCTCACAAACTGTGAAAAAATGGTATTTTCCAAATTTATCGCGCTTTTATCTGCGTTGACAATTCTTAACATTCGGTTGACGGCTCTTGAACTTGTTTACTGACACAAACAAAGCACAATAGGCCATAGGCATAGGGTAACCATTAAGTTGTGGATTCTGTAAATCACGAAAAGTTTTGAAACTTTAACATTTTACGCAGTTTTAGTTTATTTAACGACATTTCAGCCTCCGAAATTTAATTTAAAATAAGTTAGAATTGAAGTGACTTTGAAATTGTAAATATTAGCAACTTTAACTTTGAATTAAAATCGTGGCTTTAAAACTGTTATACATGCGATGAATTTGTCAAAGGACTTGCCACATAGAAAAAAATCAACGTTTATTCTGCGAGTGCCAAATGCAATTGAAATTTTTAAGTGGTTGCTGAAATCGCTGTTCAGTCGCGATTAAATTACGTTATTTATGCTAATAAATAAGTAACAAACAGCGTGTTTATTGCACAAATGAATACTCTGTGGATAGACAATGCAAGTATTAAACAATGCAGTCAAAAGGTGCGTATAAAGTTCACAGGGCTTATTTTATTCAATCTGACCCTATAAATTGACTGTTTTTAATTTATGATCAAGAAAAAACGTTTGCGGTCAGCTCACGGGGGATTTTTAATTAGAACAATCGATTACAGTAGAAATTTTTGTAAATTGTTTTAAACGTCGTGGTTTTTTATTCAACTTGCTTATATTGCTTGAAAGTTGAGAGAAACATAAATTATGTAATGATTTTCGGAATCTGTTAAATTCTTAATTGTGTCCGAATGAGCTTTAATTGTACTTATTCCTTGACTATATATGTAAATTTGTGGCCATTGGTCAACTACCAAAATTAAGGATGCGTGTATTGATTAATATGATTTTGCATCACTTCTTTTTGGCACACTCGTAATAAAGTTAGTAACAACTGCGTAACAACTGAACTTTTAAACGCCTATACTGAAAAATTTTCATTTTAAAGTTTTCATTAGTTGATAAACGGCTACAGAAATAAAGTATTGGGAAACAAATTTTCTGAAAATGCTAGTATTGAGATTTTTGGATGTGCTTGCATTGCAATAGAATATAATTATTATTATTAGAAATTTAGAATAATCACGGATTTATGATATAATTCCGAAACATTTCGAAAAGAGATAGTCTAGGGGGTTGCTTTATTACACCTTCGTTCGTTTTGTACTAGAATATACTAGCCATGTCTGGTCTGTTAGTAACGAGTATCATAAGTATTTCAAGCTCCACATTCCTTCTCTATGCCTTTAGTTGGAGTAAATCAAATTGGCTAACAGCGAACTATTGAATGAGTAGGGCAACTGATTTAGTCCTCCACAAACGACAGGTTTCCTTACTATCGAAATGCGGTTTGTATTTATACTGTAGATCATGCTCCCCAAAGTCCTTTTTAGGTAGATTTCATATGAAATACTACCTATTGCGGATTTCGGAAAATTAATGATACCAAAACTCTTTATAGAGGTGGTAGACTTCAAAAATAAAATTTATTTGTATATAACAAAACTTGTGAACACGATAGAAGCCGTATTTCTTAATCGATTTTTTTGACCAAACTTCGATATCTTTCTTATTTCTTAACCGCTATTGGCCAAAGTTTACGTACGCATTGACTACATGTAGTTCTAAGTCCAAATGTATCAAAATAGTGGAGATCGGTAAAAAGGGTGAGGGGCTACAACAGTTTCTAAAAATGATTTTGTTATTGCGATAACTGCTCCATTTCGTAATGGATTTTGATCCAATCATTTTTACCACACTGAAGTCTACCTCTTCCTTCTGGCTGCCACCGAAAGGTCCTTTTTTGTATGTTGCAGGCCGCCTCGCCTCGATTGGTTTCAATATTCATAGAACCTCGATAAAACTATTCAATCGCATCAGATAGAGGACGGCTCGTCAAACACATGTTCCCGCACGATCGCTGCGTCGAGAAGCCGAGAGGAGCCTCATTCCAGACTGGACATTTATTGCCCTCCGAGGATCCGAGGGTGCCGCTCTTTGTTTTGGCAGTCCTCAACAGCCCGTCCAGGTCCGGTCTGAAGAAATTCATTTGTTTTATCGGAGGAGTCGATCGATAGCAGCCGACCTCGCAAATGCCCTACTTTGCTCTGCGCTTCATTAAAATTTTGATGGACGGAAAACGATTTCAGCTGAGGCGAAGGGCCCGATAAGGTCGTACGCCCCGCCGGACGCGCGCTAAACAAATGAGATGAGGTTGCGCCCTGAAAGTCCCGATAAGGAGGGACCAATTTCCCGGACCGTTATTCGCGCATACAAAAATCCCTTTCGGCTGCAACACATGACCGGCGGCAAAAGCCGCCTGTCATTGCACTTTTACCTTTTCGATCCGATCCTTCGGGTGCCTCTGATCGACGACGGAGCGCGAAGGATCCCTCTTTATCCAGGGAGCGGGTCCGCGACAGCCGGCACGCGTACGCAGTCTCGTGGAACAGGGCGATGGATGAGTCCTCCGGCCGCGGCGGCCGAGACCTCGAATGAGGTCTAAAGATGGTCAGGAAAAAACGAGGACAAAACCGGCGAAGACAATGACGAGGTGAAAAAACGCCCGAGAACAGCCGGGCAATTTATGTCGAAGTCAAGTCTTTAGAGTGCGGCGGGGCGCGGCGGCATGCGGCCGGCGACCCCTGCCTGCTCGGCGCAAGTCAGTTGGGCCGCTCTTTGTTTTGCTGGCCTCCGCTGAAATGAGCAGCCACAGCCATCCCTCGGGACTCGGGATAGTGGCGGGAAAGCAACAGAGTGATCACCCCCATGCGTAATTTGTTTCCCTGTGGGTTCCTTGTTTTATTACCGGGGAAAGGGGAAAGGATATCAGGGCAAAGGTGGTTGATCGGCCGTTAGATTCAGCAGGAATTTCGCGGTGTGTTTAAAAGTATTTGAGTATGCAAAATATGAGGATCGGAAAATGTTGACTATATACTACTACTATACGATGGTATAACATTTATACGGACTTCTCAAAGGCATTTTATGGACTGTTACTTTTTAAACTTATTACCAAGCTGACTAAAGGAGCATCAGTTCGGTGTCGTTCTATTTGAGTGGGAGGAGATTTCGGGTATATTTGAGGCTTTGTTGAACATGATCCTTACGGGCTCTGGAATTTCCCAGGGCAGTCATCTGGGCCCCTTACATTTACTACCAGGGCCGGATTTACGTTTGTGGGGCCGCTGGGCATTTTTCATGTGAGGATTCTAAATTTACATCAGGAAGCAACCCAAAGCATTAAACCTAACAGGCTTTACCCTTAAAACTACAAACCCCCGGCAAGCCGACAGTCTGTGTTTTACTTCCCAAGCAGGCAATGCAACACCTCAAAGCTTAAGTTCCTTAATCCCTTCCTCCTTTATATTTAGAGGTCACTTCTGACATGGTAGTCAATTTAGAACGAATTAAAAAAATTCAAACTTTTTGAGAACACAAACGCTATTATTAACAAAATAATTTGTTCCATTATTTTTCTTATTTTCAATTCACATTGCATCAATAATATTCGTTATCTCATAAACTTTTGGCGTCATATTTTTCTCTTTAAATTTTTTTATTGTTTAATCAACTTTCTCTTTCTCTGCTAACTCCATTTTGACTAAACTTCTTTGGCTTACTCCTTTTACTTTGTACTTACTTATTGATAATTAGCATTTAGTACTATTTTTACTATATTTTTGATGCATTTTTTCTATTTTTTTAAAATTTGTCTTTCATTTCAACCTATTCCTGTTTTTGTTGTTACATTCATTCGGTATAAACAAAAAAAAAGTCACTCTCTTAAAGATTATTATGATTTCATCACAGTTTTTGGTCTTAATTACTTGTATTTATTTTGATTTAATCACGAATTTAGGACTTTTATCACTTGGTTTTTAATACTTAACTCTTCTAAAAAGGACTTATCTTATATGAAATTAGGTCTACGTAATGTCAATAATAGAGATTACTATTATAGAACATAAAAGTCGATTTTTTGCTTATTCATCTGATGCTTTTCATTTTTATAATTTTTAAATGTTCCCTAAGTTTTTTATTTCCTTTATATATACATGTGGAGGCCCTATAATGTGGGAGCACTGGGCACGTGCCAAAAGTGCCCTAAGGTAAATTCTTCCCTGCATACTAATTATTTTATGCATAAACGACCTTGTTTCTATGATAAAATACTCAGAGATTCTAAATTATGGTGACAAACAAGATTTTATCGCTAAATATCTCAGAGGTCTGTTGACAGCTTTAATATGACTTAAATGCTTTTAATGTGTGCTGTTGGAATCTATATTTAAATATTAAAAAATGCAGTGTTGGTTTGAGAGATTCTCCATAATTTCTGTCAGCAATCTCTGTAAATGTTGCTAGGGTTTTACGTTCCATATAAAGTTTTAGCGAACAAATTATGAATTCTTTGAGCCTTAGTAATATGTGCTTTATAATAATTATTGCCAGTCTATAGACTATGAATTTGATGTGCAGCGATCTTGCTAATATTAAAATCTCATAAGTCAAATTATATTTGTACATATATATTGACTAAATAAATAAATACTAAAAAATACACCAATAGTCATAGTACTCTGCGTGCAATTTCTCCCTTTATTCAACGCTCGCGTTTAGATTGATGAAATCAAACTTTGTAATGATGATCAACGGAATTAGAATTATTCACGGCGAACAGCTGTTTCTAAATTGGACCGATTCGCCTTCCTGCCGTCCTGTTTCGAAGCAATAAAAAAAAACCCATTACCTCTGATTACGATCAGTAGAGAGAGCCTCACTCGGAAGGAAGATCGGTCCCAAAAGTTCGCGTTTAGCAGGACGATTAAACCTCAGGACCTATTTGCGTTCCTTGAGGCATGCCGCGCTAATCAAGCCGGCCCGACCCGACTAAAGCACGGCAGATTGGGAAGGAGCATTGTCCTCCCGGATCATTCTTAGGGCCTGCACCCATTGCCCACAGGAGGACCGCTTCCCGTGTCTGCTTGTCTGCTCAGTCAGACATATGTGCACCCAATTTAGAGGGCCTGCGCACACACATATGGGGCCCTTTCTGGGTTTATAACGTTCCGAGCTCGACATATGCGGGACCAGCGACATCCTCTAAATAATTTATAGCAGGGTGCTCGGCTCCAGGGAGGAAGGCCAGCGGTGGCGGTGATCGGCTGAGCGGGATCAATCCCGCGATAACGCATAGCGACCAGTTTACCTATCCCCACAAAAAGCACCGGCCCAAAAAACGAGGAGAAGGAATTAGCTCACTTTCTCGTCGGCGGCGCGGCGGCCGTTTTACTTCAATTTGCGATCGCTGGCCGCATACCGCTGGCCGCATTTTTCCGAAATTAATTTTCGAGAGATTTTTTCTTACAGTAAACCTTTCTTATTTCAGCACTGCGCGCTTCCTCCTTTTGGATCATTGGAACTCGACTCGCATAAAGACGGCAGGACGGGGGGACAGGAGCCGGGCGGGCAGCAGCCAGGCAGATTGGGACCTTGCGCAGGTAACCGGTGCACCTGTCTTGACGATGCACCACGGGTAAAAGCGAAAAAAGGGTCTCCTTGCGTCGCGGGTCGTTTAAGAAGACTATCAGCAGCACCGGCGCAGGCCGGCAGTCGCAGAACGGAGCGAACAGCTTGAGTCTTTCGGTGCGGCTGGACACCGGTTTTCGATTTTTACGTTTTGCTTCTCCTTCCCTTTTTTTAGTTTAATTTTTAATTTTCTTGGGTTCCCCTTAATAATTCTCTCTGGGCGCATTTTTCTTTCCTTCGAATGACTTAAGACGCGTGCGCAATCACGTGCCGGGCACACCTTGCGCCGCCGCCGTCGCGGGCGAGTGTGTGTGCGCGATCACTTTTTTAAATAAATCATTTGAGCCGCTCTGCGCTGGCGTAAAATTTAATTGGTTTTCTTAAGGATACGGAAATGCGAAAAATTGTGGACGTTTGGTAGGTCCGTTAGTTTGAGTGAAATTATCTAATTATTTCCATTCTGAGGAGATCCGGTTCTTGTTTTAGTAAAGCTAATTCAAAATCAGCAATGATTCAAATTTCACTTATCCAGTTTGAAATCCCGCAGGGATCCGTGTTAGGATTCATTCTATTTCTCTATTATAAATTTAACTATTATAAGTCAAAATTTTATACAATACGTTGTTGTTGCCAGATTTTGACTATTGTTAGTGTATGAAGGTATAAAATCACGAATCCAAAATCTGAAGGTACTGAAGGTATAAAATCGCGATTCCAAAATCTTCGAAACAAAGGGATGAAAGATGAGAGTGACCAACAAACTATACAGGGTGTTTTGTTAAGGTCTGAACAGGGGCCAAGCGATTCTACATGGTCTTCTGATCAACGTTTGTTCGGAGACTCTCTTCTCCCCTAAAATCGGTCCTTCATCTCTAAAATCGTAATCGAAAATTTGGAGGCAAAAAACGCTTAATAAGTTCTTTGAGAGAAATTGTAAGATTTTGATTGATAGCGTGTTAGAAAGCTGAACCTTCAAGCTTTCCAACAATACCTCTTACGACCCAATCCGTCAACAAACAAGCGAGTAAGGCCACATCAAACTTCGAAAATTGCAATTTTGATATCAACCAGACTTAAGGTGTCTCTCGACATCTGGGTTCACCCCCTCCAAATTTTCAATTGCGATTTTAGGGGTGAAATACCATTTTTAGGGGGGTGTCCGAACAAACATTGATCAGGAGACCATGTAGAATCGATTGGCATATCCCTGTTCAGACCTTAACGAAACACCCTGTATTTATGTATAGGTTAGGAATTTCAACTTTAGACTTCTAAAACGGTTCTTGTTTTTTTGTAAAAATACTACTAAATAAATATACTTACAGCGCCCACATAAATACTAAATACAGATAAAATATAAAATTATGCTTTATAAATACATGTTTGTACATAGAACATAATTCAAAGCTCGATATCAATTAAATTAACATTGAGATAAACGGATGAATAATCAGCTCTTGGTTTTATTATTATTTTGTGCAGTTTTTTGCGCTAATGCTATGTTCTTTTAGGATAAAATATGATTTCGTTACGAAAATTTTTAGATTTCTACTGTTTCATTTCCTTTGGACCCATTAGAATGATATCTTTTAAACTTGATGCTGTTTCCAGCTCCCTAAAACAGGTATGAAAGCTATAAACATTTTATGAAGTATAGTCTCAACTTAAACTAAATAATTTTCTTTTTAACAGTTCCAACACCTTTATCAAGATTTAATTATTGTTGGCAAGAACAAGAACATTAAGTGTTATTTACATACATATTTTGTAAGTAGCTATTACATAAAATTTACTAAAAAGTTTTTCACTAAAGATGTTGAAAACTTATTGTTTACGTTTAATAGTTTTGTGTACAGGCAGTGGTATAGTTTAAATGTTGGCTCTGTTGGCTTTGTTTTGAATTTTTGCAAAAGAATTATTATTTAGGTATATTAAGATCATTAGTGTGATATTCAATAGTAACGACTCGAACGACGTTAAATTCACTAGTAGTAATTGATATTTTTTATTTTGATTCTGTGGACGAAAAAGAAGACTAATTTTCTTAAATTTGCTGCCCGTCGGCATTAATAAAATGAAAGTTATGAGCACGATTTTTCAGTCAAAATAACACATTTAAAATTCGTTATTAAAATTGAAGTGTTTAAACCTAGGTAACGATAAACCAGCAGCTTGCCTCAGTTTTGCATCGCTGAACAAATTTACTGAAGCGCGGGAATTTTCTAACGGATTCACCGTATGACGCTGGTGCTCAGTAAATTACGAACGTTGGGACCCTACTCAAAATTAGTAAACATTAAAAATGGAAAAAATGCCGAAAAAGGGACGAGTACAGGAGCAAAAAAGGTGTCAAGAAGCACTTCACTTCGTCTTATCAAAAGTCGCTTCAAATCGCGGCCAATCGCCCCGCCAATCTAAGCCCCACCCACCCCGCGCGGGAAAATGTCCGCTGGACAATCGGCTGCTCGCCGTGCGTGTGTGTGTGTGTGCCTCAGCCGGCCTGCGTTGGCCTGCGCGCCGAGGCGTAGCGAATCCCACTCCCGGCCGCCGGGCTGCCGCGATTATTTACTTCGCGTGCCGCCGGAGCGGAGCGGCAATCAGAGCAGGCGGAGTCTTGCAGCCGCCCCACGCTCCTCGCCCTCCCCCCTCTCCACGGCCGGTGAGCGTGCACGTGGTCGACACTCGACTCTTCGATTCGAAGTCGGTCGCCTTTTTGTTGCGGTTTGCCGCATGGGTGCGCTTCGGAACCTGGAGGTAGCTGGCTGACGGCACGCGTAAGTGCAGAGCCCCATGTTCGAAACGTCGGCTCAGACATGTTTGAAGCGAACTTTAACGAATTTGCGAAGGTTGCTTTTCTACTTTACTTCGATTGAACAAATGCACCAAAATTAAAGAAAGAAAACCATCTAATTAGGGCTACTCGTTTACTTATGCAGCTGAAATTAGAAAGTATAAACTAGAAACTAGACTTTACCAACAAACAATACAAAAGCATTGTCTAACTTTCTTATAGCTATGGAGATAATAGGTGATCAATTTGTTATTATTTCTTTGTGTTACGATTGTCTATATATTGTGCCATATTGAAATCGCCATTTTGAATTCCCAGATTTCGATAGGAGATATATAAAAGAGGGGATTTAAAAATTCATGAGTTGCTCATTTAAAATACAAAAATATAAACACCTATGTCATACCACCACACCTAACTTAACAAATTAAAAAAAAAATATTAGCTAAACCAATGCATAAGAAGAAAATAAAATTTGTTCTCCTCATATAAGTATGTATGTATATAAGTTTTGTTACAACGTTTATAGAGGCAAATCCAGATATTTTTAGAAACAGACGAAATTTATGTGGGAAGAAACCACTTTGCTTTTGTGGTGTTATTTATCCAGGTGTCGATTTAAGACACTAATAAAATGAACAATTATTGTAGTATTCATGCCAATTCTACACCAATATGGAATAGAAACAAAAACACGTGGAGTTATTTTCCACGAATCGAAATGATTGTTTCATACTTTAGTCAATAGAGGAGCAGGTATAATATACAAGATCCGATTTTGATCAATTTTACAATTTGTTACCCGATTGTTTTACGTTACCAATTTGGTGTACCCCGAAAACGAATTACGTGGTAATGTTTTGTTCTTAAGTCTAGAGCTACATATACGTCTTTAGAATTTTAAATACCTTACTTAGTGTGAAACAGATTCGGAAATTTTCCTATATCCATTATCCATCAATCAAATCAAATTTATTCGAAACCAAATACATCGCTTATTGTGGGTACTTTGCCTGCAAAACACCTGCGCATATTTCTAACTATCTCAGGTATCTTTCTATTTATCAATTAGCGCCGGTGTTCTAAAGAATCTAAAAAAGCTGGCACGGCCGCGATTCAGCCTATCACCGCGCTACGTGAAGTGATTCGTCGCCTATCACTGTCACAGGCAGCCTGTGACTGGACGTCCATCCGGAGCAGACTCACCCATCGGAGTCGCGGCCGGAACCCACCCTGTGCTTGTTTACCTTTCTCAGGTGAAACAGTCGTCGTCCCGGCGGACCCTTTTTCCCTATCAATTTCTATCCCGGCCAGTGGACGGCCGCGGCGTCCACCTTCGTTTTCCTGCACCGGTGTGGGGGAGCCCTTGCACCTCTGCACCGCGTAAGATGCAGGTAGGTGGCGCGGCGCGGACGACGGTTGGCGCGTGTGTAGCCGTCTTTGTATTAGTTCCTCGACTGGGTTTGGTTTGGGCATACGGCGGTAACGCAAATTCGGCCAGGTTGAAGCCAGGTAGTTGCCGCAGCGTCTTGGAGAATGGAGTTATCGCTGTCGAGTCAGTCAGGTGCTAAGCACCGAAACAAGCGGTTGTCGTTCGTTCGTTGATTTCTCACGAGCTCCTGGACGAGGTTCAGATTAGCCCGGTTTATTTAAAAATACTCTTATTCAGATTTATAAGATTTTATGTGTCTTTCGAAAAAAAGTGACTGATGTGTGTTTAGATTTTTTGAATTAGTAGCGATTAACACTTTCGTGTATGACACTGAAAAACAATTACATTACGAGGATATTACGGAGATATGTTGCGTGTTGGATTACTTAGGATGAAGTGTAAATTATGAACCAAGCGAAATCCTTCCAACTCCGGAAAGTGAAAGTGTCCTGGAATTTCCTACCTTAAAAAGATCATTAAGAATCTCTTCAAATTTTCGATTAGAGTCAATCCCCTGGATTAAGTTATTCTCGTGGTATTACGGATTAAAATAATTTGGTGAGTTAATTAATTATAGTTGCTACTTTAAATCCAGACTGTCGAATATTGTTTTATACAACAATTTTGGTCTCGGTACAAAATTGTTTTAGTTCTTTTAGGTCAAAGTTTATACATAGCAGGCACAAATATTAAATATACAAAGAAATCTAAGACAAAAATAAAAATTACAAGACACTTCTAAATTTTGATATATGGAATATAATACTTTTGTAAAACAAAGTTTAATCCGGGGAAACAATTCTTTTGGCTATTTTTATTTTACAGAAGTTTATAAATAGGTACATATATGTACATATACATAATATGGTTTTGAAATCTGGATATTCGTTTTTTAACTATTTAAATATATTAAACTACTTACAGAAAATAAACCAAACATTTTGAGTTAGGCGCAACACGTGTTATTCTAAAAACCAATTTGTTTCAATTTTATAATATTAATGTAATAAGATTTTTGCACAGATTGTATGTGTGTTCACCCGCGTTGACTTTAACAGACTCAGGACTTTAATTAAGTTTTGTAACTAAGTGAATACAAATACTCCTAATAAATTAGAAAAATAAAACAAATTTTAAACTTTTCAGTTTTGATTGATTGATTTATGTATGACATATATGTACATATAATTTTAAGAAATTAGTATGTTTTAAAGAAAATATTTGAAAATTCCATATACATATTTAATGAAGTGGGCAAATAGGCAATATAATTCAACTTTTTTTGCGCTATGAATGAAATAAACGTTTTTGATGCATCCATATTTGCTGATAAATCGATATGTAAGCAGATATGTATAGTGAAAAAAGTATGCTGATATTGAACAGAAAATAAAAAGGCCTGTTTCAGTCAACTAGATAACAAGGACCATCGTACTAATCTTCAAGTGCTAAATATACCGTGGATCGATTTCCTATCACTAAATAAATACATATTATAAAATTTGCAAAGCATGTCTGGTTAACAATAGGAGGAAGACATGGTTTTGGAGAACCGAAAAATCACTCAACTTTCCCTAGGAATTAATCCATAATTGAAGCCAATATAAAGTAAATTTTCGTGAGATTTAATGTTTAACATTGCTTTTCCTAGATAGAGTTGTTGAAAACGTTCATTTCGTATACTCGCCATGGGGCGCCACGAATCAGTACACTACGATGATTTTCTCTAAAAGGAATAACACATTTAAAAATTATAAAATCATTGACTAAAAATCAGTTTTCAGGTATCCCTCCTCAATTTGGAGTAAATTTATCTTGACGATAAGATCTTGATTTATTTGGATGGTTAATTCATCGTAAATTTGTATAGCATGGTTAAGTTTTTAATATCTAACATTTACGTTATCAATTAATTGCAAAATATATGAATATATTGTTTGTATAAATGCGGATAATAATACATACATATAATGCATAACGTTTTCATAGCATTTTCGCAAATTTTCGTCAGTTTCGTCCAACGTTTTAATTTTGCAAGCTCTTGTCTTTTGTTGAGTTCCTTCGACAAATAGCCGCAGCAGAGATAAACAAGTCTAAAGATTTTAGTTCCCAACTGTTGCGAGGGGTACACCACCAGAAAGATAGTATGCAGTCAAAATATTTATTTCTCGTGCTACGTTCTTCTGTTCTGTTTTATTGGAAGCATGTGCCATTCAAGTCGGAATACATAATTTCATAAAAGAAAAACCAATTCGCAACAACTCCCATTTTTTTTAAAACTTGGGTTCATGTTATACAACGACGGCGTGACGTTTTAATCGCAAGGTCGTAATTAGAAATTAGAAATTAGATTTTTTGTGATTATTTGAATCAAAGAATTTATTTCAAGATTTGGTGTGGCAGATTTGGTTTTGGTTCTTTTATTTTACATTTTAACACAAACTTAAAAATATTGAGTACAAAACCGAAGATTAACTAAAATGAGGGTATAAATTCTAGCAAACAAATCGGGTTGCATAAAAATAATGAAACTACAAGATGCAATAGCTATTGTGTTTTTCAGTCTAAATTTTAGTTGTTACTTATAAATAATAAGTACCTATATTAATAGAGGAAGTTACATGATTAGAAATACTTTTGTCGTAAAAACCTAATGCCATGTCATATTTGAAATTTAAGTTTTGAATTGTATCCTTTCAGTTGTTTTAGGATGCGCCATATGGGCTTGGTACCCGAGTGCGCTTAGGTTTAAGAATAGAGTTAAGAATTTATTCTTGTGCTCTATTTTGAATAAAATAAAATAAAAATAAAATACTTATACTTACATTGCGTATGCTTAAATTGAGACAGTTATGATGTAGGTATGTAAGAAAAGAAGGGTAAAAATCTTTCAATTAGCTTTGTAACAAAATGTAAAAATAATTTATTGGTATGCATTTTTATTCGTTTTCAACATAAGTTCCTGTACACAAAGTATAAATAGGTTTGTAAAAATGTTTTGTTAACAGATACTAACAGTTCTGTTGGTAGGTCAAATTAACTAAATAAAGACCTTAGAGTTGAGCTCAATACTAGCGTGAGGTGATAGTTTCTACCGTGGATTCAATAACGTTTTTTGAGAACCAACTAATTGAAATTATTGTGGATGAAAGTTGACTTACGCAACAGCGCATGTTAGTTCCTGCTTTTCACATACGTAAGAAAGTTTGTTTTTGACGTCAACTGCATTCTACACATGGTAGCGTGAGTCAACGACAAATGTTGTTGACAAATCTGTTTACGTATTACGTTGAAATCAAAACTCAAACTACTAAGCCGCAATGCCATAGTATCATTAGTAAAACCACAAAAAGTTAAAAACGTGCAGTACGCTTAACGTTGTTTAGCATCTGTTTATACGCACATGGACAGATGCGGGGAAGTTAAGCCACTAATTGATGAAACACATGCCGCGAACTCGGTATGCTGCATGTTGTTGAGAGTTATGGTTATTTTACACGTGTTTTGCATTCATCCGAAAATTAAAATTTGCTCGTTTGGAATAGTAAACATGTTTTTTTCAACTCGACAATTATTTTTTCACGAAATTTGAAATATATACGTCAATCTTGCTTGAAGCTTGTTTTGATATTATTGTATAGCAAATTATACAATTATTTAGTTTTCACCATATGTTTTTGACTTTAAAAATATAACAAAATATTGTAGATTAGATTCTATTGTATTTTGAATCTTTACGGGTTTTTTCTTTAATTTAGAATATTTTAGAATACTTTAAAAAAGAATATTAAAGGATATTTGTTGTTGGTGTTTTTATATTATTAATATAAATTAAGAGACAGACCTACATATATATTGTAACAGACAATGGGCTACGTGTTAACAAACCTTAAATGCGTTTGTTTTTAATATGATTGTCCTCAAATAGCCTGTTAATATACGTGTTAATTAAAATTGAGTATCATCTGTGACGTTTCCGAAGAGGGTATACAACATTTAAACACAAACAGTGCACTGCAAGCACTCAAGATATCAACCTACGTAATGTCGGTAATTGAAACATTCAAATAAATTAGGAAATTTCTTGATAAGATCGCCGGGAACCCCAATAATTGGTGCTCATTCAGCGAACCCTACGAGAAAGCCTTTCCCAGACTATTTTATGAAACGTGCAGGGTTTAAGCACCCTTGGCCAATTACGGCTTCAATGAAAGGCAAACTTATCGCTCGCGTGTGGAAATCACAAATTTCCGGTGTGAAACATAAAGGGAACTTGTGGGAGTAGCCACAACGATTTTATAAGGGAATTTTAGATTCAATACCTTGATTAAATTAGGCTTAAGGAGTTATAAAAAAAGAGTGTTATAAAGAAATAAATTGTTGCTGTTGCTAATATTTCGACAAATCTGATGGTAGAAAATAATAATAAAAGTAATAATAATAATAATAATAACAACATTTACTTTGTCTTCTTTACCTGCACAGAAAGCCATCTAAAAAATTTTATTTTCATAATGACTAAAAAATTATAAACCACAAATGTAACTAAAATTTTTTCAAGAAATAATTTTTTTGTGGAAATATTATTTTGGATACAAAAGTTCTGATCACATTTAAATCACCTGTAGTAACATTTGATTTTCTGCGTCACATTTTATTGTACATTCGTCGTTTCATTTTTACGGCAATGAAAAGAAATAAGTTGTTTTTAATTTATGAACACTCTTACTGAACTGAAAAATTCTGTATTTTGCCACTAACATGCTTTTTCAAGAAATGTATAAGAAAGCATGGTGATCTATTAACTACTATATTTGCTACTGATTATACGTAGTCTATTTTTTTTTTAAGAAACTTTGTCCATTATATCAAAAGCTGTATACAAAAAGAATACTATTTATTGTATAGGTACGTTTCTATAAAATAAATAAAAAAAGTAATCAATTTCAATTTCAATTAGGCATCGGGAATATAATCTACTATAAAAATTGTATATGGTATTATATTTTCTCTTCTAGAGGAAGGATATTTATTTCGTTATTGAATTACTTCTTGTAAGTTAGATCGTAGAAAGTTGTAGTACCAAAAATAAATTAAATTAATTAAAGCGTACATAATTATTTTTGGCATCGTCAGGAACCAGAAAAACCTATTCTCATTTCCATGAAGACTTTTTTTTATAAAATATAAATAATGTGTTTCAATATTGATTACAGGAAGCATGGAACATTTATCGCCGCCACCGTCGCCGCAGTCAACACAGCAGCAGCAGCAATTTTCGCAAATTTCACAACTGAACCCCCTTGACATGAATTTGTCGTCACCAAAATTTTTTATGCAGCGTGCGTCGGCGTTTAACTCGGTTTTGGCATCAGCTGGACAGAAGTTGAGCAATCGAGGTAAGGGCTATCTTCCCTTCAATAAGTCTGTAAAATTACTTAAAAAATTCATTTTTTACCCAATGAGCAGATCTTCCACTGCTCTACAACCCCCTGCTGTATTCGAGCGCCCTGCTGTGGCCGCAGTTTTTCTTCCCGTCGACATCGGGCATGAGCACCCCGTCGACGCCAGCCACCCCCCGATCGCCAGGACACCCTCCTAGCCGAGATTACACCCTGACACCTGAGAAAGAGGAGCCCCTGGACGAGGACATGCCCCTCAATCTGTCGATCAAACCCTCACCCCACCCGGAAACTAACTCCAACAGCAGCCCCCGGAGCACCAGCAGCACCCCAGACGACCAGTTGCGATCGATCCCCGTGTCGCCGCAGCCCTCGCCCGCGGACCACAGCTCGACCCCGGGCGACACGATCACCCTCTCGACGGGGCGCGCGCAGCCCGCGATCATCTGGTCCCCGGCGAGCATGTGCGAGAAGGAGTCCTCCTCCTCGTCCCCGCGCATCGACCCCGTCGTGAAGAAGTTCAAGTACGAGAGGCGATCGAGTTACCACTCCTCGCCCTCGTCTAATGTTTCGTACAGTGGACCGCCAGATGGCGTGCCACCCTTCGCCGGCGGTGGCCACCACCACCTCCTCCAGCAGCAGCAGCAGCAGCAACACCCCCACCCCCAGCACCTGCTCCCGCAGCACCAGCGGGAACTGGAGCTGCTGTCCCAACTGTCCCAAAGCCACCGGGATATGGAGGTCCTGCGCCAGAATAGGACCGATGTGTTCGTGATGCATAGCAATAATAATAGCAGTAAGGTGAACAGCAGTGTGTGCCGTGATGGCTGTGGTAGTGTTAGTGCCAAGCGCGAGAAGGAGGTCGCCCGGCCTGACTCCACCGCCGTGATCATGCACAGTGAACTAGTGACATCTATGAAGGGCGGCGAGGACGAAAAGCGGCGGGAGCGCAGTTTCCAGGTGAGCCTCTGCCCTACCTTTTGTACTAAAGTTAACCGCTGGCATTTTATTTTATGTCTTTCATGAAAGACTTTTAGTAAATTTGTTAAATAGATATAATATGTATATCAATAAACTAAAAAAATTAAGGGCTATAATTACTGACTAGAAAGTAAAAAAATTTCGTGGTTACTAAGATCAGTTTAATCACACCTTGTAGGCTTATTACATGATTTCTATTAGCTTGAATTGTAACTTCGTAAGATTATCTTAAAACTTACTTTTCACCCGCTCCTAATTATCGTATAATATATTTCATACAATTCTGATGACAATAGAATATAGTATATCTAATATCATTTTAAACTCAATATGGCGGATGCCTCCAAGATGGCGGACCTTTTTCTTCACAACCTTCTTGACATGGGTATCAAATAAAAGGGTTTGACGAGTTGAATACGATGCTATGTGGCGTCATTCTAAGCCTAATATGGCGCGTCACTAAAAAAAGCTTATTTTTTTAGTTTTTTGAAACTATATATTATATTATTTTTATTAGTATTAAATATACCTTTTATCGTATAGGGATGTCCAAATTTATAAAATTTCAAATGGTGCAGAACATCTAAAATGTTAATATTAACAATAAAGCTAAAAATTTGCGAAAACTAAAGCTATGGGTGTTTTCAAAAATTCATCAGTCAGTAATTCAAATATTCTCTCTGCAGTCGAATACGCCGCAATTGGTTTTTTCAAAATTTCAGCCAGCAGGCAAATTTTAGTGCGAGATGATTTAGCTGCGCTTGTTTTTAAGAAATATTGGTGCCGATGATGTTTTCTATCGTACGATTCTATTACCGAAATTAATAACTATCTTACTAATCTTAGTAATTCTATTTTCAAAAAATTAAAGAACTCGTGTAAATTGACAAGCTTGTAGACAAATCGCTTGAAAATGCAGACAAAAATTTGAAAAGTCGATTGCTACCTACGTCCCAACTTATTATTTGCCTGCGGATGCAACGGATGAAAACACCCTATTATAGTAGTATTTTTGGTATTTCTTGTTGTATCGTAGTTACACTAAATGCAAAATGTTTATATTTTTCTAGTTATTTCTACGGCAACCGATATTTTTACGCATTTTGCATTAAATTAACACAATAGCGAATGCAATAAAACTCCTATATTTTTTCGCATATTTCCAATATTCTGCTGAATAGCGCTGTTTGCTTTCATGTTGATTCAATTGATTCACGATAATGGTTAGCCATTTATTCTTATGTTAGTCAAATATATTTTAAATTAGCAACTTATAGAAAACTTAAGTTACGTAATAGTCATAATACTGCTATAAGTACGAGGAAATGGCACAACAATAAGTTCTGAAATATAAAAAATTCATATTTGTCGCTAGAGTTCATATTTCTGGAAATATACCTAATTTGTGAAAATTTAAATTTAAAAATACTAGTAACTTGGAGCTCAGTGTAAATTTGTTTGGACCCTGCATCTTTTAATTGTTTAATTCGCCGAGACGGAGGTGATGTGATTGAACTGGGATGAATGGCGGGTGATGGGCGAGTCACTGTTTAAAGTAGGAAATGAAGAAAAGCCCCATGAGCTGGAGTTGTTTGCGCTTTTCTGATTTCAGCTTTTTTCGGGCAATTTCAACTGATCGAAAAGCAGTTGTTGTTTTCGAATTTTAGTCTGCGATTACTCAGCTGGGTTGTAACAATAGCAAATTGTTTTTTTGATCGGTCTGCGAAATATTTGCCAGTATTTAGCGCAAATCGCAATGAAAAATACTTTGTAATCGAAAAAATCTTAAGAGTTTTAGAAATGCCTTGACAAATCGTATTATGTCAATTAACCAATTTGAGCATTTTGATAAATTTGTTTGAATGTTTTCGTTAGATACTATCTGAAAAACCATAGAACGCAAAATGTGAAATATTTTTATTCATCATCGAATGAGGTATTTTTAAATAGGTGCTAAAAATGCTACAAAATGTCCTAACTTTTAGTAATTGAACCTCAGAAGATATGAGCATCATTAGTATTTATTAGGATTTAAATAATCTCAACCTTACTTTTGGAGACAGTTCACCTCAAGTTGACAAAGAATATTTTTTTCCCTTTTGAGTCGATCCAGATTTTCAACAAAAGTGTTACTTTGTTTTGAGATAATAAATCGCAAATGTTTCCTCGAACAGAGACTAATTGCAAAATTGAGGGTATCAGCGATCGTGAATGTCGCTAATTAAGTCAAAGGTAAACATATTACAGAATGGAGCAAACAATGTGCGAAAAAAGTACAAAACTGGCTTGAACGAGGTCTCTAATGACCGCCCCCCCAAAAGAAAGTGCCTCTGCCTGGTGCTGCTGCTGCTACACCTAAGGGGCTTAAAAAGAATTACTTTTCTCAATTGCGAACGGCTGCAGGAGTAGCATCAGGCGACGCGTCGCTGTGTGTCACTCGTAAATGGACCGGGAAAACCTCACCTAAAAAGGTAAACAGCTAATCAGTAAAACGATTGTTGGGAGAATTGGCCTGAATTGCATACCTGTCTCAATCAGTCGTTGATTTGTTTAAATTTCAAAAGCTGCTGCGGAGTTAGATTTCCGCGACTGAGACTATCATGGGGCGGAGGTTTGTTAACTCGCATCGGACAGAATTTTTTCTCATTTTATTGAACTCTCGGCGAAATTATGTTATCAATGCGATCGCAGCTGTTTTGACTACATTCAGAACTGTTCAAGCGATACCCATACAAGATCGCAAAGGCTGTGGATGTTTGTCCAAAGTGCGTTTAGTGTTGATACAAGTGGCCCTTGTCGCCGTGGAAGCATCCTCAAATAAAGCAAGGTGCTAGCTCCATCCCTTGCGGGACCCCGGCCCATTAATCACCTAATCAAGTGCGGTAATGAGATTCCCTGGACTGGCTGCTGTCCACCAACCCCGGCAGTGTGTGCCTGTCATCAGGAATGATGACACGTAGATAATGAAAGAATCTTTTATTTGCGGACACGAGCACCTCGTCCGACAATAGTTGGGGCCTTCCCGGCCAGAGGAAGTCTTCGTCGGGGTGCTGCGCGGCCGACAAAACGCGCAAGAAAAGTCGGGAAAAATAAGAGAAGAATCGCTTGCAAACAAAGTCAAAGTTTGTTTATCGCCGAGGTGGTGGTCTGGTCCATTCGCGGCCCGCGGGATTTCCATTTCTTCTCTTTGTCGTCATTTGTTAAGGCCTCCTGGGCCTGGGACGTGATCTGGCTTCTGGCGGTGCTGCACTGACTGGTGCATGGCTAATTAGCTTACAATGACCAGGAAGCCGGAAGTTAGCACTTCACCTAAAGGTGACAGTGGTTTTTCGACGAAAGGGAAAATTAAACGTGGTCTACTATAATTGGCTATTTCTGGGACGAAATCTTCTTTCATTTACAAATTATTTTATGCGTAAAATATAATCGCAATTTTGGTTTTCATTCCTTTTCCTTCTCATAATTAATTAAATATGTACCATTTTACTCTAAATAGTTTGAAAAAGCGTTCCTTTTAAATTTTAACAGACTCGAAGTTTTAGTTTTAAATGAAGAGGATTATATATGTACATGTTATCGCTATTTTTATTATGAGTAAGGCTCACATGCAATAAAATATAAAATCTAAACATTCTGTGAACTGAAAAAACGAAAATGTTTTAATTTCAGAGAATTTTAGCAACTGGAAAGTGTTACCGACCATGATTCATAATGAGTATTGATTTTAGATAACTCATTGCATCTCATCTCACCTGCGCACATGTCTAATTACAAAACAAAAAATGCATTAATTTCTTACTTTAAGAAGATTTTATAATATGTCGTGTATCAATTAAGGAATCGTTTATCGAATTATCTATTCAAAACAACGCTTAAAAACGTTTATTGATTTACTTTTAATGCGTTTTCAAAAAATTCTAAAGTTTTTAAACTTCGTATATACTTTTGCGATGAAGATAAATATTAAATGATGATAGAGTTGCGGAAATATATTATGTGCATACTTTAAATCTTTGTCGACACTCTTTAAATGAATGTATTTGTTTTCCAATACTCATCCAGTTAAAATGGTATAATAACAAAAAAGTAGATTCTTTTCAAATACTGTGCGTCAACCCAAAAGTGGGTTTTTCAAAGCTTTATACCTATATGAGGAATCTTGCAGTGTGAAGCAAATCCGAGAAGAGGTTTACATATACTTATTTTGAAACTTCTTTGACTGCATTAATTACATGGTATTTGATGAGTATATACGGTTTTTTATGAAAATAATCTAAGAAATTAGAAATTCATAAGCGATTACTTCTTTCTCCGCAATTGCAATAAATCATTTCCGTCGAGAATGTAAATGAAGCCCTCAATCGCACGAAATGAAATAATTTCTATAAAATAGAATCGAAAAAAATTGATAGAATCCACTTTGATAAAAACAACCTCAATTAAGGGCCACCCCGAGGGACATTACCCTAACCCTTTCCTTTCTCGACTATGCCAAACTAATTAATAGTGGTCACCCTATAATTTCCTCAGGAATATTCGTGTTGGGAGCGATTTTTGTAAATTAATTAAAACGAAGGTCTGTTTGTGCACCGAGCTGGCCACTCGTAAAGAGGATTATTACCAAACATTTAACGGAAATAGGCACCCCTGGCTTGTGATGGACATCGACCGATTTCTATAAACGAGCAATCGCAGATGATACAATTGCAGAGTCACGAAACCTTTTTTAGGATTTAAGGTTAGGTTTGTACTGTTTCTCACCCCTTTCGTTTTCGACGGGGATGATGATGATGATCACTCATTAAGTAATATTTGGCTGAGCGGGTAAACACGCGAAAGAGGTCGAGTAGTTATTTAACCGCTTTTGATTGACCATAACATCAATGGACGACTACTTCAAGGATCCTAAATCGATTGCGATTGTTCATTTTTGACTTCCTTCCGCGATGTCTTCGTCAATAAAAGTAAGTCAATAGTTGCGCAAATATTTAAATTTTAAGGCCATCGCTAGGAAAACGGAAGTGGCTATATTTTACGATTTATACTTGCTTGCACCTTAATTACGCCTAAACGTCTTGGTCTATTATTATTTTTTTTTGATTTGTTCCCTGAAGGCATAGCACGTTTCAACTTAATGTATGTTTAGGCAACTTTATATTTTACTTAAATATATATATACTGATTTTCAATATTCACTTAACTCAAGTTTACCATGAAAATAGGTACTAGGATGTTATCACGTATTCTGTTGGCAACACAAAATTTTAGGAAAACTCATTTAGAATATATGAATTAAAGAAAACCCCCAATATTCTAATTTACGTGTTCTGTATATCTCATTCTGAATTGGTATTTTTCAACTTCCAGTTAGTGCTTAAATAAGTTTTTAATTCAGGTAGCATAAAATGCGCAATCTTATTTTGAATATCTTTTGTTAATTGCCGACAAAGTGGTAAAAAAACATATGTAGAATCTAAGGAAGCGTAATTGTTTTGATTAAGTTATTTACCTTTATCTTTCGCATTTAATTAAGAAATTCTCTTCTTTTTCACTTTCAGTGTAAACAATGTGGAAAAACGTTCAAGAGATCGAGCACGCTATCGACGCATCTTCTAATTCACAGCGACACCCGGCCCTATCCATGTCAGTATTGTGGGAAGCGATTTCATCAGAAGTCGGATATGAAGAAGCACACCTACATCCACACAGGTAGGTCCACCCCTTGGCAGTTGATTAAATATTAATTTGAATTATGAGTGCCTTTTTTTGATAATGTGGCTATCGGCTGGGTGGGTGGGGTTTGTTGTCTCATCGGGGAACGCACGCGATTATAACTACAGGATTTGGAATCACTATACTTTTTCAGCGTACTTAAATTATCCCACACAGTTATTAGAAAGGGTTAATTAGTGGTTTTGGTTTTCGGTTCCAGGCGTCCTTGAATTTCAGATTTATTAATTATATTGATGGAATCGACACATTCTTCTGAAATACGCCTTTTTTTGTACGGTTTCAATTTAAAATTTGATAAAGAAAACACAATAATTGTAATATCTTAAATTTTAGGGGGAGAAAAAAGTAAAAAGTTAATTGTTTACTGCATGTTCATGTATAGGTAATAATAATTTAGTATATCAGACAAATAGGATTATTTATCAGTTATTCAAGACTTTTCATAATTTTTAAAGATAGTATATAAACTAATGTCAGATTCCAAAAGCCTAAATTTTAAAACACTAATTATTGTATAAGTAAAAATTAGTGTCTTATTAGCAACTTTCCTCGTTTATAAGTAGCCTTTTACTTAAGGAAGATAGTAATATACTAAGTTATAAATTTAAGTGTAAATAAAAGTTCGGAAATCACCAACTTTCCCTCCACTTACTTGGTACTTTTAATTTGCCAAATTACGTGAATAATTTCACGCTGCTATCTCCCTCGAACATCGGAGGTGCAATCAAAGAGCAATCAAAACGATATTACGACCGGAGCCACGGCATATTGCACGCTGCAATAATTTATTCACTCTCTGTTTATGCGCTCGCAACGACAACAGCGGCCGTAAACTGACGGCTTAATCAGATTTAATTAGTTTAATTGCATCACAGTTGATTGAGCCGCTAGTCCGACTGGCCTGTGGGCGGGAAGTGGGGCCGGGGCCATTAGGAAAAGCACTTACCACTCGTTCTGCACGTTTGCTTTGATTGACAATATTTTTACCCCGATTGCATCGGCTGAATGGAAGTAACTATCGAACCTTGTGTGAATGTGTGCCGAAGTGGAAGTCCTTTTAATTGCCATTAAATTATCGTTAAATTATCGAGTAATTGCAATTTTTACCCTTTATTTCTAATTTCCAGGTGAGAAGCCTCACAAGTGCACCGTCTGCCTGAAGGCCTTCAGCCAAAGCTCGAATCTCATCACCCACATGAGGAAGCACACCGGGTACAAACCCTTCGCCTGCGGACTCTGCGACCAGTCGTTCCAGCGGAAGGTCGACCTGCGGAGGCACCGCGAAAGCAGGCACAACGAGGACCACTACTCAACCATAAAAATGGAGGTGTCGAGTAGTTGCTAGAACTGGTCAGAGTCGGACCTTTTTAATTGTATTAGGTGCCTTCTGAAGGACAAGTAAGGAAGATGAAACTTTGTTACTCGTTTTGGTGATTCTCGAGAGGTGGGATGTCAGCATTTAACTGGTGGTCTATTCTCAAAGAACTATGTACCAAAAACTTATCTTTTAGTGTTCCGCACAAAAATTGAAAAGGCGGAACACTTATAGAATCTCCTCGATGTCTGTCTGCTACAGGCTTTTTTCTCAGAAACCGAGGAGTGTATTTGGTATAGTTGCAGAAGCTACAGTCGTATAATACGTAAGTTGAATTTCGGTTTTAGCCATTATTATGGGGATGAAACAACTTTTCCAAACTTTTAATGTGAGAGTCCAAAAATATATAATTTGCTTTTTGGAATTTTCGTAAAGAACCTTTACGTCTATCCGCCTATCTATTCGCCACTCTTTAATTTCACATGATTTTGAAACGAAATTTTTCAAGAAGATGCTTCTGATATTCAAAAAGACAGTGGTAAAGAAAACTGTAAATAGTTTATGTATATTTATATAGTCGCGAAATATTTTCAATTCAAAGTAAGTTTTAAATTCATATTAATTGAATATCTTAATGTTAGGCGAGAATTTTGGAAATTTGAAAGATATTTCCAAATAATAACAATGCAAAGCATCAAACACCCTCTAGTGCTCACCAAGCCAATTTTAGTCTTAAAGCCAAAGCAGTTTCGAGAAAACATCTGTAAATATTGCACCCTCAAGTTGAGTAGTTAGTAAGACATAACAGTCAAAATATTACCTTTTTAGGTCTAGTTAAATTATAATATTATAAGGTTTGTAGTAATCAGTGCGCGCATACATTTACATTTGTATAAACCCTGCGATTCTATTCACCTCATTATGCCTGACAATGTACAATAAGCACTTTCCTTTGCTGAATCAATTTTAATTTTTTTAAGTATAAGACTGTATTTGATAACGAGCTCAATTAATTGAAATTTTCTAAAAATTAACATTTTTAAAAATATAAAGATTGGCCTATTTGAATGTGAATTAAATACTTAACAGCGTCAAAAGGTGAATTGTCTTTTTCAAAAAGCTATTCTAAATAACATGTACACAGAAAATCGGATGACGTAAAAGTTAAGTTAAAAACAAAGATACAAATATAATTTGAGTGTCTAGTCTTACGCAAACATTTAAAGTAACCCACTAACCATAAGGCTATTTATAACACTTTATTTGAATTTAACACAAACCCCAGCAACAAACTGTACTTAGCGCGTAATTGTTACCTTAAACTTAAAAGCAACTGAAGAGTTATGTTGTAAATGTTGAATGTACAAATTAATTGATATTTATTGTATTAGAAATGACACAAAATACATTATGTAATATAAATGTTTTGTTTTAAGTTCTTTAAACGGGGGAGATATCAAAACGGAGGACTGGTTCGTTGTTTAATTTGAGAGGAAACAGCTAAAAATACCAAAGATTATTTGTTCTTGTAATTTTTTTTTAACATTAAAATGTGAAATTTTTAAAGAAATTTTTGTATTGTTTTCGGGAATTTTGTAATTAGGAAAATTTTGTATTTTCGATGATCCTGTTTAGACAAATTTTAGTAGTGCTTTTATTGATAGGGAATTGTATTTTTTTAGTATTAAGAACTTTGTTCACATTATTTTAATAAAAAGATGAATTAAAAACAAATACTATATGGTTTTCTTTTTAGATTTTAATTGTTCCTTTTTGCTTACAATCGTTTTGCGATTTTCGATCGTTTCGGTTTGTTAGTCCAGAGAAATTAATTAAGTAAAATGCTTGCGTATGTCGTTGATTTGATGGTACCTAAATATCTCGTAAGCTATCTTATGCTAATAAATTTTCATTTTTTAACTTTTTTAGTAATGTAAATATCTCGCGAGCTATCTTATGCTAATAAATTTTCATTTTTTAAATTTTTTAGTAATGTTTATAATAATAAATGTGTCAGTCAGAATTTGCAGTTTTTTTTGACACAAAGTTATTTAATCTTAGTGAGTTTCATTTTCATGCTTTACTGATTTTGAGTCCATATTTTTATCTACAGCATAAATCTATGTAAGTGGATCAGGTGCATAATGCAACATCCTGCTAAATCTCAGATGCTTTACTGCGGTTTTTTCAAACTATTCGCTAATTTCCTCTCGAGTTTCATCCCCATCTGTTATACTTAAATCAGTGCTAAAGGGGGATGTATGCATTTTTCTGCCCAGTTCTTGCGCATCGCTGCGAATAAAGATAAAAACCGCAAAACGTTGAATAAAACGGCGAAAGCCGCACAACTGCCGCCTGATGGAGCATAAAAACACGAACATCGTGCACAGCGACGAAAAAACATTCCCGAAAATCGTTTGGCACTTGCCAGGAAGATAAAAACTCCCCAATTACACCGCAGTGAACAGCAGCACCCCGAGCCCCATCCCATCGACGGTGCCCCGAAGAGGCTAATGAAGAAAATTTGAAAATATTCCCGGCTAACTCTGGCGATCTTCAGGCCTCCTCCGGTGGACAGCGCTCGGTCGTTTTTGGACCTCTTGCGTCGCGGCGTCGAGGAGCTGCTCTAGAACCTCGAATATCTTAAAACAGGTTCGCGGGCTCCTTAAAACGGGAGCAGAGCCAGCGCTTACAAACACATTTAGGCGCTGCACCTGTCGATGTTTCAATGACCCAATTTTTTGCGTTTTGCTCAAAATCTTATACGACATGCTGCTCCGAGCCGAACTGCCGGGCCGCGCAGTTCGCCAACTGATCGCCGTCCGCCAAAAATTACTCGGGAAGCAGTTAATCGATCGGATGATTGAAGACGAGCGCCTTTCGCGATGAATCAGGGATCACAAGATGTTTTGGATGTGATAACAAAAGGACGCAACGCCCTCTTCCCTCCAGCAACTGATTGATCGTGAATGATCTTTAGAGGCTGAACGGAGATGAGTTCATTGCTTTTTTGTACTGTATAATAATTAATCGTCTTTGCGCAATAATTCGATGATATAATTTTTGTGCAGCTAAGCTAGCCTATTAATGTTGCAAAGGATCTTAAAAACCAGGGGATATTTCTTTCTAACAAGGACACCCACACAAAATTTAGATATAGTAGATTTGGCTGAAATGTTAGCATAGTCGGTCAGTGTATTATATTCCCTAAAACTGAAACTAAAATTATAGGCACGAAGCAGTTTATTGGGTCATTCGTTTTTTCGATCAACACAATTATACAAAAGACATCAAATCAAATTGAGTTTGAAATTGAGGTTCTGCAATTTTTGAATTTATATCAATCTAATGAAATTTTATTTATTTATTTAGGTATTTATACAAAATTCGCTCGACAGACAAATTTCTCGAAAGAGAAATGTAATAAACTAGCAAAGGCTTTATTATTGTAGCCCCTTTTTAAAGTTAGTAAGTTTTGTTAGAGCAGAGCGGGCTAAAATTTGATAATTGAAATACTTTGCTTGTAAATAAATATAAAACTCTAAGCTCTCAGTAAACAAAAAGATATGGTGATATAGTATCGTTATTTTTGTTTTTGGTTTGGTTATGGCCGCTTTTTCTGGGGGTATCTTGAAATTCTGTTCAAGAGTACCATTTTCAGTTTCCCATCGCACTGACGTCGGGTACTAATCCACAACTCATTCACATGTCCAAACGTTTTCATTCATACCTCAGAGAATTTGAAAAATTCCTTGGAAGAGACCAACAAATCGAACAGGAGCCGTTTTGGAATTTTTTCAAGCAAATCGAACCAGATTTTTGCACGTCCGCAATCTTCAGGTAATGGGCCTTTTTGCGGTTCCGCGCGATTGATACATGCGAGCGCGCTCGCTGCGATCGCCGAACGGGCCCCATTATCCCGGGCGACACAGCAAATTGAGCACTTTCGAGCAATTTCACTAAGTACGAAATTTGCCCAGTGCACATTTTTGTGGACAGCCAAAAATCACTTTTATCTCAAGATAAGGTGCCGACAAGGCGCTCTGCAGATCAAGGGAAGCTGCGGTCAAATGGACACCGGTTCTGCGCATTATTTCGACGTCCGAAATTGCGCTGGTCACTGGTCGCAGACCAATTTGAGGTCTGCTGGCCGAGGCGATCTAACCAGATTGAAAACGTTCCGCGAATCGGCCGGCCCCACGAATCCGCCTTTAATCGTCGACCTTGTTTTAAGCGCGTGCCGCAGCTAAGTGTGCGTAATTACGCGCAGCCGCATGAAATCAATTAATTCGAACCCGCGTCGTATTCAACCTGTACGGACGACACTATGTGCTTCGACATACGTATGCCTTGGATAGGAACGAAAATTCACACCATCCTGTTTAGCCAGCTGAATATGAAATATCTAGATTGGAATACAGAGATGGTGTAGGTATAGGTACCCCTTTTTCAAAAAGGAGCAAGCACACCTCCGAGTTATAAGAACGCAAATTGTTTGAGCCAACTTTTGTAATGCACCAAATATCTTGAATAATAATACACTTGTTCGTATCCAAAACAGATCTAAGATCTTGAAATTTGGCACGAAGGCAGGTCTCATATTACAAGTAAAAGAAAACATCCGAAAATCATCTATCTAATCCTATATGGAATTTTCTTTTTATATAAGGCAAAATGATGATTTAATAGATAATAAATTATAAAGTAACTACTTACTAAGCTTTACGGCAATATTATTGTACAGCACTCTTAAGACCCGAGTACTAAACGCACTTGCCCGTCTTTTCTTTTTCTCAAAAATCTATTATTTCTTAATTTTCTATTTTAAACTTTACTTACTGTTTAATAAATTTTGTCCTATAGCATTTTTGCGCAATTAAAGGATTCTTCTTTTCTGTGGAAGTAATTGAATTAAATATTATTATTGGTACTTGAAAAAATACCGTGGTAAATATCGAGAAATCTGACTGGTCCTCAAATACTAAATTGATGAGTTGTTTCAAAGTAAATAATTTTACTTTAGAATATGTACAAGATCTAGGTGTTTTTATAGCGCCGAATCTTATATCAAAAACTGAAAACGTCGTAGTTTAAGAAATACAGTTTGACGACATTTTGTCTGCTGAAACTTGGAAATAATTGCTAAATATTAAAAACTACTTTTGTTTTCTGAAGATGAGGGAAGCTGCAATTAAATAGGCTCCGGTGGTCACTGGCCGCGGGCCAATTTTTGGGTCTGTTCGCTGACTGCCGATGTGACCCAACAGATTGAAGACGTTGGCCGGCGCGCGGATCCGCCTGGAATCGTCGACCTTGTTTTAAGCGCGTGCCGCAGCTGATTGCGCGCAACAATTACGCGCAGCCGCTCGGTATCAATTAGCCTGCGTCTGGGTCTGGGACTATCCCGTCGCCAGCGGGCGCATAGGCCGCTTAACTGCTTCTGATTGCCTTGCGGTGACACATTTGGACGAAGGGCTCAGTGGCAATTAATTCCGCCAAGGACTCTGGTGACAATGCGTCCGGCTGGCGTTGGTGCCTCCTCACCTTTCGGTTCAGGTGCTGGCGGCGGTCAGTTGGCGGGCCAGTCGCCGCAAATTCATCACATAGCGACCGGCCGTCTGCGCAAGTGATACTACCAGACTACCGCGATCATTATCGTCTGATAATCGATCGATTTGCAATTGTGCACTTGCTTGCACCGGGAGGCCGCCACATGCCCTTCCTACTTACCTGAGAATTAATTGCCCGGGGACGGGGGGAGCGCCCCGATGCACTGGTCAGCATTTGCAGCGGTCGCAGCGATCCTCTCGGCGCGGTCAGATGCCACCTTTGCAGTTTGGCCGGTAGGCACTCGGCCGCTCGGGAACATTTATTTTCCCGGCACAATTAAAAGTAAGGACACGTAACTCGAGCCTCGCATTATCCCCGGTAGACCCGGCCCGTTTTTGACCGTCTTCGGGCGTAATTGATCGCGCTGCGAGGCGTCTTTTTGCCGGGTTGCCCGAACTCGTCCAAGCAAATATTTCATCGATGAGTTACAGCTTCATCGGAGCCGGGCCGATCGGGGCGATCGATAACTTGATGATCGACGACTTCGGCTGATGGCCTCAGCGCCGAAAATGCTGAAAATTCCAATCCGGGGCAGACGCAAGAGATTCAATCACGTCCGTGTGACATGTGTCCAGGACGTCACATGCGCTGAATTTTCGATCAAATTGATACAACACGATCGCATCCAGTTTTTATCGATTTTTATCGAAGGTCACCACTAATTGGTACCTTTAAGCAATGCAAGTTTTCTTATTTCGTCGTGATCGTTTCTGAGGAAGATTTCTTGGCGATATGCAAACAAGATAAGCGGGTAGGTAACGAGTTGATTGTTAATTTTTCGGGTTTTTGGGGTGTCAAAGCATCAACACATTTTTAGAGGATTTCTTAAAGCCCAATTATCGTGGCAAATCATTACTGAAATTTTAATCCAAATTGTGCAGTCCGGCTAAGTGACACGACAATTCAATATATAAAATATATAATTTTTTAGTTTTATTGAGAGCAGATTTTGATGAAGGGAAGAGATATTCTTTATACAAGTAAAGCGCTTAAAAGTTATTCGTAATTAACGATTTTGTAAAATTGTGCTCTTAATTTTTCTCATTGCAAATACGGGGCTAGTCACTTTATAATATTATTATTAGTATACTTATCATGGGCGGCATTATATAATTTTTTATGTTATATGGAGTTTAAAGACTTTTTTGAAAATCAATTATACCATTAAACCCAAAGAACTCAATGAACTAAAAAAAAAAGTAGTAAATCTGTTCCATAAACCAACCCCCGCGAAACATAGGGGTAGGGAAATAATAAAATATTAAAATTAAATTGAATGCAGCAGTATTGACTTCAAATAATAAATACATATGTACATATGTATATGAATATACTGCAATATGATTATATAAAAATTATTTCTTTTGGAATTTTATTTTTTAAATATTGAAAATTAGATAATTTAGTAAATGTTTACTTTTTCATTTAAAACATTTAAAACGTTGCAAACACGGGCAAACTCAACTCTGTATACTTCTTTTATAAAAGTGTTTATAAGGTTCAATTTTTTAATAAAATCTTCGTGCATATTGGATTGCTAGATCATTTAGTCTGTTTTGTAGCAAGATCTTAGATAAATTTTAAGACGTCTAAGGTAATGAGGATGGCCTCCTTGCGGTTTAAAATGTAGGAGCCCTGTGTTACGTGGGGATGGCTCGTCATGAACGTATGGAATTTTATAGCATAAATAATTTTAGTTATGGAGTTTTCCATACCTTCCATACCAGTAGTGCCTCCCTGCTTATATTACTGTTAAATTTAAAAATTCTGCAATATGGCGTCTTAAGTTTTTCTATCGAAGAAAAATTCACCCCTTTTCTGTCTAGACAATAGACTAATCTATGGAAGTTAGACTGTCGAAACACTTCCAAAAATCACTTCATTCCGTCAGTCCTACAAAGCCCCATAAAAGTCCACCCACCACCACATGCATTGACCTCTACTCTATTTTCCCCTACTTTCCCGCCATTACCTAACTCGTCAGCAATCTGAATCCATAGAAATGTGACTCGCTTCTGATTAAGAAAATCCCAGGCACGGAAACCTTTTCCCCGAAGTCAAAGCACCACCTTTCCTCAGACGTCGAGACAGTGTCAGGAAACAAAGTGACAATAAGGCGAAAAAGGGCAGAAAACAAACTGAGGAGGCTCCGGCTAATTCCTCCAAGGGCTGATGGCTGGCCGGGGCAGGGAGGCGCCGGAGGGGTAACTAATTAAAGCTGCCAACCGATTGCCAAATCGGATTACGGCCATGAGTAGTAAACGAGCGACTTATTGATTCGCCGTCATGTTTTCTAGGGTTTCGTCACCAGCTACCATTTTGCGAATGTTCTTGGATTTCTGTTTTGATATCAAAATGAAAATGCGATTAAATTTTTAAAGCCGTCGTCGCAACGGCCCGAGGAGGAAGGCCTCCGCAGCGCCACTTGAAGGTATTCCGCTCTGAATTGGAGCAGAGATAGGAAACGGAATTGTGGCAGTAAGCTCTAATCCGCGAATCGAACTCCGCGGCACACCAGTCAATCAGCGAGGCCTGAGATTTGGCCGGGTGGACTGGCGGTGGCAGTGCTGGGGGCTAGTGGAATTTAGCAGAATAGGCCGAAGACTGCCGCCTTGTGGGACGCCGGTTGAACAGCGCGCGCTGGCTGACAACCAACAAATGTGATAACTGCGCGTCGAGAGCGATCGCCAGACCTCCTCCGGCGCTGACAAGACCGCAACGCAAAGCCACCAACCGCATATCTCGGCGTCGTTGTTGGCGGTACCAAATAGAGAGCGCCACTGGTCGCTGCAATCGCCAGGCACGCAGGTCGTACGCGCGCGGACAAGGCGCGCAGCAAATTCAGCGACGAAAGGAGTCTCAGTCTTAACGACCGGCAGACAATCAGAGAAAAGTCAGCCGGGAATCCCAGTCACAGTCCCGGCCGTCCCAGGCCAGATATGATTATATGCAAGGAAATTAACTGCGTTTGCCCATAAACGATGGCCAGTCTCCGGTGGCTGCCGTCAGCCGAGGCGCTCCACAAGGAAACCCTCAGAAGCGGGGGCAAATGAATGGGCCGAGATGATAAAAGTTTCATTGTTGCATAATTTAGGCCTCCATTCAATTTCACAGGACGCCTGGAAGGAGAAGAAAAGGTGGCTGCTGGTCTTCTAACATTCGCGACCCGGGCCCGGCCATCGGCCGCCTCTGGCCGCCGCGGGCTGCGCATGCGTGCTTGGCCCGACTTCTAAGGGGCAATTAATAAATGTCAAACGCAATAATTCGCTCTGTGGGCTACTGCAGCTGATTCACCGTTGCCCGCAAGCCGCAGGAATCAGCGGGAAAAGGAAGAAAATGAGCACAGGTGCGTAGTCGACTGAAATTGGACCATTTATGGAAGCTGCGCTCTCAGAGATTGCTGGACCACAGGTAGAGTCACTCTTGCATATTTTTGGCTTTAATTTGAAATTCCATAATTCATAACCCTTCCAATCGTCTTTTGGACATTAGAAAGTAAAAAACTTAAATATTAAATTTTACATCGCAATATCGAATAATTTATCCGATATATTTTATCAGCATATAATTTCGAAGCTAATCTTAAGGTGCCTTTACACTATCTGACTTTGTCATATGACTTGTCAGATGATATTTTAGGAAGTGCTTTCAAAATTGTCATACGACACGCAGTTGTCAGATGATCATTTACTTTTGTGTTTACACCTATGAAGTAATGTCAGATGATTTTTGTTTTAAAAATGGATACTCAGGAGGCTTTCATATTAATATCAAGCGTTTTTATAATAATGTGTGCAGTAAAAAAGAAGCAACAACAGAAAAAACGGTTGAAAAGAAGATTGTGGAGTAGAAAGTGGCTGTTGCAAAGAAACTCTGGGAAAGATTTGTCTAACTTAGTGCTAGGTGAATTGAAGTATGAAGATGTCGCAGCGTTTCAAAATTTCACACGAATGAAAGTAAAAACCTTCGATAAACTGTTAAATAAAATAAAATTAGGAATAATGAAACAGGACACAGTATTAAGGGAAGCTATTTCTTCTGCTTTTTCTTATTTTTAAGAATTGTTTCAGGAAAGCCAACCTTGGGAACCAATAAATGCTTGGCTCATACGATTCTTCGGAGCCTGCACCACTCTTTTGTGATGCCTTCGCCTTCGCTAGTTCCCGGGTGTATTGCCCCCGCAAATAGGCCATTTTAGTTTTTATGGCATTAATGGTAATATTGGGCAAAATTGGCTTTACCTTTTCACATAATGTAGACAACGCATCATGCCTAGCATGCTTGTTGCTGTATAAATTATTTTTCGAATTGTAGAGGCATTCGAAACCCTCCCAATTCTCAATCAATGCTACTACTGCCTCTTTCGGCCATTCAATCTGAAATTACATTACATTTTAAAATTGACTTTTATAACAAATTTATAAAACTTACCTTTTCATTTTCCATTTCAAATGATACACTCATTAAATTTTGTTCCGATCACTCAGTAAATTTTCTCCGATTCAAAAGTCCTTCCTATGCAAGTCAGATGACAATGTCAGAAAGATAGAACGAGCTCTGTTTCTGCATTTGTCAGCTGACTTGTCAGATGACATGTCAAATGACAACTTTCAATGCGTTTACACCGTATGACTGGCCATTTGACAAGGTTGAAATGACAAGTCATATGACCAAGTCAGATAGTGTAAAGGCACCTTTAGAGATCAAAATTAGTGATCTCGAGATCTCCACAATTTAAAAATGCTGCATGCGTAATTTTGTATTTTTAAATTTAAAGTTTAGCTTACGTTGTTAAAAAGATGAAACGCAGTAAAAGGATTTTATTTTTATTTTTAAGGTTTTTAATGCGAGGGAGGACATTACTCCAAAATATATTGTGAAAGTACATACTTTTAGAAGTAGGTGAATGAGCACAAATTTTTAAGTCTTAATTCGTAAAAATGACGAAACTGTAGCCTTTTAAGTTAGAGCAGTTTTTCTCGATCTAGTCGGAATCCTTACTCTAGGTATAATTGTTATAATTGTTTTTTTTTAAATTAAGAATTAAGACGAGTAAAAATTTCGCTAAAATTCAACTTTTTTTTTAATATGTATTCACCATTTTGTGAAAAAAATTTTGTTTCGAAAAACGGCTACATACAACGAAAATTAATTTTATGTGGATTTTATGAAACTTTTTAATTTTTATTTTTCGGATAAACATTCTGAAGTCAGATATCAGGCTGTTGGACAACATTTTTTATGCACAGACATAAATAACTTCGTAAATTTTTGATTATTTTTAATAAAAAACTTACACGAAATAGGTAAGTTCAATGTATGCTGTTTTCAAATACTAAATAAATAATATAATAAATAAAAAAAATTCAGAATAAACGACAATTTTTTTCCTACAATCAGACTATTGTAGATTTTCAATTTTAATATAATAAATATGTATGTATCTATTGAAGTTCTCTACGCAAATTTTAAATTTCGGCATTTATTAAAAAATAACCCAATAGTGTCGACATTTATACAATCCGCGTTCTATTAGAAATTGAAACTAAATTTTAAACTGCTTATATGAATTTCTTATTTTGGAAATTTTGCTAAGATCCAAGAAAATCCAGCTTTACATATGTATGTATATCAAAAATTATTTGTGCATGCACCGGGTGCATCCGTAAAAGTTGTAAATCATAATTCCGGATGTTAGAAACCAGTGGTCCAAAACACGCGCAAAGACTTCGGCAAGAGGAAAACGGGATCCTGCCGCCGAAGAGGCCAAAAAGAAGAGGCCGCAAGAAGAAAGTAGAAAAGCCATCAAATTCCCGAAATTATAAATTTAAAGATGTCCATAAAACCAGGGGCAAGTGAACCCGGCTCGGCAGAGGAGCAAGTTGGCTCGTGTCATGTGCGCAACGCAACCGAGTTTTTACGGGCGTTTTTGCGGACCGGGGTTTTTTGCCGGCCGCCACCTCGTAATCGGGCCGCAGGAGAAAGATCCTCCGAGCGCGCAGGGGCGCAGGTACACATGTAAAACACGCGGCCGGCTTCCACCTGTCGCAAAGCTGCGCTTAAACTCTATAATAGGCCAGTGGTGTAGGTAAGTGCTGCGGTGCAGCGCTGGGTCCCTTTTAATCGTAAAAATTTCGATTTATGGCTCCCGAAGATTTCTTCTTTTACTGTAAAACCTGATCCTGGGTATCCTGGCCTGCTGCTGCCTGAAGACGAAGACGGGCGGCGGCGGCGACGACGACGACGAAGACGAGGACGGCACCAACAACAAGTCCGGCGGTCTCGTCTGCGCCGCTGTCGACTTTGCCGCATTTTGGGGCCGCGAGTGCGTCGTAAATGTCGCGCGCCGGCCGGCAACGTCCTCAGCCGCATTTTCATTAAAATCTTTGATTGAATGCATAATCGGCCGGAAAGGTGCACCGAAAATCGCCTCGTGCCTGCGTGACCCACTACCTGGCGGGGCTGCGTTTGCAGACCGGTACCTTCTTAAGTGCGCTCTTTCACCTGACGAAATTCCTCGCGAGAGCGGCTGAGGTGCGCCGGCCGCGGAATTAGATCGTCGGATGATTCGACCAATTTGGGAATTGCGATTTGTTCCTGGACTCGCACAGTTGTCCCGTAAATTATCACGTGCTGGGGCTCTGCGCGGTATAATTTTAATTCCGTGTACCTCAGGGCTGTCCCCCACGATTAACTTAAATTGAAATTAGTTGCGAATTGCGTAATTGGGCGTAATGAGCTCCTTACGTTGCCAATTAGGGCTTAATTGATGGCGGCTTTGCCGTTTTTGGAGGCATTTTGATGATAATTTGGCGAAATCATGACATTTAGGCATGTTTTTGGTACAAAACAAAATGTGTCGGAGATTTTGTTTTGCAAGATAACATCTATCTTGTACATATTAATCAATGATCCATAGTACGCTTTGTTATATACTTATACAATTTATTTAAACATTTTATGAAATGTTGATGTAGCAGAGTTCTTTGGTTGCCTTATTATAATGGATGTCCTTACGACTCAAAGTAATAGGCAACTAACTTCATTATAAATGAAAAACCAATATATGCTAACCGATTTTGTTTTATATAATTTTCTTTTAATAGTGTTCCGTACCAAAATTGCAAAGAATGGAACACATTTAAGGAACTTAACCAACACGATATCTGCTCGTTTGTTTATCTGTTACAACTTAGAAAGTCTATTGCATGAGCTCAAAACTATGCAATTTAGCGGACTGAATTTTGCCATCATATTCATATTTAATAGTTATACTTATTGTTGGCCCAAATAAAACCTTTAGTAGGAAAATCTTAACTTGCAATTAAAGGGGTAGTAAATTTGAAGGGTTGGTGCTTAAAGTTTGTTTTTAATAATTTATTGCAATTTATCATAATACAGATTTCTACAGATTTAAACCAAAAATTAATTAAGCAAGGTTTCAACTGACGCTTTGAGTAGTCGAAGTCAATGTGGTCAAAATTAAAATTGAAAATTGGTGATGTACGTTTTTGTTTTGTGGGATATCAAATGAAGTAGTTTTTAATTTAGGAAATATCGATATTGATAGTCTCGCGGTTACGCAGCTTTTGAAGCTGTAACAATAAAAATATGAAAAATTTCAATGAGATTTGCCATATGTTGCAATAAATAAGTTCTTCATAAATAAGGGAGAACGATTTTTAAAAGAAGCAAAACCTCGGAGTACTTGAGTTGTGAATTTAACGCCACTTGACGGTTTTTTTTAAATGATATTGTGTTGTGGATCAGTGGAATTGATCTTTAATTAATTTGAATATCTTTCTGAGCTTTTGGCAGAGGCAATGCAATCGAGTTCTATGCGTATTTATGCTTTCCATAAATGGTCCGTTGATTCATGTTCACAAGCCATTGGCCCGGGCGTTATTCATTCAATGTTCCCTCGCCCGGAATTTAGCGCCTCTAAAGAGCGAAAAGGACAAATTGGGCCTAACTAATCTCCAGCGGCCAATTTAGCCGGCGTGTCAGCGTCTTGTTCGCGAAAGCGCAGGAAGCCAGAACAAGCCACCTAAGCTAATTCAGCAAATTGTAGATATCTTTGGCAATTGTACCTCACATCGGACGCATTTTCTCCGCCTTCGCGAGCAGGCGAATTCTGCCGCGGGCAGGTAAACTCGCCGCACAATGAGGCGCGCAGGTTATTTCCACGCTCCGCGCGGTAACCCCGCGGGCCGAATTCACTTGTACTTTTGTCAGTTTCGGTTGTCAGTGGTGTCCCCGGGCCGGGTATCTCCCATTCTGCACCTTAAATGGGCGATGATTTATCACTTAATTTCATTTAAGGAAGTGGACGGTCGTCGTTTCACCGATCTGTCGCACTACCTCTGCCCGCCCGCCGCACGGGGCCCGCACACTCGACTAGGCCGGGCTCCGCCGGGCAGAGATCTTTGGAGGATCTCTACCTGGGGCCCTGGGGCGCCAGGTTTGTTTCATTGCAACGGCTGCGTCTGTTGACATAATTCGCTTTGTGGCAGCCAGCGCGTCCGCAAATCAACGGCGGCCGAAGCGGTCCCCACTGCGGGACCTCGTAAACGGCTTCGGGCTGCGGTTCAATTAAAATCAAATAAAATCGAAATAAATTCGCTTTAAAATGCAAATTAATGCCATTTGCTAATTCCTAGAGTGCGATTTGAATCATGCGTCCCCGCGGGTGGCTCGGCTACCGTGACTCGCGGCCCCGTCGTTGTCGCCGCTGCCGCGGAAGAGGCCGAGTCGTGCGCGAGTCGCTCGCTCGAGAGCCCTTCATACTTGCGGCTGGCTGTGACTTCTGACTCATGACTGGGGGGCTTTGATGGTTGCCGGTGATAGCCAGATTTGCGAAAATCGTTTAATAATTGCAACAATAACTGCCGCAGAACAAAGGTAATGACAACAATGCTGCGCGGACTGCGGACTGATAAGCGCGCGGTGGCGCGGTCCCTGGGGATCTGGAGCACTCGCGGATTGCGGGTGCTGCTGGCGTACAGAATTCCCGGAGCCGTTACGCGGCCGCTGAGTGCATTTTAATTGTTCTGTCCTTTGGCATTCGCTGGCGATTTAAGTCGCTCCGAGGAAAGTCCTTTTTTGGAGTGCCGCCAATTGATAACTCGGCTCTTTTCCTATCGCCCGCTTTGCAGACCTCTGTCGCGAATCTCGCGAACTGTGGGAAGGAAATGAGTCAGGCACCGGCTGCCGCTTTTTCTCGCGCATTCTGCCCAAACTGATTGAGATCAGGAAGGAATTGCCTAACGGTTCAAAAGCGGAATCAGCTGGCACCTAAATGCGAGTCGCACTAAACGCTCATTAATTTCATTCGGACGCCGGAGAGAGAAATGCGCCGAAATTAAGTCGGGGAAAGGAAAAAGGGCCGTACGCCGCACGCAATCATCACAGCGCTATAAAGTGGCTGCTGGACCCCGGCCTCCGATTGCCGTCTTAATGAAAGAAATCTTGGTCTTGGGTATCTTTTGATCGGGAAGCGATCGTGCTGCAAATTAAGAACAGCTGGCGACCGCCTGATTTGATTGCCGCCGAGGGCCGATTGCGTTTTATCTTGCAATTTGGGCGATCCTGTCGATAATGCGTTGCTTCGAGTTCGACAGCTTTTCGGGTGTGAAAATGTTTCTTAAGCAGAGCTCAAGGTGCTCCCTGATTGAACTGCATGCGGGCTTCTGTTGTTCTCGTTGTTCGCTAAGTGCGAGATGAAAAGCCCTAACGAGTCAGTTGATGGCATATGGGCGAAACGTGGAGGAGCCCAAGACGCCAAGACTCCAGGCAGCAGCAGTGAGAAACCTCTGCAGACAGAGGCGCCCCAGAGCGCTATCAAGATATTGAAGGTTGTTAGTAAAAGTGTTTCAAAAGCTCTGAACAGAGATGTAAATCGGCCTTAAAGTACATAGTTCATCCAGGTCGTTAAAAAGAATGCCATATAATTGCCTTCGGGCATACCCGACCTGATCCTGATTAGATTCAGGCAAATTTTTCTACTCGGGTAGTTACTTTTTATTTATACCTAGAAGTAGAAGACCTATCTTTAAAGGTTTATCAAAAGGCTTAAGCTTGGCTTAAGCTAGATTAAACCTATTAGTTCAAGACTAAGTGTGAATTCTTAACTATATTAATTTAACGTATTCTAAGATGTAGTTTAAATTGAGTATAAGGGATCCCAGGCGTAGCAAACTCAAATAATATTAAAAACGATAACTCACCCACCTCAGTTTAATACTAAGCTTTTCGTTATCTCATGCATAATATTTTTGCGTGATAATTTTGAAACTAAAAAACTATTCGCAAGATATTTACTATCGAATTAATGAACAATATGCAACAGTTTAATTCGATTTGAAGCTGTTAGAGGAATGTTTATGTCGTTTTATATTATAACAATTGCGGAAACAGAAATTAGTGTCTACTAATAGCATCAAGACTAAGGAAGCAGTTTTTAATAGAATTAGACGTAATTTTTCAAACTTATAGTATACACTGATTAACAAAAAAAAAAAAAAAACAGGTTGTTATTCTAGGGTTAGACATTAAACAACCGTCTTTAAAGAGTAGTGCTGCCAATGTGAAATAAAAATAAAATTTGTGGTTACAAGAAGAAGTGCAACTCGCTGTCTAACGTGCAAAGCCGTCCGATCACATGCTTCTTCTTGTCCCCGAAGCCAGCTGTGCTGCTCGCTGCAGTCACATAAATTCCTGCTCGGGCTCATATGACGTCAATCAGGGAAACACATGCCAAATTCACCGTTCTGGCTAGTCGGGAACTCTTTGCCCGTTGATCGTGCCAAAAGAAAAAAATACAAAAACATAAAAAAATTAAGAACAGCCGGGCAGAACGCACCCAGAAAGAGTTCATCGCGAGCCAGAGGACGTGAGTGATTTTTTAACAATCGCGGTGCGCCGCCGCTAATTTATCTGCGCCGGGATGCGGGTCCTGCCCGGAACAAAGTGGTCTATGGCTGAGGTTGACGCCACACGACCGCCGTGCGGAGCGGTGCGCCCGCGTGCGAGCGTATCGCGGGCTCGCAAGGTGAAAAAGGCTGATTACCTCAGTATCAGTTACTGGCCAGGTGTGCCTTATGCCCTCCGCGGAGGATGGCGACAGGGCCCCGGTGACGGGTCTGTCCAAGTCCGCCCTGGGCAGAGCGTGTGGCGATAATTGCGCTTAAGCGGACGGAAAATATGAGACCGACCGGGGCTTTGGACCTCAGAAATTTAAGACTGTCTGGTAAAGTGTCGCAAGTGCGCTCCCTGTATTTAAGACGCCTTAAAGAAGCAGCTGGCTCGCGACCCGTTTTACGATTTCAGCTACGGCGTATGGTGGGGTGGATTACTGCCGAATGCAACTATAAATGATGCCTGAAACCACTGAGAGCCGGATTTAATGTGGAGCCCTCGGGGCAACGAAGTAAAAGCGATGGGCAAAGCATCGTTTTAAGAAACTCTTGCTGAAAATGAATCTCAATTTAAGCAAAACATTCTTAATCTAAGCTAAATGTACAAACAAAATGTTCTAGTAACTTTGATTGGTCATCGTTTAGTCATTATTTCACAAATCTATTTATTTCTAATTTTTTTACTTATGAGAAATTCTATCTACTTTTATAATACTTGTAATAAGAATTATTTTCCATCTTATTTTTATTGGTTATCGTTAGGAGGGTCATATGATCTTATTTATTTACTTATTTATTTACCCAAAAATATTACATAATAAATGTTACATAATCCCACAGAGGTAATCCAGTTATCTGTTCGTGGTTGGGTTCAATAACTTAAATCTAAAAAACTTAATGTTAGTAGCTAAAATTAAATTTCGTGGAATATTAACATTAATATTATTAACTGAAACATTCATAAACTAATTATTTTTAACATTTTTTTTAAATTCTTCTATCTGATGATTTTGTAACAGTTTCAAAATATTAAAAGTTAAAAGATGCGACTATATATTGTAATAATAACAATATAAATGATACATAATCGTTCAAAAAGAAAAAGAAAACTATGAATTGGAAGTTTTCATTCACTCATTATGTACATTCGTTAAAGAAATAATTTGAATAAAAAAATATATATAAAAAAAAAATTACTTACGAAAAGGGCCCGGGATTTCGATCCTCTGGTGCACTCCTCTAAATCCAGCTCTCGCACCGATCACAATGATCCACAGAATGCCGATTAAAAAAAAAACTGCCTAAAAATAACTTCGATGAATTTAATTTACAAAAGGTGATATAAAATCAGGTCGAGCGGCAGGTGCCACTGTCCCGTCCCTTAAAATCTTTCCGTCGAAATTGACCCCTTGAGGTCGTGGAGGCACCTTCAGTCCAGAAATCGATTTTCCAGGAAAGAACGCCAGCAATTATTAAGGAAAGGTGGAAATCTTGAAAAGCAGGACCACAAAAAAAGGGCCTCACTGCTTGGCGCTTAATCTAATCTCAGAGCGTTGGGGTTCCGCCGATTGCGACGAGCGGCCAAAATCTCCTTTTTTTTAAGTCGCGGCCCAGCCTCGGACTAATAACATGTTTTTTGCCGCCCTTTGGGCCTCTGCCCGGCCCGCTGCGTATGTGAGTGTAATTATTGCATTAAGCGTCTTTAAGGCGATAAGGCTGGGTTCACCTGCCGCTAACTCGTCAGCGACGACATCAGGCTGCGTGCCCTTCCCGTCCACCGGCCGAGCGGGAGTCGACGATCGAGGACGAGGCCCAGTCCAGAAGTTATTGGGCAAGGTCTGGTTGAAGACCGCTCGCATGCAAATGAGACTGATGTGAATAATTTTGCTTTTGTGCCACAATTCCTGGATGATGACCTTTTACTCAAAAGGAGAAATGCGTTAAACAAAACACTTAAAGAAGCAGCCTGCTTAATAGACGCAAACATTTTAAAGTTAGCTCAATCTAACTATTAGAAAAATTCTATTAGGTAATTTTAACATTACTGAAAATTTGAACTAGGATTTGTTTAAGACATAAGTCCTTCAAAGTCCTAAAAACTTGTTAATTAACCTTTCGAGTGAATAACGAGGTAATTTTTGCTACATTATTATTAAGGGCGCTGAATTACTGGAAGAAAATAGAAAAAAAAAATTAGCCATAGTCCTATTTATATGAGATCTCTTATGTTATCGTAATGTATTTATATAAATGCATTAGCAAATATAGTTACTTAATATATTTACAGTCTCTTTATTTTTTATAACTAAGGCCTTGTTAAAAAAGTTTATTATGGTATGAGAGCCTTATGTGTAACTAGCTCATTCGTCAATTTTAAATTATTAACTTTTCACGAACCTCTTTTCCTTAAATTTCAATGTTTTTTTATTCTATTAAATATCTAATCTTCTTTTTGAAAGTTAAAAAATTGGGATAGATTTTGATATCCACAAGTAGTTTATTGAACGTGACAAGAGAAACATTTAGGTTTTTTATTTTGTACATATTTACTGTTCTGGTTACTTTTGGAAATTTTAGTAGAGCTTTCTTTAATTGTATATTAATATTTATATCTTATCTTTACTGCGATTCCACACATTGACCGAATTTTCACCATATACATATGTGAGGGGGTCTCATATACGAGGTCAGCATTTCTTATATCGTGTTTTTTCTCGCTATATGCTACCAATCAGGGGAATTACCTTATTTATTATAGATTGAACATGTTCTTTAAAATTTAATTTGTTTATCTGTGTCCTTTAGTTTTATTATTGTAATTTTAATTTTAATTAAATCACATTGTCTAAAAATAAAACACATTTTATAATTTATCTTTGCTTATCTTCCGATGCGTCTGTTGGCTTCTGAGTGGACTTTCGCTGGCGATTTAATGCAGTCCTGTAGAACCTTGCAATTTTCACAAAGTATAGTGTAAAACGCGATCTCATTAAATCCCCGTCCAAATTGGCCCGAAAATTTGTATTACCTACTGATTAATTACAGTGCTCATCGCATCCCGCTAACTGGACCAATTTCATCTGATTTCTTGAACGTTCGGCCGATCTGCGAGCCGTGAACCCTTCTGCCCGTCGTCATTATCCGCTCGTATCGTCTTCTGTCGACCTCAGCCGGCGTCTTGTGGTCTTGGGAGCATATGTCGATTTCTTCGCCCTGCCCTCGAGCGCTCCTCGGCGCGCGGGCACCGCACATCGGGAGCGACAGTCTCCAGATGCAGCGGCCGGCGAGTTTCTGTTCTGGTCCATCCGTCGCGGAGGCTGCCGCTTTGCGACGTGGCCATCGTGACGGGATCAACGGCGGATTTATCGAGCGACGATCGCGCGCCACGCGAACCACCGCGACTGCGCGCACCAGACAGAGAGCGGTTGCGGCCGTCAAAAGGTGCAGCCGCCGCGTCCCGGCCGCGGCATGTGGCGGCCAACCTCTGAACTGGGCGGGCGGGCGGCGGGACTTTAACGGCTGATGGACGGTGTGCGGTGGTCGCCGAGTGGCACGCGACCATCACTCAGCCCGATAACAGCAACTGACCGCCGCCACGCCGGCGCATTGTTGGGCCCCGCTTCTTTTGCTTCTGTTTTTCTTAGGGTTTTTCGCGAAGAAACCGTTTTGCGCCCGGTCGTCCCTTCGTCCGGCGGCGACGCATACCGCATTTTCGGCGAGAAAGTTTTGGGCCCGTGTTTCTTGGCAGGGACATGATTTTAACGTGCGGTGTCACTCTTTCAAGTGGCTGTCGGCACGTGAGTGCGGCGGGGGGAGGCGAACGCAATTAATGCGAGCGCAACTGCAACAAGTTGGCGCGGTCCGATCGTCGAACTTCCCGAAGATGGACGGAATTTCACCGGCGATCACACCTGCGCCTCGCCACTCCTTCGACCGCGGCCCTTATCCCGGGCCAGACGGGACTTCCACCGGGGAAGGGCCTCGCATCCGCATGTCGGCGCCCGCATAGCCCGCGCTGCGCGACGCATCAACCACTATGCCTCCTGGAAGTCCTGTCGCTGGCTTGGTGGTTCCTCCTGCCACGACTCGGGTCAGGTGTGATTCCGATTGTTTCCCAATAACCTCCTTGAGGACTTGCATAAATTAATTGCCGCAACACTTTATTCCCTCAGGACCCTGACAAGGAAGAATTTACGTCGCTCCTAGCTGAGGGCTGCACCTGAGCCACTATAAAATGTTTAACTACTTCCGTTAAAAAAATCTACATTTTAGTCAAATCTTCTAAATTGTTCAAAGGTTTTGACTTTCTCAAAGCACTCACCTTGGCAACGGCCCGGATAATTTTATTTAATCTAGAAAACATCTCTAGAATGCGTAAGTTTTAATTATATGGGCATATTAAGACTCATCCAAAAAACGCACCGAATGTGTTTTTAATAAAACAACAATTATTTTGAAAATTGTCAAGCTTGTTTTTGCATTTATTTTAGGCAAATAAGGCCAAGAGGGGTATTGGAAGAAATGTCATTATTTAGAAATTCTAAAATTATTTTTGTTTTAATTTTAAATCTAGAATTTTCTGATATACATATAATAAAGTGGTGAGTTTCGTATACCTTGGAAATTTCTTTTTCTGAAATAATAATTCTTTTCAAAAAAGTTTGACGAATGTTTCGAAAGTTAAAACTAAAACGAAAAGAAAAATATACAAAATGACTGCAATAAATTATATTTTTTGTCGTTGTCAAATTATGTAAATTTTTATGAACATAAAAATAAAAAAGAATTTAAAATGAAGAAACCACTTAAAAATACACCTGGATTTTATCAGATTAAAGCAAAGATCATCAATTCAATCACGCATGTGTCAAATTTGTCATATGTTGTTTTAAAAACTTTGGAACAATGTTGAAACAGATGAATATTTTTTGGATTTCTAGAAACTACGATTTCTTAGAGTTGACACATTGCCACTGCCAAACTGGCCTTAATATAACAAAGACGTGTCAACTTTCTGTTAGACACACATGCCACATTTTAATCATTTTGTTTTTTTCATTCTCAATCAAAAAGAACGGCTGCCAAAATAAAGGTTAAATTAAAAATAGTTCTAGAATTTGTTCTAATAAATCTAAATTCTAAATAAGTAGTTCATGCGTAAGAATTAATTTTGAAAGTAGTCAAATTTGAATATTAAATAAATATTTCTAATTATGCTCATCCATTTTTATTGAGATTGAAAACATGGTCGCTTTTTTGGATCCGATATTTTGAAATTCAATATTTCGAAATCAACACCACAAATGTTTATGTGCCATTTTCATGCAAATCTCGCTATTTTGCTGTTCTAAATTTTGATAGAAGGAACGCAACTTTGACCTAGAGAGCCCCTATATAATAATTTTTATGGGAGCACCATGATTCGATTCATTGACCACAAGAACGTCTGCATATGTCTGCATTGCTAGACTCGATGCATATTTGAGTAAACGTTTTGCTTTTATTTACTAAGATAACTTATAGATGAAAATTATATTGCAATTACAAAAAAAGGACAATTTGAATTCAAGTCATTAATTCATTTAGACTAGAGCAAGTAAAATTTTGAGATGTTGCTTCGTCACCTGCTTATTTATTCTTTATGTTTTTTCGACCCTGCTGTTGTCTTATCTCCTCCTGGTCTTTCCAAACGATTACTCAAATTGTCCCAAAGCCATAAAGCATCGCTTTGTCGCCGGACGGTGGCTTCATTTACATCGCGACGAAGCCAACCCTGTCGAAAGAAAGTGAGTGGAAAAGTAAAACCGGCACGCCCTAGGCCTTCGCATTCTGAAAGTCCCCGAAGGTCCAAGGGAGTCCCAAGCCGAATTTTTAATCGAATGAATTGAGACGACGCAATAATAATTCAGGGTAATTGGGGCTGCGATAGAGAGCGTTTGACATATTTATCGAGTCCCGCTGACCGAGCACGTCTCAGAGCAGAGGGGTGCTGTGGGGAATCCGACAAAAGAAAGTGTCCACGGACCTCAGACGATCGCGAAGATTACGCAGAGTGTGGCAGCAAGGTGACGTCGCGCTCGCAGCAGCTCTGCGGCACATAAAAATGAGCCGCGGATCCCGAAGAAATGAGCAGGTGCTAGCTACAAAACAATTTATTTAAAAAGAGGCTCTCATTACTTCAATACATCTTATGGCCTATTTATTTATTTGCCCGGGGCTCGGGCTTCAAGAATTCAATTATCGAAGGGCAAGGGTCTCGCCGGTCTACGAGAGCTTCTCGAACGCGTCCCGCAGCATCTGGTTGCACAGCGCGGCGTAAGGGTTGATTTCGACAAGCTGGGAAGGGAAGATTCAGATTAGGAGGACCTTCGAAGGAATCTCTCAGAAACTTACCTGGGTTCTGGCGAACTTGCTTCCAAGCTTTGCGGCTATTTCGAAATCTCTTCTGGCGGCGTCTAGGTTTTCCCGCTTCCGGTGGAGGATTCCCCTCTGGCACAAGGCTAGGCAACCAGTTCGGCCCTTGCTCCCAGACAAATCAATTGCTTTGTCTAAGTCGGCAAAAGCAGCTGAAATATTAAGAAAATTAATTATTTTGACCAACTAATTTTGACAAACAACGGTTTGTTGTACTACATATTCGACAACCCTTGCGATTTCAGAAGTGGGATAGGTAATTTTTAAATAGTACTAGTGAAGAATTGAATTTTGTTTAGTTGGTGAGAGTAGGTACTGAATATGTAAAAACGGTGACAATAAAAACTTCTCGACGTACTTATTATACAATATATATGTAACTTTGAAAATGAATCTAAAGTATATCTAATTGAAGGAATAAAGTATTAGCATAGAAAAATAAAGACAAGAAGTTTCATCTAGAACAAATGAAGTGAAACGCTTCGTCGACGGTCTCACCTCCAGCGATGCCTCCAAAAGCTTTATATTGAAATGTTTTTGAAGGTTGCATATCCTACGGCTTGTTTTATTGCAAGCCCTCTGACGCTTTCTTATTGGGTTTTGAAAGCCCTTTTTTCTTTACATATATTTGGCCATGGATAACCGAATACACTTGCGAAAAGAATGAGATTGTGTGTGACGATGAAATATTCCGTCGTTTGGATTGCATAATCCTTTTTATATGTATTTAAAATCTCTAACGCCTGTGCTGAATGTTTCTGCCTGGTGAGCTCCCTGCTGTTTTGCATTTCGATGTGCACGTTGCTTTTCGATAATTTGATTATTTATCTTACAGATATTATATATAAAAAGAATCTATAATTCTTTTTTATTTATTTAGTTATATTCTCCTTTATTGGAAATATATCTACATATATATTATATATATCTACATATATACGTTTTGAATAAGAAATTTAATTTTTTAATTTTAATTTTGCGTTCTTGAATTGCTGTTGTTTATCGTTTTATATTGAATTTAATTGAATTGAATTTTATATTTGCGCTTTCAACGAAAATGAGTAGTCTTTGGGGTATGAAATGTGTAATTGTGTCGTGCGGAAAGAGAAAACGAGAGGATGAAAACTTGAAATTTTTTAAGTTCCCAGCGAGAGACACCGAAAAATTTAATGAATGGGTTGAGGCGTGTCATTTACATGGAAACTTATTTCAAGCAAAAAATGCATATGTTTGTTCTCTCCATTTCGCAAATAATGATGTTGGAATTAAGAGATTAAAGAAAAATGCAGTTCCATCATTGAATATAAGTTGCGATGATCATGAAACTCCGGATTTCCCGGAAGGTCATATACCTGTTCTATTTGAAGGAAAAACATATGCAACTATGCTCAAAAAAGATGAGTGCTCTTTCGAAAATTTCCGACATGTAGAGCCATTTAATTTCGTACCTTCTGATGCAAATCTTGATATTGAAGCAAAATGCAGTTCTTGTTTAAAGAACGAAGAACTAACTTCTTATTATAGATTTAATTACAACAAAATTTTAAAGAAATATAAAACTCTTAAGGAGAACGTTAAAACTACTAGAGTCAAAAATAGGTGGTAAAGGTGGTTTCAATAAAAATCCGTCATTATATAATGTTAATCACATTATTGCACAAATTATGTCATATAAGCTGTTATGTTCAACTGCTACCTCAAATTGCGAAGACGATTGTGAAGATTTCCTCATCAGTAAGGAAATAGTAAATTCTTTTGGGGACATCGAAAGTAAAAAAGCTAAAAATATAACGGATGCCACAGAGATAACTTGTGCTGAAAATATAATGGTAGATTTTGCAAATGTTTGCCAGGAAGAAGAGCACGGTGACAAAATCCAAATTGAGATATTTGATGAAGACATGCTAGTCGAAGACCCTTCACTACGATATTTTGTTGGTTTCGTAATTTATAAAATTTTACCAAAATTAAATTGCCACGAATGCGAATTACATTTGAAGAAATCTGGAGAACATATGTATATCATTTCAACATGATTCTGAAACGTTCTTATTTTATAAAAACTACTCCAATCAAAGCGATTTCGGGAAGCTGCAGCCTCCAACAGACTACTTCTTTCAGATATGCAAATTACATTTGAAGATTTTTAAAACTGAAGTATCCCAAAATGCGTGCCAGAAAAATATTAAACAAAATATTTTAAATTTATGCATGTTGGAGACCAATAAATTTCACAATAATTGGTTTTCAATAGAAAATCCGTGCTCTTCACACCATATGCTTATTTTAGATTATTTCATCCTTACTTTACTAAGAAAACACTGCATTTGGGAAACAGAAAAAAATTTCAGAGCAGATAGATCACTTCACCCTAAATTACAAATAATTCAAAGCTAGTTTCCATTAGTTTCGTCATGTCATTTGTTGCAATCACTTTGTCTGTTTTACACCTATTGAGAATTGTTGAATAACAAAAAATTAAATAAATTTTTTTAAATTTGCACACTTCAACTGCGATATATTCCATTTAAAAGTAGCTGCATAACATATGTATGTACATACATATGTCCCAGACTTTTCTTTAATTTCATAACTACCATTAAAAAAGGGCCTTTAAGCGGCAGCCAGAATAAGAGGTAGATTTCAATACGGTAAAGTAAAGATAATTTTAAATAAGAGAATGTAATGCTAAATTCTCCATCCCCTTGACCGATTCACCTTATTAGCGAACATAGCTGAGATATTTGTTGAATTTGTGGATGGGTCGGTCGTATAGTAAAAATTAACACGTTAATGAAGAAGTTATATATCGCTCTTCTCGTCACTAAAACATTAGCACATAAAATAATTTTCCCTTCTTGGAATAATATAAGATTCCTGAACATTAAACTTAAAAATCATTGCCGATTCACCAGGCAGAAACAATCAGCACAGGCGTTAGAGATTTTAAATACATATAAAAAGGATTATGCAATCCAAACGACGGAATATTTCATCGTCACACACAATCTCATTCTTTTCGCAAGTGTATTCGGTTATCCATGGCCAAATATATGTAAAGAAAAAAGGGCTTTCAAAACCCAATAAGAAAGCGTCAGAGGGCTTGCAATAAAACAAGCCGTAGGATATGCAACCTTCAAAAACATTTCAATATAAAGCTTTTGGAGGCATCGCTGGAGGTGAGACCGTCGACGAAGCGTTTCACTTCATTTGTTCTAGATGAAACTTCTTGTCTTTATTTTTCTATGGTATTAGCTAATAAAGAAATGTTTCCTCAAGGTTTTATAATTTATCAGAGTCTATAGCTCAATTAAGAAGCCTATGAATAAGTATGACTCGCTGCCAGAACAAAACTTTTCTCTTGAAGGTAATTTTAAATATATAATACATTATATATGTATAATATTGTTAGGATTTTCGGAAAATGAGAATTGTTACACAATTTTGAAATGGTTGGAGAATTTCTTTTTAATATAAATGAACTTGAAACAATTTGCACAAGTGAACACGCTTCTCTTGTAATTATTTTTATAGAAGTCACTGTGTTTACAGAGCTTTTAGCTTCGATTCGAACCGAAAAATAAATGCAGCTAACTACAAGAATGGTTAGAGGTTTAACTACAGTTCTGCTTACCGTCGTCATTGCCCTTTAGCCTAAGGGCCTGCGCCCGGTTGTTGAAGGGCGAGGCTCTGCCGGGCGCGGCTTCGATGGCCCTTCCGAACAGGTCCAGGGCTTTCTCCAGGTCCCCTGCCTCCGCGGCCTGTACAGCCTCCAGCTCGATCCTCGTCGACGCGGTCACCTCTGCCGTGGCCTCCTCGGGGTCGTCTTTGAGCTCGTCCGCGATTTCGGGGTCGAAAAGATTCGGCACGTCCCCGCCGATTTGCAAGGGGTTGAAAATCGAGTCCAGCACGGCCTGGTCGTGCTGGCTCAGGCAATCACGGCTCAGTTGGGGCATCTCGCGTGCTCCCAGCGCTAAATTTCACTATCGACTGAAACGGGTTCGGGCTGCGGTGGGGCCCCAGCGACACATGTAAAACAGGTCTGCTTAATTAATGCACACGACGAACTTTGTTTACCTGCTCCCAGCTCTGATTATTACCTGGGCCCGCGGTGGCCGCTGCGTGCGCGACAACCTGGAAATAGAGTCACTTTGGGACGCGTCGCGGATGCGCGACCGACTCAATATTTCCAGGTGGGAAAGTAGGTGGAAGTCGCAAAAATCGCGAGCTGCATCTCGCCGACACCTGTTTCAAGGTGAAACGGAGACGTCGGCAGGTGGAGGCTGCTTACAGGGCCCCGCGTGAATGCTAATGGCCTGGAAATGAACAATGATCTGCCTAAAGAACTTTTATTGAGCTGCTCGCAATTAGGCCGCAGTTTTGCGGAATCATTAGTCAGATGGGAATTGAATCGATCTTATTAGCCCCGTTTTGCAGAGAAAAGACATATGGCAGGGTCTAAATTGCAGCTTGATTGCGCATTATGTGATCACCTACTTCGTCAGATGTAAAATATTTATATATATGTACATATTTATAACCTCTTTAAATTCAGTCAGAGTACGGTCTCTGTTTTTCTCTTTCATTAGGCATATTTAATTTAAACGCTTTTATTTACAATCGAACAAGTACCTAATTAAGATTTTTTCCGTATATATTACGACTTTGTAGAATTGGTAAAATTGAAGTTGTTATGCCATTTTGCTAATATATATTCATTCTGCATCTATAATTGTAGAATACCATTTATCTAATAATAATAAAACATTCTTCTAAGAGGTTCCAAGTCGAGCTTTATTCTGAATTCATGTTCCAGAAATCGTATCACCCGATTAGAAGTCTTAAAACCACAAAGTGTCTACTTCTAAATTTGCTTACCAATTAATATTTAAAAATTTAGTAAAAGGATTTACTATCTTAACCGGTTTTATAAATTTAGCAAAAATTTACTACAACAATTTGAGAATGTGCTATAAACAATTACTGAATAGGCAAAAAACGCGGTATCTATTATAAATTTAAACAAACTGTTTGCTTTTCGAAAGAATTTAAGCATTATTTTAAATTAATATTAAAATTTCTATTTTTATTGGACTGTGAATATTTACAAAATAGGCTTATCAGACTCGTTTTTAAATATTAATTGCTGTTTAATAGATTGGAGATGTGGTCTTTTAGCTACATTTGTAATTAAATTACTTTCAAATTGCAGGAAAGTTATTTGGAACTAGATAAGAATTTAATTAGAAAATACCTGAGATTTTTTGTTATAATTGGTAGGTAATTTAAAGACATGATAGTTTGAGTAAAACAAGAAATGCAGGTTTGAATACATGATTTAAAAAGGTTCGAGGTACCAGTGCTTTGAAAACATGTGGTTGTGCCACAATCTCACCACATCTGGAAATAACCACGTGTTTCTTTTCACGAGTTTGCGCAAAACAAGTTTTAAAAGCTTAACCTTAAATTCGTAGATGAGAATTCCTTGGTCATGGTAGCGAATTATTTTGAGAAGAGCACCCCTTCTGAAATTTGCTTGAAGATTTTGAGGAAGCTTGAGCACTGCTGCTTTTCAACTTCGACTTTAACTCTTGCAGACCTTTGCGTGACCTCTGTACCACCGCGTAGATTTTAGGCTTTTCCTTTTAGGTTAGGTATTTAGGGTTCGGTCGAAAGATGGGCTGGCAACGAGCCTGCGGCCAAGACGATATGCAACAAGATGCTTGCGGCCTTCCTCCCAGCTGCACGGCGAATGCGAGCGAATAAGGGTGAAGGTCACGACCTATTTCTGGGGCATAACTAAATGTCGCCTGGCAGCAGCGCCGGGTCAGGGTGGTGCGCTTCCTCGAACAAGCCGAGTATATGAACATTTTGCTTTATTCGAGCCAACAATGGCCAAACAAGCGGTGGCGCTAGAAAAAAATATTTGCAAGGGCACCTACCTGGGGAGCTGCAGAGCCGCCCCTTTGTGCGAGATTTAATTCACGCCTACAATCGCTCCGGATTTCCTCGTCCCTGGGCCCCGCCGCTCATCAAGTCGGACGCTTGACCCGAGCACTCCTGCTCGATGTTTTCATCCTATCAAGTATTTATGGTGGCCTAGTTCCACCTGTGCAGGTGAGCCGAACAGGAACTTTAAGGCTCTTTTTCATGTCGAAGAAGATCTCCCTTAGATACGTGCTTCTTTTCATCCTCAGGCGAAGCGGGAAGTGCTTAAGTCCCTCCGCCAGGAGGATCAGGGATTTTTCTTGGATGGGCTGCGCTACCCTTCACCTTTCATATTATAGGTGCAAATCCATTTTTTATGGCGATAGAAGAGGGCTGATGAGACAGACACATTTCTCCAGAGTCTGGGATTTGGTCTTTCTGCCCGGCCCGACAAAAGGACGGGGCTGCGTGGGTGGTAATCGGTTGAGTCGGCCGGATTCAGTGGGATATGCAAAGAACTGAGAGGTAATTCATTTGCACATTTCTTCAACAATTGAAGTTTTCTCGTGGATTCCTTGCAAATTTATGAATGGCTGGCCTCGGCAGGAGGATCGATGCCGACTTAAGAGCTTCTGCACGGCTTAAAAATGAATTGTTTAATGAGGAGCTGTTGGAACGTTAACCCAGCAAATTTAACATTTTAATCAGCGCTTTACCAATTTTCGTTCTAAAACGTTCTATAGTTTCACAAAATTAAAATAAATCTTACATTCGTATCGGTAGAATAAGAGGATAGGACTGAAAATTGAATTGATTCTATGAACTGGTTGCTTGCTTTTGAACTTCTTCTTTCTAACGTACATATTTCAAATTCGTAATACTTTTGAATCAGGCGAATTTCGAACCTAGGGCAAGCTAAATGTTAATGAGAACAATTTAAGATTTAATTTAATCATTTTTAAATCAAATCGAAATTATTATTATATCATTTTGATTTAAAGTTAATTTTTTTTTATTTTGATAGTTTTTTCTTTGTAAACATTCTCAAGAAACTGGTGTTTCGTCAATAAATTCATCTTCATTTGGAAAACTTCATTATATAGAATTTGTTATAAGCGAACCGTAAACTTTCGCAAAAGGGTTATACATTTGTTTTTGTATAGCATTATCAGAATCCTTTAAAAAGATGCCAGAAAAGTCGGTCCTGTGACCTAATCCAAAACTAGGTATTGGACACGCCGCTCAAAGGAGCTCTTAGCATCCTCGAGAAATGTCCTTGAGCGGGCATCTACCAGCATTTTTCCGTTCTCCTTGTGACCTTCGTCGACGTCATCACCGACCAAACTGGTCAAAATCAAAACAACTAGGTCCACTTCTAGCCGTTGGTAATTAGGGCGGCCTGAAAACTCTTGCAATGATCTCGGGCGGCAGGCGACTCCCAGTCCAGTGAAAGGGCTCCTCAAAAAATAAAAGCCGAGTCAAAAGGGAGGAACAAAGGGAAGAAAATCAAAACAATCTCAGCTCGGAGATTTTCACATAGTGCTGTTGGTTTCGTCATCGCGGGGGCTGAGGTGCGAGCGGACCATCGGGCTCCAGTGGAGCGGGAATCAGGATTCGGGATAAGGGCAGGCAGTGGCGGTGGGCCCCAGGCGAATGTTATGGGGTGAGACAGGAGGAGGGCGGTCGAAAAAACAATAGGACTTCGACCCACGAGAAGCCGAAATCGGGACCGAATGTAGGTCAGGGTTGATGGGATGCTGGGGGATGTTGGGGATGCCTCGATGCAACTGGCAGTCCGGTCCCGGTGTAGGCAACCGCCGTCAGGTGGGCATGCCCCCGAAGGAATAGGAAAAAGTGAGTTCCTCAGCGCTGCCGCTGCCCCACCGAGGGAATGGGGCCCTATCCGCAGGGAGCATCTTTCTGCCACAGCCACCGAGTCCTGAGGGCTGCGGCTGTAGCTGCTGGTGGCTACTGCGCCCGATCTCGGGCTCAGATGTTGTTCAACTGCTCGGTGCTCCACCCTTTTTAATGGGGCTCCAGCAGCTGCCGCCCGCCGCCGTCGCCGAAGCCCGGCGCGGGTGGCGCTGCCGCTGTTGCTCCTTTCTTGCCACACCGTCACCATGTCTATGGCGTATCGATTTCAAATAAAAAAGAGAAACATTTTCTTAGGTGACGTCATCTCGTTCGCTTGTGTTCACGAATAAACTTCTCCGGGGATTATACAGGAGCAGCGCGCGGAAGGCGAGCGGGGCGCGGGATGATTTTAATGCCCCAAGAAAATAGGTATGCCGGCCCGTTTATTGGAAGGAGGTCAGAAAGCTTAATAAGAAATTTATCTCGTAGGATACAGCTCACCGAAAATTTCTTTTTATTCATGGGATGACGCCATCAAATTAAAGTGCAATTCAGCCGGGCGCTGGGGTCGGAGGCAACGAAGCGCTCCTTGCAAGGCAGCAAAGTCCTGGGGGTGTACACAACCCCGCACATATCGAAGGGAAGTTTATTTAATTCTAGCGAATTCTCAAAGTGCCTGAAGCGTTTCTGACTCAGCGAAATTTCTTGCAGAGTTGACGATTAATTAAAGTTGTGATATCGCCGCATCCAAGATCAAAGCAATCAGCGATCCTCAGCAGCTCTTTCTGAAGTTAATTTGAAGTTAAATGAAAGATGAGTCGCCTTCCTCATCTTATTTATTGCCAATATGTGTCGTAATTCATATTTATTGAAAATAAGCTCTTTATATTAAATATAGAATAGTATGTATATAACGACTAAAAAAAAAAACCTAATTATTTTATAATTTCCTTGTTGTTGCTTCAAATCAACTAAAATTAATTAAAAATCTGTACATAACTCGACTTGAGCTGTACATAAAATGAAATTAACTTTAATAACCTATCTTTCTTTATATTGAGAAACGAAAATTCGCTATCGGTTCAGAATTAAATATATCATGTCAAATAACAAGAAAGGTAAAAAAGAAAATACGGACAAGTGCGAGTAGAACTCCCGCCTTGAGAGTTACGTACCATTATTTTAACGTACTGCACGTACGTTAGTAAGTAGTTATTCTATAATTATTTATTAAAATTGAATCATAGAAAAAAATTTTTATGATTTTTGGATTTATTCTTTACTTGTGCCAAACGACCTCCCTTCGTGCTAAATTTTAAGATTGTAGGTTACCGGGAAGTACCCTATAGATTTTGATGATCAGTCTTTGAAGGGAACTTTTAGTATGAAAATACGCTTTGAAAGGTTTTGTATCTTTTTAAACTGTTAAACTAGAAACTTAAATTTTTTACAATAGTATGAGGCTATATAGACCTTGGTATTTGATATTAATTTCAACTTGATACCTCAAGCTGTTTCTGAGAAAAAGGGCCTTGACACACGGAGAGACAGACGGACGGACAACAAAGTGATTCTATTAGGGTTCCGTTTTTCCATTATCAGGTACGGAACCTCCAAAAACAATATTGTCTCGCGTATCTAGGATAATTAAGCAGATTTAATAGATAGATTTTCTTAAATTTTTGTGCTATACTTTTCATAAGTAAATATGTATTATATAGGTACATATTATAATGTAATGGCGTTATTAAATCATTTAATTTCTTCAGTTCTCTGAAATTGTGTGTTTTTATTTTAAACTGAAAGACCAGCAGCTATGCTAAAAACTAAAAAGGATAAGACTTTAGAGTAGTTATTATTTTAACTCTTAAAACAGAAGGCTCATTTGGGTTATTTGAAAATATTATAACTCTGAGCTGTAAAAGAATCAATTTCAAATCAAATTTGTGACATTTATTTTATATACCAAGCATATTGCTGTCTAGGTATGGTGCTAATCCTAAGATGTAAGGGTTTTAAATTACGGATTGGAAACGTTTGATATTCATAAATAAATATATAAAACAAATATAAATTAAAGATTATGCTTCTAGTACTAAAAGTTTAGATAACTTACGAAAGTTTGTGTAGTGTGGAACTCGAATTACAGCACATACCAAATTTTATGGAACTTTCTAATTTTTATTTTAAATAGGTATTCACGCCGATATTGAAAAATATAAGAAAAATTTTATTTGACGCCAGAAAATCTTTGTTTGTTCTAAACTTTTCAAACAGATTTTCACCAGTCGGTGGTAAAATTTGAACTGCGCAACTCGGGAAAATTTTACCACAGCAGCTGTATGCGAGGCGACCATAGTTGAAGTACCGTTATCATCAGATTCTCCGTTCCTCGCGGGCACTAGGACTCGAATTTGACACTCTGTTCAATGTTCTAGGAATTCCAGATTTTTCCCACTGAGGAAAGCGTAGTACTTCCAGGAGTCTTCCAGGCGAAGATTGCCCACCCCTGGAGCGGTGGACGTGCGACGTTCCTTCGCCACCACTCCGAGGGAAAGCGCATCCGCCATGTTTTCGTCGGTGCGACTGGAAAAAGCGAGTTTTCCTCCAGAACGTCGGAATAGTTCGAGCTGAAAAGTCGCCCGGAGTGGACGTGTATTGGTGGCGTAGAAAGTATATTTTTAAAAAAAGCAAATTGAAGTAATCTTTTTGAAGAGGCTTTTCCACCATTAGGGGGAGAGAAACGGTGAAGAAAAATGACTTTTCTGGCCTGGCGGTGGTTTCCGCGACACCTCAAAAGATGAAGAGGCAGCGCAATTGCGTCGCGGGTGGTGGTGATTTTGGTGTGCTCCCAGCAACTCCCGTCCGGGGATAAACTGCACTAAACATTAAAACATAGTTATTCCGTCCGTGGAGGCGGGGAGCGGAGTGGAGTGCCCTCGGTGTGGATTTGATGCAAAAGTGAGGTCCAGTGCCGTTTCATTTTGGCGAGTGTGTGGTGGGACCGAGCGCTCGAGGAGCGGCGAACGGCTCGCTGCCCTGCAATATTCCGGAATTATGCAAATGCTGCAGCTCGTCAGAGTGACAACCGAACCCCCGTATCGACCCCATTAGTTGGGGCCAAGTGAAAAACGAGCAGAGTGATACCAGCTGCGGGCCGAGGGGAGCGCCCGTGGTGAGAAATTCACCCGCCGCCCTCCGTCCCGAGGTGAAAAAACTTCGGATCGTGTGGTGTGCTCCGATGTTGCTGGAGTGTGAAGAAAATTTCTGGCCTGTGTCTCTCTGTCGCGTTTAGCCGAAATCGAGTTCAAGGTGATTTAAATGAAAAAAAACCAGGTAGATAAAATAAAAGAGAGTCAAGCAATAAGGAGTTAATTAGAGGGAAAATGTGTCGTAAGTTTCAATTTGAGAGCCAGCAGTAAGCCACCACCTTGGCTGAGCACACGGCAGATACCCTTTAATTTTCCATTCTTCCTTTTCCGCCCGCTTTTTTGTTCGTTATTTTTTGGGCTTTTCGGGGGCGAAGGGCGGGGGCGTACCGCTTTATTAATGCGATAAAAATCCAGTGTACTTCGTGCCGTCAAAAATCGATACATGGAGGAAAAACAAACTTCTTTCGGTTAAATATTCATTCACATAAATAATTTTTCACCACGGCACCCGACCGACTGTATGTCGTCGCTGCCACCGAAAATAGTCCTTCTATCTGGCGGCGCGGCAATTCAGCCTGCTCGGCGTGCACGAAATTGGAAATTGTTTTCCCTCAGACTTCTTGGGGCTTTTCCTCGGCCTCCCCAAATTGAGGGTGGAAATTTCGGCTGTCCGCAGCTCCATATGAAGAAGCATATTAAACTTTGTGGAGGCAATTGCGAACAGGCCGAAAGACGAAAAGGACTCTGTCCAGAATGGCCTGAGAAGGACAAGGGCACGACTCCGAAGATGTCCCACATTTATGCGCATCACATCGTTCTTCCCTTGAAATTTTTGGGCCATTCCTTACTAAGGCATGGTTAAGAAGGTGGCACAGAAACTCACCCGTTCTTAGAACTTGTGGCGAAGCGAAAAAACAGCTCGGAAATCTATGATACAACAGAAACTGAAGCTGTTGCTACACTACCACACAACTCCAACTCCCATGGAAAGCCCCCATTACTTCGGATTTTTTAGAGATGCTCTGTCACGTCTAAGAAAACTATAAAGTGGAATTGATAGCACTTATCCAGTGCAAGGGAAACGGGAAAGTTGAACTGGCAATTCTCGGGAGTCCCGTCCCACAAGGCTAATGATATAGGACAAGGTTCCCACAGGCCTGGAAGAGGCACTACGTTCCAGGACTTAGTTCTGCTGTCGACTTAAAAATGCAAGTGTAACGAAGAGCAGGTTACATCAACTTTTTTTGCACTTGTTGTAATTTATTTTGCCAAAAGTTTTACTTAAAGCACTTTAAAGTATATCATATCTTAAAAATATGGATTTATAGGTATAGGAGTGTGTCTACAGAATGAAAATTTATTCTGAAGTCACGAATTCACTTTCATAAATTTACATATCTTATAAAATTGACTTACCTTGCTCTGTTCTGCGAGTAAGAAAAACTGTGGACATCAATTTTATTATTCAGATTTATTTAGACGTATCAATATTTTACTTCAATTTAACTCTCTGTAGCTTTATAAGTAGTTGCATACCTAACGTGTTGATTTGTTTTTAAAAATATGTTTTCAACCAAACAGTATTTTTATTTAAACACTATCGTCAAAGAAAAGTTAAATACATATGATTTCATATTTGAATTAGTTTTTTATATGTTTTTATGTTCTAACTTATATCTTATCACAATTAATTTCGTGTCTGATCTTAAATTTCCATTCTTTCTGTATGAAATTACCTCAGGTAAAAAAACCTTGTTCTTATAAATAGCAATAATACAGTATAAGTTCAATAAAACCAAAAATGAGCATCACTGATCTAGTTCTATAAAAGGAAACCTTTCTTACTAAAAAGCTAGTTTTGATGATAGGTATGAGAAGTTCAAGTGTTTTTGATAAATAAGTGTTAATTCGGTTTGCAATTCAGACTCGTGACTTTAATACAACAAAATAAATAGTTCCTATTTACAACTATTGCCTCAAATGTAAACTTATTAAACCCGATTATTATTGGGCATTCAATAAAACCCCATTGACAGCAACTGAAAGAAAGCCAAATCTCAAAATCTATTTAATTTATTTGTACCGAGCAAACATTTTCGGATTTCGATAAACTCATTAAATTAATTTACATATTACACGAAGTACGCAATTTTGTTTGATTGGGACCTGTGCCATAGGGCATCACATTTTCTTTGTGCAATAAAATATACTTAATAAATTAATTGTAATTGATTTCGCAAGTATTTGTCTCAGTAAAAATAATGAGAAAAATAATTTAAATACAGCTATATTTTACCTTTTTTCAATTCATTTCCTTTTAAATACTGTTTTCGATCTTATTAAGGGTGCTATAAATATGAATTCGCATACTAAAATGTGTCTTTGTGAAACTTACAAGTGCCACCCATTGTGTCACGTTTGCAAAACGATGCTAAGTTTTAAAACTGAATCTTAAATAAAAGCTTATGTCCTCTTCGTTTTGATTTAACAATTTTTCACGAACCAAATTTTGCAAACTTGTATTAATTGAGGAGCTTTCCTCTTTTATATTTAAGTACATTTCTTATTTGCATACCGTAACCATAAAATTTTTAAGATCACACGAAGTTCATAATTTTTGTTTCGTTCAATCGTTTGCTTGTTTAGAGTCTTGAAAACACGTTACCATGAATTTTTAATTTTAGTGTTTTGTGGTTTGCGCGAGAGAAAGAAAGCCTCTTCCGACCTAAAAATTATAAAAGCTGGAGGTTTCTTAAAGCGAAGGTAACGAACAGCCCCTGGATGTGTTTATGGAGGAAGTCAGCCTCTAATCGGGAAATTTGCAACCCTTGAAAACTCCCCATTCACATCCCAGTCTTCCCCGCTGGCACTTTGCGGTTCGAGGTGTTGAGTCTCCTTCCGACGCGGTGGCTGGGTGCACTTGCGAGTTCCAGAAGTGCACTTCGCCGCAAATCCTTCTATTTGCCTAACCCATTTGCGCCCCACTAGGACCAGGGGGCGGAGGGAAAGATTCCCACTCTAAGAAGAGGAGCGCCGGGAAAAGTGTTTTCCTCGAGCAGCTGAGCTCACGGCTGGCGAAAAGGGTGGCTTTGTGGAGGTCGATTGCACCACGAATTGAAAGGAACGGGTACGCGAGGGTTTTCTCAATCAGTCACAAATCGAAACTAAATTGAACACATTTCCATGTTCCATGTACTTCGAGATGAGGAGGGCGCCACCGTCTGGGAGCCGCCCGTTGCATAAAGGCTCCCGCAGGCGCCTGATGCAATCAGTGGATGCAAACAGAGAATCAAAGCGCTCCCTGCGCCGGAGATACGTCCTGCTGGCGCCCCATTATCGTCGAAGCGGAGGAAGACAGCCGGGATTTCGGTGCTACTGCACGGATCCGAATGGGGCGGAGGGGGTGCTCCGCTAGCGAATGTTTTCAATTTGCACACGTCCGGATGATTTCGCACTTCACCTTCACCCGGAGCAGCCCTCCTCCCTCGCGCATTCCTCCAGCTTTTTGGGAGCACCTGCCTGATGAAAGTTTGATGGAATGCAAACTTTCAGTGCCTCCTGCATTCAGAAACGAACCAAAAATTTGTGAAGCCCTATCGAACCCCAAACTTCGCCCAGTCAGTTTCGGGGCTTCCCCCCACTTTTACTCCGGACTAACTGAATTTGGCTAAGAACGCCACGCCAATTTGGGGCCGTAGCACGTAGGCACCTTCAACCTCGAATCGGGAATATTGTTTTACGTCTTTTTGTATTTTTGTCCTCAAAATTGCCAGAAGACCGCTCGGGGGAGGAATTAAAATAAAAATGGGACTGCAACCAGCTTAAAAGCAGCGCGTCGATGGAGTCAACCAGGATTAATTTGAGTGTCGTCGGACGCGGCACTTTCAAATGGAAATTGCATACTTCCCCCAGATACGCTCGCTTCTCCTTTTTTTCAATAATTCGTGCTTTTGCTCGAGACTGTTTTTCCTATTTGGTCGATATTTCATTATTTCTGCACTGTCTGTGGGGGTGTACCCGCGTTAAGAGGGATTTTGAAGCTCAAAGTCACTCAAGGACGCCCGTGTCACCACGAAGGCCTCCTGTCTTAAAAGGAATTTCGAAGGATCGCTGGGACGAGATTAGAACAGAGGTGAATCGAAATAGTCCCTCAATTTCGGAGTAATGAGCTCCAAATGTGGAGGGTTTCGATCTCGACTGCGTTTGAGGTTTTGATTTTATCCCCACGCCGTTGTAGAAAAGTCAGTTGCACGATCTTTAGTTAAACTTTTCATGAAAAACAATAAATAGTAATGACTTTTTTCGTAAATGGTCCGTCACATGACATTTTTGAGAAAAATAGGATCATGACTTTGACGATTTGATATAACAATGAAATAGTGTTTTAGTGTAAATGTAAATTTTTAATTCTCATTTTTTCATTTCAACAATTTTGATACTACGAGACTGTTAAAATCATAACCCATTCTTTATGGATTTTTAGATCACGATTGAAGGTTACAAAAAGAAATTCTTTAAATGAATGAACCCATTGAATCAATATAACTATCATGGTTTAAATTAATCTTTAATTCTTTTTGCCCTGGAAACTGCCCTATCATAAATTTTTTTATGGAGGGAAATAAAAAGCGCAATAATTGTCAATTGCGATGGAAGTTATTAAATAAGTCCACGCCCCTAAAGAATTAATAGTTGGTTACCTACATAATCCGTAGGCGTAACGCGACATTCGCGGATTTAATCCCATGCCACCTGTAAATGAAAATTCATTTTGTAACAATCACGTTGCAGATTTTTACAACAAACTCTTCCAAGTGGCGTTGCATTGGTAGTGTGACTGCGGCATTTCAGCCACTGACAAAATACATTGAAAATATTCCAACAATGTGAATGCAGAAATCAGTGGTCCCACTGTAAGTACGCTTTAATTGTCCCCTGGTAGATATTTTTCATCACTTTTATGGTGTATCTGGATGCATTCGTTGCATATTGGAAAACCCAGAAGGAAATCAATATATTTGTGATTGAGATTCCCGTCAGATTTAAAATTTTCTCATGTAGAATTTCATCAACAAATATAAAAAGTCTTTTGAAGTTTCAATGAGTCGTAAATTCTCCAAAAGTTTTAAAAACTTGAGAAAAAAATCAATAAACCTTTTTAAAATTATTATATATTCTGAATAACTCAAACTTCTTCTTTTGCTATATTCATTGTTCTTTTTTAGTTATTATTAACCTTATAATTACTCTAATTAAGAATGCCGATTTTGTTTTTAATTTTTAAATTTTATTGCATATTCTTAGGCGGTTTTATAGAGCAAAGCACTCGTTCATAAATTCATCAAAATCTTCAATCAATAACTGAGTTTTGGTAATTAAATGCTTTGCTTTATTTAAAAGAAAAGAAGTGTAGGAAAAATGTGGTTTTAAAAGATTGCCCAGTAAAATCGGTATTTCGCTCTTTCCATTAGTAAAAGTTTCTAAATTCGATCTTTTCTTAACTTTCAGGCGCTGATCATCGTAATCTGCTTTAGATGTGCAAAAACTGCTTCTAAATAACCAGGAGACGCTTTCGTTCGTCTTCGAGTGGGTGGTGCTATGAACAAGACACCCGAAAATTCGTGAATTCGAAAAATGTCTCCCAGACTGCTTCAGTGTTGTATGTTGTAAATTCGATGTGTGTGTAACTAAATTTAGTGAAAATTTGAATATTCCATAAATGTTGAATTATGTGCTTTAAGTGTTTTAGTGAGTTAAGCGTTGCTACTAAATATAGCCATCGTTCCAGTCCCATATGCAAATGGAAACCTAATTTATCGTAATGGACAAATTTGAGCATGTACCGAACCAATTTGGATAACGCTTAAGGAAAAGGTAATTAACATATTTTTTTTTTACAATTGGGCTTGAGAGAGATGTAGACATTCGGAATATATAAAGAGGAATTCAATTTCATATTCCAAATTTTAATTAGTGTTATTTTCGCTACAATGGAAACAAGTGAATTTTATATGCTAATTGCCACACGTCTAATTTTCAAGATCAGAAAATAAAATTCATTAGAGATGTCTATTCTGAAAATTCTGGGTAGGGTTTTTAAATATTATACATATAACGTTTTGAATTCAAGATATGTTATATAGCAAAGCAAAAAATTTTGTAAAGCCAATCTTTTTTTAAATAAAAACAAGAACGTCTATAAAACACTGAGAAACGTTGATTTTTATATAAATATAATATATAAACTGAGATACTGATCTCTTGAATTCATTAGTTTTTGCAACAAATATGAATATTCGTTAAATTAATTAAATTTCACGGATTCCTGGAAAGCGGGTTCCACTCGCACTTGACTGGTTTTTATTCTAAATATTTTCTTCTATCTGTTATATAAAACTTTAACTTCTAATCATGTGGAAACATACGGCCGTGGTTTAGGTTTCTTATAAGTGAGTTTATTTTTATATAATATTTTCTTGTATTATTAAATAAAATAAAATTCTGTGCCAATGGGGGCGGCTGCAGTCCTGTCTTGACCCCGTGTCCCCGTGACACACGATCGCTCCGGAGGACTGCTAATGACGGCCACTTATTCATCCACTCCGCACTATGCAGTCGTCAACATTTCTGATGTTGTTCTAGCTCCGTGTGGAATGCAGAACAGGCTCATCCCTGGCCCCCGTCCCCCGGGAGGCGCAGGAGCACCCGAGGCAACGTCCATTCCATCTCCACACACTGCGCTAAAAACCGACAGGAATTCCATTAGATTTATTTGACTGGCAGAAAGGCTCGTTTTGTTTTGTGAGCTTTTCATTTTCGCTCTGTTTCGAACGACGGAAGGAATTGTTGCCCGCCCGGCTCCTTGCCGCTCCGGAGCCATAACTCACCTCGGTCCGCCCCCTCCCCCAGGACAAGTCTTCAATGTCTTCCTGCCTCTGCATGGCATATTTTCTCTCTGTAGAACAGATTTCCATTTTAAGTAATTAAAATTGCAAACGAGGCCCACCAGCCCGAAATGCAGCTCCTGATTCCTGGCTAAGACACAGCTCAGCCGAGGGTCACTGAAGGATTGAACGTAGTCGGGGGATGGGCCCCACTTCCACCCCAGGGGGTGCGGCACGAGTAGGATGATGCTCCTAATTAGACGAAGGATGTTATGGGGCAAATAATTTTTTCTTCGCCATCCCCCGGGACCTCTGAAGCGGAAGAATGGGCACTGATGTCGTAAATCGCGCCTTTTTTGGTACAACGAGTTTTGTTGCTACTTCGGCAGCAGGAAGCTGTATGATGGTACTGGGCTCGTAAAAAAAGTGATTTTGCGGTAATCTCGCAAAGATGTTTACCATTTTTATCTAGAGGCAGGTTAGCACAATGGATGACCTCGACATTTTCGGAATCAACTTAATGAACTGAATCTAACTGAATCTATGGAGGCAATTTCAAAATGATGAAAATGTTGCATAATTTATAAAACTTCTTTACAATATGATGTAATCCCATCTTCACATATTAGAGTAAACAATTTTACATATATTTTTTCAAAAGGTTAACATGTCAAGAATGTCTGGTAAAAATTTCAAATCACATAAAATATTGTAAAAAATGGTAGATAACGGAAGGTTATTTGAAACATTTCATCAAATATCTCCGTTTTCGAAATTTCTGGGCTTACACGATTGTAAATATACTAAAAATCCTGCAACTAAGGACAAAATTAGCGACTTTGAAAACTCCCATCTATTTTTTTAAAATAAAAATCGTAAAACGTGTGCCGAAGAACTATTGGTTAAAAAAAGAAATTTACACTCGATGTATTGACGAATTCGTAAGCAAATTAAATGCAGACAAGCACGCATTAATGGTTTTAATTCATGGCATTTGTGGAGTTTCTAATATTCATTAATTGCTTTGAAACGCATACTTTGTCTAAAAAATCGGCACCTGATGTTCTTCCGACTAACTCCAGGCAGTGTACACCTCGGCTCACACGCACACGTCACTCAAAGGCCGAGTCGTCGTCAGGTGAGGTGTAATTTACCTGTTCGTCCTGACATTAACCAGCCACCTCCTTCGTAGCCGGTGCACTGTGTCAACTCGATAAATTAATTCATGGCTCGCCCGAATTAGCCGACCGAATTTTTCGGTGTCTTCTTTGTCGGGCAATCAGTCGAATTGGGTCATGATGCGGGAGCACTTGTTCAGGGATAACTAGCGTCGTTGATGGGGCCTTGTTTGTTCTCGTGTTACCCAATGATTGGCTATTGATTTTCCTATGATAGGGCTCGATGGGCGGGGGCGGTAATAAGAGGAAATGATGTGTTCTTAGGAACTGGGTGACGAGTGTTAGCATATGTAGCGCAGCTCCCAGCATTGTGCGAGAAATTTGAAACACGAAGATTCATTCAGGAGTGTCCTTTGAATTGTTGGAGGCCAGAATCAACGACTCAACATCCTTTAAGATCAATACTACAATAAAGTAATAAAAGTCGAGGAGGAGGGGATAGCCCCCTGGGTGAAAATAATGAGGGAAATCAGAGTAAAAGGAGTAGGTCGTTATATAAATATAATACATATAGAACAGTACTATCATTAAATTATGTATTAGGCTAAATAACTTCAGAACGCGACGTCGGATTTGAGTGTGGTTTTTTTTCTGAGAAAGGTCACAAGATAGGGAAGCTCAATTTTTACTTCCTCCGTTGCTCTGTGCAAAACGTTCATTCCTTAATTTTTTATAAATTTCCAGAGCTTCTATATTTTTGATTTAATCAAAAGAGGGGTAAAAAATTCATATAATACAAAATTTTCAAATTATACTATGCCTTCGCCAATTATGATTGAATTTTATACATAACAAACACCTTGAATCAAAATATTTTGTGTTTATAACAACACAGCATCATATGCAATTTGCTATTATTAAGTGTTTTATATAAAATATATAACATATACATCAGATCTAACAATTTATCAAAATTTGAACTTAAATATACATATGTAAAAAATTCCTAACAGGGCGCAATAATTTTAATGTTAATGTCTTAAAACTTAACATTGGTGCCAGGTGTGGGTTATAAGCTCACGAAAACTAGGCCAGATAGTCAGCTATATTGAATTCAAGGCAGAATCGAAAAACCTTTTCGAGTGGTGCGGCAGGACAGCACATCTTCTTAAACCTTTGCCTCCTAGAAAACTATAAACATCCTTTCAAAACTGTCGAAAGCATGCAAACACATCGACTTCTAGCCAGCCCAGAAAAACAAGATCCGAACCGGCCTTAACAAATTGCCTACAAGGAATTAAAGCGATTTATTATCCCTGGAGCTCGTCCGGACCCATTCATCTTGAATTTCACAAAAGTCTCTCCGGTTCGTCCGGAATATTTCCTCGAAAGTCCATTGATTTGCTCCAGTTCCCCGCAGCCCCGATGATATGCGAATATGTGCGATGCGTCTGTGTGGCAAGTGGGGCTCCGGGAACAAAGCGGTCATTAGAGCTCGGCTCATAATCCCCCAAGTGCTGAATAAGGCCCTACACATAACCTACAAAGGGAAAAAATCCTCGAAGGGATGGCCGGTCAGGCGCCAATTTCGAACTGAAGACGAAATCGCAAATAGTGGCGGCCTCCTCCTCGGAGGCTATAAAAATGGATTTTGTAGGCCAGCCCGGAAAGTGTGGAAGAAATTTTTTTTAGGCCTGACATTGGGTGTGAACTCATAAAGCACATAAATTTACGCCACTAGCGCCCCGATCGCAAGGGTACGGTCGTAGCCGTCGATTTTGGGCTTTGTGCGAGGCTCGAAAGGCACTCACTAAGGGCGGAATTGGAAATATGTTGGCGAAAAGGGCACTCCTCAGACAACTAGTACTTTGGCAGCAACTGCAAACGGCGCAATCACACGATGATAAAAGGTCTCAACTGGATGGCAGATGTCCTTGACAAAAAGTAATCTGAGGAGCTTGATAAATAAAAGGGGAGAAAGATGGAAAGCCCTTCACATGAATGTTGGATAAAGGGCTGAACGGGCTTACATTACCGGGATCAAAGAGCGCACACAATACGTGGAGGCAGAAATTTGATTTAGGTCTCTCGGGGACGAGTACGGCGAGGCTTCCGAGGATAGATGTGCATGTTTCCGTTTATCCGCCCTCAAAAGGGGTAATGTCTCAAAATAAGTCTTAAGAGCTTTAGTACTTTCGAGAGTCAGTGCAAAGAAGGCAACAGAGTCGTTTGTGCGCCGCGTAAAGATCTTCCGCGTAGAAACTAGGCCACTGCGCACAAAAGGCTCCGTGATAAGCTAAGCACACCAAGGCTTCTTTCTTTCCTAGCCGGGAATTTCTTGGGAACAAAACGAAGAAGCCGCAGATATTTACGCATATGAATTTTGAACATAAAAAAGAAGGAACTTTTTAATTTTGAGATAAATACTATACTCAAGAAATATGTATGTCAGGTGGGCTTTTGCAAAAATCTCCAAAAAGAAAATGCACTCGAGCTGGGTTTCAACCTCAGATTTAGATTAATATAAAAAACGCAACTCCCAACGCAAGACATTTTTTAACACGATCTGTGTCAGGATTTTCAAAGCTTTCGTGGAAGAGTTGGATTTAAATTTTAAACACAAATTTGGAGGGAGAGATGTATGTTTGAATGTTTATTAGCTTGGCAATTAATTCCCTAGAAATGAATGGTCCAATATTTGAAAATCTTATTCGGTTCCTGTATACCCTTTCAAATAAAAAAAGAATAATTGAAATCGGTTCTCAAATGCTGGAAATATCGCGTATAACACAACTACATAAAAAGAACGAAGGCATGGCAGCGTATTTGTAAAATATAAATTGCGATCAGTTATTTATATTCAAAAAGTAATTAATTCCCCCATTTTTAGTATTCCGACACCTTCTGAATTTGTAAAATGTCCGTGTCTTAAGCTTTTTAATTGTAAGTGAAGAAATTTCTTCGAATTGTGATGCTGTGAGTGACAGCAAGAGGTTTTCTAGAACATTTCCTCTTTCACTTTTGTATCGTATTCGAAAAATAAGAAAAATTAGACCCTAAGTCCTTCAGAATCATTCCGTTGATCCGCCACACCTTGCGAAAATTCAGACGATGATTAATTGTATACCTGCCCCTGAAATACGTGAAAGGAAAATAGGCGAAAACGTGTGCAAAGACCGTTTATTGGATTTTGTAAGACATTGTAACCGACACCGAACACATTTTCCAGAAAACGACCGAAAATCCCACACAGCCAAAGTAGCAGGTGGCATTTTCGCATCGACGTCGCGCACTCGGTCCTGCCGTTCACCTGACCTAAGTCTAATAAAACCCGCCCCCGCCTTGACCGCCGCCATCAATTCATTTGATTATCTGGCCCGGAATGTTCCATAAGTCTGTGGGGTAGCAAGTTATGGGGCCTCCCGAAACATTTTACTGCCAGCGGAGCCCGAGCTTGCAAAGGTGTGTCCCTTGAGGGGACCAAGCGACAGTCGTAGGAATTAGCAGTAAACTAACACGCCTGAGTCGCGGGGTGGGGTAAATTAGTTTTGTCCGTTTTAGAGCGCGGCCCTATGTTTGCGACGGCCACGTTTCAGGCACGGCAGAAATAGCCCCTTATCTGATCGACCAGAATGTGTCGGCCACTCTAAATTTGCTGATTTCCTAATTTCATAATTTCAAAAAATCTGATTATCTTAATTAAAGGGGCTTATCTGAAGGCTTGGACAGACATAGAAGATACAAATCAGTAGATGAAGGCGAATGTAAGGAAAAATTTACTGTTCCATTTTAAATTATAATAGTTGTGTTGTATTATGGAATATTACACTTAAGATTTGCTCTTGGATATTCCGATTTCGAAGATTCTTATTTCGTTGAATTCAGTTTTGCGTTTAATTGGATATACCATAGAAAACAGGTATGAGTAGGTTTCATCAGGTCACTGATTTCAAATTTGGTGCTGTATTTGAAAGTTCAATATGGCGGATCCAAAGTGGCTTCGTTTCAATGTTAACTAATACTAAAACGAATCAAATAAGGACTTTATTAAAAAATATAGAACCAATTGACTAACTACTAACAATTTGTACCCTAAGATTTTATTAAATGTTTGAAGTCGGCTCCATGCCAAAGAAATCGAATAGACAAGGGAATCATTTTGGCAAGATATTGAATTGTGCCTAATCGGAAAAAGACTCCAAATTAGTATAAATGTATTCTTGATGACTATTCCGTTGCGATAGAAGAATTATGATGACAGCTGTTACAACTCTGTACATCCGAGGAACTTACATACATATATATGTATATAGATCTGTGCTGAAGTACAATCTGCTCCAGAATTCGGTGCACTCCTCCAGAAGACGTTCTCGATTCAGGCCCTAAAAACTTTTCCAAGGCCTGCTTCCGACAGGACTATCATGTCCCAGTAATTTTTCTGGTGTTCCCGAGCCGGATGAACATCTCTCCCGCCGTTCTACGGCCACTTCCCAAAACTTTCCGGTTTGTCCTGGGCACTTGGGCCAAGAATGATGCTGGTTACATTCCAAGAAACTCCTCGACCGGCTGAGGATCATTATCGCAGGGTAGTGCAGTGGGTCCTGTATCTCTATCTGGGGCTTCTGCGTTTCATTGTAATCCTCCTCCAGATGTGCTCGTCCTGATAATCGCAGAATATTCGTGGAGTTGAGTTTCGCTGGAAACTTTTGAAGTTTAAATAAAAGTTAAACTGCAGCGAACAGGCGCTCCAGTGCTTCTCCTGGGGGAGTCTGGCTGCCGCCTGCACCTCAGGGCCTTCCGCACCTCCAGTGGAGAAATGCCGAAAAAAAGAGTTCGGGCGACAGGAAAACAAATTGCCCGGAATTAATGCGGTTTGGCGGAACTCGAAAGGAGCACCCACCGAACCTGTCACGTCCAACAACAAATGACTCATTTAATAAGCTGCAAATCGTGCCCCCGCGGAGCACCCTTTGGGCTGGCTGAGAAATGGGCGCTCATTAGACGGGCGCGATAACGACGGCATTGTCTGATAACTGAATTAATTCCGCGAATCCTATCAGTGTCTCTGGGGCTCCTCGGGCGCTCCGCCCTGATCGATGCGCATATTTCATTCGAATCCGGTCTATTAGCTCAAGCCTCCTCGGAATCCTGCCAGAGCCCCAATCAGCCCCGGCCTGGGCTTGGGGTTTCTGCAGAGATTAATTAGAGGGGGCCGAGGCGTGCGGCCGGATCAAATTCCGATAAAATGTGCAAATGCCCCCCGAAGACGACACATACAACGGCCCTAATGCTCCCCGGCGGGTCAGCCAGCCCCATTGATACCTTCTGGGGCCCGGGGCTCCACGTCCACCAGCCCCGGCTGTGGTCGAGCGAGCCCCCGACTGGTGATGAATGACCGGGATAACTTCGCAGGCATTCCTGGAAATGGCTCACGGCCTCCCGGGCGAGCAAACCCAATTGTGCGGAGGTGCAATTGTGTAACAGGCCCTGGCCAAGGACGCCGGTCGCTCCGCTTTAATGGGGACGACGGCGCTTGCAGTTGCAGCTCCGTTGCATTGTTGCACCTCGGCCGCCCATTTAGCGGAGGAATGACGCACTTCGGAAGGGCTGCCGGGGTCTTTTTGTAATTAAATTAAACTGGACAAGCAATTTGTCCTTCTCATCGTCGCTCAATAGGGCGCACACCGTTCAGATGGATAAATTCTCCAAATAAGACTACAATTTTTTTAAAAATAATAGAGTTATTTACTTACTTTTTTATCCGTTTACAAATTTCATTAATTACTAATTTTATTATACAGTAAAAAGCAAATTAGACCAAATAACAAGACAAAAACATACATCACAGGAGACTTGATTCAATGCATTTTCTAGACAAGGAGCCTGGAAAATAAGCTCGCTTTGTATAAATTGGGTTCCGAGCAATTATGCTCTATGGTGCACTCTTCTGGTATCGATGTGCATTATGCTTGCACTCATATCAATAAATTACAATTCGCCCAGAACAATTTTCAAAATGATCATCAACCTGCTTTGGTGGAGAAATCCAGGGCCAACTTATGTAGATAAAATTAGTTCTACTTATTAAATGCTATAGTTAGTAAATTTTTTGAGCAGTTGGATACTATATAGCACTTTAACTTAAAGTTTCACTCGGTTTTTGAAAAAATTTTCCTGCAGAGATACTTTATGGTCTCAGAGCATCCCTCTACTATATTAATATTATAAATCCGACATTTCTCAAACGAGTAAATTCAACAATAAGTTCGCATTTTTAAAGAGTTCAATAAAAGTTTACCGCTGAGATATTATAAAATCCTAAATGTGGTAACTTTCGGAATTACATTCATTAGGGTAAACATTGAAACGAACAAACTGACCGAATTTAGAATCTCTCTTTTGATGCCGGTTAAAATACTTGCTTCTTCCATGTATTTTATATCTTAAATTCTGAGTTCTTAAAATGTATTTTAGGCGTTGAGATTACGTTTCCAGAAAACCTTCCCACTCCAATCGTTCATCAATTCTAACCCAATTGAATGAGAGTTTATACAAAAATAGTCACACCATGAACGGAAGGGAATATCAAGGTTTTTAGGGAAATTTGCTAAGAGGATATTTGTGTCGCCGATCTAAAGCTTCTCTTATTCCCATTTTAGCCAATAAAAATCCATTTTTCGCCTGATATCTTTAGAAATTGCTGGTAAGCAAACATTTTCCCTTAGGTGTAGCTGGAGGAGTGGATCGATTTTAAAATCTCGCTCGGTGGCCTTCACAATTGCCGCGGAAACGTTGACACTTTGGGGAACAAATTGTCGAAATGTTTGCGGGGGGATGCTCCACATTCACGCCGAACAGCACAGTTCGACAACATAAGCAAAATTTAAATTGGCACCCTGTCATCCGCGCTTAGTGCCACCCATGCAACGCATCCTTGCGCTATGTAAAAGCACCTTTCCTCCGCCCCCGCACACTTACATTCGAATTAAGTGAACATGTGCTGCCGCAATCTCGAGAGGGGATTCCCCAGGATTCAATTTGCAACCCGACTTCCAAATATTCGGGGGAGGTGGTTCCGAAGTAATAAATGGTTTCCACTTCAGCATTTATGTCGTCAGATTTTTATGAAACTTTCGCACTGATTCAACTTTTTCTGGATTATTTCGGAAACCACGCTCTTATAACGCATTGTCGGGAAATGTTTGGTAGGAACTTGTCAAAACGAATCCCTCAAAATGGGCTATTACATCAGAAGTTCGGTTTTACTTATTTTCTCCCGAGCTTAAAGTTTTCGCGTGGGGACGGCGGAATTTATGTAATTCCCTAATTTATGTATTGTGAATCAAATGGGAGCTCTTCCTGTACACTCCAAGCAGTAATAAGCAGGACTAGGAAATTTGTATTCACAACCTCGCGCAGCCTGTAAATCAAAATTCCTTCAACTTTTGTTTATTGCCTCGGTCTAATGAATTCCGAATGTGTGTTCACTCGCGCCCAGGGGGCCTGCTGGGACCTTAATTGCACTGTTTGTTTTCGCATAACTTCGAAAATTGGGAATATTCAGCACTAACTCACTTAAATTTCTAAAATTTCAAAGGAATAACATTCACCTGGTTCATGTTGGTTTTCAACAAACTTTTGATTATGTTTTGAATACATTATTCCACTATGTACTTCTATCTCTTTAATTTACATTATTTTACTTTAAAAAGAAAAATTGACTAAAGTCAAGTTTCAGAAGTTTCTTTAAAACTTTAAGGAAGTTTGTTGATATTATTAATTTTTCGTTCATTTTTCTATAGAAAATATATTAAAAAAAAGAATTTTTCTCTGTTTGTCCATTCGAGAACAACTGCTCCGATTACATGCAGCCGTGTAAATTGCTATTTAGGGGTACTTAAAACCATGATTTAAGTCCCGCTGTAGAAATTCAGGAATTAAATATGACGGTAACAGAGTGATTGAAGATTTTAATTTTCAACGATGCCTATTAAAATTAGTATTTGGGTGTTTGCAGTAACTAATTTTTGAAACTTATAACGGTAAGTGAAATAATGGCAACATAAATTTTTTATTGAAAGTATTTGTATGAATATTGACGCTTACGGTTTTTTAGCTATCATTGATTTCGAATCATATTTAAAAAAAATTAAGGTGTTTTATCAAAAATTGAAGACATTCATAATTACAAATATAAAATTATAATACATAAAAACTATTTATATTTTTAGACCATATTGGTTTAACGTACCAGAGAAGTTTAAAGTTACGGGCAAACCTTTCTAAGTTTTGAAGATTTCTACGAAAACAGCCCAAAAGCAAGTCATGTACCACCACAACAATTTTTTAAAAATGTAATACTTTTTCCTACAATAAGTAATTAGTTATAGAAATTGAAATGGTCGTTAAGGTTTTTGAAAATGTTATTAAAATTTTGAAAGAGTTGTGGTTGTTTGATTTTAAATTAGTTACACTTGGCTTGAATTTGGCTTTGTACATCAGTCAAATCGTGAAGGATCCAGCTTAGGTCCCTATTCTGAAAGTCCTGACTACTGATTTTATTTGGAAATTACGATGTCTTGTCTAAGAAGCTAGCGACCTACTTTTAGGACTTGGCCTCTTGGAATTTATGACTCCTTCGTAAAGTGCGAGGCCTCAAAAACTGTCAGTTGTTTTTATTCGCCCGCGGAAGTAAAGTGAAATTGCAAATTCGTCCCCACGCCGCCAGATTGCGATGTGGTGGCGATAACGTGCCTCATGTCCAGGATTCTTGCCGCCCTCGGAGGAGCAGACCGCCGCCGGCAAAATTTGCATTCGCATCCCATTTCGTGGCTGCACTGAAAACATTTCCAGGACCGTAATAATAAAAGTCCCGGCTGCTCCTTCTGCAGGCTTTATGAATGCAAATGAATTTGGTGGCCCGCGACCGCCGTTTTCGTCCGAAGTGGCACTCAAGACGGAGACATTTGTTGCCGCGATCGATTTTCCCGCGGACAAATGTGCCCATTTTCTGGAATATATCACCCGGCCGGGGCGGGTTTGTGTGGGATGAATTTAGGTCCTGCAGGAACAAAAAGGACTGAGAAATGTTTCCTCAAAATTGATTTATTACTTTCCCCAAAGCCGGGAGGGTTTTCTGCGTGCGATAAGTGGCGCTGTAGGACAACTTTCCGGGGAATTGTTGGGAATAGTTTTTCAAAACTCCGGCCACAATCGTCCCGGTCCTGAGCTACGTGGCCATTGTCACATATTTGCCCACAGCTTCCGGGGTCGGGACTTGCGTGGTGGTGGCGGAGGAGGACTAGCGCTCCCGGTTTTTGTGAAAATCAAAATTTATTGAGGTTGCCGCGGTTTTTATATCCCGCGACGGCAGACAGCACACGGTGGAGGATTTTATTCAAAGGTCTGCGCACCGCAGCCGCCCCCGCGCCAACCGCAGAAGGGCTCCGCGGAGTAATAAAGGCACATTAAAATGGAATGAAGTGAGTTGCTCGTTGCTCCGTATTGGACTAGAGTGCCGCGAGGAGAGCCCTTTGTTCCAGCAGTTTTTTCACGACTTTTTATTCAATTTCGAGGGTGTGACGTGAATAATTAAAGGATCCGCCGCGCACCCGGCGACGACGACGACGACTGCTTCGGTGCAGTCGATTATCCTGATGCCGACGTTGCCCCAGGCCAGGCATTTTTTTTCGCATTCTGTGAATTTTTCCATCCACCACGATGTGGAATAAGTTGATCGCGGAGTGGCGGAGTGGCGGAGCGCCCCAGTAAATAACTCCGCGCGCCGTCTTTGTACAGGGTGGAAAAATGAGCGCTCCCTGGAAAATTATAGAATTTATGAGCGGCACCGCTGGTGGCTTTTTAAAAATAATTCGAACCGACTCCTCGTTTTGCCCTCAGATTGTTCTGAGAAAGTTTTTAAATGGAAGCTGCATTCCGGGCCATGAAATTGACGGGCACTAACCGTCGATTTCAGATTTCAGCAGCTGTGCAGTTGATCGCACTTAAAACGAGACACTCTCTTTAAAGAGACATATAATTTTATAGTTAGACCTAATGCTAGTCGAAGCAGATGTTTCTCGTCCATCCGCACATTTGAATTTTATGTTATCAATCATTTCGACTTCCTTTTATGCTTATAGAGCAAGTTACTGGGATTTAAAAATCTTTCCTTTAAAACATGTCCTAATCTCTGCAAATATCTTCAGTTTAAAGATTCTGATTTCTGAGTCCTTTGGAAGTTCCTTTAAGTTGACAATAAACACTTCGCACACGGGCAACTTTTACGGGGTTTTTAACTAAGCACCACTCTAAAAAGAAAAATACAAAATTTAGACTCTTAACATTCGACTTTAAGGACATTATTTTTTCAAGTCCATTAAACGGAAAGTCCTGAAACTTTCACAAAAAAAGGAGACTGAAAGTTATTGTACATCGTTTCAAATGTTTCCCAAGACGGTGATTCCTTTTTAATACTACGTTATCACGTTTTAGCAATTTTAGGCCTTATTAAGTAACCAGAAAATGATTTAGAGCCGTTTATACATGTGTGAAAGTGTTTTTCTTAGAGATTCTAAATCAATAAAAAAAAAATTAATGAAGCGGTCATTTTAAAAACCACATAAATCATGAAAACAAAATTTTCCAGGAATCAATAAAAACTGTACTACATACAAATACGAGAATTTTCAAGAACTTTTTTGGGTATATTATTATATAAGTATTTACACTTTAAAACATACAATCTGTTTGTAATATTTTTACAACGCTTTTATTAGCTCATCACTGTTAGTGACACAGGAGAGTAGTAAGTATTTTCTTTAACGCAAATTCTCGGCTATACTGATTCCCTGTTTTTTAGCATCTTAATGAAAATTCATTACGAATCTGTTGATAAACATGTTTTCATGTATTCGGCAATCATTTTTAAATTCCAAAACGTCTTCAGTTTTAATCTTTCGGGTTGTAAATGAGGACTTTGTAACCAACCAAATCAAAGAATTCTTTTGGGGCATATACACGATCTTGCTTTCTCACATTTCTTTTAACAACTCCAAAATTATGGTCATTAGATAATAATGACTGACCGTGTACGGAAATGTATACTGCTAAATTTTTTCAAAATGTTCTCGTTTGAATGGGACTTTTGTGGTCTTTACCCAGATATGTGAGTCTACCTAGAAGAGTACGTTTGTTTGAAAAAACTTAACTTATGTAGTTTTTGAAATTACCGATTCAAAAAGTTTTGCGAGCAAATTCTTAAAATTAAAAATAAAAGGAACATTTTCTAATTCATTTGACTTGGGTTTCATGGTTATGAAATTAAGTAAAGAGAGTTGCTTTAGTTAAAAAATCGCAAAACCACGAATTTCAGTATTTTTTGTAAAAATATTCATGTAATGTTACAGAATTGACTTACTGCATAAAGATTGAAAAGATATAAAAGATTCTTCAATGTCTGAATCGTAGTCGTTGGATTTATCACATGTCTATATGCAGTGTTTCTACGCTAGACTATTAATTAAAAAACCAATTTTTCCAAGTCAGTTACTTAATCTGAAGCCGTATTATGCTGCTCCACCTCCAAGGCGATCGCGATTAAAGTGGCAATTACGCGGCTGATGAATTTGGTGGAATCTCTGCGTCTTCCGACGGAGCGAGTTCCCTAAGAACTCCTTCTGCCTTTGTTCACACAATTTTTCCAGTCAATTAAGCTTTTTCTGGTTCGACATTTGGCGACTGGTTCCTGGTCGGTCAGAAGGACTCCTCCGGACGATGGACGCCGGAGTAAGCGTGCGGTTTGGGCCTGGACCAGTGCCAGCCCGGGTTTGTAATCGCTGAGGTCTGGCCGCGGCCCTGCGAGGGCAGCTCCTGCTAAATAGGGGTGTTTTTGGTCAGCGCGCCTTTTTGCCGGCTCATCTCCCGCCGCCTGATGCCGGGGCCCCCTCCTTGCTCCCGACCACACGAAGTCAGCGTTAAGTGCTCGAGTGTGAACTCGCCGGGACTTAATGGACGAGATTTACGGCGTCCGGGTTCAAGGCAGCACCGAAAAAGTGGACTACGCTCGCATTATGGGGCGATTAAAATTCAGTTATTCAAATTCACGCAACATAAAGGCGCTATTGGCTGGAAGGAATCGCCGCCTTCCGCTTGGAGCGCCCCAGACGCGATTTCAAAGGGACTGCGGCGGTCAAATTTATCATTCGCGCGGAGGCACTCGATGCACCCCCGCGATTGATCTGTGGGAGGATCATTACACCAAAATTCAAATAAAATCTGTGTGCTCTGTTGGGGGTGCGAATTGCGAATTGGTTTAATGATTGGTGTTAGTTGCTTTTTTTTAGCTTTATAGCGAAAGTTCGAATGGATTCGCATCATTAAATTTGCATATAAACGTTTTATTCCGCTTGTGGAAAGGGAAGCCGTTGGCGCCTCAATTGACGGGAAATTAATTCGACTATATTCAAATTGTAAATTTCTCCGGGGTGTAACCAATGGGATATGTATTTTTGAAATTGGATAACTCAACTAAGTCTACTAAGTTTTTTCAGATTTAAATTTACAGAGGCGAACAAAGATTTATTTAGACTCATTTAGGACTTGTATAATTTCGTTTCTTTTTGGCTGGGTGAGTAGAGACTAAATATAATGCCCTCTTTTTGTGTTTTAAGTCAACCGCTGAAAAGAATCTGAAAGAATAACAAAAAAAGTTCTTTAAGTTCGTTAAAATTCAAGTAGATTTATTATTTATAAAACAAAAAACTAAGTCTTCTCAGATTTTCATGAACACGCTTAGAAGCTTTTGAGAATGTTGATTACAAATATATCGACAATATCTTAATTCTTAATCATATCATAATCATAATTTTATTATAGGATTTCCAAATTTAAATTTCATTACAAATTGGAGCTTGAGGATTCTCGGGGTCGCTGATTTTAAATACGACGTTGTAACTTTAGGAATCAAGATGGGAAACAATCAAAGGTTGAACTGTGGGGTATTTCTTTCTATGTTTAATATGGAAAACAATAAACGAAATCTAGGATAATAAACATTTCTTTATTTGTAATTTTTCCATTATCCACAACCGACTATTTCTTACTGCTCCTTAAAATACTGTGTTTGTTTTATTGAATTCGAATTTAGCCTTTAAGACTTTTAAAGAACATATTTGCTCAATATCTCAACTCGTTTAGTTTCAAAGCTATTTGTTTAATTTTTGCAGAAAATAGGATAATTAGAAAACAGATATTTTTCTAATATCTACTAATTATAGGATGATGGTACAGTAGCCTACTTGCAAACTTATAACAAATTGGTAAAGTTGAGGCAACAGCCAAGACGTAGCCTCGCTGCGGGGAAGTCCTGCTGATGTCAGCTCATCCAAGCGACCACTGCACGGACCGATTACCGCGGTGAAGGCGACAAATTACGAAATGTGGGGAGCGTGAAGGATTCCAGTGATTACGTAAATGGAGCGTATCCTTCGCCGGGAAAATCGCCCTGGACTCTTAAGGAAGGCGCGGAAATGCGCGCGAAATGTGCATGCTAAACGGGGCCTGAATAAAGCACGATTATGCCGCTGAATACACAATAACCCGCCATCTGGAAGCCGCGAGGCTATTAGTGGTCGGGGGTGGGTGCATGCACAAAAATGCGCCCGCCAGGGACGCATTAAATCAATTCTAATGAGATTATTGCAAGATGAAGTACCTTTCACCGCAAATAAACCTGTACAGCACTTTCCGTAACGAGATGAGCCCTGATGAATATGCATGACGTGGGCTTGTTAAGCATTTTTACACCCGCGCCTCGGGGCGGAGGCCTGCTCTGACCCACCCTCGGCTGCAGGGCGAGTTCAGAATCTTGAAGGGAAAAAAAGACGCTGGCAGTGGGCACGGAAGGAGATGCTGAGCTGAAGAAATGGAGCACAGTGATACCGTTCAATAAATTTAAGAGGATTTCCTTTAGCCGGTAATCCTGCCACCCAGCTGCAATCATCCCCCGCCCCGCAACCGACGAGGGGTGGGGCTCAAGTTAGACGTATTGATTTTCTGCGGGTGCGTAAAAGATGTGCCAAGATGGTTTTCTTTGTTAGGAAAATATGAGGAATAAGCTTAGGCAGCTCCTTCGAGAGACTTTCGTGACGCTTTAAATGGGGCTCGCCGCACTGCAGCACGCGTGTCTGAAACGTGATTCGATCTAAAGTTCAACGGGTCGACCCCGAGGTATCATTATAACTTGCAGCTATTCAATTACGTTTCTATTTAACCAATTAACTCCACGTGTCTAGCTTTCAATCAGTTTTAACTACACTAATCTGCTCCTTTTCAGAGTCAGTCTTTAACTTTGCTTAAAATACATAAATTATGTGGTTATGGGTATGTATCAATGAAAATCTAAGATCAATAGGTCGTAATTTTATTTCTCTATATTGATCATGGCATAGATCTAAAAAGTATAGCGCAAAACAACTGTCGCCAAAGTTCATGAACGTACGAACGTACACACACAGACATCTTCCTAAAAATGATGGATTTCGACTCTAGGGACCTGTAAGAAATCAGGATAAATCAATTACTAGAAAAATAATATGATATATTACATTTCGATAAGAAGAATTTATGAAATCAGCTTCCTAAACAGAAATACATTTAATTAGCATTTCTTTTGTAATTGGTCTTGGAACTTTTTCCAATTCTAACCATAATTTTTGAGTTAAAAAAAAATTAGGTATATAAAATGTAACATTTTAATATAATTTTTTTAATATATGTACATATATGTACATATACACATTTTAATACAAATATGTAAAGCGGATATGAAAATTCACGTACTTCTATTCAACGCCGGTGAAGACGACGAAATATTCTGCCCCGAATAATTTGTCATTTGAACAAATAGATTTATACATGTGTTTTAAATGAGACCTTTTCTATCACCATGCACCACCAGCTTTAGAAGTGGAATGAACGCAAAAAATCTGGACGAGTTTTTGGTTATTTAATATCGGATGAACTACCACAGCTGCAAAGCGTGGTAGAAATGAACAAAATATGTTGAACGAACCCTTATAAAAAGCGTGGAATTTCTACGGTAATTCAGTATCAACTTAAGTTTTAAAGCTGTTGTTGCTGAACTCACCAACAGAATGTCTCCAATTTCGTTGTTATGTGCAACCGCCTTCCTGTTTGTTGTAGCATCAGGAACACCAATAGAAAATGGTCAAGACGTTGGCGCGGTGAAGAAAGTTGGAAGCAATGTCGTTGTAACTGGTCAAAGACTCTTCCCTTATGTAGTCCACATAAGCGTACGTAACGGAGACATTTCCAGAGTATGCACTGGCGTTATCATCGGACCGAACTCAGTCCTCACAGCGGCGCACTGCTTACCGAAACATCCAGAACATAGCAACATAATCGTGCATGCGGGAGTCGTTGACATACAGATCGAGAAAAATGCTGGCCAAAGACGACATGTCGCACACACTTTTGTACATAAGGGCTACAAGAAAGAATGCGGTGTTGGAAAAACACGCTGTTGCTCCGAAGTGAATGATCTCGCCATTCTCTGGGTCAAAAAAGACTTTGATTTTGGACCTACTGTCCAAAAGGCTCATCTCTACAAAAATCAGGAAAGACCACACGGAAAACGAGGATGGATTCTAGGCTGGGGTCTGGATAACAACGGCAAAAAACCTTCAATGCTCCAGAAGGGGCAAGTGAAGCTCGCCCATCCGAAGGTGTGCGAAAAGTTCAACCCTCAAGTACATGTGACTGGAACTGTTTTTTGCGTAGCTCCTGCTAACGTTAACAAAAAGGCTAAGACTTCCTTTGGAGATGCTGGCGGTCCCTTCGTGAGTGAAGGGGTAGTTTACGGTCTTTCAAGCATGACCATTAATGAGAAAGGCTGCTCAAGAAATACGCTAGATGTAGTTACTTTTATTGGAAGGTACTATAAGTGGATCAATGAAAACATTGTCGCTGGACCATCAAGAAAAAGGATTTAAGGATAGAGTCCATAATGCGTCATATTGATGCTAACAAATACATATCTATCACCAACAATAACCCGTAGTAGTTTTATAAACTTCATTATAACGTTTTAGGTAAATTATGAATAATAAAATTGTAAAAAATTTAAATATAATTGAGTTTGGCAGAAAACTTCTTATACATCTGTGTACTATACCTGCACCATCAAGCTCATTTCTTCCCTCTCAAAGAAGTACTCTAAACGTATAAAACTAGTTTGCTAGAAGCAATGTATAAGGTGTATGTTGCTTTTATTTAATAGATATTGATAGCAAAAATATGGAAACACTGAAGTAAACCTTCATTTCATATTTAATATTTTTGTTACGGCACTAATACAAATAAATTCATGTTCATATAAATCGGAGAATATTTTATTCCCGCATGAACGAACCATTATAAAAATTTTCTGCTTTCAGAAAATCGCTAGAGAACTAGAGTTTATTGGTAGGTTGAAAATCCTTTATTCTGGTGGTCCAGCAACAATGTTGTCTTTGATCCACTTCTGGTGCTTTCCAACAAAAGCAAACATTTCTACATTAAAAATGGATCATAGTAAATTATGATTTCATTACCAATTTATATTTATATTTATTTTCAAATATATCACTATAAATATTTCGAATTTTCTTCAATAGCGGTCAACAACTAGCTCCTGTTGTTATTAACGTTTATGGTAATGTTTAAATCCACGAACATTATTTTAATTTTATTTAATATTAACTGAAATTAAAAACTATCGGTTTTACACTATTGTGCTGCCTATCGCTTGGCGCTAAAGAATTTTCAATGTTAAGAGAAGTTGCATGCAAAATTTTATGAATTTGTTTTACCATATTTAAACTATTTTATAAATCGGTAGCTTTAAAATAAATCAAATTTACTTTCTGCTTTTTAGCCTTCCCCAATCTGAGTATACAAAATTCCAAGTATTCTAGTCGAATTTGAGTAGGAAATTTTATGGTGCGTTTGAATACGGAAATTTATAAGTACTTCTTGCTTTTTGTTTTTGTAAGGACAGGAGTGCCAAGACATATTTTGTAGATCTTTTCTGATCTTTTTAATAATTAATTAACTAATTATATTTATATTATATATTTCTTTATTGAATTGGTTGATTAAATTTTTTCACAATATGTGCTTGTAAAATGTATAGTAGTGGTTATTTTAAATACAACTATAAGACCAATTTTTTTCTAATTTCATCTAAATTAATAATTAAGGCGGCAATCTTTTGAGGTTTTACATTTTTTTGGACGCTTAGGCTTTAGTTGTGGTGCTCCATTGAACAGGGTGGCATTAATCCATGGAAGATAACTTTCGACAGAGGTGAACACGTTCAGCAATCTGCTCTGAGGCCGAAGCGGCTGTTTGAAAGCAGTGAAACTGGAGAGGCCGTAGACAACTCCGTCGCTAACAAATGGTCCCCCGGAGTCCCCGCGATTTGTTCTGGTTCCTCCACTAACTGGGCCTAGACACATTACGCTTTTACTTATGAACAATTCCCCATCGAATTCGCACTCCTGCTTCGGCAAAATTGTCATCAAACCTCTTTGCAGCATTGAAGGCTGTTGATTTTGGCCGTCTAGGCCCCAGCCCAGAATCCATCCTTCTTTTCCAATCAGTTTGTCTTTTTTTGTATTAAGAATGGCTTTCTGGATGGTGAGCCCGAATCGAAATTCGTCTTCAGTCCAGAGAATTGCGATGTCGTTGTTTCCAAAACATGCACGTTCATTTGCCATTTTGCATTTTGGCTGGAATTTGTCGTGCTTCAAAAACCTTTCAACCAGAAGTTTTTGACCATCATCCTGTTCATATTTTGTGTCAACTATTCCAGCATGCACAAAAATTTTTGGATTAGGCTTATTGTGCAAACAGTGTGCTGCTGTCAGCACTGTATCTTTTCCGAGTATAACGCCGGTACACTGAGACTTAAGTTTTTGCTTATTTTGAGTGTAATACGTCGTTATATGCACTAAAAAGGGATATTTCCTTTGGCCACTAACAATAACTGCTCTTCCTGACGTTTTAACCGAACCAACATCTTCACCTTCTTTTATTGGTGTTGCAATTATTGAAGTGAAAAGACACACGACTCCAAAAAGTAGCCACATTTTCGACATTCTCAGGCAATAAATCGACAAATACTCACTACAGGACTGGCAATGAAATTTTCTTTATATACATACAACTTTATCGAGTTTTCTGTTTCCCCTACGTAAAATTTGAAGGTGTGTAATTAAACACAGTTTGTTCTAAAGTACACAAAATTTATACACAAACTGTGTCAATAAAAATTCTGCTGTGCAACCACCAACCAATCGTTAGATCTTTTTCTAATTTCTATGGAATTGTAGACAATGGACGTGCGACATGTGAAGTTAAGAATCCTCAAAACGTTCCTATTTAGTTAATGATTCCGCTATATTAAATTTAAAAAATTGCTTATTAATTTTTAAGTGTGTAGCCGGGCTTCATTATACCTAAATAGCTTATATAATTTTGTGAGATTTCTCTAAAATGTGTAATTAAATGCTTCGAATTTTTATTTTTTATGCAAATTGAAGAATATTTATTATTATTATTCCAGTTTCCTGGACAGTATCATACTAGTTTCATATATAATTTTCATTAATATCAAAATTCATTAAAATTGAGAGTAACGCAATAAAATTAGAACTGCTAAACGTTTTTAAATTAAATTTTAAATTAAATTAATTATTTTATTTAAAGAAAATCAAGTTAACCTTTAAAAGCCCGCTGAATTTGATCTCGAAATCCGTGTCCTCCAACGAATCCTTCAACTTTTCATTGTAACATTGCTGATAACTTCTAAACTCTACCCTAAACCTTTCATAGTGGTTTTGATCAGTCATAACATACTTTCAACAAAATCTACTCTACCCTGCAACAAATACGAAAAGTTTTCCCAAACAAAAATTATAGTTGTGTAGAAAATCGAATTTAATGTGGTTTTTGACTTCTTTCCTCCAAACAATGAAATTTGCTGGGGGTGGCCGGGTGATTGTGCAAACTTCAAAAAGTGTAGAGTTAAAAGTTACGACTGAATAAACAAGAAATATAACAGTACAAATGGGTTGAACTGGAAACGTGTTGTTTCTGAAGTCGGTTAAAAGGACGGTCACCCGAAAATTCCATTCTTAATTCAATTTTTTCTCTAATGGCAGTTGTAGGTATTCACATCGAGTCGAGTGGCTTGACACCTTCACCCATATTTGCAATTTCAGTTACCAAAACAATTTCTTTGAGCCAAAGTGTTTGCCTTAATTCCGAAGCTCTAGCAAAGCGTTCTCATTGTAAATCACGAAACAAATCCCCCAGAAAGTGGCAAAGTTTTCTCACACGGGCAGAACAAAAGCAGGCGACCGAAATACGGAGGAAAACTCGAGCTAGGGCAAAACAAGCATTCACCCACTAAATAAACTTTTCATCCATTCAATCGAATTTCTTGGAAACTTTTGATCAGTAAGCCAAACGTGAGACCGCATGGGGCGCAATTGAATGCCACAAAGCGGGCACAGAAACAGTCAATTTGAATGTGCCTGCCGTCTGGGCCCCGTCGATGGGGCGGAGGCCCGGGTGCACTGGAGCCTACTGCACTGCACAAATGCACGATCAAATCACAGCCAGCCATCGCAGATAGAAAAGTTTTGTGCCTTCGACAAGCAACAGAAAATCGATTACCATCTACGTCCCGCCGGGGAGCATATCGCGGGCCGGGGGAGCTCCGGAGATCCTCCGAGTGCTTTTGGCACTTTGCCAAGAAGAGTTCAAATTCATTACGATGCCCGGGCGCAACGCCACCCCCTGTGCACATGCCTTAGGTCCCGGGAGGATGCATGGTCCAAGTGCACACATCGTTTGCTATGAGCGGGCCAGATGGGGCCGGGGGCTCCGGGGGGGAATTAATTATATTCGCCTCCGAGGACCACCCTGCACAAGAAGTTTCACTAAAAACCAATGACTTCGCCCCATTAAGCGAATCCTTTCAGGATAAATCGCCAAGAAGTGGCTGAGCGGGCCTGAATTAAAGTCTCGTTGAATCCCAAGTGGTCGCCATTAAAAGTTTCGTCTTGTCGTGTTTTTGGCTACGTTTTTGTTGGCGGACAAAACTCTTTTGCTCTTGTCGAATGTCGTGGCTTTGTTTGCCCGAACCCCCAATCCTCGAGCATCCCCCGAATACCGCCGTCCCGCTTCCCGCAAAGGGCTAATGCTTTCGGCTCTGGAAGGGTTTTTCAGTTTTCATTTGGCCCCTTGGCATAATTGTCGATTGCTGGAATGGTCAGCCGAATTAATGCCTCCGATTGAGGCCTAAGCGGCAGGGGTCTTGAGGCAACGACTTCCTTTCTCGAAGTTAGACGACGATCAATTTCTCCAATTAATTATGTTCAAAACATCAGAAAAGCCGAATTTAGAGGAAAGTTCTATAAATAAAATTACGAATGTGACTGTAAAGAATGATTTTAGCTATAATCATAAATTATTAAGAACCCTTTGTACATAAATTTGCAATTTAAATCAAATTTGTTTCTATTTACATAGTCCCTTTGATCGATCCAGCAAAGAGACTTTTTTATTTTATTTATTACAGCATCACATCATTCAAGAATTTTAATTTACACAAACTTTGAAGTTGTTACGCGATTTTTTGAAATGCTAATTTTCAATATCTGCATCGAAATTTCAAAATTAGTGGTAGTAAATTCAATATCAAATATTGCGTCTAAAAATTCTAAATTAATTACTTCAAAAATAGGTACTTTGGGTTTTTAAAGTCACTTATTTCAAAGTTATAAAATATTTTAAATTCAAAATTTCGAATCCAATATTAGTGATGTGAAGTTTTACAATTTAAGAAATTTTCATGATAATTGATATTAGATTTTAAGCTTGCAAATTCAACATACATATGTGTATTTAATACGACAAATAAAACATTTTTAAGAGATTTTTATGAAATAGTTTTGAAAAAACCGAACCATCATCTAAGTTATTCTTCAAAAAATAAAGCTTTACAATATTATTTAAAATATATTTTCATATTCTACATTTATATTTTCATGTTTTTACTACGCTTTCCGGCCTTTTCAGATGCATTTCTTCTCATTTTGAAGTTTTTCTTGATTTTGGTGGTCCAGCGGCCAAATTGTCCTTAATCCAAGTAGAATAAACTGCAACATTAGTGAACAAGTCTAGTGCTCTGCTTAAGCAGGGTACTTTGAAAACCGAAACGCTCGAGAGTCCATAGACTTTTCCATTGCGAACGAATGGACCTCCAGAGTCACCCTGATTAGCTCTAGTTGCCTTGCTAACAGGTCCTAGACACAGCACATTATTATTAACAAAAACGTTTGGATTGATCCGGTCACACTCTTGCTTAGGCAAAATCTTCATCGCACCTCTCTGGAGCATTGACGGCTTTTCTTTGTTGGAGTTGAATCCCCAGCCTAGAATCCAACCTTCTTTTCCAATCAATTTATCTACTTTTTTGTTAAGAACAGCAGCTTTGATGGTAGATCCAAATCGAAATTTGTCGCCGGTCCAGAGAATTGCAATGTCGTTTTTTCCATAACAGCACCGTCCATCTTCCAAGGTGCACATATGTTCGTACTCCTCGTGTGGCAGGAAATCTTTTACAAGGAGTTTCTGACCGCCGTCCTCTTCATATTTTGTATCAACTATTCCAGCATGCACCACAATTTCTGGATTACGCATCCCGTACAAACAGTGTGCGGCAGTGAGTATTGCTCTTGGTGCAATTATTACCCCAGTACAAGTAATCATTCGATCTTTATTATCTCGCGTAAAAAAGACAGACAAATGAACCACAAAGGGGTATTTCTTTTGGCCACTGACTTCAACTGACTTTCGCTTTTGTTTCACCGTGCCTACATCTTCACCATCATTAATTGGGGTCCCAAACGATAGAGCGAAAATATACGAGATAACAAGTAAAAGATACACTGGCGACATTTTTAGTATATTACGGTCTCGCGCACTCTTTCCAACAAAAACACAAGAGAAGTACTAAGTTCCAACAAAGAGACAGCTCTTTATATTTTGCATTATGCAAAAGTTGTGCCTCATTTTAATACATTACTTTCAGATGCATACAGACATATTTAAGTACAATTACAGTTGTGAAAACTGAACACACTTGGTGCTACATTCGCAAAAGTTAGGCACAGACTGTGCAAATTCTCTGCATAAACTAAAATGTTTGTTTTCGTAGCGATAGAAAATAAAAAAACGCAGACTAATCAGACAGAGTAAATCCTTTATTATTTTCAAGGTTCAACATCCACAAGTATTGAACTACACATGCCAACATTTCTTATTGTTATTTGTCTTCTAATTAATAATGTGCATATATTACAAGTAGCTTTTAACTCCCAATTAAAACATAAAATTTGTTTATTCTTAAAACGCTATTTAGAGCGTGTTCAAAAACTAAACTATATTTAACCACGTGATAAGCCATAGTTATGCTCATCGAAGCTACTTAACTACAGAGTTATGCTTTCTGTTTGGAGTATTCTTTTTTAACGAATTTTTATTTCAAATGGATGTTATATTCTCATCGAATATTAGCAGTGGCTATAAGTATCATATATCAGTAAATCATTTTCATAATTCTGACTGTTTCATCAATATCTCCTCACAATTTGACTCATATATTTACGCAGTTTGAAGATGTCCCTGTACTTATTTTCAATATTTTGCCTTAAACTTTTAAGTACATAATAATATATGTATTTTGTATTTACTATCAGGCATATTAACCAAGAACTGGCCATCATTTCTCCTTAAAAACTCATATTGTCCATTGTTTACTTATACAAAATCTTTAATATCAAAACTCAAAACTCACTCAAAAACAAAAATAAGCCAGCTGTGAAGGAGTACTCAAGGAATATGGTTAAAATGAAACTACGTCGTAATTAACTATGATAGTTTATGAACGGCAAAAAGTTATGCTCGTGGTTATGTTCTCGTTAACCTTCGAAGTTTTGAGCGACAAATATTAACCATATACATAGTAGTTAACTATGGTCTATAGTTAAATTTTTGAACACGGTCCTGTTAGACAAATAATGCGCCTTCATATTTTTAAAAAACAAAATCGATCAAATATGATCAAAAGATTTGCCAAAGTAATTGCAATTAATTGGTAATAATTGAAAAACAAAAAATTTATTAGTTTGTTTAAACAACTGTTTCGCTTTTGACGAATATTAGCAATTGGCAACAAGGCAATATAGTCGTTGTGTTTCATTTCAATTTAATAAACAATTTTATCCAATTTCATTTCTCTAATGCAGGGTGCCCCAAAAACCGAAGTTATCAGGCTTAAGTTATTAAGGTGTTTTAATAAAATGAGTATTATCAAAGAAATGGCGCTTTTACTCGTTTTCCCAATTTAGCAGAATAATTGGCAATTATAATTTGGCGTCTTCGCTTTAAATACCAATTACATTAATTTTTCATCCGTGAAATTAACAATTATCTGTGGTAATTTTTCTAGAATATCTTTGAGTGATTAAAATGAATGTTTTATGATTTCCGAAAACCCGAAGATGTGCCATTTGCCGTGAAGGGTTTTTAAAATTGAAAAGGGAAGAGCTCGTTTGCTTTGAGTGAGCATCTGCGAGCTTTTTTACTTTTAATGCTGAGCATCAAAGCAAGTGGTGCTTCTTATCAGATTATGGTTCTTTGTTAATTTGTTACCCTTTAGACAGAATATTGCCAAAGGCAAAGGAAATTTCATCTCTTATCACAGGATTTTATAAAGTACACTTTGCAGTTTCGGAAGTTTTACGTTTATGAGTTGAACATCTATCTACCTACATATGTATGTATGTGTGTATATCCAAAATTTTATGGAATGGTGCTCAAGAAAACGAACTTAAACTTAAATGTGCGTTTTCAGAGATGAGATTAAGTGACAACTGTTTAAAGAAAAAAAGAAATCCAAATATTAAATTTAAAGCATTTTAAAATTTTTTACAAATATATACGAGTACATCTCATTCTTGTGTTCAGTGTTGGTCACAATAAAATATTGTGCTAATTTTGACCTTGAATGAATGGCATTTAGGGATTTTTGAAGTAATTGATTTGGAATATGCTATTGTATTATATGTAGATTTGAAAATTCAAAATTACATACTGAACTATGGCAACGAAAATTTAAAATCAAAGAATTGCATAATTTTGAAATTGAACTAAACAAATTTTGAAAAGAAGATTTTTCGCATTACTATTTAAGAAACCCTTTCAGCATATTGCGAAATTAGTTTTGTACCCATTTTCTGAGCGCTTTGTTCATTCATTTTTGCAGGCTGACTGTTTCTCATATCGCAGTTCTAGCGCTTGCCTAAAGAATTACCCCCACCGGGCATTTCTACAATTTAATTAAAGATTAACAGCGCCTCCGCTGGTGAATTCTCTTCTCGGAAGCCCTAAAGCTGCCCTATCTCCAGATCTAGACCTGATAGAAATTAAGTTAAAGAAAATAACCCCGGCGACCGGTGCGATGCTTTTCGAATGAATTTTCGCACTTCGCCGGATTTAATCCGCATCGACTCTCTTGAGCCTTTTAAATTGGAATAAAAGCAGAAATTAAGTGGATTTGAGTGGCTAACAGATTTTTTATCAAATTCCAGGTGTGCGGTAATGCGCTTAGGGGGCGCCCCCGGTGGCGGAGACCCCCTAACAATGAGCGCAGCGGGCAACGATTATGCAGAACTTTGCGATTTGGGTCCATCACGCTGGAGTTCACGTGGCTACCACCCACCGCACAGTTCGATTCACCACCACACCTCCGGAGTCCCGGGGGGCGCATCGGTGCCCTCCGTCTCGGGGGGCAGCCACCTGCGGTCGAACAGCTTCGAAGCAGAAGATATCGGTGGTCCTGGAGGAGTAGGCCCCCCCGTGATCGGGGCCAGTGGCCCCTACGGCATCAGTGCCCGCATCGGGAACAGCACCAGCTCCCTGCGCGGCCGCTCGGGACTCTACTACTCGCCGCCGGGGACCTCCTACACGATAGTCGAGCGGCCCCACTCGCCGCACTACTACTACAACACGGCGGGGGCGCCCTCGAAGGGGGGCTCGCTCCCTGGCCGCGGCTCCTATCTGAGTTCGTCTTCATCCAGCCACATCCCCGGCTCCCTGGCCGTGGGTCCGGGTGGTAGCAGCTCCGCCGGCGGCGCGGGCAGTGCCGGGACCGTGCCCAACTCGACGCGACACAACGGGAAGAAGCGACCTATTTCGCCCGAGCAGGTCATTCGAATGTTCGGCGCAACGACCTCATCTTCAGTTCCTACAAGCTATCACTACAGTAATGGCACAAGGGATAGGGGACGGCGGAGCCCTGCCAGTAGTCCGCCTTCGACAACACACCAGGTGAGCCCCACAACCGACATACATACTATCAAAATTCAAAAAAAATTTATTCAGTACGAAAGCTGGCGTCGTTTTTCTGAAAACCTTACAGCAGCACCGATTTTTATCCTTATAGGGTACGATTTCGTCCGCGTGGACCTCGAAATAAGTAGAAATAGAAACAGAATAGGGTTAAAAAGGATGATAAACGTTTGTATAAAAGTTTATCATTTCAAAAGTGACAGACGTGTAATATGATATTTATATGTACATACTATTGGTTTGAAATTAAGTAGGTACCTATGTCTCAGGGTTTTAGGAAAATAAACGCGTAACCAATACCAACTTTCATGGTTTTAACCTTAGAAATGATGGAACTCTCATACAAACATTTTCATCCCCTATTTTACCCCCTTAGAGCATGATTTCCCAAAAACGCTGAAACAAATCAGTCGTAATTTCTAGCTAAAAGGCTGAGTACTAATTTTAATGGTCTTAACTGCAAAAATAACCATACTCCTATACAAACTTACCTAACCCTTATTTTACCCCCTTAGGAGAAGAATTTATCTTAGTGGGCGCTTACTTCACAAAAGAGCCTTACTGTCTAAATTTCATGTACTTAGCTTCAGCGGTTTCGGCTCGGCGTTGATGAATCAATCAGGACATGCTATTTTATATGTACAGATTGAAGCAGAGCCCGCAATCTTCTTTTCTAAATTTTGTTGATCGTTGAATTTTTTTTTTTTTTTTTGAAGAAAGTCTGTTTAAAAGCAAGTATTTCCACAATCAGAAATCAAACCTTTTTTTAAATCTTCCAAAGAAATGCCAACTATAATTGTTAATACATATTTTCAAAATAATAATTATTAAATTGTTAACTATTAATTAATAATTATTCACAGCTAATAAAAATGTTACACTTATGAACGTAGAAAATATCTCTCCTTCAACAAAACTTTACTGATTAAGCCATGCCAATATGAGTCACAGCACTTTTTGATGAAAAATATTAAACGTATTTCAACCGCAAAAGTCAACCACCTAAAATAGCACCTTTATATTGAAACAATAAAAGTAAGGCTAATATTTCTAAGAAATTAGGCACTATTTATTAAACGTAAATACAGTTTTACGTAGTTTTTGAAGTGAAAACTTCTTTAGGCAGGTTGGATTGGGTGTAATTTTAAAGCATCTGCAAACATCACGCTCGCGTGACGCGTGACGCCTTAATGCTCTAGCACCTACATATATCTGTAGTTATAAGTATGACGTGTCGTGTGCGCTTGGCCAGCAGTGAATGTATAGACATATGTATGTATATATCAAAATATCAATTAAATTTGGTTTTGTTTAATTATTTGAAATGCTCAAGTGTATGAGTACTGTGCAGTAAAAAATGAATATAAAATATATTAATATTTTCATATAAAAATATATAAAAAAAAAATAAATAAAATAAAATAAATAAAATAAAAATAAAGATAAAAATCAAAATCAAAATTAAAATTATATAAATAAAAATAAAAATAAAAATAAAAATAAAAATAAAAATAAAAATAAAAATAAAAATAAAAATAAAAATAAAAATAAAAATAAAAATAAAAATAAAAATAAAAATAAAAATAAAAATAAAAATAAAAAAAAATAAAAATAAAAATAAAAATAAAAATAAATAAAAATAAAATCCTCATGACTGCCCAGTTTTTTTAGATTATTAGGTAATGGTATAAAAACTTTAAATCACCATATAGTGAAAATAGGTGCTTTGGAAAAAACTCTCCTCAATTTATACCAAGTTGGAACAAAATCAACACACAACTTTAGGAAATTTAATTATTATAAAATTTGGAGATTCCTGTGTTTGTTTTTATTAGTCTTTGGTATCTTGAAAAAAATGAGAGATTGCAACTTTTGTTTTATACCCCTCAAATATAAATGTTACCTACATACGAAAGCTATTTTGTAAATAAGAGAATTATTTTTTCTCTTTTCTTAAAAAATAATATTTTTGAAGAAAATAAAATGTCTAACACACAGACATTATCACGCTTCAATTAAAGCATGCTTTCAAAACGTAAGAAATAACTTTTGAATCCAAAAGAATATTCACTCTACTTCATCCTAACGAGAAGAAGCTGCAATTGAAAAATTTCTTAAAAATAGGACCTTATATACATTTTTCGGAAGAACGTCCCAAAGTGGAATTGGGTGGGGCTCCGTCTTCTAATTAAGAAATTTTAAACATCTTTAAATGGCACTTCAGAGGTTCGCCTTTCAGAAAAAGATGCCGCGCTCCTTCCACAACCGCTCATTTAAAAAGGAGTAAATCTCGGGGAATCGTGAAAACCTTTCATGTCGCTCTAATTGAAAATCGCTGTAAGACTTGTTACTTCCGCACGTCCTCCCCTCTGCCCGGGGGTTCCCCAGGAAGAAAATTGGAAACACTCACGGGGTGCTGCTCATTGTTCGCAATTAAGCGCCCTCGCAGAGTGCGGCCGTTAATTAACTTTGGCTTTCGAACTGACTACCGTCGTCTTCGAGAAATCAGCCAAGTCGTTGATGATTGCAGAATCAGAATCAGAGCGCCTGAAAAGACCAACACTCACCGTCTTTCTTCCCGCAGATCTACAGGGATCACGACCGAGATCGCAGCATACCAAACATCCACGAACTATCGACGAGGACGGTGACGATGTCGAGGGATCAACAGCCCGACGGAAGTCACGGATTCGGAATATGTGTCAAGGGTGGCAAGGACTCAGGTGAGTAATCTCATTAACCCGTCCGCACTCCCGAAGAACAAGTGCTTGAGGACTTCGGTAGCAACTCGACTAAAACTTAATTTCGTCCCTGCTCAAGCCCCGTGTGGGCCCCGCTTTAGCACGTAAATGATGAAAACGTATAATGGACCCCGAAGACGGTACGTGCCGGGCTCCGCTGGCACGTTCGCGCTGCCCAGCCCCAGGACAGCGGAGTCATCTTCATATTTTTCGCCGAAATAAAGATTGTGTTCAGCTCCTTCCGTCGAGTTACGTGACAAAATCTCCTTTTTTCCTAAGCCCCGAAAATGTTTGGGATATGCTCGATTAATCTGGACCGCCAGACAATCGATGCCATTCTCCTGCAGGAGATTATTTTTTTGTCGTGGAGATTAGTTCAGCTTTTGCTCCTTTCGGATTTTTGTCATGTATCTAATAAGACATCAGTTCCCTGCTGTTCGAATAATTTGAAAACAGAGGTGGGGGTGCTTCACGGCTTTTTTCGCTCAAGGCAATATATCTCAAGGCTTCGAAAATGGATATTTTGCGTCGACACTGTATTTTATTCTTTATTTATGTAAATCAGATACGTTCCTTTCCTCTAAAAAATTCAGAGTGTTTCAAACAGTCAGTCGCGTAAGCTTTCCACTATCGAATTTAATAAATTTAAACTGGAATTTTTCATACACACACAAAGCGATCAACTCATACACGGTATCAAAAAAATTCGAAATGCCTAAAACTTGCATTTTATGAAATAAATCCTTATAAATTAAAAGCGATAGAGCTAAGGAAAGAATATCTACGGACGTTTTCGAATATTTAACATAGTGTAAACCATTTCAACCACTTTTACACAAACGCACGATAAAAACTGGTTTCAATAATAAGCACGATTAAAATTAGCGCCTGATATAATAATAATAAAAATTAATTTACTTATTTATAATAATCTCTGCAGGTGTTGGTGTATATATTTCAAGGATAGAAGAAGGCTCTGTAGCAGAGCGTGCTGGACTGAGGCCTGGTGATACAATCCTAGAAGTTAATGGAACGCCATTCACTTCAATAAGCCATGAAGAGGCGCTAAAGGTAATTTTGTTGCATGACAGATTTGTCTCTTTGTAATGCTACGAGTACTAGTTTTTTTTACGATTAAATAATTAAGAAAAGCTTTTATTAAAGAATTTTTCACATCAGAGTAATAGAAGATTTCACTGGATTTTATTAAGTTTGAGGAGGTGAATAAAAACTAATATAACTAGTATAGTTATTTTATAGACGCAGGCAATAGTGTTAAAATCGCCATACCCAAATTTTTTGAAATTACAATAAAAGACAATAAAAGTCTTCCCAAAAGATATTGTTTAATTTTTATAGATAATTGTATTAATCAATTCAGTTACACAAATCTGTTTAAGTTAAAAAATATCTTATTTTGTAAAATGAAATAGTGTCCTTATGAATAATATCAATTAAAGAAGTCTTACTTCCTCTGGAATATGTATCCGCATTTCTTTCTATGAACGATAATAAAGAATTAAAACTATGAAAAATCCAATGAAATCTTGACTTTTTGATAGTATACCTAGCAATATAATCTCTTTGATATTTTTGAAATAAGTACTTGTTGATTTTATCCATATATTTTATTACATTTTATCTTTAGTTAATTTGAAATATTTTTTAAGTATATCTGCCAATGTCGTTATGTGGTTTTACTGTTCATCTTTTTTATTATTTTAGTTAAAACGACTTAAGATTTCATATTAATTTATATACTGTGTAATACTTTGAAATCCTATTGCTTCTGTGCTTCCACGCTTGACAAATTTAATACTGCTTAAGATTTTTATAATATTCTAACAACAGTCGATAATATTTGATTACATATAAAGCGAGAGAAAAATCGAGCCTTTCTCAGCTTAGTTAGGTAATAAAAATTTCAAATAACTAGGATTAGGTACACTTTTACAATTCTTTAAAGAGGCTGAAAATTGGGGTCGAATTTTAATTAAAGAATTGGAATTAGTTCAGAATGAATTCCACAAGGAAGAAAGCAATTATTGTTTAACACTCAAGACTTAAATAAAAAAAGTCGTATATGTAATCAAATAATATAATCTATAAAATGAACTACATATGTACAAAATCCATTGCTTGCATAATTATTTTGGCATTTTAAAGGTTCTCGAATTTAAACACTTTTCACTTTCTACTCCTAGCCACATGAGTTAATCGCCTTTTGTTAGTTACTGTAATCAATCGAGCATTTTTTATTTATATATTCTCTATATAAACAATATTTACAAAATATAAAATATCTGAATATGAACATGTAATACTACGGTACTACAATACAATGAATGCAAAGAAAAAATTGGCAATAGAAAGTTATTTTCTTTTTATTTACTTGCTTTCGTTCCTTTAGTATATTATTTTTATAATTTTTTAATTTTCTTTTATTAATAATTTAATTTCTTATGATTTTCAATTATTTCCTGGGTTTGTAAATCAAACACTGTTGGTATACAATTTAATTTTGTGGAGAGTGTCTTTGGAGTCGCAAGTTTCTAGTTACATTTGTAAACAAAAAGTTATCTGAAACACTTTTTTCCATGTGTACATACACTATGTGTATTATTTTACTGATAAAAAGCTACAAGTTTCGCATCCAACTTTTTTGTATATTTCTAACACTCTTATTAAAACATTTTCTAAAAAAACAGCCACTGCAATGAATTTGAGTCAGTAGATATTTGTTGGTTTTTTGCAAAATGAGCGTGCATTTCAAAAGCAACCAACCTTTTTTCTATGTGTGTGTTTTTTGCAATGTCCTTTTAAACTTGATAAATATAAGTGATTTTAATTTTTTTTCATGGTGTAACCACATACACTGTAACCACCGGAGAATTTATGCGTGTTACTTAATATTATATTTTTTAATAAACATATTTTAATTGCTTTTTTTAAAACTACACGCTACCTGCACTAAATTGGTCCACCATCCTGAGATACGAGTATATTTTCGCAAAGTAGTTATCTACCCGAAATTAAAAACATATCTGCGTAAAAATAAAAATCGTAAAAGTTCTCTTCAATTCCCAAATGATGCCTTTCAGTTATAACAAAGAATACAAATTGAATCTTTTGTAGGGATTAATATTTATTTGAAAGAAAGTAATATTCCCTTATATTTTAAAACAATACTCAGGATTATATTTGTTAATTTAAAAGGAATTTCATTGCACATATTGAAAAAGTAATGCAGGGAATTACAGGGAGTGTATCTAGGTTTTAATTCAAATACTGTGATAAAAGCTTCCTTTAATTAAAAGTAATCTCCTTTTCCGCTTCAAATAATTCTTTTGAAACCAGTCATTCCCACAGATCTAGGAAATGATATTCCTCGTTTGCTTCGCAGATTAAAAGAAAAGTGTATTACAGAAATTTCAACATATGCAAAGTGGTTATTTACTTTTCAGTCTAAGTAAAGAAAAGAACCTTGAATTACATTGAAGTTGAAAAAATATGGCATTTATTTTGGAATTGTATTTGAAATGACATTTTCAAAATGAAATTATATTTTAATCCTTCGCTTTCGTTCGGTATAATAATTAAAGAATTTTTTTAAATAAAAATAAAGAGGGTTTCGTTCTTCTCTTTATGGCATTTAATAAATTCCTTAATAAAAGTGACTGTAAAAATTCATAACGAGATCAAGTCGGAATATTTTCATGTAACAAAAGAATCACATTTCTTTACATTTCTTTTGATCGCCGTAGTTAAACAATGCATTTCCATGAAAGTGGGTAATTAAAGGCTTTCGACGTCGTTGATTTCGAATCTTCCATTAAAGTTGGGTAATTCAATATGGCAGGTTATCGATATCGCTAAATTGCAAATTTCGAAAATTCAAGCAATATGCATTCTATCAAAATCGGTAAGACGCTTCATCGTAGAATGACCCAAATATAAATGTAGTCTCTAGCTCCTGGATTAAATGTCTGCTTCGTTTCTTATTATGCCACAACAATAGCAATTGTCTCAGTAATCACTTTGAAGCAGATAAAGCTCTGTTCTTGCAAAGTAATCTTAAGATAATCCTAAGAAAACTTAAGAAGAAATCAATGTTTCTCGGAGCCACCCAAAGAAGCTCGCAGCCTTTGGATTGAATTAATGGTGCAGCGATAGCAGAGACCAGGAGCAGGAGCTCAATTTCCCCAAAGAGTTCCAGAGTCTTCTTGTCAGACGAGGCGAATCCCAAACGAAACCAAACTCTGCCTGAGGAGGTTCTGTTCAATTTCACTGCCGTCGACAGGACCCTTTGAAGGAGCATTCGAAAAGCCCAGGGGCTCCTGTGAAATTGGTTTTCTCTTGAAAGTGGCTTGCACCTTCGGACCCCGGAGGCACCGCAAATGCTCCTTAGTCTCAAACAGACAAACAGACAGGCAAGACACCTCCTGCTCTGTTGCGACCGACTGCACTTAGAACCGCTGCAAATGCATGTGCACCAGCCGATGACGTAGACGGCCCGATTTAGTTCGACTGCAAGGACACAGAAGTCCTGTCCTGTCCCAAGTGCCTTATTTTCGTTTTTTAGTTTGATTTCTTCAGTTTGTACCTTTGGTTGGTTCTGTTCGTCTTTGGTTTTCCTTTGGTTTTCCTATTTCTCTCTCTTGTTTCTTCTATTGCCACATTTTTTTCTTACGCAGAGATGTGTGCAGATATTGAAATCGTCACGTCAAATCAGTATGACGGTGCGGGCGCCTCCCACGCTGAACTCAACTGCCCCGCTGCACGGGTTCGGCCCACCCTCGCGGGACCCGACGTACGCCTCCACCGCGCCCCTCATGCCGCCGCCGCAGTCGTCCTCGTTAACATCGTCATCACAGCCACAACCACCGGGTGTCCTGGGAGGTCCCGGGTCACCGCCATTCCGACAAACATGTTCCTGGATGGACCGTCAAGGGCGACCGGCTTCTCCACCTATGGAATATGGCGGTCGACGTAGCGATAGGAGAGATAGGTAGGTGCACCACCCCTGCTTTGATCCCCCTGCCCCGGGTCAGGGCCCCGCTTTGTAAACTGGGGCTGATTGGGGCCCTCATTGAGCGCCAAACTCCGTAAATAAGTCCTGGTGTTCTTTATCCGGGAATTTGCAGGGCGTCCCGCCACCGAATTAATGCAGATGCATGTCCTGCGGGTTCGGCCGGGTCGCTGATTAACGTTAACGCGGTTATGTTGCATAATGAGCCAGCACTGCACCACGACATGTTGTTGCAGGCGAAAATAAACAAACGGGTGGCAAAGATATTTATATGTAATATCATAACTTGAAAACAGGGATCGAAAAATGTTTTTTCACTGAATTACACACGTTTAGCGTGACTCAGTCAAATATATTCCTGATTCTCAATAGTTACCAGCACATAGTATTGATTTGATTTCTTATTTTATCTGTTTACATCGTCCCTAAAAAACATAAAATACTTTTAAAAAAAAATTATTCCTAAAAATTCCGTAGTGCTGGCATTGATAATAACTCAAGATTGGCAAATCTGAAAACAAAAAGCCCAATCGATTATTGATAACAATACATAGTAAGGTTGCCGGATTTATTTTTTCGTGCCTTATTATTATTAAAAATATATGAAATTATTACTAGTTCAAATAAATTACCTAATTCATTAGTTTTTCCAACAAATATGTAAGTTAGTTCCAGCTCCCAACTCAATTTTTCATTGGTGAAGCACCATATACAAGAATATACTACACTCTTAAAAAGGGTTTTGTTTGTTCGAATGCAGGACCTATTTGCACCAACAAAATAACAAATTTTTGTTAAGAGTAGCAAAAATCTCGACAATATTATTATATTATACATAAATAAAAAATGATTAAATTTCTTCAAAAGCGGCATCCTAAACGCAAGATGCTGATCAAGTTAAATTTTATTCGTTTTCCTTACAGAAGCTTTGTGGAGCGAGAAATTCTGCTCGTTACACTGTTCAAAGAAAATATAAAATGAATTTGCTTACATTCGAAAAATTAAAATGACGCTAGCAGAAAGTTAAGACTCGTTTTAGAGCAATTTATATGCCTAAACATTTATTTCCTATGGAAATTAAAGCGTTTCATAATATATTTTATATTCAATCATTGGAAAATGATTTATTGAGAAAAACATTTGCAAATTCCATTAAGCGAATCTTTTGATCAAAGAACTAGAAGAAATCAATCTTTAATATGTTTTTGAAATTGCGCTCCTCGGATCAGCGTACATAGCTATTTTTAAGTATCCCAGCGTAAAGATTAACCAGAATTGGCCTTCGCTTTAGATATGGTAGATGGTAATTTTGAATTCGAAATATGTTTTATAGCAACAATTTTAAAAAAGTTTTTAATAAAAACCTAACCAATAGATAGAATAACTTAAATTTGCTTCTAGCTTTGAATGCGAAATTTAATAAATTGATATAAGCAGAAATATAATTCGATAACAAAGTCTATTTTTAAAATTCATGAGCCATTCGAAATCTAGTTTTCTGGTCTGTAAATTTTGCTGCAATTTTCTACATAACACTATGAGCAGAGGAATTGGTTTTTGAAATTCGTTTTTGTAAGGCTGTAACAAAAAGTCCCATATTTTATTCGACTTCTATACTTTTGACCTCAGCCCCTCTCTGAAATGCAGTTCCAGTCGCCACTCCAGAGAATTGTTACGGCAACATGTTTCCCTTTTTCCAGAATAAGACGTGTAGAACTCTGCATAGAGCCGGGACAATCTCTTGGCCTTATGATCCGGGGAGGTGTGGAGTACGGCCTAGGAATTTTTGTAACTGGCGTAGATAAGGATAGCGTCGCCGACCGAGCTGGCCTTATGGTCGGGGACGAAATTCTCGAAGTGAATGGTCAATCATTTCTGGATGTTACCCACGACGAGGCCGTCAGTCAGCTGAAGTACCACAAGCGAATGTCCCTGGTGGTACGTGACGTTGGTAAGGTTCCGCACTCCTGCACCTCAATCGAGCTGGAGCCGTGGGATGCATACAGTCCAACTGGGACAAGGTAAACGCAGATGCTCTGGCCGCTTCGATTCAGGTGAAATTCTCAATTTATTCTTTCATGTACCTTCCATCCACCGTCCCAGAACGAGGAGAAAATGCCCGATATCAGCAATGGTGGAGGAGAAAGCACGTTCCTTACTGCCTAGACATCAATTTGCAAGCCTTTCGTATTATATAGCCGAGTATGGTGCGAGAGCAATGACCATAGATGCCTTTGTTGCCGTCTTATTAGAAATGTTAGATACACCAGAAAAAGTAAGATGATAAGCACCAAGATGGCGAAGATTTTTTTATAATACGTTCTTATCTTTTTACTACAGCACACCTTAGTAACAGAAATTCGTGAATTGGTTTTTCCTGAGGATCGAACGAGATACGACGAACTAGTGTACAGAAGGGACAGAGATGCGTACAGTATAGAAAGACATAGGGTAAGTAAATTATTGTGACCCCACCTGCAATCCCTCACCCTTTGTGTAATTGCTGCATATCCCCTTGGGCTATTTATTAAGAAATTTCCCAGAAATGGTTCTCAATTGCTCCTTCCTACCCTACGTCTTTAGCATGATGGAAATTAAATGATATCGTGTGCTAGTTGCCAGCGTAATTATTCACGATTTCTGGTTACAGCAGAAATACGCATAGACGTTAAAAGGATTTTCCATCACGCGAGCCTCTTTTGGAGCATGCTACAGAAGGAAAATCTTTCTGTCGAGAGAAGCTGAAAATGCTGAAAGTCCTATTTATGGGAATTATCACGTCACGAAAGGCTTGCCACCTACTCCTATTAATTTACACTAGTTGGCCTCTTTTTGTTGTTCGCTTATCCTGTTGTTGGTTTTTGGGCGGACAAGGTGTGAATTAATTGGTAAAATAATGGTAAAAACTAAAGGCATTCCGGATTTGTCTAAAAAGCAATTTCCTTTTCGGAATATTCATCCATCAAAAATGCAGGCGTTTGCTTTGTAATTTGCCGGGGGGGTAAGCAGCTTTGGCGGCTTTTTACCTACCCAAAACACTCCTGCATGCTAATTTTTTCCCATATTTCAGCAATTTCTAACTCACAAAATCATGTCCTGACCCAAATAACTACAAAAGCCTCTAACATGCTTTCCACCCAGAAGCACACGTAAATCATGGAAAATGCTAAAATCATGCATGCTTCAGTGGAGTCATAAAGCCCCTCGCTCCCGTCCATAGTTTTTTCTCCTGCAGCATAAACTTTAATGAGACTGCTAGCAAAATAAAGCAAACCCATTTGTGCGCCCTTATTTTTTCCTAAATTTAAAAATGTCCACAGAAAATCTTCATTCTTACATACCAAAGTATTTTTTTTCTAATTTACTTTCAGCGAAAAGGAGATCCCATTCACGGACATGAAATGCCGGTAAGCAACCAAACCTTTTTACGTACATATAGCGTTGAGTTGTGTTCACTACTAAACATAATTGTGTATTTCTCTCTCTTGTTTACTCTCTTTATGTAGATGCGTGTCGATGTATTATACAACTTGCATGCAAGATATCACTAAATAAAACTGCATTGGATTTTCAAAACTAAAAAACTGATTTTTTTCAAATTTCATTCTATTTTCAATGGCTCTCAGTTCGTTTTGGTTTTACCTTTTTTTTTTTTTTCTTCATTTCTTACGTAGAAAATATTCGAGCTAATTCGACAAGGCTCTCGTGCTGTAAATACAAAGAAATTTTAATACTGAAATATTTTTTAGAAAAAATAAAGTTCTTACATATCGAATGTCAATTTTTATCGCTTATTCTCAATTTATTTGTTAAAATTCCTTTTGTTCAGGAGACATTTTTTTGAATCAACCACACTCGCTTCATATATTTAATAAGATTTATTTTTTACACATTCCACAAACCACTTAACCCTTTTCCCTGCACTCAACAAACCGTCAGCGACAGAAATGCAAAAACATGTTTTAGTACCATTTGATTCTAAGAAATTGTCCGTCAATTTCTCACTAACCATACAAATTCCTTGCTTAAATACAAAACTTAATAAGCTTAACTTATAGGCGTCTTCATTCTACCTTTAGGAGATTTCATGTTTCGAATTATGAAATCTATAGATTAGCCAATTTGATTGTAAACTAACTTTGGACCAATGACACAAAAGACTAGAAGTTCCCTTATATCGACAAATAAAATATTTGTGTTTATAGAAATTTAGAAAGCACAGAGATAGAAAATGATTTGTATTCATTTTTTGCTGAGGATAAATAAATTTTAGCTCCTTCGTTCGGACGTTCGGACTATTTAAGAGATTTTCCTATATCAATTTTATGTTTTATGAGTATAACAATCTGAAAAAGAGGATAATTTACTTTACTTAAATTTCATAAAATGTTTAATACTTCATTTTTTGGGATTCCTTTTAGTGTTACTCATTTACATATATTGAGCTGGACCACATAAATGACACCTTCAGTGGACAGAGAAACTGACTAACAAGGATTTAAAGAAAGTAACCTTTTAAATAGCAAGCTTAAATAAATATATTAAACATCAGGTTTATTTTAGGAAGAATTAAATCTATTTTATGTTACAATACTAAAACTGAACTATATATCCATGTTGCAATTCAGAGTAGCAAATACTCAGCGACCAACTGAATTACACTTTAATTTCAAAATTCTGGGTCTAACTAAAACGAATTCGCGTTATTAGAAATTATAAGGTAATTAGTTAAAGCTCATCACTCTACATTTTTAACATTACGATGCTAGTCGAGTTGAGTGAATATGACTTTCTGAATAGAGCCCATAGATCAGGTGTTAAAAAGTAAAAAATGTACTGACGTAAGTTAGACTTTGAAACGTAAAATTAGTATAGGGTAAGACGGAGTTCTAACCGGACTGACGTATTCCAAAATGGGTCTAACAAAAGAATAAATAAAATAATGTAAAGATTATCGAATTGTTTGGACCAACGTTTAACGAAGTCAAAGAAGGAATTGGCTTTGTTGTCCCACACTCCAAAGGCTTTACTTTTGTCAAGTCTAGGCCACTTATAGGTAATATAATTGTAGGAATCAAACGATATTTTAATATGTATTACAATTGCCGATGTTATTTTACAAAACATTCGAAAATGGCCCTCCTCTATATTTATGTGTTTGATATACATAAATTAGTTATAAATATTGGAACTTTTACATCGGTCGGTTTATGTTTATGGCGTAAAGCGTCGGCTGCCTCGCCTTCTTTCTCTAGTTGGCATATTCCTGGCGACAGCCAAAATGTTTTGATGCAATCAACAAAATTAGTTAGCCAGTCTTTTTTTAAATACAAATTCGTACAAAGTGGTTTACGTTACTAGAATTTCATTATAGACTACAATTAACCAAATTTTGATTGCCATATTTTTTAGAACGCTCGTTTTTCTCGTAACGGTATATACTTAAATGGGTTTTCTAAACATTTGATAAGCTTTACCCACACACAAAGTACAATACAAGCAAAATGCTAAATACATAAGCAAACGTAAGTACCTGTTATGTTTTGAAGAAAATTTCCTGCTTTATTACTACGCGCCAAATTCTATTTGAACCTTTCGCTAAAATTCCACTTTATAAGTAGAAAGCACGCACTTAGAGCACCTAAACCCTGTGCCTTTTTGACACTTTTGCCAGACTTTGCAGAGAGGACCTCTCACAAAATTTTCTATTACATATATCATATAACAAATATAATAAAATGCTATAAGCGAATCTTGTTTGCATAAAGCGATTTTGTTCTATTTTCTTTCCGAATGCCTCGGCACGAGTTTACCTATAAATCGCATTTTGTAGTTTTGTAAAGAAAAAAAAACAGACTTAAAGACACGTCCACACGACCAAACCAAATTCATGTCCACTCCTCCCAGGTATCCGATGTCGATCTGGAGGTTATAGCGGCCACCGGACGCAGTCCATCGTCGGACTCGGGTGTCGGACTGATGGTGCCGGACATTAGAAATCGGTAGACATTCAAAATATAGTTTAGCAGCCCTGCAGAGCGCACATAAATTTTCATGTTTTCTTTCATTTCCACCTGTTTTCCATGGCGGTTCTCATTGACAAAACGAAAAAAAAATAACAAAATCGAAACAAATGAAAAATTTTACCAAACAAAAAACCATGTCCCGATGCCCCCGATGAACGCGATCCCACGAACCCGCGGTAGACCTGCGTGCCCTTTGCCGTACCGCCCGCTCTCCGCCGGCCCCGTCCTGCATCGTCATTATCATCACTCATCATTGCGTCACTTGGGAGGATCGCAGAGCCGCCTGACACCCACCAAAACCGTTGGCACTAACACGCCCACGCGGTCCGCCCTCGCTGGGCCGGCCAAGTCTGATGACGCACACGCCAGCGACAGAAAGGTGAATAAATTCATTTCCAAAAATAGCCCCGCCCCCCACCCCACCCGAAAAATTGACATTCGAATCGAAAAAAAAAATTTAAAAAGTTTTCGTTTCCTCTATTTGTTCTTAAAGTTATTTTCTGCAGTTTGAGTTATTTTTACCCTTTAAGTTGGTTAACCGTTATTTACACACCTGCCACGCCTCTCCCCCTCTGTATTTGTTTTCCACCCCCACCCCGTGGCCTTCTGTTGTTTTCGGAGGATTTTTTATGGATTTGTTAGCGATGCCGCTTCGTGCGTTGTTTGTTGTTCTCTCTTTCTCTCTCAGTGTACTTTAAGCCGCTTTCTCTTTTGTGTATTAACGTTGTGTTTTTATTGATGATGAAATTCGACAGGAGTACAACTGTGATGAGCCAAGGTCGAGGAGGGGTAGCGAAACGCAAATACCAAGAACTGAGTACGAGCAGGATCCGGTGAGTACCTCAAAAAGTTCCATAAACAAACAACCGAATTTTTAGTTCCATTTTATTTAATTAAACCGGGCGTGCAAGTGGAACTTTTATTTAAAAATTATTTTTTCGAGTGGGGGAAACCGCAGAAATCAATTCAGGGAATTATTTCCTGCGGTCTAGCCAATTTGAAATTTATTTGATTTCTAGCGAATTTATGGGGAAAATATGTTAATTAGCCCAACATGAACTTTAATACGAATTTAACACGCCAAAACTATTCTGAGGGTACAACTGAAAATTACGAGTAGAGAAGTGCTTCTCTAAAATTCAACTCAACAAAAGATAGAATATGCAATAAACACAAAATTTAAATCTAATTGGTTAATGATGTTTTTGATCCGATATTACTATAATAAGTATGTATGTAGATACAAAAAATAAATTATATTGGATTGTCTTTGACAGTCACCTTTGTACCAAAGCCAACCGTGCACCAGCAGTTTGATCTTTAAATGAAATCATTCATCAAATTCACTTATACATACAAACGAAAGGCCGTAGTTTGAAAAAATCACTGTACTTTTATTACGTCATACATGGCCGTACTGGACCATGTTGTCAACAACTGTCTTAACCTAAGCGTTACGCATATAAAATTTGTTCAGACTTAACCTACCACGCCCCACTCTGCGGCTCGAAATCTAAAACTAAACTATCGAACTAATCCGGGACTTCCCCGCGTAAGTCTAAAGCTTCTCCTGGAGCGCCTGTCGCAGCTCCTCGGTCGCGGTCTGGAGCTTGATCCCGTGGCCGGTGGGGGAGTCATCGTTCGACGACATGTTGTAGTCCCTGGGGGGCTCGTAGGGCCTCCGCAGGTGTCGCGCGGACGGCGGACTTCCGTTCGACCCGAATTTCGGCCGGGGAATGCGCAACTGCTTGACATCGGTTAACCAAGTTTCCATTGTTAACAAGTACCCTGAAATGAAACAGGAAATGTGAGTTCAGTAAAAGGGCTCATGTTTTTTTAAAGCTACGTGTTGCTTGCTCTCCACTACAGCGATTTTATTCGGTGATGCTTTTACGCAACAAACTATAATTTATGAAAGGGTTTGCATGCTATTTGCATAATTTATTTCTCTCTGATTTAAGGAAATTCCTGGATGTAATCATAATGTATAATCAATATAAGATTGAAAATTCTGAAGTCAATTGTTGTACTCAAGCTTCAAAGGGCTCATTATCGCTAATTTGCATAATTGCTAAATTCAATTTGTTTTTCGAGATACATAAAAACGGATTAAGATTTTAATTTAATTAGTCTTCAACAACGACGAAATTTTTTTTATATTGTAGGTAATAGTGAATTACCAAATTTAAGAAAATTCATTACAGATTATGCAAAAAAATTCTTAAAAAATCCGCATTTGAACGAAAATTAGTAAATTAGAAATTAGAAATTAGTATTAACTTTATATTCTAATTAGAAGTTAAAAATTTCCTAAATTTCTCTTCTTCTTGAATTTTCAACTTAGTAAATCTTTAAATCTCTTTGGTACCTAAAAATTTGTATGAAAATCTTACAAAGTGTATATCGTGAAAAAGGTTAAAATTTCCTGAAAACAATTACAACAGAGTTTTAATTTCGAAAAACGCCTTCTAGTGTATGCTTTTATTATGGAACGAATCAACTCCATGAATTTGATGATCTTAGGGTTTAGGAGCTGTTCAAAGATGGCGGATTGTGAAAATTTAAACGTTTTCATGAAATTAAGTGCAGGGGGTTTTAGTAGCCGACAAATTCTAAACTTCATGCGATTTTCATGCGGAAATTGGCACCTGGTTTGAGGTTTTCATCACGGAACTTGGAACATGTGTGGTTCTTCATACCTTTTTTTGGTGTAGATTGGCCACTGCGAGGCAGGGGCTGGCGCAAGTTCCCAGGCTGCACTTGCCCGCGACGTGGTGGTGCCTGGCTCCGGTGCGATTTGCTGAAATCGATGGCTCCTAATTACCGTTAGGCGCGGCAAAAGCGCGCGGTGGACCGTGGCCGGCAGCGCACCGCGAGGCGCGCATCGATCGCGCCGGACGAGTTCGTGCCTTGCAGCCGGGCTCTGCTTGCGGGAACGCGCCGCAGCTTCACGAACCCGCCGAACTGAGCGGCCTGGGACTGGGCGCTCGGCGCGTTGCATGCAGCGGCCGTGGATTGCACTTCCGTCATTAGCCCGACGTTCACGACTTTCACATCGCGTCAGCGCGGCACGTAGAGCGTCGGGTCCTCCGCACGGGTGCCCGTGGGAGCGCCTCTTGAACGGCACTCGGCGGTGTCCGTCCAGGAAGAAAAAGCCCAGGTCGATGACGGGCCGGAGCACTTTGCGCGGCTCGAACGTGGCTGCCGATCGGAGGCCCGGAGTCCTGGCGCCCCTTCCCTTCCCAAGGCGTGTTACTTACCAAGAATCTAACGGGTCTCTGCCCTAGAAGTCAATTTCTCCGGAGATTCATGTCGCAATCTTCAAGGCGCTCTCTGGGCTGTGACCAGTTGCTGTCGCGATGCCGTCTTTGGAAAGCGCCTGGGGAACGCGGCTCCGCGGCGCAACTAATCACGGGGATAAAGTCGAGTTCGTTCCGGATGCTGTTTTGATAGACAGGTAGATGGCTAGAAACCGCCTCGATCGATCGGGGGCCCTCTGTGGTTTTCTCCGCTTGCACAAGAACAGACTCCGACTCGGCAGGGAAATTCCAGAAATGTTGCGAGACAACGATCATGGGCAGGTCGAGTGCGAGCGCGGCGGGAAAGCGAACCCGCGGCGGTCTTACACCTTAAAAGTAGGTCAGTCGTGAGTGCCACATTGGCTGCCGGATTTGTGCCAAGTGGGAAAAAAAAAATTGGATCACTTTCAGGTAAGTCATCATTCTTGCACCGATTCCAAGATTGCGCCGTTCTAGGGCAAACCTGCATGTGATCCGTTTTTTTTCCACCATTTTGGAAAGTAATCCCAACGAACACTGGACCAAAAAGGGGTCAAAAACCTCCTTTCGCAGCACCACCCAGGGAAGCGCCCAGCATCTGCCGCAAATTGAGAAATGATCGGAGGCCGCAAGTCGGGTCCCACGCTGCTTATTACCGCGAAAATTGCAAAATCTCATGTAGCAGTGAAAGTATAATCTGACAGTCTGCGGAGCCGTACACCGGCGACTTGAGATGGAAACTTGATCGATTACAACCTCAGCTGTGAAAGAGTGAAAATCTGGATCAGCGGCGTATCCAGACACAGGCGGGAGATCGTATTCAAATCCCGCCGTGGCACATCAGCAGGAACAGCTGTTGCGTCGCGGTCTGAGCCGTTTTATATCATACCTGATGGCTTATTCAATTAAACGCAATAAAAGTGCAAACTCTTCGTTTGAATATTATTTTAGTACATATATACTTTAAATGTCTTTATATGTATGTATATTTATTCTAATTAATGTATTTTGATAAAAATTGGGCCTCAAGTCAAGAAGTCAGAACTCAGGATAATCTCAATACTTATGTAACTTTGAATTGCACTCTTTTAAAAAACGGAAACACTAAATACTGATATACCCTTGAAGAGGTTAATGAACTAAATAAGCCAATAAACTAGTCCCAAAGTAATGGTGCTTTTATGTATTTTTTCGACTCAATTAGCAAAAATGTACTAGCGATGCTAATTAAATTTGTAATTTTAAAGTAGATGTAAATAAACTGTTCTAAACTTTCATATTTGTCAAAAACGTAAATGCCGACTACTATCATAAAAATGTTAACTGTACCCAACTTCGGTTTCATTATTGAGTTTTAAATAAAGCTAATCTTTCCAATTTTAATATATTTTACAAACTAAAAGAGTAACCCGAAAACAGATTTCCTTATTTAAGTGTGACCCACTTCAAGCACTCAGTGTTCATATTGGTTACCAAAAACAGAAAATAGCCCAGTAGGCCAAGTAGGCATCTCTCGTGGGTAGATTTCAACAAATTGGCTTGTGCAAAGCTCCTCCCACGTGTTGTAATTGTCGATTCTTGTAATGTAAATTGGTACAGCGAAATAAGACCAGCAATTTATTTTTGAGCCGAACGACCTCAGTAGTCGTCGGTCTTGTAGTCTTTCACTTTTAAGCGATTTCAGTTCTCCCCCAGCACGATTCTCGGGGCAAAAACATCGTACATGAACACGATCGAAAAACAAAAGAGTTGTGCGGTCAATCTGAAATTAACAGAACCCGCATCAAACTCTAGCTTAATGAGTATGCTGCGATGGCCCTACCGAGCATTCAATGTCGTAATCAGGCTGACCTTGATAGTAATCGCGGCGTATCGATATAGCCTCTAATTCACGGCGCGTAACTTTCACACCTTGTGCAATTCAGCAATTTCCTCGGCATCGAAGTAAGTCATCTTTCCCAAGGTGATGAAAACTCGAATCGGTTAGAGTTCAATTTAATTTCTGATCACGTTCAAGAGCTCAACCTACAAAGTCGGCTGCCACTGGCAGGGGCATAGCCTCAAAAACTTTTCTAATCGGTCGACTTGGACGCGAGTAAAATTGCTAAGGTGCCAAGGTATGCCGCAGTTCTTCTTGCACGTTATAGTTGAAGTATAGTTAGCAGTTTTAGTTATTGTTATAGTTAAAGTAAAGCGACGAATGCGCAGCTAGAAAGGTTTTTTTTTTTTAAATACATAGAAGGACGCAATCACAGCCCGCTGCAATGGTTGCCGGTGAGCACGTCTTGAGCGGGGCTATCAATTGAGATGATGACGGCAACGTGCAGCCTGCAAAATCAGCAGTAAGACATCTTTGTCGTCATCGCCATCAACCTCGTCCATCAGCCAGATAACGCCGGCGAAATCTTTGTTTTGCCGGGCTTTCCTCAGGTGCATCTTATGCATCTGATGCATCTGAATACCTGAGCCAGAGCCCGGTGCAGCGCCACAAGCAAATGACCTCAATCGAGGCTGCGGAGGCATGCAATCATTTCGCGGTATCTCGTCGGTGAGAATTGCTCACTTAATTCCGAACGGTGTCGTGCACCTGGAACGTGCAATTTGCCTCCTTGCGAATGATGGGCTACGACTGCTCCCTAATTACACCTGGGCAAGGGCAAGAAGAAGGAACACCAACCCGCGGTGACCGGGCATGCACAAATCTCGCCGTCATGTCAGACCCGCAGGTCCCAGATTCTCTTCCTAAACAATTTTCCACGGGACTCCGCAGTGAGAGAAATTTTTATTGATTTGAGGACATTAAAATGGTCATGATATCAATAATTTTTGCAATATAGTAAAACATTCTACAGTTGTGGCATCGCTAAGATATCCCATTCGCTGCCAATCACGAGTATACTCATAGTTGGCAATAGCTGAATATTTAGCTGAATATTTAGCTGAATATGCTTTCGGCAGCGAATGGGTTTAAATAGATCAGAGAATATAGTTTTATAGTTCTGGCATCTCTAAAATAGTGCGAGAATATACATAGTCCATCGAATTAAGTTCTTCCAGAATATAATTAGAAATTTCTTTCAGTACGTCGTATTACGTAACAGTCGTTAGCGACACGGCAGGGGTCTGCAATTAGCAATCGCGGTTTAAGGACTATAGGGGTGAAATTTAATTATCACCGGCAGCAACCCCTTCCCATCGCAAACCCCTCGAGTTCACAGCCGAAACGAGGGCTCGGTGAAATGAATTTTGGCCACTTTGATTAGGCTGCTAAACGGCCTCAAGTCGTAAAGTGTGCATTTCTGCATTTCGGCAGTGACATTGCCGATTTTATAGTTTTATGTCTAAGGCAGTGTTTGCTAATTGAACCGCACGAATGTGGGCGTCCGGTGTCTGTGGTCTTGGCAGGGCTTCTGTTTACAACTGGGAACGCGATTTAGTCACGTTCGAATCGATCTGAACATTTAATAACGCATGCTAGGGTAATAAAAGCAATCCAAATCGCTAATACCGCAATCGAGCAAATAACTCAGTCTTCGTGCTTGTGGAATGGAGTGCTCTTTTAGAATTAGAAGAAAATATACACTGAAATAAATCTAACTAAAGTTAATTAACTAATTCATTCTATTTTCTAATAAGTGTTTTAGCTCCTTCTTTAAAAAAATTAAATTAAAATTTAATTTTTCGAAATTTAGCTTTCTTTATACAGTACAGACAGTAGTTATTTCGATCTATTACTACTGTGGAGTTAATTACTATGAAATAGTTAGCCAAATTAATCTAACTATGTATTTAATACTATCTGTATTTTTCTGAAAGTAAGTTTATCCAAGCTCAATCAAAACTTTTAAAATACTTAGGACCATCAGCTTAGTTCAAGCTTCAGAGAAAAATTAATCTCTTGCATGAAACTGATCATCATTTGGTCCGGTGTTAGTAATACCACCCACCAAACCGTTACATGCAAATTGATTAAATAACAACTTTTTTAACACATGTTTAGTAATACGAATATCAAACAAGTCGGCATGCTTATTGACATTCAAACACATACGATTAATTGGTTGGAAGTACCCATAGTTAGTTCGAGATGTACTAATTTGGAACAAGGGCACATTTCTAAGGTTATGAGGATTTTGTCTGGGAATGAATAAGGTTCTCAATGACGGAGAAGCAACAATGCCACTAACCAGCTGGTGAACAAAGGTGACATCCGCTACGACACGACGTTCATGAAGGGAATGCATGCCAAGCAACAGACAGCGGTCTTTGTAGGGAGGAAGGATATGTGGATTATCCCAAGGCAAATTTCTCAGCGCGAACCTAACAAACTTTTTCTGGACAGATTCGATTCTATAAGCATGAATGGCATAATAAGGTGACCAAACAAGACTGCCGTATTCCAGGATGGGCCTTACTAAAGAAATGTACAACTGCTTATATATAGTTATGTTATCAAATTCACGAGACCATCTTTTCACAAATCCTAACAAAGCGGAAGCCTTGGAGACCATGTAATTGATGTGTTCAGTGAAGTCAAGTTTTCTATCCAAAAGAATGCCGAGGTCACGCGTAATGTGAACTCGACGAAGAGAACAGCCAGACAAGGAGTAGTCGAAATTAAAGGGGTTGTGCCGTCTATAAAATGAAATAATTTCACACTTAGAAATATTAAGTTCCAAATTGTTGTAAATGCACCAAGACTGTAAGGTATCTAAGTCATTTTGAACCAACTCGCAGTCATTTATATTCTCAATACGACGGAAAATCTTCATGTCATCAGCATAAATAAGAATATTACAAGATTTTAACAGGTGGGTGATATCATCAATAGCTAGAATAAACAGAAGAGGACCAAGATGACTACCCTGAGGGACACCTGACGTAGCCAAAATACTTCTCGACAAGGAACCACGAAATGAGACATGATAGGATCTATCATGCAAATAAGACTGAATAGTATAATAACATATTGAGATATTGTGATATTTCGCAAAATCCATTAGACAATCTCTTGGATTACCACGATTTTGAAATCGTGAAATTTTGAGAGAATCTCAATCAAAATCTCATAAATTCATTCTGGAGTCCCTAAAAAGTTTATTCAGCACAATTCAGCAGGTGATAAAATAAACAAATTTACATCTATCATTTCATTCAGCAATTGGTGAATTCAAATTGAACAAGGTAGTTACAAAAAAAAGAAAATATAAACAAGCGAAAACAAATGTAAGTAGCTGCCTCCACTTTCCTGTTTGCTCATTTTCATAGAAGAAATAGTTTTAAAATTTCGTGCATTTCTACACATGAAGTCAGATGCAACTTCTTTAAAACTGAATTTCTAAATTTTTAAAATTGGAATATTGAGGATATTGTTGAATATTGATCATGAATGAAACAGCTAATCATATTGCGTGCATACTGTAAATCGATGTTTTGGAAAAACTTGCGTGATACAAGCAGAAATAAATAAAATGTTGTACAATTCTGATACCTAATTAGTTGTGCTTATATTTGAATAAATTAAAGAATTAAGTTGCAAACATAAAACTTAATTTATTCCGATTAAAGAAAAACATGTTGGCAAAACTAAATAATTAAATAATAACAGCAAATCATCATCCTCCTTCGGTTGATCTGCTGTGACCCCGATGAACCGACTTCCTCGACTCCGACCATAAAAGCGAGCCGCAATTCATGACTGTTGTAATTCGACGTGAATCTTATGAATTTTATCATTTTTTCGACTAACTGGATTCGAAATGTTAATTAAATCCATCATGGCCCGCCGCCCGGAAATCAGTGTCACTTAAGTGAGCACCGTGGGCGACGTCGACCTGAGTCTGGCGGAGATCATTGGCACAAATAGGTCACACCGATTTTATGTCACTGCCGGCCAGATCAAACAGGTTCGATGTCCGCAGCCAGAAATTGTCGTAAAATACGTCCCAGGCTCGTTATCGGGTCCCATGTAATCCTCGGCAAATGAGACGGTTGCCGCTCGACGGAAGATTTGTGTCACATGGGAACCTACCCGGAGCCCTAGGCCCCCCGAGCATATGATTAAAATTTATAGCCTCAATTTTGCGCCTCTGGGAGTGCTCACGCCGCGATACCTGAATTATCTCTGCAGGTGCTTCACATTCGCAGGCGTGGGCGGGAGCGATCCGAGCCACCCGAGGCTGTGACTGGGTCCGATCCGGGGACACCTCTCCTCGTCCCCGGCAGCACCCATTGCAGCTAGATCCATTAAAGATTATGACCGCGAGCCCCGCCGGGGGAAGGAGTCTGCCTACCTGGAGACATGCAAAAATATGGCAAATTGGGTAACAAGCGCTGCACGGTGACGTGATGACAGCCCCGGATAATTTCATTAGGCTGAAATAATTGGCACATTATGCAATTTCGTTCAATTACACTTTTCCAACAGTGAAGTCGATCCTTTCCCCTTTCTCTGCAGCGGTGCTGCAAATGCATTTTCATTGCCTGTTTACAGTCTGCAGTTTGCTCCGGGTACGTCTGCACGGGTATGCTTTATGAGCGTTTTGTGCACTATTTCACTTAAGCATTTTAAGGGAAACCTGCCAGCAGATGTTACCTCTCTAATTTTATGTACTAAAATTGAGACAAATTTAGAATTAAAATATAATTTCTCTGCAGGAAATAAACGTTTTTTGATTTAAAATTAAACAGTCTTAACACAGTAAAACCTCGATAGAATAAATTAGGTATATTAAATTTGTTTTTTTAGAATTAATGATTGTACGTATTTCTAAGCTTCAGAAAGGAGGTTTCTTAATATATATTTTACCACGATAAAGATGAAGACTAATGGAAAGTAAAGAGTTAAAAATATAACAAGAATTTCGTCAATAAGGCAATTTTAAAGTTTCAGAGTTCAGCACTTTGTTTATAGGTAGGTACTCTCTCATGAAAGGTTTTTTTTTTAATTTCATTTTACCCTTTAAGTTAAAGTTCTTTACATAGGCTTGTTTATGTATAATATAAAATATTTTACGCTTTAATTTTTGAATTCTCTTTCGAATTTTACATCAGATCAATTTAAAAAATAGGTTCTTTTCATATGATTTTCAAGTATATTTGCACTTAACATGCAGTTTCTTTCAATTATACTGTAATTCTGTGATAGTTCCAATAATTAATAAATCAAAATGTAGGTAACTGTTGAGTTTATCAAAGAGAGATATTTCAATACGTTGCCTTTTTTAAAATAACAAAATTCTTTTATCTTCTGACGAATTTACGTATTAAATGAAGACAAAAAAAAATGTATTATAGAAGAAAACACGTGCTTTGTAAGAACACCGGATTTTATCACATTATCGGCAATCAATAAATAAATTAACACTATCGAAAGGTCATAATACGAAATCACATTGCACGTTATCACTTGATTTCGAATAATCCTCACACTTCTATCCCGGGAAATTTGCATCCAAACAAAGATCGATTAATTATGCTGAATAAGTTGCAAAAGGGGCGGGGTGAACAGTGGCCGGTGCGGTGCTTAGCTTCTTAGTCAACATTTCAGCAAGATGAATGAATGGCCAAGACGGTGCTAAAAGAACGCTCGAAAGGTCGCTAGACTGCGCAAGAAATTATAATTTACGAGCGGTTTCGGACTGATAGCAAAAAATAAATAAATAAATGCGGCAACGGCGAAGAAGCACAAAAAAGCTAAATGTTTTCCTGACTGGAAATCTGATTAGCTCGCGTTGAGTTGAATGTCACTACCACTGCAAGCTCGCGAAAACAGGAAATTGCTTATATAATAATCACTAGAAAGTGCCACAATGGGGTTTCTGTTGAGGCAACTCGCATCGAATTATTGTCATTTGCGATTTACCAGAAAAGACAGACGTTACCTATTTTCGGCGGGTTTCGGATCACTTTCCTGATGAAAGTAGCAGATTCAAGATAAGGGCTCAAATCGGCCTCCAAAATAAGTTATTGGTTTAATTTTATTTTCTGTAATATTGCACTACAAATATAAATATAAACTTTACGTATTATTGCCGTATTACATATAAACTTTATATACCTAAATAGTACTTTATTGCAATCTACCGAAACACCTAAATATATATGGAAAATTTAAAAAAGTAGGAATTGCTAACTTTGGTTCTGTATTAAGCCAATAATAGAAAATTTAAAAAAAATTGTTTTTGTGGCCTATTCAAGGGGTGCCTCTTCTTCAGGTGGTTCCGAGCGAGCTGCCTTTGGGGTGCTACAGAAAAAATGGTTACGTTCGCAGACCCCGCGCAACTGGCCGGTGGGCACTTGTTGCCAACACGTTCGTGTGGATTGTGAATGCGGAGCCCGACGAGCGTTTTTAGGCTCCTCTGTTCGGACGCCACCGGCGAGACGGGCGGCGGGCTGCGAATCGCCTCGATATCTTTCTATCGATTCGAGCGTGTTCTTGAGATTTCGCAAGTGCCGCCGCACATGACGCAACCGGCCCGTAATTACCTGCAGCAGCAGAAGCCAGTGGCCAGTAAAACTCGTCTGGGCTAAAAAATGAGAAATGAAAATTAAAAAATATACGACGCTGGTAGCTGCTGGTGGCCCCAATCACGACGCGGACGGCTCGTCTTTTGTTCGAGGAAGAACAAAGCGGAAAGCGTCACGTATGTGGCCCATGTTCTTTCGCGCGATGATTTCTCACCTGAGTTTACCGTTTACTTTTTACCAAAATTATCCGCCGAATTTCGATGCCACACACCACCGAAAAAGATGCAGCCAGCTGGCCGGGCCATTTTTCACCTTTTAACGAATGCCCCGATGAGGAAGAACGAAGCAAATGATTACCTCATATGTTATATAAAACGGCTCATCTCGTGCTTTCTTCCCATGTCGCGGAAAGTACACAGTTTTTAATTAGAATTAATCTCGCGGTTTAATTAAAGGCATTTCTTTTTTTTTTTTAAATACATACCTCTCGCGCAGGTGTATGCAATTGTCACTAGGGAAACTGCGCTCATTTCCTCTTAAGGCTTTATGGGCTATAAAAAGGTTCTTAGTGGCGATTCACCGCCGGCTCGTAATTAGAAATGTGCTAGAGTTGGGAGAGGCCGAGCAATTGATGGGTGTAATTAAAGTCATTTCAAAGTTTGCTTAATTGGGAGTTCTCGTAGTTCCCAGAAAGGGATTTTAGGATGCCTTAAGTGTTTGCATTAAATTTTATGCCATTTTTTTCTACTATGTTTATGCAGCATATGTATGCATCATAACAATGTAACAAACTTAACGAAAAATTATATCTTGTATAATAATTTCTATACCTTGGCACCATACGGTGCCACTGTACCCAAAGAATACTCGCTTTAAGAAGAAACGACAGTTTGACAGTTTGTCTCAAGACTACATTTTTTAAACTGGCCGGACACATTCATAACTTCAACAGATATTAATCGATACACTTGAAATTTAATATTATCGTATTTTTAAAATATATTACATACCTATAGAAGTACGTATGGACTTTAAAATACATTGGAAAGTTTTCTTTTATAAGCAATTTTATCGTAATTATTTTCGTCGAAACCAGAACTTTGATTTTGAATGCGCGCCATTTTTACAAAATGCGTAATTTTTTAATTTCCCTGCATACGAGGTTTTATTTGATAAGTTGTAACGCCACCATTTAACAAAATATTAAAGAAAAAATTTTTGTATACTCATAAAAACATGTATTGTATAAACTTATCTAAACAGATTTGGTATTACATTAGTTATTTTTTAATAACACAGGTCAATACCAAATTTACGCCTGAGCAAACATTTTTTTCGTAAATTACATATTCGAAAATATAAATAGTCAATTTTTTTCCGTTTTCAGTAAAAATAAGATTAAAATATGCAAAAGCCCGTTTTGACCATTTATAAAAAAATCATATAAAAATAATCACGTGTTCTAGGAACTAGTAACATGGCAAGCGCACACTCAAGAAAAACTTGTTCGCTAGGATTTAAAGGAATTATAGAGATAAGTTGCATTTAATTTTCTTAGGTTAGGATTTTTAATGATTATTCAAAATGTGCAAACTACCGTCTATAAAATCTTAATTATTATCAACTAACACTACAAAAGCAAACTTTAAGAAAGCTAAGGGTATTACTTGACTATTTTGATGTGTGACAAATAAAAGCATTATGAAATAAACCCAGGCATAAGACACAAATTTTTTTTATAGACCGGTGTAATAATTTCCAACATTTCCGTTTTAATTTTGTTGAGGCCCTAGAGAAAATATTATAGCATTAGAATCATAATTATTTTAGGAATATAAAGCTAGAGTACATAAAACGAAAAAATTAAATTGGATACAATTCTTAAGGGAAAATTTATCTATTGAACTTTTTCGGGTATCGGTATCACATAACTAAGCACTTTTAAGATAAGAAGTTCAAACAGAGAAAATTCAAGATATTATTATATCTAATCAAATTTTTCTCTGAATACATTTTTAAAATTGTACTACCATAGATGTTTATTGCATTATATCGAAAATTATACTTTTCCAATCATCCATCGCCCTTCAATCAACCGATGTGCTGGAGTACATTAACCACCCTTCACCTTTTACGGATCAGAAAGTATCGGCAAGATAATCCACTTCCGAAAGCACTTTCTTAAAACGACATTTTGACGTGCCACATTATGACTTTTAAACACAGCGTTGTTATTAGACGAAGAATTTCTCCTCCGCGACATTACGTCTACCTGCTAACGACGATAATTACAATCCAAATGTTTGAAACCCCGTCTCTTTGCAAATTTGTATAATTTTGGAAAAGCAAACGACTTTAAGCAATCTGCTTACGAAATATGAGCACAAAAAATGCAGCAATTCGAAGGAGAAGCAGATCTCAAGACATTTTTTTTTTCCTTGAGTGTGCCATTTGGTTTGTCTAACGTAATTTCCTACTTTATGTGCAACACCAGAACAATTTTGTGTTCTCCTATATTGTCTGAGAGCAAAAACAACATAAAGATTGACTTTAAAAATACCTTGTCAAGTTTCTGCTCTGAAAATCGCGACGATCTCCGGTACGGCAGTAGTTACCAAACCAAGTGGTGACGCGTCGTCTCACTAAAGATCGGCTCGAAGACTTTCCTCAAAATTGCACTTTGTATCTTGCAGGTAATAGAGAGAGACAGTCTTTTCTAAATTTCAATTACGGAAAAAGGCTTAGAAACCAACACTTGAACACAACCGAAAAAGTGTTACAAATCGCGAAAAAGGCCTTAAGAACGGGCAAAAAAGCCAAAACGGTAGAGAAACACGTCCAAAACGATCGATCACTTCAGGTGAACTGAACTCGGGCTGCTCAAGACGTGCCACGAGACTTCCAGCCAGGTACGATCGACGATCATTGCGACCGTGCACCAGAGGAAAAGTGCCCCAGCCATGGGGACTCTTCGTAAAGTGGAAACGAAGCATAGAGCCCCACTGAGGCTCTTCAGTGGGGAGCGATCGAGTGAAATTTGAAATTGTCAGCCGTAGTGGCCGTTCCGAGAAAAACAAGCCGTTCGGTGTCACGGAGTATCTCTTTTTGTATTTCATTTCTTCTGGTCCAAGCTGCGCCGCTTCACCGCCGAGGTTTGTTTTGATTCGATCTTCCCAGGTAAAGGGAACTCCGATAAGTGCGGCTGCGCAAAAACGATTGGGTTTCATTCATTCAACTGCGGCTGCGCTACGCCGCCGCCACCTCGTCTTTGGGTGACTCACAGCAAATTCGCCAAGAAAGGGACCAAGGTGAAAGAAATTTCGGTTTGGGCTCGCGAAGAAGTCTCATTAGACTAAATTAGCCGGGTTGCGGTAAGACCGCCTTTTGCGGCTGTGGGTCGTAATTAATTGAAATCCATCAGACCCATGGCTCCACGGGTGATCTCATGATCCGAGCCACCATCTGTGCCATATTGGACCTACTCAAGGCGATCTAGATAATCGCCAGGTGTCGAAGCATCGTCGATCTTTGCACGGTACTGTTTTTCTGGCGCGAATATGCGATAATTTCGATCCGATGGAGCATCAATCAAAGTCAGGCCAGGAAATCAGTGTGCGATGACGAATCAATTTCATATTTTTCTGCCCTCTTTGTCTTTCGCTGGAAATTTAGTCGGAAATCTTTATTTGGCAGTTTTTAGCATGTTTCTGCCGTAAACAGAAGCACGAAGAGAGTTTTGACCGCGTAATGCTCCATTCGAGCGGATGGGGTTACTAACTTATGTCAAGGTTGAGAGGTTTCACTCAGATAATAACTTCTGATCTGGCTGACTTCCTTGCTGCGCAGTCGATCGACGATCTCTCCGGCTTCTGATGATAATAGAAAACGGAACCGGACGCAGATGGAAATGATGGAACTCGATACGATCAGTAACAAATTTGAATACATTTTATCAGATTTCGCAGCATAAAAGCTTTTAAAGTAGGCTTACCCAAAAATGTACATATGCACCAAAGTTAGACTAAAAGCAGGTATTCGATCAGGCCGTTTTATGCCTACTTAAAATCTATACAAGTATATATGTATGTACTTATTTTTTTCCATAATCGGCTCGCCGACCTGTAGAATTCACAAGAAATCAATACTTACAAATATAGCCCTATATTAACCGGTTTATGGATAATTTGTCTATTCAACTAATGCATTTTTATGGACATTTTCACCATTAAGCTTAAAAAGAGATTTGCTTCTAAAGGAAGTGCATTTACCCAGCAGATTTATGTAAAAAAATAAGGAGAGTTGCATCTGTTTCTTTGCAAATTTTAATGTGAATACAAGATAAAGATAAATTAAAGACGGACAATTTAAAACAGCAGTTTAGTGTTGCACCTTTGATTTATGTTATTTTGGAATTTCATTTTGACACTTTTTCACAAATTGTTAGTCATAGGGAAAAAAATTTCAAATTTTTGGAACTAGACATTGTTTTTAAACTTCAAATTTTCTAAAGTTAATGTGGACCTAAATAAAGTATGAAAAAAATTTAAAAGTATTTATTTCAATGGGGATTTAAATTTTCTTTGATTTTATAACGACAACTATATTAAAACAATCGTTCGGACGGTAGTCAGTACATACCATTATGTTAAATATTAAATTTTTGTAAATTATATACATATGTATAATTAGTCCTTCATTTCTTCTTGTAGTATATACATCCGTCTTAGTATGAAATTTTCTACGAACTCCAACAGCGGCACATTTATCAGACTGGAATAAATCGAAAGTTTGGCTTTGGCAATGAATTCAAATATTTTTTAAAAGTAGTAAAATCTGGTCACACAATTAAAAACGGAAAGCAATCCAATTGGCTAATTTTCAGGTCATTTGTTTTTCTGACTGTAACATAAATCATAATTTTTATTTTAAACTGATTGAAAATTCAAGTTATTTTGAAGTAGGTAAATAATACTGTTCTATAAGAAAAATGGTAACATTTTAAACTAAACAAATATTTATTAGTTTAATTGGAAGCTCATTTTATTCCATGTGATACTGTCTGCTACTAAGTAACAAATCTTTTTTGGGGTGCACGAATTTAATTTATTTCTTTTATAATTTAAGTGCTATCTTAACAGCAAATGCTACAAAAATGACTAAATATAACTTTTACTTTTTCCTTTCACGTCTGTCCACAGGATCAGGTGAGTTGAGACCCAAAACTGAATCTAGACTTACGTAAGTACAAACTGAATCAATACTTAAGTAAGTCATAAGAGAGCACAAGAAAAGGTTACACAAATTCTCTGAACAACAGCAAACAATTTATTTAACAAAAAGATTAAGTAAGCTCAAGAGTTAGCGTCATAAGAAACTGAAAAGGCCCCGCAAAATTCGCGAAAGTGCAAGAAGCCCAGCGCGCCTGCACAGCACACCGTGACAAAACATTTTCGTTCCGGGCACGTTTCATGCGACCGGACGAGGGAATTACGCGTGCACACGGTCGGAACAATGCCACCCAAAATTACCCGCCCGCCCGGCGGAGAAGGGCAGAGCCCCGCACCAAGCAGCATCCGAATCCGGAGCCCAGACACATGACCGTGGGGCGCCCGTTGAAAATCCCCGGGCTTCGCCCACAGGTCAAGTCACTGAAGAGCCCCATAGGACCGGATCGATCCCCCGAAAAGCCCCGGCCAAGTTTGCTTTGTTTACACTCCTCTTGTTTTGATTTTCTCAAAATTTTCCCGAAGCCTAAACTTGCAGGCTTGGCCGTGACTTTACGCGATTTTGAACGTCTTCGCGTCTTCTTTAATTTTTTTTTGTTCGTAATTCAGTTTCAGCGACTTCATTCGAATCTGGCCGCAATTTGCTTCGTGTCCCATTGTTGGGATTAGTTCGCCCGCCGTTCGTTTTGTGAGCGATTTAATTTATTCAAGCCGCCAAATAGTGGGCAAACTTTCTCTGATTTATTTTCTTGGTTTCTGCCGCATTTTATATGTATGTAGATATATTTTTTACGTTCAGTTTCGGTGTTTTCTTAATTTTTTTCCATTGCTCCAAGCGCAAACTGATGACATGCAAATGTAATTATCATGAATTTTCACTGCTGCTTTTCCCCATTGCCGGATAAAAAATTTCAGTTCATCGATTCATGCTGCCGTTTTTTAATGCGGAAGCCTCGTCATATAGTTTTATGATATCTCATAGCTTCCTTTTTGCCTCTGTTAGTTTTGCTCTTCCCGAGGAGCTTAATGAGCCTTGTCGTGGGCTGCGAGATGTGTGATTGCTCCGCTGAGCCACCAATTAGGCGATAATTGGGAAGTTTTCGCAAGATTTGCAATTTTTTTAGGAAATTACCGAGCATTATGGTAGCCATGCGATCATTGCCGTGGTTGTTGATTTATAGAATTATAGCAAAAATTACCCTCAGACTGTCACGAAGAAAGACGAACGTGCTTTATGATCCAAGTACCAATATAAACATTTTTTTTTACTTTTCAAATTATAATAGAGATGCAGTTTTAATTTTTGTTTATAATTGCTTTGACTTTACAAGATATGTATCTTACTAAAATAAATTAAAAGTTCGTTACTAAATTATTCTCACCTTTCCCATATTTTCTTTGTTGGACTGCCGACTGTTTTTCTAATGAGCAGTGAAAGATACGCTCGCTTTTACTTCATTCTTCCAATAAAAACATATTTCTATCTAGCCGAAAAAAAAATTCCCATATTTAATAATTTAGAAGGTAAAGCTTTATATTTTGCCTCACTTAATAAACTATTTGAGGTTTGTTTATACCAACGACTTTTAGATTTTAAATGACTCTTAAAAATATTTAAAAGTTACTTTACATTAGGAATCTTTTAATTTGAATGGAAGAAAAACGGGCACGTAAATTTATTCCCAAGTGGTATTGCATTAACTCCACTCACTCAACCAAATCAGTGTTTAAAAGTCCCTAAACGTGACAGTTAAAATGAGGATGCAAAATTTTAGTTAAGGACTCGTTAAAGGGCACTTAGCTAAGTGACTCATTAGGTCTCTTTGATACAAACAAGCGTACGATTTTTATTGCTATGGTAAATATGAAACCACTTTCTAAGAAAGTTAAGTTATTTGTCTTGTTATACTTACAAAATTATAAGCTATATTTATAGTTGTGCCAAATATTTAGCATAAGACATTGTAATAAGAGAGAACTCTTTATGAATAGTAGAGATGAGGCTTCGAACGTGCCAAATCAAATCTCCTTTATTTTAACTAATATCTATGTTAAACAGCCTAAAAATACCAACGTTTGTGAGGGCATTAAACTAAATTGAAGGGATGAAAATCGAAAATTAGATACAAACATGTTGCATACCGTACCAAATATTTTTCAGGACAATAAATTCATTAATGACATTATCTTTTATATACTTATGTAGGTGAATTTTCTCTTTCAACTCTAAATAAGAAACGAATAACAAACGGAAACTAAACTTCTGAGCTTCTTACAAAAACTATCTCTGAATTTTTGATTTATTTTGATTTAGTATATCGTAATTTCCAAAAAAGTTCTTGGTAAATTAAATAATTGGATGTTAAGTGCACACCTAAATATTTATAATAATTTTCGAAATAAAAATGTAAAATAAATACAATTTAGGCATTTGAACAATTTAAACGAAAAGTGATTACGTTTCGCTTACACAAAGTCTTAAAAGTCTTTTAAACATTTCTAACGAATTCGGCCCAGTTTGTCATTCGACAAAAGAAAATTGATTTCTGAATTAAGATTCTATCTTCTACACATTCTAATTTTTTAGGTCTTCTATAAAACAGCTGGGATTTTTTTGTATGGAAAGTTGATTTTTCTATTATAAATTCATGTCTATTTTTTATCAACAGTGTAGTTTTTGGTACAGCCTAAGAATAATGTTTGTCATTTATGTAAAAATGACCTAAATTAAGAGAAGAGTGTCATATTTGCAGAAAAAACCCTAACTATTTGGGAAAAGCTTTATTTTTCATACTGCGCTTACAGAACAAAATTCATTGCAATCGGACTCATGAGGGGAGAAAGTCACTGTGCACAGTGGTGGTTTGAAGCCTATTTCACATTTTACATCATATCCCATGTAGGGAATTCCCGTAGCAGACTATTATTAGATTTATACGTAGGCCAGTTTCGTGTTTATTTACAAAGTGTTTTATATATAAAATATATATGTAGTTGAGTTAGAATTAGTTTAATATTTTTTAACATTCCATAGAATTGTTCGATGTTTTTAAAATCAATTTTAAAATTTTACTTGTTGGTTGAAAGACCGAGTAGGATGAAATAAAAAATAAATAAATGATTAAATGCTCAGGTATTTTAAAAACTTCGAAATCAGTAAAATATAGGTAGACACATAGAAATAGTCCAAATTAGACACAATATACAAAACTATATAAAAAAAAAAACAATTTAAATTAGTTAAACCCCATATAATTCATATGGGCCAATTTTTGGTTTCTTTTTGTATTTTGTATTACAGGGTGGCTACCTAGATGGACTACGTTCACATTTGGGTGGTTTAACACAACGCGTTAAATCGTGGTATTGGGGACGACCTCTTGTAAGTGCAATTGTATTTTTTTCTATATCTAAATCATTTCACGTATTTCTTTTAACGACACCATTTCTTTTAACCTAAAACAAATATAAAAAGGAAGCAAAAGTTAATTCTGAAAAAGCTCAGCATTGCAATTTTCAATTTCAAAAAATTTAATAAATTCGCACGAAAGGAAATCCTCTATTTTTTATCACTTTCTTTATTTTTGGATTGTTTTATGGATAATTTTGTAAAAATATTTGCTCATTGTTTGTAGATAGTAGTTGTTCTGTAAAGACTTCTTAATTAGTGCAGTGAATTTATAGTAATTTTTTTCGCTTTTTCATTAGAGGTTTCATATTTTCGGTTTGTAGTTTAACACCACCGCGTAAAATTCCTCTTTAATACAAGCAATGCACTTTTAAAGCACCAAATAAACTGATACAAATTTTAATTCCTCAACAATTTTGTCCATTTGTGTTACATTTCATTTCAAATTCATTTTTCCGAGGCAATATAGTAAAGCAAATTTTTCATATAACTACGAGTTTTATTAAAAATGTTAAATTGATTACAATGCGAATAAACCTCAAAGAGAAATTATATTTAAATTATGTGTTTCATTTGAACGAAGTTGAAGGTTTAGTTATAACTTTTATAGTGGAAGGAAATCAAAGTCAGTCAGAAAACCAATAACAATTAAATTTTTTTATTTATAATTTTCTCTCTGCTTTTAACTTAATGGCGATATTACTAATAAAAATTAGCTATTACTAAATAAAACTTAGCTCCACTAAAATGATACAAGTTTTTGTGAAGCTGTAGTCCAATTCGAATCGATCATCCGGCTCCTTATTTCTGAGAAATTTAGAGGCAAAACCCATTCATTAAAATAGTTCCTGAAAAATTTTATATCTTCTCCATTGGTCAATTGTTGTCATCTTTGAGAGTAGGAAATTGGTATAAATGTGGTTTTGTATGTCTATGATCCTCTTGCGACTGCGGATATATTCCCAACCTATTTAAATAAAGTTTTAATGAATCAAAATTTCAATCTAATGTAGTTTAAAATTAGAATTTTAGAATTTGATTGGAACCCAAAACATATATATTTAAATTTTTATTAACCCCACACCCTTGGGATTAAGTAACACAAATGGACATTAAAAAGCGAACAAAGCCAATATAAATAAAAAACACAAACAAAATCGAAAACAATTAGCCAATCAAAAAAATATAATTGCACTAAAAGCATGAGTCACCCACTTAGAACACTGATCGCGGTCACAGCGCCTAAATAATTCCAAAGATTTCCTGTTTAATTTGAGAAAACTCTAAGAAATTAACTTTTAGCTGTTTGTGTGTGCTTTGTGTTGTTTTACTTAATAGTTGTTAGTTTACCCACCGACACTTAATTACCAAATTAACTGACCAGGTAAGAAGAGCTTTTCCTGTAGTGCTCATTGCGTAGTGTAAATAGCCGTAAACATGCGCTTAAGATTTCATTGACCTCTGAGTGTGTTTCTTAGATCATACAGCATTTTATATAATCCAAGAGCCGTGCTCCGGCTGAGCCATCTGCTAATTATATCTGGCTTCTTGGCTGCGAGGTGGAAAAATCCACAAAAGAGTTGGAAAAAACGAGACTAAGAAGTAGCTCGATATCGCTTATCTATGCTCACGGAAGGCGTCTGAGATAAAGCAACGATTAATTTTCCCTGTTCGCCGCCGACTTCCTACATACATAGTTACGTAAATCGTAAGAAAAGTAAATCAGAAAGAGGTTCGAGCGCCATTATGCTTGGCGTGGTGTGTGCGATAGCTGCCATAAAAGTTATTTTCAGCAAGATAATGCACAATTTCGCACGGTTGGTGGCCTGCAACCAATTCACTTCCTCAGCAGAAGTAAGTGAGATACGCCGTCCGAACTTTTTCTGCAAATAATTTCAAATGGGGGCCTACTTGCTGCGGTGACTTTTGACTTTGGGACAGTGGTAAATTTTAAAAGTTTTTACTCTTCAATGATTTTCAGGCTTTTTACTAAAAGTTTGAGCATTTTAACCGACTAACGTTATACAAGGTTATGAGTCAAACTTTGTCTTGATAGATATTAATTTATGTATGGTATGGACCCTTTAAATCTCGGTTTTCAAAGTTTAAGTAGGCTGATTTAAATTGGTTTGCACTGTTTTCTAAAAAATTATATAATGAAGTTGTGATATTGATAAACGACGAACTTTTAACGTCATAAGGGAAAAACGGACAGGTTAGATAGAAAAACTAATCATATTCATGAAAATAAATTATTTTCCCCATAATAATTTTGGTCCACCATTTACAAAGTTTTACAAAAGGAAATACAATTTTTAAGTTTGCACGAGAGATGTTCTCTGACTATAATTGGCAGCAAAATAAATTTTCTCCAATCTGTGTGCAGTCAACCTAAAAGTCGAAAAATGATATATTTCGTCCAAATTATAGTTCATAAAATTACCATATCAAATTTTGAACTATTTTGGCTAACTACTTATTTTTACAAGCTTTTATGCACGATTAGCTAAGTGACGTCATTCTAAATCCAAAAAGGCGGACGCGACAAGATGGTGATGTATTATTACCATAACCACCCACTTGACATGGGTATCAAATGAAAGGGATCGATGAATAGAATACGATAAAAGCTTGTTTTCAAAAATTTCTTTTCAAATTAAGAACTTATTTTTTTTTTCTTAACTTAAAGCGGATATGTGATATGAGAATTCCAAGTCTTACCTTATTTTCTTATTTTAACTTGACTTGTATTATATCTCAAACCTTTTTTCCACTTGTTAGATGAATTATTTCTTAATTCATTCAGAGTTTATGATGATGCATTTTAAACTGAAGCACTGCGCTTTTTGAAAGAAAATCAGTTCACTACTTTGGGTATGAAGTAATGGAATTCTAAAATTGAATGAGCTGTTTTACATAATTATTGAAGGAAATTATGTCATTTGCACGAATAAAGAAAACACGAATCCAAATTTGTTCAGGCAATTCATTCGACATTCTACTGAGGCTTTTATTCAAAGCAATTTATTGGCGTGACATCACTGCAACAGACTTATTTTCACTTCAGTAGTATTTTATGGTCTTACTTCGTGAAACTAAGCCGTTTTCGTAAAAACGTCTTCACGTAACGTCTCAATAAGAAATAACATAAAATGCAGTAGTTACATCGCTTGAATATTAGCGAAAAGAAATTATCATCGAGAATCTGGATGCACTGGTCTAAAGAAGAAAATGAAACTGTAGTAGGTCTAAGTGGACTTTCTCGAGAAAATTTACTCAATAAATGCAAAGAACTCCTATCAACGAAATCCGGTTTATACTTGCGATTGTAATGTCACTCGTAATTATCGACGATAAGTGGAATTTCAAGCACCAAATCGTTAAGCAGCCATTCAGTAACGAGTTTGGTCACCCCTTAAACGATCTCACTCTTGGTACGATCAGTGATCTTTTCGTTTCATATTTTTTGAATTTATTAAAAAGTGGATCAGGACTGTCGTGGAATGTGCAAAAATTCGTAACCACAGAGCAATTTCTTAACTTTATCGGAGATACAGCCAATTATGGCTGTATAGTCCAACTACGGCTGTGATCACACTTCATTAAGTGATCATGTCCATAGAAAATCAATCATCGGCTTTTTACGCGGAGGCGAAATTTTACGAGTATGATGCACCGATGGGATCAGTCGTTAGTTGAACTGAGTCAGCCTGTAATAACCATCAAATCTTGGATTCAGCCAGCTCGAAGGTTAGTCTTGCTGACACAGTTACCGAATGAGAAAAATGATGGAGCAGCCAAGTCTTTTGGCCAATTAATGAAATTGATAGGTATCTATAAAAAGGGGGTAAATTAAAATCATACATCCCAAATACAACAACGATCAGAGGGGATTGTGATAATTGCGATCTTCAAATCGTTTTTCGAAAGTACATACATATAAGGAAGTATGTAGCATCTGTAAGTTTTGGTTTTCAAAATATGAAAATTTAAAATTTTACACTCAGTGCAACGATGCCATAGGTCATAGAATATACAACAAAGCGTGATTACCTCTTTTATTAACATGAAAATTATACGTACCCGAGTTTTGGTTAAAAATTCCTAGAAAAGCGTATATTATGCAATCAATGATATTAAATTTGCATTACCTATCAAAATATTTTTTGATCAATATTTCATTCATGTTTTTATTTTTATATCTTTGAAGCCAATCAAACAAGATTATTATTATTAGAACTTTTAAAAAAATTAATAAACATTTTTCATCTCATTCCGCACCGCTTCGATTATTTTTAAAATGCTGTGGTAGAAGTTGTACCAATAAGTTAAATAAATATTTGCTACTTTGGGGAAATGCTATCGTAAGAAACTAAAGAGCAGACCTACAGTTTACGATTCGAAGAAACTTTTCGAAAAGAAAATATTTGCGGGTGCGGAAAAGTGCAAATAAATTAGAAGCATGCTGGCAGAGGCATTCAATTTCCATTTCACTTGAGAAGTGTCTTCGCCGACACTTTTCTTGACACAAACAATCCGTAAATTTTCATTCCTTGAGAAGCTCCCAGGTAACCGCCGCCGATAGGACAGCTTGAGAAATAGCAGCACAGGAGGCTCTCGAGGGGCCACATATTTCGAAGGCAGCTCCCTTCCGATCCAATGCGATTTAATGCGATGTCAAGACGAAATAGGGCTCAGGGCCAACGCATGCCAAGGACAGCGGCATCCGATACGTAGGGCCAGGGTCTAAGCCTAAGGGAAAAATGGAAAAATGTAAAAATGTAAAAATTGGAGGCTGTCGTCCTCTCAGGGCTCCGTTGGCCGCCCCCGCAGTCGGCTCAACCCCAAGTGCTCAATTTCCATCGCAAATAATGATTTTGCCCCATCCGCTCCGTCGCGCCTCATCCTGGACACAAAGGGCGCCTTTGAATTCTCAAGTGTTTCCCTGGCAGTTATTAGAGAGGCTCCTCCTTTGTGGGGCCGCACTTGTGCTCCTTTCCCCGGCCGTTAAGACACTTCGAAGCCCCGGGATAGGCGTAAATTTCTTGTTTCGGGCACATTCGGGTAATTTCCCCGTTATCCCGGACAAATTGTTTGATAAGGGCTTTAGAGGCGCCCGCAACAATCATGCACCCGAAATTTGACCCTTGTCCTTGATTAGACTAACCAAAGTGCCCGGACGGGGCCCTTTCTGGGCAAATGGACAATGAATGGATCGAAATGAGTTTACGGCCGGTCCTCGGGTCTTCCCAGCCGGCGGGGCTCTGCTGGAACTTTATTAGTTCCCCCTGAGTGGCCCCTCAATGGAATCAATGCAAGTCCACTCTTCGGTGGGCTCCCGGAGCATTACCCGGGTTCAAGGAGGACTTGTTTAACTGCTAATTGAATGTGAAGGAGATTAATGAGTCCGCCCTGCCCACCGCCCTGTTCTAAGTTTTAGGGCGCAAATGATGGGCTGCATCTTGTCCCCGGGAACACTTTTAAATTTGTTGTACATCCAGGACGCGATCGATAAATTGATGCATCGCGCCGAATAAAAATAAGTCCATCAATAACTATAAATCTGCCGAGCACTAGATTTAAACTAAAAAGAGCTCTCCGCCCCTCGGAAGAATTAATGGCCTAGAAAACGCCTCCCGCTGGCACAAAACGTTTCATTTAATCAATCAATCAAACTGAATGCAATCAGACACAGCCTGAGATGCTGCAGCCCTCTCCGCTCGCCTCGCGCCATCCAGTGCAATACACGAAATCTAGTCTATCTAAAGAGGTTTTCACTTTTCGCTGAACTCTAGCGAAATAAATCTGTTCTGCATATCTTGTTTTTGCGGATGATTATTTGCGCCGGCTCGAGACGAAATGAATCTCAACAGTCAACGCAATTGCAATGCGAAAAGCGATATAAACGCCATCGTCAGCACCGAACGAAGTGCATTTTATTGAAGCCGGTATTCCTTTTTTCTGGTGCTTAATTGAGCAGTAAACTGCTTTCGACAGGCAACCATATTACATACATATCGATTGCGGCGGCACGTATAATTCAGTTTTTAAATTTTCTAGTCTGAGCCACCAGAGAACAGTGAAAGTGAATAAATTCCACCACACGTAGAAATTTGACTCGATCAAAAAATTTATTATGAAATGTAATACATATATGAAATACTTTTCCTTTCTTTGCAAATTTTAAATGGTTATAAAACTCTGATTTCCTGTATAAATATAATTTTGGTCGAATTAACTAACATTGGAGGCTATTATTATTCTATAGAATTATATTTTTAACCAAATTTTAAAATAAGGTTCTCTTCTAGTCATCTTTGATACAGATACATAAGTATATACATATTTACATTGTGTATATGTAGTATGTATGAAAACGTTTAAGTTTTTATGTACACAATTTCCTCAGGAACTACCTACAATATTTGGATACAACTTTCACCATTTAACATCTTATAGAGTTTTAATATATTTATGTATGTACAAAACATTTCTTTTATAGAGTTTGATATTAAGATCTTGCCAAGACAAACGTATTTTTACGAGGGTATCTACAAGTATCTTCGGAAGAATAATTGAAATTATTCATGAATTTTATTAAAGTTATGTATGTATCATCGTAAAACCAATAAAAAATTCTTTAAAAAAAAAAGAATAATTATAATATATATCTAAATATGCATGTATCTTTAAATTCTTTGATGGATAATGTGCAAAATTGATAAAATATTTGTAGTCTTATCCTCATTTTCGTAAATATAACAACACATTTGTTTAGTGTAATTTTATTCTTGTCTTAGTTATAAAAGATATACAGGGTGTCCTGAAAACCAACGTCCAACCGAAAACGGATTATGGGCTAAACTCATGAAAAAACTCAGCACTATTTTTACTTTTCCTAAGTAAAAAAAGTGGTAGATGTTATATTTTTAAAATCTAGATTACATGCGCCAACTTTTAGGACAATTGGCCAGTCAAGCTCAGTATATTTGTTTTACGGCATGAGTAGTCAAACTTGAAGGAAAAAATTTGTTGTGAAAACACAACACCCATATTGGAAATATCTTTGCTTACATTTGATAGGAGACTTTGGTAATTATTTACAAAAAATATTTTAAAAAATATCAAAGTTTGCGGCCATGACATCTTAAAAATTGCTCGATGTTAACGAGTGTCCTAAATTTCAAAGAAGTGCCATTATTATAAAACTAGAAGATCTTAATTAGGGTAAATTTGGTTTATTAAAACAGTCATGAATTGGTCCGCCATCCGTTTTCGTTTGGACGTTGGTTTTTGGGACACCGTGTATATCATTTGATGATAAAAAAAAGCAGGAAAGTAATAGTAACTTTAAAAAAAATACAATTCTGGGGATACACATATAGCAAAATATGTTACAAAATTAATATTTACTCGAAAACGCAAATAAAAGCTGAATCTACTTAAACTCTTACAGTCTTCATTTATTGAAATTTATTATCAAAAATGATGTGTTGGTTCTGGTAAAGCCATGAATTCATGGAATTATCCGCAGAGCAAAGTGGCAATGGAACTTCGTCTAAATAGTGTACACCAATGGAATGCCGACAATAGCTGCTTTCGAATCCAAAATTGCACGTACAACAAAGCACTTAATAGCAAAACCCTTCTCTGAATAATATATGCGTTAAATACATGCAACTAAAGTAGGTATAAATACTACTGAAACTTCATTGCATACAATGTGAATTGATTTAAGTAGGTACTTGGGCATACTTTCACTTGTCGAATCGAAAGCATCTAATGTTAGGAATTCTTTTTTATTCCCAATCCCAAGCACTTGAGTACAACTCAAGTTTTCACAGTCCGTAAAGCTTTATAGTTTTCCCCCACAAACTCTAAGTATAACCTATCAATTAGGCCAGAAGTCGCTATGCTATTATTATGATAATACCAACAAAATTCTGAAAAACTAAATTCTAAATTAGAGTGGAAAATATAAACGGCTAACAAAATATAAAACACCCGGGAAAACAAGCACACCATATGTATGTATGTATGTCTATAGTGCAAGTTTTCATATGTAAATGTACATAAAACGATTCAAGCGTATTATAACTAATTTTCCAAAACTTGATTTGTGATTTAGAAGAAAGCCAGCAGCAAACTCATTCTCATTTTATTCACCCACTTGAAGCGTATTTCTGCTTTTATAGTTGGGTAATAAAAGCGCACACTTTGTGATGTTACTTGCATAGAATAGGACGATTTTATTTCCTTGTTAATCAGATTTAACTGTCCATTTGCTCTTAATCTTATGTATTTGCATGCTGAAGAAGCGTTCTGAAACAAGTATACATACAATGTAAATATAGAATTACACGCAATCAGAAACTCGTCTTTTTTATGGCTGATGAAATTATTCTTATACTCGTATGTCTCTTTATTTGCCTGCGCTTTAAGATTTAATTGTTGTATGTCCAACTTTTACTAGCTTTGGAATTAATGTTGAATAATTGTTTTGGAGTTTTAATTATTATAGCTATTGTCGAAATATGGGCATGCTAAAACACCATCATTACCCTAACAATTGCCACTATGAATTGATTTTTTTATTCTGATAAAAGCAATTAAAAATCATTTCCGCAATATATTTTAAAAGCCATGCTGTGTACTCAATAAATTGCATCTGGACACAGTTTATGTCGAACATACAATACATACGTATTTTGTTGAGGCAACTTGAATTTTTTCGACTTTCCCATCACAAGCGTAGACTTGTCGCAATTAAAAATATTTGGTATTTTCCTGGTAGAATTCTGTTTTATGAAGGCGCATAAATGAATAATCAAATAGTCCACAGTATTTACATATTATATCAGTTTTCTGCTGGACCCAAATTGTAAATTTAAAGCAAATATGTATAAAATAAAATACGCATTTTTATGCAGAAAATTTGCTTGAAAATGCAAAAGTTTACCATCTTTTGATTAGTCCAAAATAATACTTTCTACAAGTTATAAAAAATAAATATAATTTTGTTAAACAAGATTAATTTTTATGAACATTTCTAAAACCATCGTTTAATTCTCTGCAAGAAATATAATTGAGAATCTTTTAATACACGTAGTTTAATTATTAAATAAAAGTTCGTGGTTCTGATCTAAACTATTACGCCTATCAACTAAAACAGTAACTTAATTTTGAAAAGTAATAAAGTTATTAGACAATTGGAATATATTTATTTAAGGGTTTAAACATTTTGTCAAAAAGAAAAGGCCAATAAAAAAATTTAAATTAGCCTTGCTTCGACTGTAGCTTCGGATAAAAAACTTTTATTTAATCCTACTTACATAAATAAGCCTCCACAAAAATTCAGTATTGACAATGCAAAATGTTTTGAAGGTTTAGATTTAAATAATGAAATTATGAGGTTTATCAAACTTTCGTTTCCTGAAAAACTACTTTCATTCAAACATTCCCAACAAATCTTTATTAACCGATTTGGATGCAAGGTAACCCCAATTTTTTAGAATTTCTTTCGTAATTAGTTTCTTTGTAGCTCGAAATAGAATTATATAAGTTTCGAGCAATATTTTTCTTTTAAAACTTCTGGTTTCAAGATAACTACAGTCTTCCTAATTAAAACTTTGTTTTTTGCTCCATTTATTCTGAATGATTAAAAGCCGAAAGGAACAGATTGAGTTTGAGTTGTCTCCTCAGGGATTTTGATAAAACTTTGTAGGAGTATTCATTTGGAGTCAAAAGTGATGAATATGCAAAAAAAATTCGTCCATCATTTCACTTTCCGAGATATTTAGGTTTGAAATTTCGCACATTGACATTTTGCCGCCACGATTTTTTGCATATTCCCAGAAAATTTCGTTACGAATTATATATAAATACCTTAAATTAAGGACATTTCGACATTTTCATTCTAAACAATTTTTCAAAAATCTTTGAAATTAACGAATTAAAGGTAAACATGTTTCGACTTTAATTAAGGGTGACGAGCTCGCATTTGTGTTATAAAATGACAAATCGAAGTAAAGAAAAATTTTTCTTATTTTCAGCAGTCGCGTAGATTTTTTTACAGAAATCCAGTGAAAACTTTTTTAGTTTAAAGTTTTTCCATAAAATCCACCAAAAAATTGTGGGGACATGGAAGAAATGCGGCAAAAAACTATCACATTTCAGAATTTTAAAGTTAAATATCTCAGGAAATAATAAGCGATCGACAAATTTTGTTGCATATCCGTCACTTCTGACTCTAAACGAACAATCCCATAAAGTTTCGTCAAAATTCGTAAGGACACCTCAAACTCAATTTATGCCAAGCCGAAGTCGTCACAGCGATTTTAAAGCACCCAATTCATTAAAGCGTCTACTTTTCGCTTCGCTTTATCCTAGACTAATTTAGATAGTACTAAATGTTTAAGACTGTTTTTTTATCTGAATTTCATCTATTTTTCCACTATTTTCATTTTGAAAGATTTACTGTTATTCCATGAGTGTAATCATACTTTTTGAGTATCAGAATATTAATTTGGCAGTTTGTTTAGGGACTGTCTACTCCCCTTAATCGCTCTTTTAAGTTTTGTCCTATTGTCGCAACGGACAGAATAAAGCAAAAAATTCATCAGTTCATCCTGCGGTCAATAATGACCTAGAAACGCTAGCACGTAAAGCAAAACGAAAAACAAAAGTAAAAAGCAGAAAACTGAGAAAATAATGAAAATAATAAACAAAAATATGGTAAAAAGTTTGATCGATGATTGCACTAAATGAAATACGTACAAAAGTAGTTCCGCCCAGCCCAAATTCCCATCAAGGTAAATCCTGGCTGAAATCACCTCAGTGGCCAAATTGCTTCCACCGCTCAGGCACGTTCGCAGCCTCAACGCGGCCCATTTTTTTGGGTTCGACTGATTTTAAGTGCTATTGCAAACAAGCAAAAGCGAGCCTAGAAACGATCGAGAGCGAGAAGAGCGAGCAGCGCGCTAATAGCGCTGGACAAGCGCAAAAACAAAAGGGCAACCGTGAAAATCGCATTAATTGAAACTTTTCTGTTTGTTCCTTTCCCGGTCCTCGGCACCAGGAGTTGGCAACAAAACTCTCGAGGAGCTTCGACATGAAGGAGGAGGGCGGCACGCTACTTGGCGAGAAGGGGGTTCGAAGGCATCAGGTAAGCTCCTTTCGATTTTTATTGCCTCTGGCGTATGCGCGCATTTTTATTTTTTCCCAATTCCAATCAATTACCGAGATGAAGTTCGACGGAGGAATATTCTGAAAACAGCCACGTCCCGCTGATGTCCTTAAGTTTGAGTGTTTTCCGCTACCCCCTGCTGAAATCGTAGCTACTTCCGAGGCGCTCAATGTCGCGGAAATTTGATTTAATCATCTGTTTTATTGCTATCCGCGGATATTAGGCTTTATGGCCGCGGGATCAAAATGTAACGAAGAATTTTGGACGATATCGAAGTCAGCCTGGCGGTAGAGAATTTATTGCCAAAATAACAATCACCATTTTGTTAATTAACTGCGAAATTTCCCTAATTAAAACTTTTGATTAAATCTGGCTTGAAGGAAATTATGAATTGGTTCCCCATTTCTTAAATGAATTTCTAGTGATGTCCCAAATAAATTGTCTCCCAATAGCAAGACATAACTTTAAAATCAATTAAAATATAATTGCGTTTTCAATTGGTTTCGATTTCTAATTATTCCCCCAAAAGCTATCACAGTTGGAAAAACAAAGGTTCACCAGAATATTTGTGTTATCCTGGTCTGATGCAAATCATCTACTAAAATTCGAGCATCAATTGAACTATTTTGTTTTTTAATAAAATTTAACTTTAAGATGAGGACTCATAGAGCACGTTCAAGGTATTGCCGATTGCTCGGTTTTGTAATTATTTCATGATATGGTATTTGGCCGCCATGGTCATGGCACCGCAGGGGTTTTTGGGGTTCATTGGTAACTCTGTCGGTGGATTTGAAATGAATTTATTTGCCAGAAATTTCACCTCTGTTTGAGCTTCCAATTTTTGTGCAATGCACAAGCAGAAATAACAAAACTTCTGACTAATCGTAATATGTAACGAATATATCGAACAACAACTAGGTAGTTATTATTATGCAATAAGAGAATGGTTATCGATTAAACAGTGGCATTTTAATTGACAAAATCGAATTCAATGTTGCGTTTTTCTACGTCGTCGAATTCAACTTGGACTCTATTTTTTAATTTGTTTGAAAAAATATGTATGTGCATGTTTTTTATATTATAATCAAATAGATAAGAAATTAAGAACTTAGCAGTAGTTATGAATTTCAACTATAAATCATTGACTAATTTAAAAGCCTCTGCGCTATAATATAATATAAAATAAACCTCGATCAAAAATTAGAACCATTGGTAAGAAAAATCAATTTTTGTAGTTTTTAGCCTCGCACATACGTTTTTCAAAAAAACTGCTCGAGTTTATCCGCCCGTTTTCCCAACGATGATTTTTCTCAGCGTTGTTAACCACTTTGATTCTTTTTTTTTAATCGATAATATATTTCTTATAGTTATTTGTTATTAACAATATACAGGTAAAATACACAAACTTCTCGAAAACCATTATTCTATTAGGATATACTATCTCTCTTTTGGTTCTGGCCATGGATCAACATCTACAAATTATGTATAATTATTGAAAATATCCCATTAATGAATAACTCTATAATTATAAGAAAGGTAGGTTAAGTGTATGAGCTAAATACAAAACGTGCAATGCTTAATTTTCTTATATTATAGTATGGGATGAGACATACTGGTTCCTGTACTCACACTATTTTTTCTTATGACACTAAACACAAAAATAAAAATAAATTTTTATTTATATACGAATTACAAAAATTGCCTAGCTTTTATATAAAATTATAATAATTTCTTATTCTTTTCAGTCAATGCAACGATTGTCAGCTGAACAGAATGGCTCAACGACTGACCAAACACATGAACACAATCCAAACGTCGTACCTGATCATAGAGGCAACTTACATATTACTGTTAAGAAAACGAAACCTATTTTAGGCATAGCTATTGAAGGAGGCGCCAACACGAAACATCCACTACCTAGGATAATCAACATCCATGTAAGTGAAAACTACGACGCAAAACGTCTGCACAAATAAACGTAACGAGTCTACTCCTAGACAAATAAGACGTAAAACTCAGTACCATCTTTTTTATTACATAGAACTTGTTCAAAATACTTGCAAACAGTAGCCAAGTTATAGCTATTTTACACGCAAAAGTGAACGCCAATTGTAAGGACTAAATATTTATTTATGTTGCGCCCAAAGTGAACTACGACACGAAAGACGTAGATTTCTTTAAAGGAGCAATCAGGGACCTGTTTAAACAACTCCTTTTATTACTTTGATTTTTCTATTTTCCTTCTTGGTATTTTTTACATTTTCAGTTCATTTTCATTAAAAACATGTACACTTAAAGCACACCACAATCAATTCGAAATACATGAAAAATATTCATTTGGAAACATGTGCAATTGACTACAACAGTCCTACGAATGTTAGTGAAAAGATAATAATAATAAAATAAATTATTGTTAAATTAATTAGTCTGTGGTCTAAGCAAATTTTAAAAATCTATCCAGGGAACACTAGAAATAATTATAGAACTGAAAATATTTTTAAAATGCACAGTAAACCCTTTGAAGAATTAATTGTAAGCAACATATAAACTTTATTTATTTCATTTAAAAAAGGAACACGGAGCAGCTTACGATGCTGGTGGCCTTGAGGTTGGTCAACTTATCTTGGAGGTGGATGGTCACAAGGTGGAAGGAATGCATCATCAAGTGAGTACATTTAATGATAAAAGATATAATTTTTATTTCTTAAAACATTATTTTTTTTCCAGGATGTTGCTCGTTTAATAGCCGAATGCTTTGCTAATCGTGACAAGGCTGAAATTACATTTTTAGTTGTTGAAGCAAAAAAATCAAATTTAGAACCAAAACCAACAGCACTTATATTTCTGGAGGCCTAACACTTGCTTGCCCTGCCGGCTAGCGATCCCTCAAAAACGGAGAGACCGGCGCAAAAAGGGATCGATTTAACATCAATATTCCGCTCACACAGTCCTGAATAAAAAACGATGTATAATATACGCAACAACAAGAAGCAAAACGATATTTTCAACAGCAATTGATATGATTGGAAACAAAATTTAACTAAAAAAAAAAAAAAATTAACCAAAAAAATGAAAAGCAGCGAATAATTTTTTGGGAGAATCCAACAAATCATCAGGATGTGGCATCCATAAAAGATAAGATCACCAGTGGGCTTCACTTTTATGTTAAATTTGATAAGTTTATCTTTACCGCAATCGATTTGTATTTTATCTCGTTTCTTACTTAACCGAAAAGAATTAAAAAAAAAAATAGAACAAAAATCAGGACGCCCGATGCAACTGATCGCGGGTCCCTTGAGCGGCAGAATTTCAAATCGAATAATAAACAGTGTACAGCAAGTAAGCGCTAGAAACTGACTAAAGCTATCCTCACTTTTGGAGACATATCAAAACCTCATCAACCTCATCTCAAACTAAAAGTAAAATACGAAGAGTCTCACTTCACATCCGGTTTAGAGTTGTAGGAGCCCTCGATCGACTGCAACCGGCGTTCTGTACGACTGTTTGATATTACAAAAATGAAACAAAACGTCGATGTATTTGAAAAATATCTTAACTTCACTGCCGTTATTAGTAAATCTAGATGAAAATATAAAGAAAAAATAAACAAAACAAAGAAACAAACGTAGAAACATAGGGGACTGTTTTAAGTTTCATTTTATTCAGAAAATATACACATGAACTTCAAATTCATTCAAGAGCTGGGATTGGGAAGTGGTTCTTTTTTAAAAATAATGCGCATGTTCCATCTTCAGTTTCTTAACATTGCAATCTCTACCAATTTAAAACCAATTGCCTCATTCTAAAATTAAATTTTAACTTCATAACGACAAACTCCCCAGTTTTAATTTTTCAGAAAACTCTCGTCAAACCAATAGGTACTGGATTTGAGATGTACTTAAATTTATACTTTAAATTCAGGATCAGAGAATCACTTCCTTAAACCCACTGCTTCCAATTCTAAATATCAAGTCAAGTTAATGAAATTAATCTTTCCTATATAGAAGAAACCACACTTCTCACATAAACCACAAAACATTCCACTCAGAGCAAATTTCCCATTAAACAAAATGTTTATTTTAAGGTAAAACAAGAAGCAAAATAAAAATATACACGCATAAAATAATTTTTTTATACAAAGGTAATTGATATATATTTTTATTTTGTAAAAAGTAACCAATGGAAAACATATTAGAAAAAAAAACACTTAAAAGATAAGAGAAGGCATCCCTAGTAGTTAGCGAAGTAATTCGAAAAAATCAAATAAATAATAAAAGTAAAGTTAAACGTAAAAAGCCGAGAACCGAAAGTATTGAAACACCAATCAAGAAAACTTCCGTGAATTGAACCTACTGAATAAAAGATAACACAAAATGGATACCAAAGGAGAAATAAAATCCAAGAATTATAAAACTTTTATAAACAAGAAGAGAAAATTCAACAAAAAAGTGAAAGAACACAAGTAAAAGTAAGCAAAAGGCTTGCTGAATACCTTCAATATTATTTGCGCTTCATTTTCTATAATTTCCTTACAATTAGGAGCAAAAGTCATTTACGTTCCTTTCGGGCGAATTGATAGTGAACATTGTTATAATGCAAAATTAAATGAAAATTTATGTCTATGAGCAAGTTTAAATTATATGTGTGCGCGGATGTTACACTTTGACCGTTTTCTCTTTATTTTCAAACGAAAGTTTCAGAAAAGAGTTCTCAGTTTGAATTCGAGGTCAATAGTTACTAACTTAATCTTCCGACTTTACTTATTTTCGGAACAAAAGACACAACCTAGCCGACAGGGTAAAATATATATATAAAAAAAAAAGAAAAATTAAAAGCAAAATGCAACAAATGCGAGAAAAATAAAACACTTAAAACCAGAAAACAATCGCCAACCCTTGTGAGGGTAAAGTGTTAACGTTGGAAGGATTTTTTAGAACAAAATCGAAAATCACCTTTGTGCCAAATCTGCCGACTTTTTGTAGTGAAAGTGTAAATAAATAAAATGGGAACTTGTCTTCATTAGAATTCTCTTAACATAACAAATTTAATAAAAAAAAAAACTGATTTCAGTTCTCTTCTAAAGAACAGAAAAATTATTAATTGAACAATAGGCTAGATTTGATTATTCAACTTTTTTCAAGTTTTGTTAACCATGTTATTTTTGTTTGAAACTTCTAAAACAATTCCCACAATCTTGATATACTTAAATTTATAATAATAGGAGAATATAATTGTTAAAAATCATTAATTTTGGAAAATTGAATTTGGAATAATATTTACAATTTCAAAAAACCTTCGGAAATCATTGTCCCCTGAATCGAAAAAACAAATCTTTTTCAACCCCAAGTTTTTGAATTCAAACCACCGGGCTACCCTGGAAATGATAAATTATGTTTCAAATTCAAGATATTTTTATTATTTCAAGCAATATCTCCTTCAACTCCGTTTTAGTGCCTGATGCACTTCTAGTTTCATCATAATCAAATCTGGCCTACTAATATAATTTTCTTGCACAGATATCATGTTTCTAAAACACATAACACGCGAAAAGAAAAATCCTTTCAAAACTTCACCGGCACCAACGTCACAAAAACCATAGCAAACGAAAAAAATAAATTACATCTTGCACATTGTTTTCTTAAGACACAGCAAAATAAGAACATTTCTACAAAATCCTGAAACACTCTTTAACAACAACAAAGTCATCAAAAAGAGGACAATTTTTAATCACAGGAAAATTAAACCGAAAAACTCACAAGATGAGAAGTAATAAGCAAAATAAACTCTCAGAAAATTGTGTAAATAGCATTCAGTTTTTCGACTATAGTTAAATAATTGTTGACTATTATTATTATTATTACGTACGCATTATTTACTGAGGACAACCAAAACAATGTGTATATTTATATATGTATGTATAAATACAGAAGTATATTAACTTTAAGTAGCGCTGCACAGCTTTTTCAATTGTCTAATTGTAGATATGTGTATAAAGTGAGAGAAACAAATTCGTTTATATGTATAAAAGGAGACATTTAATATTAAAGAGAAAATGGGAGTAAACTAAGGTTACGACGTTGCTGTAAATGGCAGGCGGGACTAGCTTAATTTATATTATAGTTATTGTTATAAAAATTCAACAAAAGACAAAACCGAAAAAAAAATATTATTAAAATATCACAGAATGGTGCGAGTAGCAAAAGTGTGTTCGACAGTAAATCGTTGTTGAATATTTAGGCCGTTTGGTTTCATTTGTTTCTCGGAGCTGTAAGAATTTTTAACATCATTCGTAACTCGAAAAAGAACTGTTAGGTTGTTATTAATATTGCAAAAGCAATTGAAGCATTTCTTTCATATCTTTTAACCAAGGTAACCAGCAAAAGCAAATCTTTATGAAAAACGTTCAATATAAGCATTAGCAACGCGTTTATTATTAATTATCTCATCTTTTCATCACTTTTATGCATGGAAAAAAAAAAAACGAAAAGAAAAACAAAACAAAAAAATCATTAAGAATTTCTATAAGCAATAACGCGCACCAATTTTGTGAGTGACTGTGGCTGGGAATTTCCCGTCTGAAAGGGAATTTCCCCGCTGGAAATAAGACAGAACGCCTAAAATTATGCACATAACTAACTTCTCATTTCTTCTACCGTTGTTGAAAGTGTATTGAGTTTAATTCGCCACCGCTTGCAAAGTTTAATCGATTTCTGCGGGATTCTTTTATACATTCCAACTGAAACGTTTTTATTACTTGTTAGCAATCGAACGAAGCAATTCTTGTGTAAATAAGCAACTAATTAAGCCAGACGGTAAAACACCAGGGAGGAGCTGACGTAGGTACATATTTAGTAAAATTTGTAACATGTATAAAGCAAAATTAAACATTTTAAAATAGCTTTGGGTTTCCTTACACACCAAGACTCTCACGATTTTTCAAATTTGTTTGGTTCACTTAAAAACGTAGAAATAGCAAGCAAAAGACGCATTTCTCGAACGCTACTCCGATTGCAAGCCACAATCTCAGTGCGGCCATTGAGAAATTTATTTCGTTTGGAGTATCCAAAACAAACGCAAATAGAAATTATTTTCGAGCGATATTGTTTTCTTAAAGTGTTCAACATGTTTGCAATGTCAGTATGATTTTAATTTCTGTATCAAATTTAAAGAAGGAATTCCAAAAAGTACTCTTAAAGGGGACGAGCCAACAGAGAAGGAAATGATTGATAAGTAGAAATCAACCAAAGTGAATAGACTAAACTATATATTATATGAGAAATGAAATAAAACTGTTTATAAAAATTTATTATTATAGTTTTTTTAAATCCCCAAACTGTCCTCAGTTCTTGTAGTACCTACGCACAATTTCCAGCTCAGTATGTGAGCACTGTTTCATTTTCGTTTACTCTATTTCTAAAAAGTTTTTAAGTTCATTCTATTTTTCTATAATAGCTTAAGGTTGAAGTTTTCATTTAAGATATGGTTTTATGCGTTAATACGAGGCTCTAATATTATTAAATTTTGTATTACCTTTTTAACCCTGATACAACCGCATCATACATATGTATTTACACAAATTAACGAACAATTTCTTTCTGATTAAAATGCGCAATGTAATTTTACAAATACAAGGTGAAATCAGAGTCCTTCAAATTTCTACGAGCCCATTCATTAAAAATCTCGTGGAACTCGGGCGGAAATTCCGTTTTGAAACTGCCTGCCTCTCCTTTTCGTATAAACCTAAAAATTTTATTTGAAACGATAAAAGTCCATACATTCGAATATCCTCCTACCTCATGTCCGTTTCCTTCTGAAATACTGACTGGATGAAGCGGAGCCCGAATTTGTGGTTGCAAGTCTCGCTGTCTGGTGGAAGATTTGTAACTTAAGTAGCTTACTATTAAAAGAAGTGAAATTTAATACTTCGCATCTGCTCAAAAGATAAATGCTCGAGCATTTTGCCCATTTCCTCCGTAGACATTGAGCAGTTCAGAAAGGAGGCGACTTGTCGAATCACCGAGCCCAAATCCTTTTTCATTTCCTCGTATGTTAAGAAGAGGAAATTTGGGCTTTGCCTCAATTTCCAGAACTCCTGAACGTGATCCCAAAAGGGTCCATACGGCTGCTTTTCACTGCTCAAGAACTCATTCAAGCAGTTCTCAATGCCGCCGAAATCCACAAAGGGTTTCAGCATGTGATAGTAAGAAACTGCCACATCCCGAGGATTTCGAGCTACGTAGATAATCTAAAAAATGAAAAGGCTTATTCTATTCAGGAAACATCTGACGAAATTGAGGACTAACCTTCGGGTTCTTGGTCCAAAGTTCCTTCGGCAGCAGTGCTACAGGAAGGTGAGATTTAATCACCCTGGGACTTTCGGCCTTAGCAACAGCTTCTATGGTGTCGATGGGGAACTTTGGTGCTAGTGCACTGCACCTGAAAGTAAACTTTCGTCAGTTTTAAATGAAGATTTTTTGGTAGCAGTCGTTACTCTATGCACGGTGCCCTTAACTCCAAATCGACTTTGTTTGCCGTCTCAAAATCATAGTTGTTCAAAAGAAGCCAACACATTTCCTGAGTCCAAGTCGAACCGCTTTTCGGATAGGTCACAATCCACAAGTCGTCCGCCCTCACCGTGAAGTTCTGAAGGCGTTCGAAATCTCCAACAGAAATTGGCCTCATCACACAAAGACGGGGCTTAAACTCGATATCGCCGATTTTAACTGATTCCTTTGGGGTAACTCCTAAAAATCGCGTATTTGCGTAGTTTTCCGTCGTAATATCTTTTATGTCGAACATTTTACTTTAATTTTCTGCAACTTAGCGTTAAGTTTTTCTTCCACGAATGTTGCAGCGGCACTAAATTTAATGAACTGACTACCAGAACCTTTTATCATCTTAGTCTGAGATGTAAAATTGACTAGGCTGCTGCTTTTGTTTAATATTTACCTTATTACTTTTGTATGAATGATAATAATAAATCGGACTTGTTTTGAACCAAGGTCTTAAATAAGCAAGAAAGTAGAACATCTCTTTATTTCAATTCGATGTACTTTGTAAGCAAAATGATTCCAGCATAGGTCTCTGCACTCTGGGAACAAATAAATTCGTTTTGTTTTTAAAGACGCAAAATCTGATTTTTAATTATATTTATACATATTACTTTAGTCGTAATTATTATTGTATTTATTGTTATTGACGTTCCATTAAGATAATCGCAATTTGGATTGCACCGAAGTTTTTCTTTAAGAATGAGATTATTTTGGAAACTTCCCTATGATCCTTTTTACCACATCAATAATCAACTAATTCAATGTTTTCTACTAAAACCGAAAGAATTCTATTTATATTTATTTCCAGTTTCCAAGAAAAACTTTATCCTAACAATATTTAGCAATAGTGCTAGATACATACATATATACAAATTTTAATCCTATATTTCTGGTGAGAGAGAAGAAGCTATAAAAATTAGTTTCTTGTCTCTTTGAATGAAAGAAATGTTTGGGTTTGTAAGTTTACTAAATGAAAAAATAGAAACCTCGAGAATGCAAAATATTTTATATCTTCATACTTTAACCCTGCCTTCAAACAAAAAATCGTTTCCAAATGTGGAACTAAAATGTGATAGAATTTTATATAAATTAAACACAGGAATTGTTCTAAAATCTTTTTATTCTTACTTATGTCGAGAAAATATCAAAATAAAATCACTAAATCTTAGAGACTTTTACAATAACAAAACAGAGGAGCAAACAATAAATAAAAATCAATACAAGGTAGGGAACATTACAAAAAGACAATAAACTCTAGAACTGGACAAACTGCAGGTTACTCTGCACAGTTTTTCTACAGTTAAAAAATTTTAAGACTATCTGGTTAGAAACGAAAAGGATCTAAAACAGCTCTAGTGGTAAATTCGAGTCGAAACGAAGTGTCCGGCCCTCGCGGCCGAACGGTCATGATAACATGCGGTGAGTATTCGCTAAGTCTTCCTACTTCGGTTAAGTACAGAAAACTGAAAATGTTCACAATGGTTAAAGCAGACAACAGGGTCCTACGGTTGTAACAGCACACAAACTACAGTCAATAAATAAAAAAGTATCTGAAAAATACCCTAAAAAGGAATGTCGGGCCGGCTACCCTCATGGTCAAGGTTTACGAGTATATACAAAAATCGGCCAAAAGGTTCGCTTATTGTCCACTGATGTCACGCTTCGGACGCAGGATAAAATTGAGGTTGTAAGCAGTGTTGACGGCGTAGTACACGTTTGCGTTCGGGGGCATCACCAGCTCCTTGTCCGGGAGCACCTGGGCCAGAGTGTACTGCTCGGGGTCGGCCTCCAGGCCGAGCTTCATCATCGAGTTCCTGATGACCTGCGGGGTTCGCTCGTTGTTCCCCAGCATGATGCTCTTGTAGAGCACAATGCCGTCCAGCTCGATGTTGTCGGTCTCGTAGGTGACCCTGATTATGTAGAAGTCGGGCGACGTATTCTTTAGAGGCGAGCTCTGCACCAGCTGAGCATTAATTAAGGGCGCCCCATTGTTCGCCACCTTTCCATTCCCGACGTGCTTGGCGCTATTCGACTTGGGCCCTCCGGAGTTGCTCGAGTCTATGGACAGGTTGGACACACTGCTCGAGGCTGACATGATCGAGGACGTTGGCGGCACCACGTCCCGGTCCAGCGAATTGTGTCTAGAACTGTGTCTAGAAGTGTTGCCGCTGTTGATCTCGCAATAGAACTGAGATCCAGCGCCACTGCTCGAGTTCGACGCAATGGAGTCAGTCTTTCGGTGCCCAGAACTGTTCGATTTTCGAGGCTCTGTGGGCGCTTCCAATTGGCAGGAAAGCGTGTGGGCTTCCCGCTCGTCCAGGACTAGCATTGAGGCGAACCACCGGTCGAAGTGGTGGTCTTCCCGCAAATTGTAGGTGTTCGCCGCTCCTTGGAGCAGCTTGATCTGAGCCAGCACTTCGAACTCCTTGCGCTTCTTGTCGAAGTTGATGAGAGTCTCGCCGATCATGTCCGGAATGGCCACGTGGATCATTGTCAGATCGGTCAAAAATGTTCCAAGGTAAGGAATCGTTCCATGTGATGTGTGCGTATTCTGAAATGTTTTATTTAAACCGGTCAAAATAATTTCAACTTTTTAAATATTACAAAACAATTTAACTCAAAATAAAATAAAGTTTGAAATTATATCTAAGGATCCAAGCAACTATAGAACTAAAAAAACAAACATTTAACACTAACATCATATTATTTCCGCAAGATGATTAAGACCATTAAATTACTTATTATTTTTCCACAAATCTCAGACATGGCGAATCAATGCATATGATAAATATCATCATTCTTATTCTTACGTAATTATTAAAAACAAAGATTAATTAATAAAATAATAATAAAGATCTCTAAATATTTCCCAGTGTACCTACTTCGAGAAAATTGCAGAGTTCTTTCTTATTTAATTATATGCAGCAAGTTTGAAGTTTTTAGAAAACAAATGTTTCAAAGGGGGTTTTTTTATAAGCTATGTAAGTTTAAGTTTTGGAAAACATTCATTGTATTTTTTAACTATAACATCCACGTCTTTGCTTAGTTTTATTGTAGTTTTTTTCAAAAGCTACTAATATATTTAGATAAAAAAATGTGTTGCTTTTACTTTATAAAATTTTTTTTATAAAATATATGCGTCTCGGAATTCTACCAATAAAAAAATTATCCTCCGGAAAATATGTAGGTACCCCATTAACTAATCTCAAGATCTTTAGTAACTATGTAACATAATATCACTTATTAATTTAAATATTCAGCTATTTCATTTTGTATATGTGTGATGCAATATCACATAAAATCTTACCTGTTTTTGAAAAACCTTCTGCAAGTGACGATCGTTTTCTCCAACAGTGTCAGCAAATTTTGCGGTGCCTTCTCTCATTAGAACTTCTCTTTGAGCCCAAGCGTTATTGTCTTCAGAAAATATTCTGGCAAGTTCATTAAAAATTTCCATCTAAAAAATAACAATAATAATAGCGATAACGCTCCAAGATTCAACCTCAAAATTCTTCTTACTTTTTCTTTTGTAAGCGCTGCCCATGTCTTAGAAAGGCGGTAAATAGCATTCGATTGAAGCCCCGAAATGATGGCTTTGAGCGAAGAAAAATTTTTTAGCAGTCTTAGTTCCTGTGCGATGTCAATCCACGTCGCTATATTTAAAGCTCGTTCCTGAAATGAGGTGGGGTACACATGAGAAATACATAGGTGCAAATTTTTTCAACTGATTTAGTAGTAAAACTTACGTGAGGCTTAAGCCTTGGCTCCACTAAAATACTCGAAATGACGCGGAAGGAGACCGCGTTGAATTGGTTCACAGTGGCCACAACGGTTGCGGCCTCGAGCTTGTCGCGCCTAGCCCAAGTGGCCCCTAGGCACTGGTGTGGGATCAGTCGTTTGAAGAGCTCCATGTCCATCCGCGTGAGCTGCTCGGCGAAGTGCTTCACGGGGATATGTGGGAATCGATATGCTTGCAGGAGGTGGGACGGGGGCCCCCGGAGCGCCGGGGCCAGACAGAGTCCGCTGAATTGCTCCACAAAGTCAGGGTAGGGCTGGGCCCACGCTAGCGAGTGGTCCTGGTTGTGGAGGTTTGGGATTCGGAGGACGCGCTCGAGGCGGTGCAGGACCTTCATGTGCAGCTCGGAATGCGGCAGCCTCTTGGACGTGAACCCAAGGATGTGCCGAAGGTTCTCCTCGGTCCAGTCCTCCGGGAACCCGTCGAGCCACACGTGAAGAGCTGAGACTAGAGTTTTCTTGTGCTGCTCGGGTATTGAGGGTGTCCCACTGTCGGTGTTGTTCCGCTGGACATCCGTGACCATCTCGTTGAGGGTCTCATAGCGCCTGATTAGAAGATCGAGGACTTCTTTGGGATTCGAAAACGTTCGATATGTTGAGAGGAAAACGTTTATGAAGGTGCTCTCTAGCTCCCCATCGTCTGTCGCTAGGGCCTCAACTAGACGCGATAGTGTTGCAGCTTTGACGAAGCGTACCCTCACCGTTTCCCACTCCAAGTGTGAGATCTCGTCGTCAGAATCCTAAAAAGGTTTAAGTAAAAAGTTTTGAGCTAAATTACAAGCCTTTACGATTTTTTTAATGAAACTTCTTAAGCTTAAGGTAAAACTTTATATTAAATTGAGCACTCAAGGCTTTTCGGGGTCGCTGGTTTTGATTTTCGTTTTATAACATCAAACCAATGATATACTTTGAAATATTCTTATCAAGATACTTTTAATTAAATCAATTAAAGAGTAAAAAACAACCATCAAGTACCTTCCTGCACTCCACTATGAAATTAATCAAAATTATATGTTCATGGTCTGCTTCGCGCTACCTTGACCTGAGTAAGAGTATACTGATTATCGCGAAAGATATCCTCAAAATTAAAAAATTGTTATCACCAAAAGTTCATTATTTTGGTATTAATTTCTGCCTAAATTACCCCTATCTCTTCGAGAGGCAACTATGTATAAATTTTTAAATCGAAATCACAATTTATTGTTGCGAGATAAGCGTTAAATTAAAAAATTATTATCGAATAAAAATTTATTATTTTAAAGAGTTGTATTCATTTTCACATAATGGCAATGTTCAATGTCTTGGGGCGTACCTACATATTTACTACAAAAACGTACAAATATAAATATTTCGTTTTTGTATCGTGAACTCTCTGACTCTTAAAAATGTTTCATTGTATACAAATTTTGTTTTCCTTCCTTCAGAACTGTTCTGAAGATTTATAAGATAATTTTTCATCTAGCTCATTTCTCAAGAAAATTAGCCCGGAAAGCTTTACATTTGAGGTATGTTTAATGTTTGGGCAAAGCAAAGTGCTCCCCAAGGCAAGCACTTCCGCGGCCTCTAAATTCCAATAAAAACAGTTCTGAAACACCTCAGTTCATCGCCCCATGGCTCCCCCAGAAGGCGAAAAGAAGAGCGCCAAGAAAACTTCGTTTATACAACAAATTCGCCAAAACCTGCACATTCACGGGAGCCGTCTAGAGTCCATCAGCAAGCCCTGCTCCGACCGGGAGCATTTAAGGCGTTATTTTTAGACGGACAAAAACTCAATTGCGCCCAGCAGTCCGATAATCAGAGCTGCCCACAAAACAGCAATTTTCCACCATTCGTCGCATTCTGAGCGGAAGTCCGCAATCACTGACTCAGCCGCACGTTCGAATTTCTTCCCTGAGGGGTCCTCGCGCCGCGTCCGCGCCGCGCGCCCCCGCCCCCACGGGCTAAGTGTTTATTATCTAAGCGGCTCCAGACGCGCTCCGCGGGGCCCACTGTCCGCCAGTAGCAACAATTATCCACGGCAAATTGCCTCGATTAAATCTTTGTGCATTTGCATGCTGCGACGAGCCGATCACATCACCGCGGCAAAAAGTAGTCACTTGGTACTTACGTGATTCGCACTTGGGATTGGCCGATGGTATCGCACCTTTTTGAGGTAGACTGTGAAGATAGCATCCTTCTCGCGCTCCTCGCCCCAAAGTCGCCACGTGGGCTGCTGGGAAAAAATTTTAATGAGAAGTTAGTCAAGGTGGTAAGCTTTTTTTTGATATCTTCTAAAACACACATTCGCGCTCATGCAGAAAAAGAAGGCTCGGGTCCCACGGCCGTCCACGTGTAACCGACGTCTAATCAATTATGCGACTAGAAAGAAGGTTGCCAGCGCTCGGGCTTAGCAGTCAGCACGCGGGCCATCGATTATTCCTGGCGAAACGTGAACCCTTGTGGGAGGGTCAAAGGCATCACAAATGCGCTGCCGAGCTGATTACCGAGGGCGCGCTCACAAAGGAGTCACCCAGCGTAGGTGACTGCTGCGTAAGACGTTTGTGACGCCACAAGAAAATTGTCTTGTTCGCTTGTCGCAATTTTCAGCGTTGACAATAGCTTAACGAGCGAGATCACCGGGTCGTTGATCATTAACTAATTTCTGATTGACTCGGTGATGTCTTAGGCAACTTGGATAGCGGGGACCGCAAACAACCATTAGACTTAAAAAAAAAAGAGTTAAGACGGCAGCTAAGGAAGTAATTAAGACAGGGCATTAGTCTGAGGTTGTGACACTCTTTGTAATCGCGTGGTCGGCGCCAGTCGACCAAAGAAACAGAAAGTTCATTGTACAAGGATTCATTTCTAATTCTAATAAAAAATCTCTATAGACTCATAATATTATATGTATAATAGAACCTCAATAAATATATTACCCTTAGGTCAAAAAAGATAAAATAAGGTAGTAAAATGTACCTACAGCTCAAATTTAATAATTACCTTGACATACCACCTAACAGTGGCTTGACCATCTTTATTTTTCCTGCTCAATCCTCTTAGGGTACCTCCAGAACAAGAGCAGAGGTACTTCAAGTTACTTTTCTTATTTTCATTACTAAGTTGGTCCCCAGTGCTCGCTCTCCTGCTGTTGTTGTTCGAATAATTTTGAAAGTGTGTCTGAAGTGACTGTTGGCACTGTTGATTGCTGTTGTTCTGTTGCAAGTGTTGCTGAGCAGCAACGCGTATTTGTTGCGTACACTTTTGAGCCAGTAATTTTGTCTTTTCAGTCAAATTTTGAATAGTCTCATTAGGCGAGCAAAACATTGAGCGAAATTGTTGGTTTTAACAGTCATTAGAATGTAAACACTGTTGAAATGCCACCTTTATTTATAATGAAACGTTATTTTTATATGAATTTTTGTTTTACATTGAGAAGACTTTGAATTGCTTGGCCAGCAAATGTAATTTGAAATCCATTAATTGAAGAAACTGCTTACATATGTATGTAAAATCTACATATTTAAATTTGGCGTTAATTTGTATAATGATGACTAAGAAAAATTGAATTTAGGAAATTAAAAAATTTCTCATAAGCCAGCGCAGCCTTGAAGAACATCGAAGCGGAAATCTGAAGGTCGCGATTCCTGCCTGTGCCCGGCGCGATCCTAAAATTACCCGCATATATTTTAAAAGGAACTTTACTGAAACAATTTATTTATAACAATTTCGTAACCCCTAAGGTCAAAAAGTGTATTACCACAATTCTCTAAAATCGGTTAAAAAGCCAAATGCATTCTTTCGACAATCAGAAATGCATTCTGTTTCACATTTCTAAGAAAAACATTAGCCAGACCCCGCCGAATAGTTGGAAGCAGAGAACACGTAAAAAGATCATTAATTCATGCCCACGCGGCGAATCGACTTGCCTTTTAAGAAAATATCGCATCTGCGCGCTGGAATTCTGCGCGGTGGAATTCTGCGCGTTTTTTCGCACGCCAGAGTTGAAATTTGAAAAGCTTCCGCGCATCACACCCGGCCCGGCCGGGGCAAACGTGACTGTTGCATTTGAACGCGACTGATATAACTTCTGAAATTTGACTACCTAATTGCCTATCTACTTTCCCATTAGCGTCTAATTAATCGGCTTCCCGGCCAACCCATGACTGAACATATCCATTAAAAGTAGTGACCAAATCCACATGTGCGCGTCCAACCATTGAAACATTCCCGAAAATGCCAGGGCGTGGGTGGGTAAAGAGATCAATAAGACCGCACCGTTTAATAAATAAAACGTAAACAGAGGGTCGCTTAGGCATTTTGGGGCGAATGGCAGTAACAATGGTCGGAATTGAATGGACTGCAGCCGCTGCACTCAGGTGGGACGGGGAGCACAAAAGTTCGTTCGGGTCGCTTTTGTATACTACTCGAGGTGAATCATCAATGAGCTAAAAAGGTATTTGCTCGGCGGCTGTATTTATGTTGCTAGAGGTGCTCCCATGCTGCTGTTATCGATGATAATATCCAATTTCCGACATGATGCTTGCAAATGCTAGCGTTAGTCACCAAGGAGAGCTTTCTGAATCAGCGTGAAAGGCTAAAACCATAATAAGGCTTACACACGGGTCGAGAACAATTGCGAAGTTGTTTTATAATAATACACTTGCGAGTATATTTCATTATCTTTGAGACAGCCGTGTCAACATAAAACTAGTGCTTAACATAAAAAAAAACCTAGTCTGCTATGCTATAAAACTATTAGTCTTTCTTAATGTTCGTTGATTCATCGCTTGAAAAGAACTTGATGCATATTGCGATTAGTTTAGTAAAGACTGTTGTTAAATACATACATATTTCTAATTTTAACGTTATACTTGCAAATTTCTCTATTTGATGAGACTACTTCCATAGTAACTAAGCTTACTAAATTCTTATTAAGACTACAAAATATTTTTTAAACATATATACATACATATATTTGTTATGTAAATCATAACCGCGTATAGAATAGAAACAAATTAAAAAGGAAGTGGAAAAACCTATGACTTCTTTGCTATCCAGCGGAGTATAAAACTTTTTGAGTTTTAACACTTTTTAGAGATACGGAAGCCGTTTTTGCTCCGGCAGACAGATTTCGTTCTCAGAAGACATGACAAAAAATCAACTTCTTCCTAACGCAGTTGCAAAAACTGTTCCACTACAGTTTCTTAAAAATTTTCAGACTTCATAAGAAAGCTGTAGAAGTTATTTTGGTTCAGTATGCAGCAAAAGCGGAGCGAATTTTTGTCTTAAGCGGCCCATTTAGGAAAAAAGCGTCAAATCGACGAGCACAGCCGAAATTTGGATGCTCCCAAGCATGATATGCTCATCCGACCGCAAATTCCTTTGCATAGCCGCAAGCCACCACAGTTTACTTGCATAATGCCCTCTGCCAGCTCATTGACCCTTATTCGAAGAAGTTCACCGAAATCGTGTCAACTCGGGGCAAAAGTCCGCGGGTGCAGCAATTCAGCGCTGCTGCCCCTGAGCATAATTCTCAATATTGCAATTAGTTGGAGGGAGCAAAGTTCGTCCAAAAGTGCACCGGGAGGCAAACGCAGCGTTTGTGCTAAAAAAAAATGTGTTGTGCACATTTCGCACGAAGGTTTTCATAATCACAGGCTGCGGCACGGGCGGCCGGTCATGAGAGCGAAACTATTTTTCTGCACTTTTTTACACTTCGAATTATTTACACTTAGCAGGAGCAGGCCGCACGTGAAAGCGCTCGCATCAAATTCAAAATCAGATACGAAAATTGTTGGTCAAGTCCCGAAGTGCTTTGATTTTCGGACTCTGCCAGAGTTAAGAGCGTGAAAATGGTGTTACGTGATGTTTTCTAAAGCATGAAAGAGATTTGGGTGTATGTTCGTTATTACATACGAATGTTTGGCCGTCGTGCAATGCAAGGCCAATTAGTTGGAAAATTTTTTGAATTTCCGTATCGCACGGAGGTAACTCACATGAAACCCAATTATGCTGCGGTTGTTCCACGCCTGCAGAAAGTTTCGACGGTTGCAGAGGGTGCTGCAATAATTCAGCCGCTGCTGCAACGTGCTGCCTTTTTTGTATGCCACTGAAGCGTAAATGTTTTTGGTGATGAATATTTTAACATATATATTTTTTGGACAGCAAGCGTTCGGAATGGAAACAGGTATTTTTAGCCGTTAATTAGAGAAGTTAGCCCAATTGTCCAACTCTATAGTATTTCATTATTCTATTTCACCTAAAGGTGTTTAATGTAAATTCAGAAACAAAATAAAAGCTGAAATTGAGATTGTGCCATTAGGAATAAAAACCCCTAAGCAAACAATAATGAAATTTATTAGTGTTAGTCCTTCTAATAATATCTAATATCATTTATGAAACTTAACACTTTATATATTAGAAATTATGCCAGATGGAAAACATTCTAGCCTAATTCGAGGAAACATCGATGTATGATTTCTTAACATTTTGAGGGTCAATAGAGTTTGAATGGTTATCGTTAACATTCCGCTCAGCTTTTAGGTTCAACAAGTCAAATAAATATAAAAGGCAAAATAAGCTTATAATCTGATTTACGTGGTAATTTTATGTCAAGGAAAAATTCCTCTCACTTGCGAATGCAGCTGCATACATAATACCATTACTGAAATTAGAGTAAATATTTAAAAAGCACTCAAAATAATTTCTTGATTCCATTTTCACAAGCTTTGTTCTGAAGGTTGCGAACCTTGCAAGTTTATGTGTTTTTCCCAGTATACTTTAAATGGCAATCAATATAATAAGAATAAGTTATTTTGTACTTTCGAGCTTCACTTAATCCAGTATATTTGCTCGTCGAATTAATTTTCTTGATCCAATGTTTAAATTAAAATAATAATGGCGATTTATTAACAGTAATCTAAAAGAGTTTTTACCAATCAAGTCTAAAGTTATAAATTGGTAGTTTGGAAATTATTGGGTCCTAAATAAGAGAAACGATTTTTTTTTTTAACTTTCTTCACCTACCACGTCGACTGTTTTCAAATAACATAAACGCAATTTACTAATAAAAAAATATGCAACTTTAGTATTCGGAATAGTTTTGCTTATATGTTTTGTACGATAACAATTCTTCTGCAAAATTTCATTCACATTCCTCAAAAAGCGAAATTAAATATATGCGTTTTCAGAGAATAATAAATCCTCTCTAAGAAAAGAACAAATTTTAAATAAAAATATTTAAATGTGTGCTTCTCTCTGCACTAAGAATTCCATTTAATGTTGTTTTCTTCTAATATTGGCTTATCGGCTACAGAACTTATGGCCTTGAGTAGCGTATCGCCGATAATTTTTAGTAATTTTACAAAAGTTTCTAAAAAATACAAAAAATGAGAAATTACGAAAGCTACAAATACAAAAATTGGTGTTACTAAAAGCATTTTAACATCGTTTATGTCATGTATACGTAATTTTAATAAATTGTTCAAAAAACAAAAAAATTTAAGATCACAAGGTCGACATTTATCACAGGCAGAGCAGGAAATTATCATTGTGACGAGGTATCATTTGCGGGAACATTTCACCCAATTAATTCGAATTTGATATCTTATCGAGCAGAAAGAGTCCACAAATAGCAGCTAAGCCGGAAAAGCGCAGAAGATTCGCTTCTTCGGCTGCCAGACAAAAAACGAGACGAGCTTCAAGGAGTTGTTACGAAAACAAAAGAGAACATAAATAGCCAAAGCGTCCCATTATGCAAACAGTCGACTTCCACTCCACTCCCACCAGGCGAAATTAGGAAGACGTCCAAGACGGTTAATCTTCCGGAACGGATGACGACTGGAAATGAGCACTTGGCTGAACGTCGTCCAACCCGCCCAGACAAGCCGAAGACGCTGCCTTTCTTGCGTGTGGACGACACCGATAACCCCGACGGAGATAATTATGCCATTTAAGACTATCTGAATCTGAGTCCTCGAGACGAGATACAGTCGCAAAGCAAGTACTAAGTACGGCGTCAACCTTGACCAGAACCACCTTAATAAGCACCAATCGGCAGCGTACGCCGGAGCAGCTAATTAGCAAGTAGCCAAAGCGGGAGACGCGAACGCGACGTTAGTAACCGAAGATAGTCTTCGATTGTTTTTCAGTTTTCCTAGCGAAGGAAATCAAGTAATGAAAAGCGTAAACATAAAACGAGGAAGCGCCTCAGAACAATCGGCGTCTTTCCTTCTTCGGTCATTAGTGTGATTAGTAAAAATAGGCACGGCAATCAAGGTATAAAAAAGTGCAAACAGAACACGCAGGAATTCAATGCTAATTTTCGCGGGGAATTCTTATCACAGCAGCGGCGAGGTGAATCATAGGCGCTTTCGCGGAATTTCAAACAAACCAAGCAATTCAGAGCCGTCGCGTTAGCCCCCATGGGGGCAATTTTTAATATCTTTCAAGAAATACCTCAGCGCACCTTCGTCGGCCTGATTTTGATATATTGCCACTCAGGTTTTTATCACTTCTACGTGCACACTATCCCACAAATCGACGTAGACCACCGCAGCCAGACAGAGGAGCCCTTGGGAAGAAGCGCCGACACAGGGAAAAATCAATACGCGCTGCTGGAGACGCGGCTCGATCCCAAGATGAAGCCTGGATTTACTCGCAAAATAGAACTGATGCCCTTCTGCTCGCAGCACAATCACAAAACTTAATTCACACCTCGGCTAATCTTCGCCGACGCATGGGCTGAATTAAAGGCGTGAACGCAAAACTAACAACAAAACATTCGCAAGAACCACAACAATTCGAACTCAGGTGGGCAAACCGCGACTCAACTCAACTCACTCCGCGGGCGACTTCGACTCTACTTAGAACTGGCGGGCGCTCAACTGAAGTTTTGTTAAGTTGACTTTGAACGGATTGCCGTCGCCGGTGGCTGTGTGGAAGTTCCGGTTCTACATATGCTACGTCATGGGTTCTATGTGCGTTTCGAAAAGCTTTCGGGTGACGTCACACCCTGGGTTGTAGGTGGAGCTTTCGGGATTCGCAAGCGCAAGCCCGCTGTTGACCAGTTGCCAAAGTGCAAGTGCAAAATGCGAAGTAGAGGAAATCTCAGGTCAGCTGTATAATTAGCTCATTACTAAGCAATTTCGCATCTTACATAACAAACGACTTAACTTGAGCAAATTAGCAAAATATTGCACATCACTTAACTACTCCTGAATGCATAAAATTCATTATGAAAAATAAAAGACGCTAGCATCACTATTTAAAAAATCCGAATTATTTTCTTGAAAATAACAGAACCGCCTTCGAAAAATTTAAAGCCCTAAAAAGCACTAAATCACTTTCCCTTGCAATTTAATTACAATATAACTAATTGTCGATGATTTTCTATTGCACGAGTCAAATGGAATGAGTCTGCATATACATACATATGTAGGCACTCGTTAATATATTTAAAATAAAGTTATACGGAGTACATTTTGGGTCAAACATATTGAGTTTTTAAAATCAGCCATCCCAAAAAACCTCTTGAACTGATTTTTGCGAAATTTTCTATATGCTATCGCAAAATTGGCGTACAGCCTAAATTATGTAAACAATTGAAGCCCATACACCGACAATGTTAAGCAAATTCTTTAGAGTTCTTTGAAGTTAAAATAAAATTGTTAAAAATAGAAACCTAATTTGCAAAGTACCTAAAGTTCTTATATGTTTAATGTTTTTACTTTTTATTCTCATCCTTTATTATAATATATCGCTTTAAAACCCGAAATAGCATCTAAACAATTTCTTGTGTTGAACATGTCGATACCAAAATGAGAAGAAAAAAATTTAGAAACCAAAATGAAACTTAACAAGTGTTTTAAGTATTTAATAATAAGAAATTACAACGCTTACGAGTTTTCCCTAAAATTGTAATTAATTTTTATCGTAAGAACAGCGATTTGGGGATGTTGTTTTTTTATCAAAATTAACTATTACTACTAACTTTCAGTGAGTTGAGGGAATTAGAAAACCTTCAGATATGTCTATGTGCGGAAACTGTTGGCGGTGAGGAATGTCTGTTGCGCCCTGCCTGCATAGTCCCCACGAGCTCGGCGGAATGCAAGTTGATTCCATTGTGGATTACCATTGTAGGCAAATTGTTATTTAAATCACAGCAAGCAACTTTTCACCGTCAACGTTAATTTCTTGGGCATATCATGCCCCGATCCACTAATTAAATCACAGTCGCAGAAGACTTTTACGGGCACATGGTGGGAATGAGCGTTTCATACACAAAGTAAACTTACATTTAAAATTAATACTAACAAAACGCGGAAAATTTTGCTCTGTTTTATTGGCATTTTTGTCGAAGCGAAGTAGGAAGATGGTCATCGGGAAAAACAAGCACTTTTCCAGTGTTGCGGGCGGTTTTCTGTGGATGATTTTCGATTTTTTATCCCTAAAAAGGAAAGCCCCAAAAGGCACTGCTCGTCTTGGTTTCTATTGTCTTACAAATTTACTTCGAAGCACCCAGAATTGCGGAACTCATTAGGAATGTTAAATAGTTTCACCGGCAATGACTGACTGCTTCAATTCGTCGTTAATTAGATAGCAACGGAAGATTCAAGCGGAAATTTCATTGAGACATTTAAGCTTTTTCAGTTACAGAAGAAATTGCTTTTGCAGAGACTTTCACTTTATTTTGAGGGAGTCTTGCTTGCCTCTGGCTGACCTTGCGAGTTTGTAAATTTTTTCTCCAGCGTAAAAGAGTTAAATAATTTGATCAGTGTTTAGAAACTAAAGTTAATTAATTGTACGGTTAAAACAAAGAGTACAAAACAAAACTTTCGAAAACTGTAATATTTTAAAAATTTTCTGTTAACTTGTTTCGCCATGAAAACCACTTCTGTGGAAAATTGCTCACTTATTACATTTTGGGATGAGAAAATTCAAGATTCCTTCAATGTGTTTGATCTGTTTTTATTTTAATTTCAATTCAACCTAACTATCTCTTTTTATTATTATATTTGAGAAAAAATTTTCACCGTGCAGTTGGTGGTTAAAACACAATTCTCGCTATAAATTTATTAAAATACTAAAATTTTTAATAACAAACATGGCATGCTTTAGAAAGTTGAGGTTCAGTTATTCTCAGAGTTTTTGATACTTTTTTTGGTTTCTAAGCTGATACATAGGTTTTATTTTCATCATTTTTAGGTACATGAAATGAATGTTTATTTGTCTAGATAAAATATCCTTCTTTAATCTTGTAATGATAATATACTGTATTAAAGTAAACCGATAAATAAATTATGTTTAACACAATTATACGGACTATAATTACGAAGTTTGTCAATGATCTACAAATAAGTGGAAGCTTTCCATAGGATATTATTGCGCTTATCGAACCACTCGGATAGTAATAGTCGGATGGAACCTGTAACCCTCCTTATTACTTTGTAAGAAATTTTTTGTACAATATTTTGACGCACTATATTTCAAAAATATCCAAGTATAAATAGAAATATAAAAAAATCACAACATAAAAATTTTGATTTACTCAACCATCAGTTGTTAAAAAGAGCATAAAATATTCGCAGCTCATTTGCAATGCTTGAATAAATTAGAGATCAATGGACGACGAACTCGAAAAAGACGATTCTAAAGAAAACTCAACTGGGCTTGCTGGCTGCAATTTTTATGCGACTACCGGCTTTCACTACCGTCCGCATTAAAACCGTCCGAAAAGTGACGGTGAGCCTCTTCCTCAGTTACAAAATAGGTGCAGAGGCCCAGCGCTGAAACGCTAGAGAATCGACTGACCTGCTTTTGGGTGAAAGAACAATTTCGCAACTGATTGTGCCAAAATTACGATGATGACGATCAAATTCCATTCATAACTCTTTTGAAGCGGGAGGAGCGAAGATCGTTCTCGGAACCAATCACACCAACACCACTCACAAAAGGACTTATATACTAAAAAATACGAAGAGCAACATAAACGATTGAACATACCAAACTTTCAGCAGCATTTTGATTCATTATTCCATACAAGATCAGCGGATAACTTATCACATTTTGTATTTGTGCAGGTCGAAATGGAGCCCGGGCGATTAATTAGCATTATTAGCAGCATTAGGAGCTAAGTGCGGCTAGATCACTATTTCATGAGCACCTTTAACTCACAATATTCACAAAATAGAAACCATTTAGGGTAAGATCACTGAACTCGATGCGCGATCATGGCGATTGATCTTCAGCATAGGTATCACTTGGTAACAGCTATGGCTGCTTCTCGTTAGCTCACTTTTCAGCAACAAATTGACAAGTAGAAAGTAGTTAATAACCAGAAAGTGAGATTCGAGATTCGAGTCGACTATGCTCGATCAGTGACTGCGCCTATGTGTGTCAAATGCCATTCCTGAAAGTACCATGGATGACGTTTCTTTTCACATCACAAACTGCTAAGATACCAGCGGTAGCTGTAGGAAACAACAATAACAATTCCACTCCGCGATCAGACGTTCAAGAACAACACCTCACCTGTGCAGGTGAGAGCGCGGCGCGTAGAAACTACACGATCAGCACAGCGGCAGCCAACCCACACACCAAAGCACTCCCAAGTATTTCTGACGGCCAGACGGAAGAGAGGAGAAAATTCTAAATTAAACCGAGCTACGATGACCAAATTGAAATATGTTTCGCTGGACACGATCGATTCTGGGCTCTATCCAAATTGGCCGGAAGTTGAAATGCTGAAGATCAATAGATCACTCGGGTGTCGTGGCAAATTCGAAACTTCTTCGAGGGGGACGCTGAGCGTTTTTCGGCTTCGTGGGCTCGATGCCTCGTCTGCAACTGCTCAGGGGATCCGACCAACCTGGATGACTTGGCTTCTCGGACCATACACCAACACGATCACAACGCCTTCCAGCCTGAGCCCACCATGTGTGCCGGAATTGAAAACAAGAACTGAAAAGTAATGCTGCTGTGTTGTGATACCTAGACGATGGCTCAGGTAAATTTCAACGCAGATCGGCGCAAGACAAATCCAGGTGTGGAAGAGAGGCCCGGTGAGTCCAAAGAGAACTCGCAAATGCAAATCACTTTGATGTGATGCAATATGGAACAGGTGGAGGAGATCATCCAAGAAATTGGAATAGGAAATTAAAATTTTGAGTTAATTTCAGTTGCCAAATTCAAAAATGAGTTTTCAGCAAGCACGAAACTATCTGTCTGGCAATCTAACTAGCTCAGTGGTGTCACCACATAATTGTGAAAATCACAGAGAAGCTAAACCGACTTTGAATACAAAACTAGTCCCACTTTTCCGGATGCTTGTTGTTTAATTTGGATGCACAGCCAATTAAATTTATAGAACAAAAAGTACTCAACCTACATAATAGGAAAAATAACAATTAAGTAATACTTAACTTTTAATCGGTCGATTTTTATTTACATATACTAAATTGTAATTTAATTTTTAGTATACTAAAAGCTTTTTACGTAATAAAACAGTATATACTTAGACATTTCATAAGTATTCTAAGACAATTTACTTTAGAAATTTTCCGAGGTTGTTGTCGTTGAGTTTGAGTTAGTTTTTTATAACTAAAATATGTTGAATAATTTGATATTATGTTGAATTTTACATCACTCATAATTTTACATAAGTATAAAGCTGCATACGTAAATTTCCCACAAAAATTCATAAACCCTAATCCTAACAAAGGGAGAAGCGTCTATCTTCAGAAATATCCAAAAAACAATCAGAAATCACAATTTTTCTAGCATTATTTAAATGCTGAGGTAGAGTATCAATTCCTATAAAGCAATTTTTGATAGCATCGGGAGAGTTAAGTGAAAAGTTAATTGAGTTAGTACTAAGGGCCTGTGCCAATTGATTTTCGTATACCATTTCAATATCATTTCAATCCTTTGAAATGAAAGTAGCTGTTAAATGTCAATGTTTAAAGTATCATTTCGACTTTTCAAATATGTATTAGCTGAATTTTGTTCGATTTCATAGCAATAATGTAATAAAAGGCATTCGCATATTTATTATAGATATGCAGATAAATGAAGATAAACTTAATTTTATTTACTTAGCATTTTGTGCCATTTGCTAACTGTCAATGAATTAGTTGGAATAATATTTTTCTGTTCTGAGCTTTATACAGGGTGTTTTGTTAAGATCTGAACAGGGGTATGCCAAGCGATTCTACATGGCTTCCTGATCAACATTGGCATATCCCTGTTCAGATCTTAACAAAGCACCCTGTACACATATACATATGTATAAGAATATTGAACTACAAATTAATACAACTATAACAACCGTTTTATATTAATTCATGAACTACAAATATGGTTTTCTCTTCCGAAAAGATTTAAAACAATTTTTAAAATAAATGATTATCACATTTGGAGTTTTTTTTTATAGTGGATACTAAAACGAAAAATTAATTTTCATTCTATAATTTCGGCTCAAATTCCCCTTACATTTCATTTGTAATTTATTTAAACCACATCCGAAACTTGGTTCAAATTCTTAAAAGACAAGTAGAAGAAACCGGAAACCATAAACAGTTTGGACAGCTCTGGAAAATAACACTTAAGAAATTCCGTAACCCTACAAATGTTTCAGAAATTTGTCATATAAATGGAATTTGTTGGCACTTATGAGCGTCGTTAAATGGAAATAACGGAGATAAACATTAAGGAGTAGTCAAGAAATTATAATAAGAAATCTTAGTTGAAGTAAAACGCTCTTTGCAATGCATATTCCGAAGTGAATGCATTTGTAAGCGTTTCTCTGTAACGTCTTCTTTCGAAGCGCGCCAAATTAAACCCCACTCGCTTCGCTAGTTTGACAGTTGTGACAAAATTATTTACTGCAAGCGCATTCGTTTCGCATTTTCGTTGTATTTTCTCAACAGTTAGTGCATTATCAAAAATATGCTTGACATTCCGCTATGGACTCCAGAGTACTTCAAGCAAAACGAGGCAGAGTGCCTGGAGCACCTAAAAGATATTCGAAAGTGGCGGAACATACCGCTGCTGAACCACACTGCCCTGCACAACGTGAAGGACGGGTCGTTGGTGCGCTTCCGGGGGATGGTGCAGGACATGCTGGACAACGAAATTTACTTGGAAAAGTACGAAGTGAGTTCGAGTGGATGTCCTAGCCGCATCCAGGACGGCAAGTTCCACGACTGCCTCATCGTGAAACCCGGTGAGACAGTGAACTTCGACTCCCCGTCGAATGTCCACGGCGAGCGGCGCACCATGTTCGTGATCTCCGTCCCAGGCATTAACAACTGGGTGGAGGAGTTCGAGCAGACGGCCACGGAGTCTCGGCAGGAGCACGCTAAGGTCCAGCAGAGCAGCTGCAGTCAGAAGCGACCTATTGAGGACGACAAGACTGAAATGATGGACACCACTGCACCCGCCGAGAGTAATAAGCGGGTAAGAACCGGAGATTTTGAGTCAACTTATTCGAGCGGAGAATCCCACCAACTCCTGTCCCACGAGTATCTGCTAAATTCCCCTCTGAAGGACCGCCCCAGCAAGGCATGCCTCATAAAAATCTACTCAGACTTCGACAACCACCGGCTTAATTCTATCGTGGACACTGCTGGCTTCCTTTCCGTGGACTCTGTTTTGGATGGCACCACAGAGCAGCTGGACGACCACGAGAATGCCAAGGAATTTCAAGCTGCTAATCCACCGCCTTCTCTGATCCCCCGAATCCACGTTGTAGCCTTTAATAAATTGAGCCATATCAATCCACTGCTCGATCCCAGTTTGACGGAACTTGGTAATTAAAATGTATTCAGAGAAAGCTGTCTTATTGTAAATCGTGATTTTTTTCAGATATCAACTTTTCGCGATTGTTTTCAGATCCAATTATCTTTGAGAACATCCACAAAGATCTTAAGACACTACTAACACATTGTCTCTTTGGAGACGCCTTGGCCGCCGAATATCTCATTTCACACCTTATTTCTACTGTGTAAGTTCCCAAAATCAAAACTAACATTTCCCAGTCCATTCAAATTAATTAGCAAACCCGCTTAGTTTATTTCTGCGCGCTAAATTGCGTATGTAGACACATCTATTTAAAATTCTCAAAAAATCCTTTCCGCGTATATTTTAAGTTTTAAAAGAAAATTTATCTCACAGATATGCTCGATCCGAAATACAAGCTCTTGGTCAATTTACTTTAAATATATCAAACATCCCGAAGGAAGTACTTCCAGAATATACACAATCACTCTACGAAATCATCGAGGCTCTTGTTCCCGCTAGTTACTACTTCCCCATGACCCTGGAAAACATGAATACATTTCAGTTCACACCCAAGTAAGAAGAACTTCATATGATTTCAAGAATAATTATATTACCATTTAAATTTCATAGAAAAGATTACAGCACTAACAAATTAATAAGTGGTGTATTACAACTAGCTCCCCACACTCACCTAATTTTAGACGAAACCCGACTCGAAACAGGAAAACTTGAGGCTAACGGAGTGTTTGGGGTGCAGAGCCTTTCATATCTCATTAAAATGCAGCAGTTCAGGTGTAACTTCGAGTTCTATGAGCTTGACTTTGACACGAACATCCCAGTGCTGATACTAAGTGAGGGTAAAAGCATGCTACCGGTAAGATTCATATTTTAAATTTTTCTTGGGGTTCCTTCTGAATGTAGTTTATTTTCAGAGCGATTGTCACATTCCCTTGCGGCCCGACCAGGAATGTGTTACGCATATCAAAGAAACAATGAAAGCAGCCAAACATTACCTTAAGCGAGAATTAACAGATATCCGCAGGTATCTTACTGCTGCAAAGATCCACGAGTTCAACGTTAATGCACCCACCAGCGAAATGATTCAAAATGATTTTGTCGAAATGAGAAGACTCGATAAGAGTATCGGACCAGAGCACTTGCACTCACTGCTAGTTCTATCGCGACTTTTAGGCATCGCCATGGGGCAGAACTCTCTACAAGAGGGCGAGTGGTTGAAAGCAAAAGAAATGGAAAAAGATAGAAAAGAAAGAATTTATAAAAGCAACAGAAAATAAATATTATTTTGTTCTTTCAAAAAATAAACAATTCTTGGTCTACACTAACTTTTATTCAAATTATCGTCAAGTTGTTCTAAATAAAAAATAACCTCATAAATTATGTCAAACCTTAAAACAAAAAAGGATTAACAGAGCTTTTAGCGCAGAAGAGCTCGCGTATACCAAGGAAACAAAAGAAACTAATGGGGGAGACTAAGAAGTTCGTCTTGGAAATTAGTGCAAAAATTCGTCCACTGTGCTCACTCTGTTGACCTGTTGGTATCTGTTGTACACTCAAGGAACAAGCAATGTTATTTCAATCTGGAGACTTCCAGCGGCGAAATACGAAATGAAATGTGTTCAATTAAAAAATTATCCGCTAAGAATATCGTTGCTTTAAGTACTTAGTGCACACACGCGTATACAGTAAGTTTCTGCTGCTCTGGAAATCACAGAGACTGCCTTAGCTCCATTTATATCACAACTTCTACTCATATTCAAGCACTGTTTTATGATAAAACAAAAGATATCTGCAAAGAGAAAAATTATACACTATAATTCTTAATTCGATAGTAGACTCCAAATTAGAAATTCTTTTGGATCGAACATTTTGAATTTCGAAACAGCAAATTCAAAATCAACTATTTATTTTCGACAGAATTTTTAAATTTCGAAATCAGCGATATCGAAAGCTTTTAAAGGCAAATTTTAATGGTATTTTATTGAAATTCAAGTTTCAATCGGAGTTGGATCCAACAATTTGTATTATAGAGGAATATAAAACATAATCCTAAGTCCCCTACTAAGGCGAGGAAAACGAACACTCACCCTTCGCTGTCCAGAACTTGTCCAAGTGACGCCGTGGTTATGATGTGGTCGTCGCACTTAACCCAAACATCCTGTTGATGTCTAACGTAGGCGGTGTAGTGGCCGGCATCAATGGTGCCGACGTGGTTAATCACAGCATATAGGGAGTATCGATAATCACTGTGGTCATGGCAGTTATCATTCTTTTGGGACATGAAGGGAGTCATATCGAGCTCAGCTGGGAATGATATAAACGTAGAAATCTTTTTATCGATCTGAAAAGGGGAATAGAAAATTATAAATCGAAAAAGAGGATGCAAATCCAGGGGAGACACTTACGAGATCTGAATGTTCGAATCTTTTCAAATGAATGCTAGCCACAATGGGCAGAGTACGCATTGAAAGTTGCTTTGTTGATTCCTGGTAGCTTTCGCAACTAGAGCATTTAATCTTGGCTGCAGAGCCAAGATGCTCCGCTCTTGTAAAACGTTCTAAGCAGTCGACTAAACTTTTTGGAGGTCCACTGCCTTGCTGAGCCTCGCCCAAATCTAAAGAAATATCCCAGAAGGGATCAATTGTAGTAGAAACACCTCCGCACGCTTGACACACAACATCACTCTGCAGTCTTCCGGTAAATATTTGGTCAATTATGCAATTGCACTGTGGCGGACAATTCTCATTTTTCCCTGAGGAATTTTTGTCAGCCTCCTCTCCTTGTGAGTTCTTGCAATGCAAGTGAAGGACATCGAGGGTGGCCATAAAAAATTCATGCGCATCTTGCTGTTCGTAACCAGCTAAATGTCGAGCATGGTTCCATATCAAGTGAAGGAGGCGGTGAAGCGATAAAGGGCCTCGTGCACCAGAATAGAACTCTTGGAACAGGCGGGACACCTCACAAACCAGACACTTCATGGACGATTTAATACTACATTCGTGGCGCTCCGATAAGAAGTAATCTCTCAGAAGCGGCGTGTGAATTAAGGCCTGCGGAAAAAATAACTAAAATTCTTAATATATAGTTACAGTTGGCGAAAGCGGTAGGAATACAGATTAAAAAAAAAAAGTTAAAATATAAAATTAACATTAACATAGACAAATCCGTGCTTTTACAGTTGTGCTGACCTAGCTAGAATTAAGAATACTCCTTACAAATTATCCGATTTGCTTTTTATAGATAAAAAGGAAAAACAGCGTTTGTGGTTCACAATTATTGCAGTTAGATTTTTTTCGCTTGATCTTATGCGTTTACCTTTGTTCGAAACCGAAAATTTATGTTTGTGAGTTATTAAAACATTCTGCACATGAGTGATCTTTCCAAGCTCTTAAACAAAACTCATAATAAAATAATATTGCTTTCAAGTTAGTGTATAAAGTTTTCATTTTAACAAAATATTTGGCATCCTCGTCGTTAGAAAGTGTTACATACTGATATTTTGAATTAAGAAGAGAAGTTACTTTAAGTTAATGAAAGAAATATACATACCTAGTTCTATAGAAACACCAATTCAAAAATATACCGGCATGAGCCAAAAAATTTAAAATCTACTGGTTAATTAACAATAACCTTCTCCGGCGTACCTGCACAATGCAATTCATGAAGCAAGTGGAACCCAAGTTGAGCAGACCACGCAAGCCGATAGAAGATATCGCAGTCACGTGCCTTCTCCTGGGGTGCTGAAGCAGTAGGTTAACTTCCGACTGTGTGGGCGACCACGGCCGCCAGGAGATGCTTTTGTTGAGACTCCGGGCCTCCCTGCGCAGGTGTTTCTCAACCAATTGCTGGCACTGCTGGTCGTAGATGAAGTCCTTGCAGGAGTTGCAATATATCATCCCGTAGCAGAGCTCCAGTGCGATTGTGTGCTTATTTGCCTTCAAGTGGTCCTGAATATGCGCCCCTTTGCACCCGAAGTAGATGCAGTGCAGGCAGGAATACAGCTGAGGTCCTGAGCCTCCACATGTGTAGCAGAGGCACGAGAGCGCCTACAATTATTCAAAATATGCAATTATTTCGTAGAAAGCCCGAAGACACGACTAGGGTAAGGAATTTGGATATTGTTTGCAAGTTACTCGTGAAAAAAGGGAGCTTGGAAATATTTAATTTGGTTTCAGTGACAGGAATCGAATCCCCCTTTGAGGAAGAAGCAGAAAAGCACAGGGAATAGCCTAAAAAAGGAAGCCAAACAAATTACCTTGCGGCGCCGGGCCTCCTTCGATACACAGGCTGAGAAAAACGCGTGAACGACACTGAACGTCTCTAGGCCGAATTCCTTGACATACGCAGCAAAATGTTGGCAGGTCGCATTTTCGCTCATAATTCCCCGCAGGTGCGAATTCGTCGCACAATATCCCTCCGAATAGTCGCTGAACAATTCACTTAAACCGTCTCGACGCCAAGCACGCAGCCTTTCATTTACACCGTTTTCTCAAATAAATTGTTTTGCAGCACCCCGAAAACACAGGCTTCCTATGAGCTACGAAAAATCTGATCGTCACCTGCTCACAAACAAAACATTTTGACGCTTCGCCTCGCCTCGCCTCGCCGCGCCCGTCCTTTCATATGCGATACTGCAGGGGAGTGTGGGACGGCGGTCGGCGCGGCGTTCTACGCGAGCACACGACGGGACAGGGCACAAGCTGCCTTTGTGTTGGAGCTCCACTGGCACCGCGGCTCGACACGGAATTCGATTGGCTCGACGCGGGCTACGTGGGGCTTCGCTGTGTTGGATTTCATTCATCATCCGGCATCCACTGACCTGACCCCTGGCCCCCCAGCAATCAGCTGTTTCGAGTACGTTGTGGGATTCTCTACATCAAGCGTACCTGAACACCGCACACGCCGCAATCGATTCTTTCGAATGGTGAGAAAAATGCGGTGAAAAACGAAGAATTTTGGATTGCTACGTAAGAAGAAGAATGGAACATCCACCTATAGTAGTTATTAGCAGATTGTTAATAATTTCGACACGGCTGTAGATACAGGACCGCAACTAGGTTTTTTTATAAAAATAACAACGTATGCAGAGTTCCAGGCACACAAAAACCAAAATCTTTTGCAATAGTTCACTGTTTGAATTATCGAACCGCGCATTCTTATTCTAGCTACCACCCACATTTATTCCAGAAATTTATAACTGCAAAATTATTTGAGATTTGATGCTACGTTTAAGTGAATTTGATTTAAGCATGTAAAATAAAATTAACAGTAAATACAATTTTTTAAATTTCCCGCCTCATATGAACGAAGTAGACAGCTATACTCCCTATCTCTCCTCTCCGTAGGCGAGAATGGTCAAAAACACCAACCATTTAGGACCGCAAAATTAAGTGGGTCATTATTAAACGTTAGCGATAACACAGACATACATAGAAATGGACCGCTCGATCTCCTGTCTCACGTGTCCGCCAATTTGACAACCGAGTGCCACAGCCGGACGAGATGAGATATATAAAAATTTATATAGCGCTGTCTATTTTTATCACATTGCATGGATAGGCCGATTCCGCGGATTTTTTGAATGCGGAATTGCTGAATGCTGACAAAAATATTTGAATTTAAATATTTGTTGAACAAAAGTTTTAAAAATATGTACTTTAAATTGAATTAATGGAAATAAAAGTCATTATTAATGCCACAAATAAATAAATTAATTTTTTTCCCTGCCAGATTACCAATATTTTCAAAGATTTGTGATTGATAAATTTTAAGTTATAAAACCGATGTACCATATATTTGTTAATAAACATAAACAATTGAACATATACTGTGTTTTAATTAAAGAATTTGGAAATAAAAGCTCTTTGGGATGAGTCGAAAAAGACGTTAAAAGGACAAACGCAATGGAACCAGGCGGAACAAGCAGCATCCTAACTTGGTAAATGTTTTATTTTATATATGTATATATTGATATTTTTTTCCTTTTCAGTCCAGTTCCTTCCAGTGAGTGAAACCTTGTCGTGGTTGGAAGGCTTAAGGGATTCTTAAAATTCTGATCAATTTGGTTAATATGTTTATTTAGCATAAGACAGCTAAATTTTAAGAATCCCAACGAATATCACTCAGATAAAATAAACTAATACCCATGTTCTGCATTCCGAGTGAAATAAAATCGAAAAAACTTCCCAACACTCCTTTTGAATTGAATTTCCTTAATAAAATTCTTAAAGCTGTAACAAATTCATTTCAGTTACCTCTGATTTCAATTAGTTTTTTACAAAAACTACAAAATATTTCGATTGGATTTTTCTATCGAATTATTTTACCTACTTTGAACGAAAAAACTAATTGAAATCAAAGATAAGTGAAATGAATTTGTTAAAATCATAAGAATTTTATTACACAAATTCAATTCAAAAGGAGTTTTATAAGCTCTTCTCGATTTAATTTCACTCGGAATGAGGACTTGGGCGAAAATCAGCTCTGGAATTAATTCCAGTAGTTTCTCTGAAATGCCTGGAATAAAACAAATTGATATATTAACATTTAATCGCGCTGTCTCGCACTTATATTTCAATTAAACTTCCTGCAATAAACAAATTAGCAGTCATTTGACAGTTCTCCAGAGAATTGTCAGAGAAAATCTTTAACGGCAATTCAGCCCGCTGACAAATCTCTGACAGCATAGACCGTTAATTTTACGTCATTTCACGATTTGACAGTGCCACAGCCCGAAAGAGAGGGAAGTAAAATCGCACCGTCGGCTTCTATAGGAAATCGTGTACGTGAGCGGTCCATTGTGTTATACGTCAATGAGCGATAATCATAAGGGCAAAAAATCTTTTTAAAATACTGGAAATAAAGAAGTGCAAAGAAGAATTATATTGGTCTGATGCATTTGTGAGCCTGACTGTACACAGTTGGGCTATATAAACGCTGTCATCGGCTATCTCGGAAACAGTGTATTCTAGTTTGCCATTGCGAAATTAGATTTGCGCAGAGTAGAAAATATCTGAAGAGCAGTTTAGTGGTTGAATTATTTCCAAAAAAGAAAAGAAATGGGAAAAAAGAGTAAGTTCTTTAGAAATTCGGCGATGTCCAGGTGATAATGTACCTTTTACAGAGGGAAAGGGACCTGGAGGAGGTGACGATCAAAAGCAGACTGGTCCGCCCCAAGGAGCAGGACCTTCGCAATCTCAAAAACAACAGCAAGGAAAAAAACAGCAGAAAAAGGAGCAAGGTAGAATTAAGAACAGCTTTTAATTTGTACGAATATTTTGCATTCAACTTTTAACAAAATGGCTGACACTGGCTGGAATGAAATAATTCACTGCACAAATGCAGCAAAACAATATTATTACTTTGCATGCAGTAGTGGTGAAACGAATTGAAAATATATACTGCTCAATAAACTAAAGCTGCTCTTCGTTTAGTGATATTTGTATATATTCGGGGATTTCCCCAAAACTAAAATTTCAGTGATTGCGTCAGCTTTTTTTTTTTTTTAAAGATACCACTGACATGTATACATACATTTTATGTACGTATACATATACTGGACCGCTAAGTCGGGTCGATTTATTTGTGTGCTTAAAAGAGTCGAATAAAACTTGAGTTACTGGAGGGCTGGGAACTCATCCAAGCCAAAAGAGCTCCTCAAAAAATACCACTGTAATAATAATTTATTTATTAGTAAGTTACATACGCTTTAAGAACACTTATTTGATATTTTAAGCCTAGATTTTCAGTTTTTTTTTGGTAATGAACGGCTTCTTTCTGGCAACTCTACCGTTTAAATTAGCGCGTCGGAGAACTCCTGATGTTATCAGGATGGACATCTTTTCCTAAGTTCTTTTTCACCAGTTTGGCAATCTATGGTGCAGACAGGAACGAATCCTCCTTGATTTCCATTATTTTTTTGTTTATTTTTTATTCTTCCTTCTTTTTTTATGGCGTGTTATTACATGGTGTATACTGTTGATTTACTTTTATTCATAATTTCAGCTATTCTTTCGGATTTACCTTTTTCAGAATTTGCAATTATTATTTTTCTTTCATCCAAAAAAAGTCTGCTTAATATTTCGCGCCATTATAAACTTTTCTGCATATGATCTCGTCCAAAATCTCAACAAAGCTAATGCAGTAGTTTTGCATCATAAAATCTCCAATTTGGGTAACGGTTTGTTATTTCCCGTTAAAATATTTAGGATTGCCCGAATTTACATACAAATAATCTTTATAAAATACTGACACCAAAGTCAATAAAAATTTTAAATAATATTTGTATTTTCGTCTAAAAATTTGATTTTTAAAATGACTAAGACGGCTGCCCGACTTTCACTGATACTTCAATTGTTCAAAATTAATAGTCCCTAATTTGTACATACCACGAATTTCATTCTTGGTTAAGTGAGCATTCATTGTGAAGGAACAATTTAAAAAACAAAAAAATTCTGTCATAGATTCTCTAAATGTCGCAACGGGCACGAAAACCAACGGCCTTCCTCTGTATGTTTCTTAGTAATGATGCAAATTGTTAACTATTAGTGTAACTGGTTGTTGAATGTTCACATAATTTGTTTCAAATAAAGAATTTGGAAGAAGACGCAGCAGAACGAAGGTAATATTTACAGTGCTGTGCAAAACATTTGCAACTAAAACCTCAATTTTCTATGTCTACTATAAAAAATCTTAAACTTTTAAAAATAAAAAAGCTAATGTAGTATTTTATTCTTTATTATACCTAATTTAAAAATACCAAAAAACTAGAGGTAAATATCCAATAAAAAAAGAGCAACATTCGTTTCTTCATACTAAGGTACAAAATTGTCTGTGCATAACATTTGCAACTCAGACATTGAAAAAAGTTAATGACTTCAAAGATACATATTTATTAATACTTTGTTGAATAGCTTTTATTTTCAATTACTGCTGCACAACTTCTTGGTATAGATTTTATCAGCGACTCGATATGTGAAGAAGGTATGTCATGCCAATCCTTTTTAATACCATCAAAGAGTTGGTCGCAGTTGCTGTAAAATTGTGCCCTCATATTCCTCCTAACCAGTTGCCATAGATTTTCTATGGGGTTGAGGTCCGAAGATTGTGCGGGCCATTTCAGAACTTCAATGTTTTGCTGCAAAAACCAAGCCTGAAGAAGTTTGGAGATGTGCTTCAGATCATTGTCCTGCTGAAAGCGCAAGCGGAAGGGCATTTCTTCTTCTGCGTAAGGAAGCATAACATTTTCCATAATGTTTTTATAGTTCTCCGCCTTCATTATCTCTGGTATTTTATAAAGGAGTCCCACGCCCTGAGGTGAAAAGCACCCCCAGACCATTACATTGCCACCTCCATGCTTCACAGTTCCCACAGTGTATCGCGGATTTAGTCGTTTGCTGGTCGATCGTCTTACTGTTTGCCCTCCATCTGGCTCCACTAAGTTAAACTTAGAATCATCCGAAAAAAGGACAGTTCTGCATATTTCCAGGAGGCATTCTGCATGACTTCGAGCAAAGACAAGTCGAGCTCGGCGGTTTTTTTTGGAGAGTAGTGGCTTTTTCGCTGGCCTGTAGCTCTTAAGATCAGCTTCTATGGCTCGTCTTCTTATAGTCGAAGGATTCACATCCAGGTTTAATTCATTTTTTACCTGTCGTGAACTGATTAAAGGCTGAGATTTAATTAAAATTTTAATTCTCCGATCCTCAGCCTTTGTTGTTTTCCTTGGTTTGCCACCTTTGTGAATACTTTCAACACTTCCAGTTTTTTTAAAACGGCTTATAATTCTGGACACGGTTGATTTAGCTATTTTATATTTATAACTAATGTCTTTTTAGGTTATTCAATTTCTGTAATCACTGATTATTCGGTTTTTAATTTCACAAGAAAATTTATTGCCAACCATTTTAATAACTTTTAGTGTAATTGTGTTCGAGGAAAAAATATTTAAATAATATACTTCTGCGTACGGAACGGAACGACAGATTAATTATATGCCCTGCAGTAGTTAAGTTGGAATAGAAAATAACAATTAACTAACAAAGTACTGCCAATTCTAATTTATTCCGAGAAAAATATTTGTCGATATGTAAAAGTTGCAAATGTTTTGCACAGGCAAAGTCGTTACGTAAAATAAAAAAATGAATGTTGCTCCTTTTTTATGGGATATTTTCTTCTGCTATTGTAATATCTGGAAGCTAGACATAATAAAGATTAATGCACTGTATAACCTTTTTTGGTATCAGTAGTTAAGGACATTTTGTAATAATCTTTAAAAAACTGTGATTTTAGTTGCAAATGTTTTGCACAGCACTGTAGCTTAAGTAAAAGTCGTGAATGCATTCAGTATCCCAACAAATCTCTTCAGAGCGTTTGGAGTTGTCACTTATAAATTCTTAAATGTGTTGGTATTGAAAAATAGGAATTTACAAAAAAGTAGATCATTTATCTTTTAACGGGCTCCATGCACAATAATTCTTTCGTTCTTTGATTTCACAGGATCTGGGGATTCTGGACCATCTGGAAGCATGCCTCAGCCTCAGACGGCAAAAAAAAACCCTGCAGGTAATCTGTGAGAAAATTTGGAGCATAGAAAGAAATACTATAGAAGTTGTTTATAAAAGGACCTGGAGGAGATATACAGCAACCAAAACAAGAGCATCCGCAAAAACAGCAACAACAACAGCATGGTGGTCGTAGCGGTCCCCAACAGGGACAAGAGCAGCAGCAACATCATGGTCAGAAGCAGCAAAAAGGTCAACAGCAACAACAAGGTGCTTGGGGTGGACCGCAACAACACCAGCAAGGTGGTCAACGTGGACCTCAACAGCGGCCTCAGCAATATCAACAAGGTCCACGAGGTGGTCCTCCACAGGTAAGTGGTGTCACTCATTTCCGAGATAATAAGAAAAAATTGTTACTTGTAACTGAAGATGTCCCTTGCACAGGTTATTTTATTGGCTTCAGATATACCATGTATGAAATATTTTTTAAACTGGAAGTATGTCTTTTTAAATATAGCTTCTGATTTTTACCGTTATGTACCTCAAGGAAAGTAAAAAAGTTGAATCCTGATAGGCAGTTTTCGCTATCTTTTAAAATGAGCTATGGGATTCCCCTTTCCTGAGAATTTTTACTTTATCAGGACGAAAAAAAATATTTGAACAGTCAGCACCCTAATGTAAATGTACAATATGTCGTATACCCAATAATATCCAGGGAATATTTATATAACTTTATAAAAAGCTAAAATCAAAGATAGATTTTATCAAAATTGCTGACTGCCACTAACTTCTTCAATTCTTTGTTATAAAACAAGCAGCGATCACTATTACAATATAAATAGTTTTAGGATTTTTTCAATCGTTAATTGCAGAGAAAATATAATAGTAACCTAGTGTAGACAGTACAAATAAGAACATTGCATATGTATGTATGCATTGCATATATGTACTTAGGTTTCATTTAATTTATGAACATATTTTAACAGCAGGGTCCTCCAGGTTTTCCCTCGCAAGGTCCTCCAGGTTTTGCCCAACAAGGTCCCAGAGGTGGTCCTCAACAGCAAGGAGCTTGGAGCGGTCAACAACAACATCAGGGGCGAGGAGGACCTCCAGGTGGTCCTCCACAGCAACAACAAGGCGCCTGGGGTGGACCCCAGCAGCAACATCAAGTCCGAGGAGGACCTCCAGGTGGTCCTCCACAGCAACAACAAGGCGCCTGGGGGGGACCCCAGCAGCAATATCAAGTCCGAGGAGGACCTCCAGGTGGTCCTCCACAGCAACAACAAGGCGCCTGGGGTGGACCCCAGCAGCAATATCAAGCCCGAGGAAGACCTCCAGGTGGTCCTCCACAGCAACAACAAGGCGCCTGGGGGGGACCCCAGCAGCAACATCAAGGCCGAGGAAAGTCTCCAGGTGGTCCTCCACAGCAACAATATCAAGGTCCCAGAGATCCACAACAGTACCAACAAGGTCAACGCGGTGGCCCGCAACAACAGCAACAAAAACAATATCAAGAGCGAACTCCTCCTAGAGCAAGTCCACAGCACCAGCAGCAGCCGAGGGACTCAGAAGTACGAAAGGAACTACCGGTGCTTCCAAGAGCGATGGCCAAAACGAAAATTGACGAATTTAAGCCCTCCAATATTCCTGTTCAAGCAGGGAGTCGGGGCAAGAAAATCACTATTGAAGCTAATTATTTGGATCTCAACATTAATAATTTGCCTAATGAGGCTTGGCAGTATGACGTTGTAATAGAACCTGATAAACCAAAAAAGTTCCTCCGATTGGCCTTTAACGAATTCAGTAAGTTGCAAGAAAAAAGGAATATTTTCCTAGCTTTTGATGGAAGCAAAATTGCTTATTCCAATAAAAGGCTGGAGGCTGACCTCTTAGGTGGCGCACATGAGGTAAGTTGTTATACTATACTTATTCTAATTGCAATTGTTAACTTTTCTTCTATTCGCAGATTCAAATTATCGAGCCAGACACTCAAAAGCCAAGGAAATATAAAGTGACTATAAAAGAAGCTGATTGCCCACTTATAGAACTGAGCAGCTTGAGAAAGTAAGTACATATAAGCTTACTATATTCATCGATTATTTTTTCCTAGCTTTCCATTAATTAAGAACTACATATACATATAATTTCAACTATTTTTATTTTTTTATTTTTTCGTGTAAGCAAATTTTACCAAACCACAAATGCTTTTTCTGAAACCCTTAAGCCTTCAAGTTTAAAAAAGCAGATGTTTTGATTCGCATAAAAATACATGCCAAAATGGACAGTATTTCTCTGTGGATCCAACAAACACCCGTGCCATAAAATCGATAGCACTTAATTCCGTTCGGATTGTAGGATAATTTAGAATAGCTTAATTTTTTTTTTTTTTTTTTAATTTCCCCAGATTTTATGATGCTGGTGGACATTTGTTAGATGTGAACATTTATTTATATACAAAGTAACGGCCAGAGGAATGGTTTAGTAATGCAGTATAAACGTGGAATGTTTTACAAGATTGTTAAAAAAAACTTTTTCAAAACTGTTAGTTCCATAATCTCGAAAACTGGAAATAAGTATACCGTCAGCGTATTTTACAAATTTTTATTTTTTATTTCTTTTATTGTTTTTTTTTTTTCCTTCTATTTATCATATATTTTAACACAACATTTTTTTCTATTATATGTATTTCGCCATAAAAGAAAAATCCCTTTCACTTCTCACTAATATGCTAAGAGTTGATAAAAAGCAAATAAACGTGATTTATACTTTCAGTTACAGAAACGATCGCATCTTTGATAAACCTATGCGCGCTGTACAATGTTTAGATGTTGTATTGCGTTCAGCGCCTGCTGATGCTGATTTTGCTGTTCGAGCTGGTCGAAACTTTTATGTCAAACCAAAGAAATATGTTGATCTCGATGATGGCTACGAGTTATGGCTTGGACTGTTTCAAGCCTGTGTACTGGGTGATAAACCGTTATTGAACATAGATGTTTGCCATAAGGCATTCCCAAGCGAAGTAAGTTTAATCGACTTCATCAGAAGAAGTTGTGATCCACGTCGGGGGCTAGATAGAAGAGCACAAGAAAATGTCCTGTCGCTCATTAAAGGCATAGACGTGAGCTACCAAGAAACAGGAAATCCAACTGCAAAACGCTTCAAATGTTTTGGTTTAGGTCAAGTACCTGCTAGGCATATGTTTGATAAAGATGGCGTGCAAGTTTCTGTAAGGGATTACTTCGCAAGAGATAAAAATATCCAGCTTCAATTTCCCGATTTACCCTGCGTTTTGGTATCTCAAGGTAGAGTTGCACTGCCAATGGAATTTTGTAAAATCCCTGGAGGACAAGCTATTAATAAAAAGGCTGGTGAGAGGCAGGTGCGCGCAATGATTAAATCAGCAGCGACTACAACCGATGAACGAAAGAATAAAATATTGGACCTTTACCGAATGTTCCGCCACGATATGAATCCCATTATAAGGAGTTTTAAAATCACGATTGGTAAAGATTTTTTGAAATTACAAGCACGAATCCTAGATGCGCCCAATTTGGAGTATGCTGGAAACCAACTTATTTTTCCGGCAAAGGGATCTTGGCAAGTTAGAGGAAAGCAATTCATTCAACCCTCAAATCTTATCAATTGGGCAATTCTTATTTGTGATCGATACGTGAACGAATTCGATGTGCGAAGGTTTAAAGATTTAGTAAGTATCCTTTCCAGGTATAACATTTAAAAGATGCTGCGACAGCAATCAGTAGGCATCTAATTAAAATTTAGTCGTTTTGCTTATCATCTTTTGCCTGTATCATACAAATCTTAGACACTCGTAATTGCGCTACAAGACAAGTTGACTAAGAATTATTGCTTTTGATTACAAAATAAGTTGGTTGTAAGAGTGTTCGCTTATTATATTTATTTATTTACATATTTTTTTAATAGATGGTTGAAGAAGGAAACCGTTTAAACATGAATATTTCAAATGATGTAGAAGTAGTCAGATTAAATGATGATCGCCAAATGGAGGAGCAGTTAAATAAGTTCAAAAGAGCTGGGAAGGATTTAGTCATGGTAGTAATAGCACAATTCCGAGACAGTTACTCTAAAGTGAAACAACCAGCTGAGATAAAATGCGGTGTACTCACCCAGTGCATCAAAGGACAGACAATACAGAAGCGCTGTAACCAAAGCACGGTGCACAACATTTTGCTTAAAGTTAACGCGAAATTAAACGGAACAAATCATAAAATCTCCAAAGGAAATTATGAAAGCGTGATGTTTTTGGGAGCTGACGTGACTCATCCATCTCCTGATCAGAAATATATTCCGAGTGTAGTAGGAATTGCTGCAACACATGATCGTGTGGGCTTTCAGTACAACATGCGCTTCCGGCTTCAAGATCCTAAGCAAGAAATGATTCAGGATATGGAAATGTTGTTAAAGGAACAAATACTCTTTTACAAAGAACGTAACAAAATCCTACCGCAAAAAATTGTTTACTATAGAGACGGGGTTTCCGATGGTCAATTCGAACAAGTTAGACAGGTTGAACTGAATGCGATGGAAAGGGCTGTATCGCAGGTAGAATTTACCAAAACCATTGTAATCCTGTATCGAGAATATTTATCTTGATTTTATTTTCAGGTTCAGCAGGGGTATAAGCCCCTAATAACTTGTGTGATTTGCCAAAAGCGACATCATACAAGATTTTTCCCAACGGCTAAGACAAATGATAGATTTAACAAATTTAACAACGTGCCTCCTGGCACCGTTGTCGACTCGATGATAACTCATCCTGCGGAAAACCAATTCTTCCTAGTAAGCCATGAGTCTATTCAGGGAGTGGCCAAGCCCTCCAAGTACTGTCTCATCCGGGATGATTCCAAGTTTAACATCGATGAACTTCAGTCTATGACCTACAATTTGTGCCACATGTTCACCAGATGCAATCGTTCCGTTTCTTATCCTGCTCCAGCGTACTATGCCCATTTGGCTGCCGCTAGAGGACGTGTCTATATCGAAGGAGCGTAAGTTTTTGTGGAAAATATTCACAAGTTTTTATCATTAATTTATGTTTTTTATTTAGGAACTGCAACTTAAACAAACTGGATTTTGAAAACAAGCAACGAAGCATTAAAGCAGAAATATTTAGAGATAAGCCGATGTTTTTCGTTTAGTGCTCTCCGCTTGTACGTTATTTTTTTTTATATTGATTGAATTGATTTATTATGATTGAGCTAATCTTTTCGAAGTAATAAATATGAACTAAAGGTCTTTGGACCAACAAATATAATTTTTTTAAATAAATCGTTATAAAATTAAGAAGTGTGGAGACGTCATCCTAACGTTTTTCTTAGTATCGTCTAAATTGTAATATGCAAATAAAGGTTTTGTTAAATTCAAACTTTTGCCGAAGTTACAGCTATCCATGTATAGCGTTTGCAAAGGTCCAACATTTTTGGCCGTTTCGAACACCCCGGTCTTGCGTTTTCTCCAAAGTACTTTTTTATAATTGGCAGAAATAAGTCGTTCGACCGCTCCGATGTCACTCGCATTAAAAATAAATCTGAACGAGTTAAGCATGTTGCAGTAATAAGCAATGTCTATAAGATTTTGGCCTCCAAGGAGGTCGTATAGCTTGTAATATAATGAAGTTTGATGAAAATTAACTAATTTAGGTAGGTAGGATAAAATTGAATCTTGAATGGTTTGATTGGTAACCATAGACCCTAGAGTTTCGCTGGATTGATTTAAGAGCGCTATAGGTTAAAGGAGTAAGGAAAGACCTTTTGTATTTAAAATTTCTCTACTTTTCCCTTAACTATTTTAACATTATCAACGGGCCGATCGTTTCTGTCGCACTCAACCATTCCGATGCGCTTCACTACCTGCATCCCGGAGTGGACCCTGCCGAATATCGTGTGCTTCCCGTCCAGCCACTGTGTGGGGGCGAGGGTGATGAAAAATTGCGAACCATTCGTGTCTGGTCCCGAGTTTGCCATAGATATGATTCCAGCCCCAGTGTGCTTTAGATCCGGGTGTATTTCATCGGCGAAAGTTGGTCCGTAGATCGACTGGCCACCACGACCAGTGCCAGTCGGATCACCTCCTTGAATCATGAAGTCCCGAATAATTCGGTGGAAAATCGTGTTATTGTAATATCCCCGCCGAATCAGCTCAGCGAAGTTTCTGCATGTGTTGGGGGCATGCTTCCAGTAGAGCTCAAAGGTGACTTCACCCATTCTAGAGGTAAACATAACCGTTGTGAACAATTCTTGTGATTCAGGAATACTTACGAAGTCTCAAATGTGACGAAATGAGGTTGCCATGCCTTGTCCGGAATTCCAACGTTCGTATTTGATAACATTGCGGAAATTTTTTGAATTTGCGACCGGTTGCGGCGTGTTTGTTGTTTACAAATCTGACAGTTGACGCGTAAACAAGTATGAAGTTGCAGTTCTGGAGACTTTTATCCTTGAATAATTTAAAAATAGTTTTAGTTTTAAATGAAGTAAATTGTTTTCCCTAAGTTTCGATAACATAAAATATGTTCAATTTGTCACAACTTCTTAAATTGAAGGTATTATTTCAAAGAAATAGTCTCCATTTTCCAAAAATTCATATGGCAGTACCAAAAATTTGAGATGCGGAACGGGTAAAAACCGTTGATTGTCGAATCGCGGCTGACCTGACGTCTGTTCTAACTTTTGGAAGATTCGCCCGTCGAATAATGCTTGTGCGGATTTGTTCGTTGTGATATATATAAATAGGTGCCATAAAGTAGTAACAGTTTCTATTATTAAAATGGATTCGGATCAATATCGGACACCGCAGAAGTTGTTCGTCCGGCGATCACCAGCCCTGAAGTTTTTCAATACTAATTCCAGCCAAGGTACGCCAAAAGCACCAGCATCATGCATGGAAACTACACCAAGTTCTTTTGCCAAGAAGAAAAGTAGCGCATTTCATATATTACCGGTCCTAAACACGCCACCGTCCCGCTTTCCAAAGGTTGTGAATCCCTTCGAGGTGGCGCTGGCAGAGCGTCTACATTTGCCTCTCATCTGCAGGTATTTACCATTTTACTCAAAATAAATTTGAAAATAATACTCGCGAATTTTAGTCCTTCGCTATTTCAAAGACCCAGCACCCCACAGCACTCATCGACGCAGTTTGAGTGGACAATTGAGGAGGTGTCCTCTCTGGGGCCGGCTAACGTTGAACCACACGAAACACAATTCCAGGCAACACCTGATCCTGATCTCGAAGCAAAGGCTCAAGCTGCTATCAGTTCGTATTTCAAAGAGCAACAAATAGTTCCTAGTCCAGTCGACTGTCCTTTGCGCAATCATAAAATAATCTTGTCAGAACCCACCGGTGATACGCCTATTGCCAAATCGGGGCGTAGAATCCGCGACGGAATCGCTCAAACGATTCTTACTTTCCCATCGAAATTACCGCAGGAAGTTGAGGAGGTGCTGAAGAACTTCTTTACGTTTAAGGAAGATCAACAACAAAGCCCCACCGTCGAATGTGATAGTACAATAGACTACGAGGCTCGTGATGCTTCTCTCAGACGCAAGCTTTTTGAGACTTCGCACGTTTCGGACTGCGCTGTGGATGCCGATATAAAGAGTTTACTTAAATACGATGAATTTAGTCCACCTCCAAGGTCACCAGATATGGTAAGGCTAATTTATTTTATCTTTGCGTTCCTTAAATATTTTCCACCACATTATCTCGCTTGCAATTCTTCGTCTGTCGGTTTCCAACCTAAATTGACCACAGCAAGTTAATTGCACCGCTCATTCATTATTTAGCCGAAGTTATAAGTTTTAATTTACTTAGGTTGAACTAAGATCATTTCTGTACATAAAATATTTAATTTTAAAATATTTCCATCTTAAATTCTTTTCTTAATAAACTCTGTTTTCAGGAGACTGAACCACTAAATGGCCAAAACTCAGGAAGTTCATTCAACAAAAGTTCATTTGGTTCCTTGTCACCTATATCCAAACTTGACTCCCCACTTAACAGTGGCGAAAAGAAGCTGAGAACTGAACACCGATCTCCTTTACATACATCCCCCTTTTCCTCAACGAACTATCGTCTTCAGTCGGAGTTATCGAACCATTCTAAAAAGCTCGTAAAGTCTAATGAAATCGCTTTGCCTCGTAGGATATCTCCAAACAGCTCTTTATACAGAAGCACTCCAGACAAATCGATTGCTAATGGAGAAACATCGCCAGGTAACATGTCGATCGACGTGAGCTTCAACGGACGCGTCAGCCGCCTAATGGTGACCAGTTCTAAAAAGGAGGCCAACAATCGTACTGTTGCTAAATCAAAGTCCTTCTCAGAAGTTGATATATTTAATAATTCTCGCAACAATTACGATGAAGATGAGATGCAAGTGAGCCAGCTGTCGGTGCGAAGTAGCAGTTCTTCGAACTCGTCTCAGCATCCAGACACCCCGGTTAGTAGGCGCAGGTCGGCCAGTAGAAAAAATCTTTCACAGTCTTTTTCGTGTCATTTGGCCGACGACGACGATGACGATGAGCATGAAGACGATCACCATTTACAGCCACGTAAAACTTATGTGGTTTTACCACCAATATCACGAGAAACTCCAGGATCTTCTAAGGCCGTATTTGATCATTCTGTACTGTATCGTACCGATAGTGGCTTCAATGACATGACTATCAATACTGCCGACGATTTGAAATTCCAGGAAACGAAAATGGAATTTTTGGATAAAAAGGACTGCATTACGCCCACCGAGGACGTGTCTATGGGAGATCACCAGGCTGATATTAGTATGATATGCTGCTCGACACCTACCAGAACAAGTGTCTTTTAGCCCCTGTTTAGTTGCAATTTTTTTTAGTAGAGCAATTTTTGACTCGTCGCTAGTTTTATTTTTCTAGGGCTTAGATTATTGCGGAGTGATAAAGGACTACTGCCATATTAAATTTTAAAATTTTTAATTCTTCTATGTTTATGAAAGGACTATGCTTTTTAAGTAGAGCAGTAAATTAATCAATTTTGGGGTATTTCAGAGTAAAATGTATCTATTGCACTGACCTCACATTATCTCAACTACTTAGAGAAATATATTAATAAAGGAATATAAATTTTAGTTTTGTTTACGCTTTTTACTCAAATAACTACTACTATTAAACGTAACGACTGTCAAATTTTGGTCGATTCGACTTGTATGACACCGTTTTCACAAATGGTCAAACATTTTTGGCCGTTTCGAATTAAATGACTACACCCCGTGTAAATAATCTGTCTTTTTTTAAAGTTGATATTGCTCTTTTAGATCCTGACTAATAAAAGTAATACTAATAAAACTTACATTGATACGCTTATTCAGTTCTTTTTTACGTATAAAAAATCCGTTTGTGGGTGGAGATATCTTTCATACAACAATTCTGAATGAGTGAAAAATGCTGTTCTCAAGAATTCAGATTTTGCAATCATTTGTTCAATTCAGCTTAACAAGAGCAATGGCTCAATTGCAACCAAAGTATTGCAGGGATTGAACTTTTCTTTTCTCGCATCTCGTACGCAACAATCGAGCAGTCTATGAAAGCTAGTGATGAAATTAACAAATGAATTTATTCTTAATAACCAAGTATATCGCTACTAGTTTGTATTTTTATTCTTACCATATTTTTTCTTCCTTTCTTTTAATTAAATTTTGGATAAATTCAATAAAGCATCAAAGCCAGCACAACTCAGCGTAGCGGTTTTTATGCATTGTTGAATTTACCCGCTCTAGTCTAGCCCTTAACACATTGCCATATCGTTTAAGCACAACAAATAGATTGTAAATCTAATGCACATGCACCAAAATACACAAAAATTAATATTATTATTAAAACTAACTAACTCTGGCATTTATAGATTTGAGTCGATTTATTAGGCTTTTAAGGTTGGTTAAAATTCGTATTTTATCGAACCATTTCTTCAATCGAAAATTTTATTCACAAATCTCTTTGTGTCGTTATATCTGTGGTTAGAGTTAAAAGAATTAGTCTGATAACAAAAATTTATAACTTTTAGGAAGAGGATAAATAAGAGGCGTTTTAAAAAATCGAAGTTTTAATTAACTAAAATTATTAATTAAATAAAATTTCATATTTTTCTCTTAACATACAGGAAATACAAATGAATTTTATTTTGATGCTCGCAAAGATCACCTTTTGCCTTAGCTAAATTTGGGGTGGCTGGCGAGTACCCCAAGATTTTTGCCTATTTATCTTCACATGTCCTCGCCTCTACACGAAATGTTGTGAGGGCTGCTAAGAGTTGGTTGGTCTGGCGGTTTTGTTTTATTGGATGTTTTCCCTTATTACTAACAAAAAACATGTTGTGGTTGTGTGCTGAATTTTTGGAATCGTTTTTTTTTAAATTTTTTATTTTATTTATATATTATAGGTGTGTACGTGTGTGTGAATTCACTTTTTAGTGAATCATGATGCTGCGTTGTTATTTTCGCCGTTGTTATCGTGGAAATTAGCCCCATTTATTATAAACGATGTTCCTAATCCATACAGATGACCACAATATTTTGCGTTGTCAATGTTATCTTCAAAAAACATCTGTACAAGAAAAAATGTGCTTTTTAGAACGTTTTTTGGCGATCTTTATCTATTAGTTGACAGAAGAATGAGTTAAGATTATTGGAAACATGCAGGTGTGGAAATGTAACTTATAAAATTTGAGTCTATAGAGCGAGCAATAATATTTACAAAAAAAAATTATTTAAATAGTATCTAGCCAGATGTCTTATTACGCATTTGATATGTTGCAGAACGGTAATCTTCCAAAAACTAGATATGTATGTAATAAAATACCACTGACGTAGCCAACTTCTACATTTTTTGCTAGCGAACTTTTATAACCGAACATCGCCTTCTCCCAAAAAATAGATTTTAAAATTGATAATGTTATTTTACCTGTACGATGGTTACATTTAATATTGAATAATCCAGAAAAATTTTCTTACCTTTCTTAAATATATTTCAGATGGCACGATTATTCGTTTTACGAAAAAACTTTAACAAATTGTTTGATAGCAAATATCAATTTTGTTAAATACGGGAAACGCATGCAAATTCTTCCCCATCAAAGGGGTCGAATATTTCATATGCTATCCATACGTTCTCATTTAAAATAATACACTTAAAATACAAATATATAAGTACATACATTTTTAAATATCAATGAATATCAAATTCGTAATGTGAGGCATCTATAATCGCTGCTGCAAGAGCTCATAAATCCATGCAGTTTAATTATTTTTTAAAGCCGCATAATCTTTTCGTCATTGTAATTTGCTACAGCTTCTCATTTTATTGATCTAATGTTATAATTACACATGCATGGAATGAATTACATACAGTTTTCTTCAAGTGGATGGAACCCTAGATTGTGGCAAATTTAAGAATTCAGTAGATAGATGCAGATGAAAATCATCTACCATATGAGTCTCGTTTGCTACTTATGCTAACATGCATACCGAAAGCAAGGTGGATTGAAACAGGCAAAAGAAAAATTCATAAAATATTTAATAATGAAACACGAAACAGTTCAGATACAAATGAGATTTAACAAGAGAGCTGAGAAAGAATGAAAAAGCATATACACTACTTAGCTAAATTAGTATTTGTTAGAAAAACTAATCATGATGGAGTGAAAAGAAGAGAAAAAAAATTTAGTCCAAAGCGGTGGTGGGAAGAAAGCAAGAAATAAAAATTTTATAGCTCCAAATAAATTTGTGTTGCTTTGAATAGGACTAAAGGAAGATTCTTATCATAAGTCAGTACCTCACGCATTTTGAAGAATGCCATTCCGGTGAGTAAAGAATCCGATCCGGCTTGATGTTGGGGCCCAATTCGCCTTAACTCCAACTGATCAGCAACCTCCTGTAGTCCGCCTTTGAGATTTTTGCATGATTTCATTAAGTATTTTATGTCGTATATTGTGGGGAAATATAATCGTAACAGCTCAAAGAAATCACTCTCTTCCGATGGTAAATTTTGATCGGTCAGCAGTTTGAGCAAATACCCGAAATCATAGCCGGAGTGGAAGCATAGCCATTTAATGTTGTCCATTAAAACAATTCCAGATGACATAAGCAACTCTGCAAAGTCGAGTGGATCGATTCCGTCTTCTTCGTGCTTCTTAAATTGGATCCCAGAATTTTGTAGAAGATCAATGGAGTCTTGGGCGTACATATCCTCTCTGAAAAAAGAGAAACGTAAAACGAATTTTGAGATTGTTTTATATTTAGGTAAGTATAGAACATAAGATTAAGGAAAACTGTAAAAGACTTAAAAGAAACCAATTGTGGACTACAGTTGACCACAAATTAGCCTTTTATTCTTTGATTTTATTTAAGATATAAACACGTAAAAAATTACCGAAAATCCTTGAAAATCAAATTGAAACTTCAAACGTATTTTTCCTTTAACTGTATGTAAAAATTCTTAAAAACTACTACTAAAATCTACTTACGATAAATTAAACTTAAAGTTGAACTGCCATGTTGAATAGCCTGGTGGTGTTTTTCCATCCTCATCTAAAAATGTGAGTCCGAGTTGAATAATCCTTAGAAGGTCGACGTTGCACCGGAGCAGTTGGTACTGATAGTCGGCCGTTGATCGAAATTCGCCGACTGGTCGTGCAACGACACCAGGAAATTCCGTGTCCATCGCAACATAGTGATATTTTTGAACGACTTTTCTAATGGTACGAAACTCCTCTTCCAGATTATGCTTCCATACGTCCCTTATTCCGCATTCTTCATTACTTGGTATATTAGCTGAATGCGACGAATGACCGCCGCTAACTGCCGAAGGCATTGCCTGTAAAAAAAGTTGTAAGAGATTTGCACAATGGATTTGGCCTTCAATGTGCCGACTTCGGCATGTTTCTCTACCAAATGCAGATACTCTGGCGTTTCATCATTTTATATAGAAAGGACGACAAGTTTCAACTTTCCTCCAGAAAAACTCCATCAATTTCGGAGAATTCGGATACATTGAAATTGAGATGTGAAGAGGGGCGTGCTGAATACGCAGCGAGTTAACAGAATGCAAATAAATGAAGACGTAAATTGTAACGCGTAGTCACCTCACGACTCCTTTACGAAGTTTAACATACTTTACTTTATTGTTTTATTTTTTAAGTCGATAATTCATAGTCTATGAGTACGCGATGAATTGATTCAGTGTGCTTTAGTTGTTTTTATCTTTCGCTTATCTTACCTGCGGTGTATTTGGCGGTACTATCGGTATACTGTACATTTTGTTTGATCAAATTTATTTATATCATCACCGATTGGAAAAAGCCAATGTTATCCCACAGTAGGTATCACTTTAAATATGATCAAAAAATTTCGTGTTAAAAATGTGAAAAGAAAAGCAACTTAAAGTTAAACAAAAAAATAAATGGAGAACAAAAATGAATTAGTGGTAAAAAAACAAAAGGAAAGGATGAAAATAAATAAAAATAAACAAAAAGAGGATACAATTTGGGTGTTGCCGGGTATTTAAATGACCAAATTGGACTGCACATTTTGTGTTTTTATATCTTCTCGGCGCCCTCCGCTAGTGAAAACATTTAAATTACACAATTCATCGCGTAGGATTACTATAGACGTTAATTACTAGTTCTAGTTTTAACGAATTCGTTTTACATAAAACTAGATGAAATTGTCTTTCATATTCCTGTTCTAAATTTATGTTAAATTTTTACCTTACTTTCCTATTTAAGCTTTATTTTTAAAAAAATATTTTTAAAGTGAATGTTTAACATTCATATTAATACCATCTCGTTCCCTTTTCTTGTCCGCTATATTTTCTCCCTTGCTTGTGTCTTCGTCAACCTATATGCTAATTTTTTACATGTGTTCTTTGCAACCAAATGGAATAAGTCATCTGCGGTTTAGCAAACCATTTGTGCTAGAATAAGTACTCAGCGCTGTAGCTGTCCCACCGGTTGTGAAAACATCATTTCACTAATTATGAAATAAAATACTTGTAAAAATGTGTGCACTAAGTAACAAATATTATTAATATTTATAGCCCAACATAACATTATAAGCAAAGTTAGCAGTTTTTCTCTTCGAAAAGTGGTAAAAACTTTTCCCCATTAAATATTTGTCAGACGATGTTTTGACAACCGGTTAACACAGCGTGAGGCAAGAATTTGTATTCTACACGTGATTCAGCAAATTTGTTGGTTGGCCTCCGCAATGGAGATCAGGCAACCATTTGAAGATTTTTGTAGCGGAAGACTCTCTAGACCTTTAAATGTCCCATACAAACCTATGTATGTATTTTTCATAGTTAAGGCAGCGTATTAGTGTTTTGTTCTCGTCGAAGTTTCATTCAACTGATTGTACATTTTTCTTTGTTTCTTAGCACTCTTAGCTCAATGTCTTGTATCCTAAAACCAAAACCTTTCGGAAGGATTATTGTTATACAGAGTTAAAATACATATAAAACGAGAAGTTGCAATCTTTAGAAAATGTACGAAATATTTTTCTTAGCTATACAGAAAGTACTTTTTGATTAAACAATGTTATTCAGTTTGTAGACATTCGATTCCCCAATTTGGAATATCTAGTTGAATTAAAACTTGTAAACTATTTCGTTTTAATTAATGGTATGGAGATTTGATTAGTTAACATAGGATTGTGAACTGTGGATTAGTGAAACAACTAAAGAGAGTACCTCCAGTAGACCAGTGATTTTTAAGGAAAGTGATTCTTTTATCGGGACGGATAACAATAACCTGCTAGATATATAAGTGTTATGTTTTTAATGTTACAAGAGGGTGCATTAGTTTGTACCCGTACCTTTCCCCAACCCCAAGTAGATTGGTTGATAACCCATTGTGGATCCGTTGGGACTCGATTAAGCAGAGCATGGTGGTTTTATTCGAACATTTAAACAAATTACGAAATCCTGGCACTTATCCAGTATCATTTTTTTCATCGTTTAAGTAATAAAATTTGCCCTTTAGAGAAAATGTTTTTCCTCATAACTGCAAGCTTGCACTGCTGTCTTCATGAGACTGCAAATATCCATTCCATCCAAATTGAAATATAGTCAGAATCAGCAAAATCGGTATGCCATCAGTATGAAGTGCAGGCTGCTTTCCAAGAGGCCCCATTACGTAAGAGATCTGTTTAGAATTGGTCCAACTTAACCTAAGCGCGCTTTTGTTTATGAAGCATTTCTCTGCCCGAGATAAACAAATAGCGCGCGCACGCCTTCGGCATCGAGGCCCACTGGTCCGACACCGGCCGGCCCCAGACGGCGACGACACAGAGCGGGGTGCAGTGCAAGAGGCGGCGCAATTATACTTACATCAGTTGCTTCACTGACTTCAGCCACGGTGTCTCTCACTTAAATCAATTTAGCAACCTTTTGCGGCAGCGTACGAATAGACCAAGTGAATATATGTACTAAGAATAAAGCAAAAATGTGTCTCTTTACTTGATAAAGGCGAGCGAGTCCTCCCCTTCCGAGATAAGGGAACAGCTCGGGTGGCTGGTCGATTCCAATGACGACGGATGTGAAAAAACTGGTTATCCAAGAGAGTTTCTGGCTAATGGGTATGCTTACGGTTGTCTAGTGCTGGATGCCAGTTGCGCCTGAAACAGAATTCGGTGGATTTTAGTCAGCAGTTAGCGGGGGGAGGCATGTTTTCTTTAGCCCAAACCATTTGAAGAGCGACTCATCTTGGGAAGTGTCAAAATGACAGCCCCATTCACTTCTGACAGAATTGGACGGATTCTAACGAGGTTTACTTACCCATTTTATGCTTGCGGATTTCTCTCGCGTGGGAGATTGCTAAATCCACTGCGTATGAGAAAATTGATGTTGTTTACTTCGCTATAAAGCCCGCAACTTCTTCGTTGGAGAAGAACGGCTGCCAACACTGAGGATACAAATGGAAATGTTTGTGGATGTCATGCGGACAGCTGTCACGTTTTATTCAATTACAGTTCAGGGGAAGTACTGCCAACAAATTCTTGCAATGTTTTTCCCGAAGAATCCAATGCAATGAACACCGTTATAATTTTAAATATTTTTGCTGCTCAGAATACAAAATTCCCTGTTTGATCTATTTTCTTTTAGATATAATCGAAAGTGCAATTAAAACTGCTACTTGGGGAACATGCACTTAATATGTAATATTTTTCCAATGTCTCATTGAAATAACTTCCAAAGTTGCATTTTAATAAAAGAGTTTTTGCAATTTAAATATTTGAATGTGGCTTATTACAAAATGTTCTTTTAATTAAATTAAAATTATACTTAACAGCAATATATAATAGGAATTTGGAGCCTCTTAAATTTCTGCTAATTTTGCGCCTTTAAAGTAAAAATAATTTAATTTTTTATTATTAAGTATAAAGATTGTTTTGCAGTTGGAATCATTCCAATACATATATTCTGTAAATATATATATATTAGCGATAAAGTTCAACAATTCTCTTTTTAAAGCCATAAAAATTAGTGTTTAGCCTTTTGGTTGGAAATTAAGAATGATGTGTTCCAGTGGTTTTGGAAAATCATTCCCTTAGGAAATAAAATGGAGGATAAAAGTTTGTATGGGAGTTCCGTCATTTCTAAGGTTAAAACCATGAAAATTGGTATTGGTATTGGGCGTTGATTTTCCTAAAACCCTGAAACATGTTCAAACCAATAGTCTTAATATTATCAAGTTATAAGTCTCTAACTTTTAAAATAACGGACTTCTATACAAACGTTTATCCCCCATTTTACCTCTATTCTATTTATAGGGGAGAGAGTGAAGTGTTTACATTATTTACGTTCAATCAATATTCAAAATTCCTTGACCATTTCAGGAGAATTGTTTTCTTAAGGGAAGAAATAATTAATTTTTAAATGTTATAATGTTTTATTTATTTATAACTATTGTTTCTTCCTTAAAAAGCAAACCAACACCCTCTTGATATTATCAGGGTATTTTCAGATTGATTAAAAGTAAATTATGTCCAAAACTGGTTCCTCTATATCAAAATTTTCAGCTTGGATAGTACCACCAAGCAAATAATCGGCAACGTCAAGTTTAGTTTTATTATAGGGATAGTTGTGCCCGGGCAAAGGATGAAAATATTATGATGTGATTCTTGAGTATTCGTACCTATTAACTTCAATGATGGTTTCTGTAGCGTTTCATTAAAAACCGTAAGGAGAGATAAACTTTAATGCAATTTGTTCCTATGTAGAGAAGAGGTGTTTTGTTTAAAGCATATTTACCTCAAGCATAATATTAATCAACAAGAAATGTGTGTAAGAAAGCGTGTCCGGACTGAAGGAATAGCGCCACTTAACTTCGCAGAATGGTGGGTGTGAACTATGAACGACCGCGATGTAAAAAGAACGCTGACAACCGCCCCCTAGAGGACAGGGCATTGACATACCGAAAAATCAGTGCTATCTTAGGGCCGACGGAATTTGTTACGAATGACGCACCTCCCCACCCACGCCGCGCCAATTCCTTTCACACAAAATCGCTTAAAGTGCCTTCCGTTATTCGATAAAAGCTCTAACCATTTTGGCTCGTGATGATCAACCGGATGATTCAGTGAAAAAATTCCCCATCCGCCCCCCATTTTCGAGCAATCTAGCGTGCTTCGAGGCAATTACGCTTTTATTTGATTACTCGAACCAATTTGTTTGGCACTCCGCCGAACACAAAAGACGGCAAAAAATGAGAGATGCGTGCAAAGGCCGCAGTCATCGCCCAAGTTATTGCTAAATAATGAAACATATACCAGTACTCTCAGGGCGCTAAAGGGGCTCCAGTCCAGCCCTTCGCGCCACCCACTCGTTGGCTTTATCTCGCCCCAAAAACAGCGGATGGCGGATGCTACCACATCATTTCATCATATCACATCACTAAAAATGCGCCAAATCGAGCGTGACGCCGACGACCTTGCCCGACAGTCGAAATATTCCCATTGGCAAAATCTACAAACATTTTTCATTCGCTACCATTAGCAGACAGCAGCAAATCGCCACCCGTAAATTTTATCGGGATAGTTGAAAAAAGCAGCGCATCCCCCAGCGTGGCGGCGTCCAAGGTCACAATCCGGGGCACCACTGGGTGCCACTAGAGACCGAAGCGAAACGGCACAATTTGAATTGTTCTGGTAAATTAAGTGCAAACGTGATAAATTGCGACCATTCTCGTCCGTTTTCATTACGTAATAACGCCCCAGCAGGGGCTGAAGTGGGACACTTTATTAAATTTCCGCCAACTGAAGATCCTGATTTCTCTACAGGAAAAGGTTAAATTTACATGAGTTATGCGCGCTCCTTAAGCAAATGCCATCGCATGGAATTAAAAGTTGTCTCCGCAGTCCACATCAAGAACCGAAACTCAGACGATATTCGACCCTTTTTCGAATCAACGGCTCACTGGAGCGAAAGGGGTAAATTTAATGCGATATGAGTTCTCAGGCGCTTAATTGCACCTCTATCACGTCACGTTCTAGGATATACATTACAAGGACAGTTTACATAAGTAGAGTAGGCTGTGACATTCGAGTAAACATAATAAGCCCACATACACCTCTTCCTCATTATTTTAAAATTGTAGTTCTAGAACTACATTCTGTTTGTATTTTGCTTTTCTAAAAGAAAACGTTTTTAAATTTCTGCCTAGATTAGAAGTAAAATTAATTTATTTTACGTACAAACATGCTTTACTGAATCCAATTACGTGGTTTTGGAATCGTTGTATTGTAGGTTTTGTAAAATCGGCCGTTTTGGTTGTACGAAATTTCAGTATGTGATTAGTGGAGTTTACTTCAATAAATAAAAAATAAAAAAGCTGTGCTATTGCCAAGAAAAAAATTGAAACAATTAAAGAAATTAAAATTGATATTACTGGACTAGTGTTTTTTGAGGAGTGTTCGAAGCAAAGTTTTTCTAAGGATAAAATTATGAAACCCTTACTCTGTTCACAAAAAAGCTCATTAGTTATTCAAATAAAATACAAATCTCATGAGTCAGTTATTATGATTGCTTTATTTAAGAGTTTGTCTCTAAAGGCCGTGAGGAGTTTGCCTACATGAATTCCCAGTTGCCGTTCTCCTTTTTTATTCCATGTCACGATGTCACTGTTCAATGAGATTACGTATGCACAGTGCACATATGTATACTCATTCAAAAGTAGTCCTCCTGATTTATACTGCGGAGCGGGCATATGTGCACTTATGTTGTATAGTAAAATCATTGCAGCATGATTTTCACATCATCGTACTTTCAAAAGCTTTTTCCGGCGAGGTGTCCTACAAGTGGTTTTAATTAAGGATTACAATGTTGTACTTTTAGAGTTCTCTTTTGGCTCCCCTAACGTAATTGTATATGTAGAATACATTTTAGCTGCGAGCGTTAAAAAGAGCTATATTTTGGATTATAATAAAAATATCACTATTTCTCTTATTTTTGTATCGAAGTGGTGGCTGCTTGTAATAAAGCATAGGTTGAGATAAAATTAATTGAAATATTAGATATCAGTTGTTTTATTTTGCTTTTTCGTGATTTACCAATAGCAGAAAAACCAACAAAAGGACGATGACTTAATGATCTCAATAAGGAAAAACTTTAGTCTTCTATATCTTGACATAATATTGAAATATTTTTAATATTTATTTTCTAATAATCCAAAAATTTCAAGAAAATAAGGCAGCGTAAATCTTTATAATTTTTGTTGGGATAAAAATTAATTCCAATATTAAAAAGGTTCATGCAAGTTCTTTTTTTATTCATCCAGTTCGGCGAGAAAATTTAAAATTAATTTTCGGTATGTTAATAGTTTATCTGTTGTTTTAATATTAATGAAAAAATAGGGATTCATCTAGATTCTAGGTCCTAGAAGTAGATAATACAGGTCTTCTTAGACTCTACGAAATTTAAATAATACTCACTGCACTTTTCACCACATACATATGTATGTAGAATCGACCTGTGCAGAACATCTAAGAGTTTTCTAGAGGTGGTGAAGTTACATTTCCAAATTTCTGAACAAGATGGGTTGACATTCTTACATCTCCAGATAACTCTAATCACATGAAGTATAATTTGCGGTTTAGATGTAATTATTATGGAACTACCTAACTGAATTATTTTGTGTTTCGCAACCTTAATGAGAGTCGCTTTAACCTCTCAACTATATGACCTCCATTTGTATCAATTTGCACTACATCCAACTCCAGACAACTAGCAATAAATCTTGGGAGCAGAGGGCGTATTAAGATATTTAGTCATTCATCACAGGGAAGAAGCAAAAACTCCACGAGCAAGAGTATGACTAAACGCACTCAGGAGAGGGCAAATGATTTGAATAATTCATATGCAAATACGAGGCACCGGAAAATTGGTGGCGAAAGATTTACATACATATAATACATGCACACATCCATCCTAAAATGGCCAGATGTGAGATGGATCATGGATGGGTGCAACGCTACGGATTAATTAATTTTGTTTTAAGAAATTCACTCTCCAAGCTCCACACGACATCTTCTGAGATTGAGCCGTCATTGATTTCAATCTGGGGGGGAATTCTAATATGATTTATGAACGGAATTACATTTCTAAGAGATTTGCCAGATGTTTCGAGGAAATTCGGAAAGACTGAGACGTCTGCTTTTTTAGGAGATATATGTAAGTACCTTCGGCATAAGACGTGTTCTGAAATGAATAGTAGTGGTAGATATTAGGCGATGTAACCGATGCTGATGTAGTCTGAACTTAATCGTTGTCTACTCACGAACGGTAAGAATTACACTCGTATGTAGGTACGTCTCGAAGGTACAAATGTCTATTTCTGCTACACATGCTACAGTACTCCTTTCCTTTTGTTAAAAGTGGAAGAAGGATCTCAGAAGTTTTTAGTTATTACTAAATTTTTATTACTATGAGATTGTTCATACCATTTAGCTTGATTTCTCTTTGTAGATACAAAAGATAGATAGTATCGTTTCTTAACAAAATGCACCAGGTTACAATCTTAAAGTCATCAAATTTTGAGGATCGATTTGAAATCAGTGATCGTACTCATAGAAATCCTCATTAGAGCTGTAAAATACGGCATTACTCTGTGTTGCATGGCATTAGCAATACAAGTACTGCAAGAAACCAATTACCATTCCTTGCAATGGTACTGCCATTACTCACCATTACTCGGCATGATTTGTATTATAGTCTTATGCTTATATGTAATTCTCAGTAATGTAATGACAAGTATAATACGAAGTAATGAAGATTAATGGGGAATGATGGTAGCCTAGGTATTGTACCTATGTACATCTGACGGTTTATAAACCAAATTTAACCCTTATTTTGTATACATATGTATGTGTATCCCGGTCCACTTTAAAATTTAAGGGAAGAATTGATCGTTTGAAAATTTGAATTTCGCCCAAATCGTCGCCTGGAGTCAACGAGGATAAAGTTTTTCAATCTTCCCCGGAACTGATTGCGGACGAACTTTAATTCAATTTTGGTGTTCGCCCGCTGGCAATTAATCCCCTCACTAAATTTATTTGCCGTAACTCAGAGATCCAAAGGTAAGCTAGCTAAAAAATTATCAATTTCCACCCAGGCATCAAACTTCAGCCCCCTTTATCCCGTGAATCTCTTCCGGACGATTCATCCATCAAGTAAGCAGCGGAGACTCCGAGCCCTACGAGCGCCCCACGGATTGTGTCGTCTTTGTTGGAGTCGCGCCGGCCGGTGTAAATTCCATTCGGGGATTTTGGTAATGGTGAAATTATGAAAATTGGGAGTTTCAATTGGGATCCATAATTTGCTGTCTTCGTTCCATTAAAATTTGATCGGATGTGTTTATGGTTTGGGGTGGAACTCATTTGGGGCGCTGTAGGATCGTTCTCTTTCCATCTTCGTATTTTGAACTGATTATCGCTCAAGGGCTAAAATGATATGGTCCTATTAAAATCGAGACAATTGGGATTAAAGCATCTTTCCTTTTCTGAAAGTGACTTTGAAATTATAATGGTTTTAATATTCGTAGAAAAGAAATTACCTTTAATGAATTTTTTAAGGTTTCTGTTCTTAGAGACAACAATGTATGTAAATACATACATATGTATATACAAATTAAAACGGTTAGTACTTTGGAAAAATTGTGTATATCTCTGTGTATTGCTTCGCAATTCATGTAGTTCAATAATTTAGTTTGAAATTTGAATAGGTAGAAAAAATCCTTTTTGCTTGATAATGTTTAATCAGTTAAAAACTTGCTAAAACTTTGAAAATTAAAACAAATTAAAAAATGAAGAAATTAAGATCGCAAAAATAAAAATTTGAGTTCTGTATTAGATATACAAAAGAAATGAAATTGAATGCAATTGGAGATAATTTTCTCCAAGTTTAGAAACTTTTCGAAAAGAGGTGCCCAAAGCTGTAAGAAAACTGTAGTGAAACTCAATATCTTTCTAATTCAGTTTTTATTCTTACTTGAATAAAGACAGCCACAATATTTAACAGTAAAATATGAAAAAAGAGTAATTAGATAAATTTGAATATTTTCAATCAAGTATACCAACATCAACACGTTTATTTTTTTTTTTTTTTTTTCAATAAATTGCCTGACCAAATCTTGTATTAAATATTGTAAAAGACGAATAAAATTTACGAAAGATATGCTTATAAGTAAATTTCTCAGGACATGTAAGACTAAATGCGCTGCTTGGCTTTACTTAAATAAAATTTTACAAAGAGATTCGTTTTTATCCTATGACACTACATGAACAATTCGAATTTGTTTAAAGCTTTCAAGTGCAATTGTAAATTTAAGAAAACTTCTAGCAAAAGTCTTTTAAAAAAACACCTCATTTCATTTGTTTAATCGTTTAATTTCATAGTAGTTTGTTTTTTTTTTAGGAAAATACAAGCTACTGTTTTAAAAATGCTGCATATTTACTTCCGCGCTTTACAGCAAGTAGGAAGGATTTTAATAAACATTGTTTTGAGCTAACATAAAATTTTGAATATGCTTTTTAAAATCTTAAATTTCTTTCTTCTCTTAAGTTAGTTCTAGTTAATTTTAAATTTGACTTAAACCTTTGCATTAATATCTTTTAGAAATGTAATTGCTCCCATTAAGTTTCACATTTGAAATGTAATTTGTATTAATACAGTTCACTAACAAATTAATTTACATCTTTTAGCACAATTTAATATTTATTTAGGTTTCAACGATGTTTATATAGTAAAATGTTTTGTTTTTAACAGGAAGTATGAGTTAAAGTAAAAACAGTACCTACTAAAAAGAAAAATATTGGTCCGGGTGTTAAGTTAAGTTAACTTAAGTTTTTAAAAGTGTAAACATGTATTATCATCTTAAAATATAGTTGGTATATCTAATCACTTAAAAATTAACGCTAAATTGAAACTGCAACAAAGAAAAGAACTACTCATTTAAAAAACCTATTAAACCTACAAGGAACTAAAATGCAGAGGAACAGAAAATTCTTAAATAACATGGAGACTTAAAATATTTTGTAAAAAAACACTCCTAATTAAACAAAGCCAGTCTTATGATTATGAAATTGATTATAAGATTAATCGCAAACAAGTTATTGTACCTATTCTCACTGAAGAGGCTTTCATAGCTACTTTAATCTTTGTCCTTCTTCTCGATTCCTTCCTGATCGTCTCCTTCGTTTTATTTCGCGCCATTATTTACCATTATGCCTTTTGCTTCATCGTTGTCTTCTGGGTTGATGTCTTCATCTTCTTCTTCCTCGTCTAGTATATTCTTCTTGTCATTATGCAGTATACCAGCGTCTAGAAGTTATAAAGAAGAAACTTTTTAGATGCTTGTACTAGTGAGTGGACAGATGCAATTATTAAGTTATTCTAAAATTTAAATAAGAAAGCTCTTTGCACATATTAATTGTTGTAGAGGCTTAATTAAAACCCCATCAAGTTTTTTGCGTTTTTGAGAAAAAATAGTTGAAAAGAACAAAATACTGTATTTTAATTACTAAATATTATTAAAACAAACTGGTGGAGTTATTTTCACATTGTGTTAATTCTTTTATTAATTTTCAAAAATGCCTAAAATAAGGATTTGTCTACTTTTTAACCCCATCTATATATGAATGGATATATCACTTGCTCAAAAACATATTAAATTTGTATGTTAGTATTTAATAATCCCCTAATTAAAGTATGCTGAACACGAAATTGTTTAGTATCTTTGATTTGTTATATCTACTTATAATTGCCTAGTCTTGATTTAGAGTTGATCTGCGTATTATACATATAATAGAAAAAAATTTAATAATTTTAAGAATATTACGAGTATTAAGAGTTTTTCTTTTTATAAATTATAGAAGTTTGTATATGACCGACAAAATATACATGGAAATATACATATATTTTACATAATGCTCTTTCAGTGAATCCTTTGGATTAGACGAATTAGAATAAAATGGAATAGAAAAAAAGGCATACAATTTACCATGCAGTGATTTTGTACTTACATTTTCAGTTTTACTTGACATAAAACACAAAAAATTTACACGAGTACACAAAGACCATACTTATCCCGTTGTTCTTTAGTCCCAGCCTGTGAATTAAAAGCGAAAAAGGACAACGAGGAAGCATTTGCACAAAGATATGACAACACAAACGGAGCTAGTAAAATAAAATTTAATGCCGTCCAAATAAATACAAGCAAAAGCAGACGTAATGCTATTTTTACATTTAATCCTTCGCATTATTATGGTGCTTAACGTTTTCATGTCTTACTTTCTTTGTGATTTTTGCCCTGTGAAGAAACGGGGGAGCCAGCATTTCCAGCATTGAGGCGACGAGCCTGCTCGCTTAATCTAAACGCCTCCATGAACTCGTTCAGGTCCACCAGGCCGTCCTTGTTAATATCCATCATTTTGCACATATCTAGGAGCTGCTCCATGGTATTGTTATCCGGCAAATGTTTCTGGAGGAGCGCACACGCGTCGGCGAATTCCTCGAGCGAAATGTACCCTGTTTCCGATGTTCCCATTACAGCGATATTGCTCAGAATAAATTTATTAGTCCTTACCCGAATTGTCCTTGTCCAATATCCTGAAAATTGCCTCTAAGCTGCTTTTGTTCCTGTACAGCGACTCTGCTACCGATGTGCTCCCAGCTTGTGCAGTTTTCTTCATTTGCAAGAGTCGGAATTATGCGGGGGTGGAAAATCCATTACATAAATCGTGTTGGCTGCTACAAAAATTATACTCACAATGCTATCGTTATCCAGCAGTTTAAGAGTTTTTTGGTAATGGACCGATGATAGGTCTTTCTTTTCCTCCTGTTCGTCCGCTGGCGCTAATTTGTCACGGAGAAGGCGCCAAGGCAGACCCAAGTGTGTTGCAGCCTCCATGGCCTCACACCACTTGGAGAGGGGAATCACACCTGAATCAGAAAAAAAAAATTTGTTTTGTTCAGCTATTTGTGTATTACAAACCAAATTTAATGTCGAAATTTGAAATTGGATTTGCCTTGAATTTTCGGATCCACTATGTAATTAGAAGTTATGAATTTTAAGTTTACTTTCAGGTAAATGCACATGTTAGTTAAAAACAAGATTTTGTAATATTTGTTTGTTCAACATTTTTACTAAATGAACGAACATCACATTTATAATTTTTTACTTGCCAATAAATTCGTTTGTTAGCCCACATACCACTTTAAAGGCTGTAAGGAAATTGAGGAGCTGGTGAACAAAACGATCTAACTACATTTTTGGTCAAAACAAACCCGTGAATCTAATTTTGTACTCGTTTTCAATTAAAACGTCCTTCAAAAGTGTTTTAAAATCGAGTCAGAAGTTCGGCTTTCGATCAAAACGATACAATTGCAATAAAGATTTAACAGCTTCGAATAAGCGTGGACGTAACTGATTTTCTTTTCTGTGATTAACAAGCGTTTAAATTGAAGTAAATAAACATTTCAAAAATGCTTTCGTTTTCATTAACTTAACTTAACTTTACATAAAAACATATTGTTTGCAATCATAATGGATGAAATGGCAATCCAAACGTAACAATTGCAAAAAAAACTCGATAGAAGATATGCGTATATTTTTTGATTGCTCTAAGTATTTAAACGAATCTTTAATAACTTCATATTGATTAGTCTCGTGATCGTTTTTTCTCTAATTTATGTTCATAATGCAAACAATTCATATTTTCTTTTTTTCTACATTAGTCTACATTAACAGTTTTGTGATTTTCTTAATAATATTTGGAGAAAATATTTTTAGACTATGTTTATGATTTTTAGCTAATGCTCCATTAGACCAGAAAGCAACTAATCGATTTAAAACAGATATTTCAGATAACCAGATTAAATATTCAATTCAGATATCCCTTCACAAATCAAATTGGAAAATTCTTACGTAACTGAGCAGGAATATTTTTGCACTGCAGTGAATAAGGCACTCTTTTGTAGTGGCACCCTCAATAAAGTGCTACGGTTTTGCGAGCGGGAAAACTTATTGCCAAACTCCAAAAGGAGTTGCACACAACACAGGCACAACAAACAGGCGGAAATGTTTCCTTCCTCGGGCCGGAAGGGCTGAAAGGACCCTTTTCCGCAGATACGAAAGTGCCCGAAGAAAGCGGACATTTTCGACTTGACGTGGATCTGCGGTGCAAGACGGAAGCCTATGTTTTCTTGAGGTGAAACAAATTAACCGCAGACGCAATAGGCGTCTATTTCATTTCCTTCTGCAATGGGGTCTCGAAATGGTCCTGAATGGGGTTTTGCGCCGTTTAGAGGTATTTTGCGGGTGAGAGATGTTGAGATTTCCGCTATTAGCCTCATCAAATAGCATGCTAACGACATCCTTGTTTTTATAGATGCATTCCACTGGTTTTGATGATTTTTGTTATGGCTCCTGGGTCTGTTCAATTTAAGTGGGTTAAGTGTTGCTCTTTACAGGAAATTTTAACTTAACTTGCGCTGAGAGGAAATAAAATATTTGTTAAGTTTATACTCCACATTAATTATTAAAGGGCAGGATTCGAGGGAGTTAGGAAACAGAAGAGTGAAATATGTATGTATTATTATTTACTAACTTTTATGTAAATCCATCAGCATCGGAATGTTCGGCAGGCATATTAGATCTAATATTCTAAATTTCAACATTTTCGAACGAATTTAAATCTTTTCATGCTCTTAGAGGCCCATTTCATCCATTATCTCTACAATATTGTTTTTTAAATAAGTTACACAATTTGTAATATTCCAAATTTTAGTGTAATTGGTCTAGCATTCTTACGGAAATATTTTAAGTTAAAAAGGGTAATGTATTTGATCAAAAAAAAAAAAAAGAAGAAAATCAATTTGCTCACCTTTCGTGTACCATTAACTGACCAGGGTTGTGTTTTGCGTTTGGAAGAATAACACAAATAAAATAATCTAAAATATCCCTTCTGAATAAGTTGTCTCTTTGAAAGATATTTCTATTGAAATACAGCCTAGACAATAAAAATATTGGGCATTCATGAGTGCTTGATCACTGTAAAATTTGATAAGTATTTAATTAACTAAAACTTTCAGACGAAATCTCCAAAAAAATTCTCCCTTTCAGAGCCTGTCCAACTCCAGCATTGCTCTAAAGTAGCTTTCTAGTTCGTTCTACATCACTTCTCTCGTTGGGTTCGCGTTTTAATCACATTTAAAATGTGATTGGCTCGCAAATCTAATTAACTTGGCCCCATCAAGAGACAATTGCCTAAAAGCCTGCCGCTTCCGAAACTCAATTTAAAATTAACAGCAGAAGCAGCAAGCAGGGTCGAGATCTAGGTATCTTCATCTTTCGTCCTGTGATTCATTCACTTATGAGATTTTCTTGGCCATCAGTCGAAAGATACCTAGCCAGAGAAACTCTGTATGGGATGTATCTTTGTAACTATCTACGCAGCTATGAAGCGACGACAAGACTTGGACGAGATCCTAATTGAATTTTGGGCTACAAAAACTGCTCCAAATTGAATACAGAGCATCCCTCAAGTTCGCGAAAATCGCTCCCCTGTTTTCAGCCGTTTTCCCTTTTTATTTTGTTGTAAAAATACCACTTAAGTAGGTTTTGGGGCATAAAACGTTTTCGCATTTTTTTATTAAATAAAGTGATTCTCGGGAGGACTTAAATTTACCTGTTTCATTGGGGTCCAGCTCCTTGAACTCACGCTTCAACTCAGGCAGCTTATCTCGTAGGCGAGCGCCAAGCTCCTGCATGGCGGAGGACTCGATGAGCCCCACTTTTTGCCGGAACGTCAGCTTCCGCGTCTTCGACGCCGCCGACGTGTACTGAATGAAGCGCATATCAAGCTGGGGGTTCAGCTTAAGGTAGGCCCCCTTATTTGATCCTATTGCATAGTAATTGGACGCCGAAAAGATCGTTATCACCTGCGAAATGGCACTTTGTGAAATCATCGAAATTCTATGTTAATGCCTTCAGCGAGACTTACTTTGCCACCGTGCGCTAGCTCGTGCCCGTCCGGCTTGCATTCATGCGAGCGCACGAGGAACTCAAGCTTATACTTTTGCAGGAATTTCTCTGTCACGTCTGGCCCAAAGTAGGTCCCAGCACCTCGAAGAGCGTTCGGAAGACAGCCTTCCACGTGCTGGGGATCACTCCACATCACATCGAAAATCTGCAAAGAAACTAGTTGGGTATATTGGGATCCATCCACACATTAACCCTTATTTCTATATAAGAAAAACCTTTTGTTTGGGCGAGTTTTAATGACGGTAAGTCCTGACAAACAATTCGTTTATTGAAATATACTCAAAATTAGTTTTTCCACCATTCTAGTCAAAAATTATAATATTTATTTTAAAGATACAAATAATGCTAGAAAAAGTTTAAAGTTTGTATTTTGATGTATTGCATTTAGAACAGAAAAGCTCATCTGGGATATTAATGATTTAAATGGCTATGAGGGTTGAGGACAAACGGGAAAACGATTTTGTTTTATGCTTCGTCCACATACAAAATGGTATTGCAAAAGCAAATTAATGAATATATTAATTTTCCGCGTCGACAGGGATAATTGGATAATTCATTGATTTTATAATAATATGAGAAATTTAGACAATACATATCGCCATCATCATCTAGCACAGTAATGACGCACTCCTCATAAATGTTAATTACTGCCGCATTTTCTCAATGAAATTGTGTCACCGCAGCGTTAATGTGCACCTCGGTTACATAAATTAATATAAATACCGGCGACAATTTTCATTTACCATGGAATTTTCCTTTACCTATTTTCCTGCAACTCCAGGAGCGGTTTACTTCAAACCTTGCATGTTTGGAACAAATTTACACCCTGCTTCCGAAGACTGTAAACATTTTAAGACGTCCTCCTTCCTCCGCAGTAATTTTAATTTTATGTTCACCTGCAGTATCTCGTGACTAGTGGGAAATGTGCACTTAATAGGTAGAAAAGGCATTTCCCTTATCTCTCGAGAACCCCCAAGCAATTTCCCTTAGTACTTAGTACTAGCTAATAAGCGAGTGACTGTCAAAGTAATTAATGAGAGCTTGACTTTCGTGTTTGAAGATTTAGGGGTCTATAAAATCGAATCCCTCGAATTGTTACAATAGGTAATATGTTGAGGAAATATTATGAAATTTTTAATTAAAAAGAATTACTTACGTAAATAATAATTGCTTTCATTATTAAAGATTTAGAAATTTAAACCAAAGCATACTTATTAAATATAAGTTTAACACAAAGATAAATTATATTAAAAATAATATATGTTTGAACTCACTTGCTTCCATTCAACTTTATCAATGGTATCTCCGCCAGTTCCTCCGCTTTCGGTTACTGGTGGACGAAGGATGGAGACGTACTGTAACACGAAAAGTTAAAAGTTAAATATAAAGATAAAATATTTAATAACATCGAATACTATTTAATTTATATTTTTAGCTTAAAGTAATAGACACTGATGTATCTGTTTCTGAAAATAATTATTCGAGTTTGCAGCAGTTGATATCCAAATTTGAGGTTAGGTATGTAGGTATACATTGGTGGATTTACTGCATTGATAACTTTCTAAAACAGGTTCTTATAAGTCAAAATGATTTTACTTTACTTTATAAAGTGCGTTACTCCGCAATATGGTTTTGGTTTGAAATACTAGAAGTAAACAAATTTAGTTGCTTACAATTCTGGATCTATATTTTTATTGGTTGTATTATTTTTGCAGATATTATATTGACCTGTCTTGCTCATATATTTGATAAGTGATAATTTGTGGAGCTTGAATTGAGTTGTCTGAGGAATTTTAAGTTCTTTACTACTGGCAAATATGAGGAAGGAAATTCTTTGAGCTCTGATTTATGTGATGTATGTGAATCGCATAGAAAAATGCACCCATTTAAGTGGTGCACAAGTTTCAACATTGCCCGGACCAACTTTCATAACTGTGATGCTGCTCAATAACGCGGGCAAAGCAACTTCAGTCTGCAATGATATCATCAGAGGTCTTTGAAAATCGTCTACAGTAAAATTGCATTAAGTGCTCTGAAGTCCGAATAGTTGCCATAAATTCACACTTAAGTGCGGTAATGGCCCAGCATACTACACGTATTAAATTTAAAGTTTGCTGGTGAAAAGAAACCAAGGAAATTTTTAAATTCTCTCGAAGAATTGTAGAAGCCATGTGAAATGTGGGAGAAGATTTTTCGATAGTTGAAATTGTAAGAGTATGCCTTTGAGTGAATACCTTCTAAAAGGAACTTTTATTTTGATTTTACTGTCTTATTTTCTTTTAGCACTGCTGCTGTGCTGGAAGGAAAGCGTATCTCGCAAGCGAGCATTTTTCTTGTGAATTTGATTCAAAAGTGTTGCTGATTCCCCCAGTCCCCTTGCTTGTCTCGATGAAATCTCTTTGAATTGCACTTGAAAACTCGTTTAAGTGGAACGAGAAAAGCAGTTTTGCCAGAGATAAAGAAAGTTTTCGAATTAGACATCTTTGGGTAAATATTTCAATAGGGATAAGATAAACCAGACAAAGTGCGAAAGTTCTCCTTTTAGAGGGAGATTTAAACCGTAGTCATGGCCATTAAATAAACGCTTGAAGGGATTGTGATTTTAGTTAACAGCTAAGGGGATAATGATTTTTTACGGGATTGAGTCAAGTGGCATGCCGAACAAAATAAATGTTAATCAGTTCCAAATCTCGACGATTCTATGTATTTACATACCTTGCTTCTGTCTAAGCTTTTGATTAGATCCAAATCAGTCGTATCGGAAATGCCTCCGTGGACGACCAGAACACGGTTGTTAACAATTGTTCCGAGCGGAAGCCATCGGTACACTTCCTCAATTAATTGCAGAAGTCGTTCTGCGTTGTGCTGAAAGGAAAATTGAAAGGGGAAGCGCAGAGAAATCAATAGATCGAATCAGCAATTATTTACAGGGGGGAAAAAGTAACGAGAAATGATGGGCCGTTTTATTTACCTTGTACTTCTGATGGACCTCCCTGATAAAGCCATACCGGGCATTCATTACAGTGTCTTCGTGGTTGCCCCTATTTAGGAATACTCCGCCCGGGAAGACAAGAAAACTGGCGAGCAACAAGAGGAAAACTTCGAGCCCCTTTTTTCCTCTGTCAACAAAGTCACCATTAAATACGTAGGGGTTTTCTGTAGATGGAAGTCCGTTCTACGAATTTTATTTTGTCGTTATAGGCCGGCATAATTTGAATTTTATGAGAAATATAAATTTTGCTTTGAATATCATTTTGTTTTGGAATCAATTTGGGAATTTTGGATAATACAAACCTTGTGGAACACAACGAGTAAATCATCTAATTTTCCATGGAGATCGCCACAAATTGTAACCTGTTTTGAAATAGCCGTTGATGCTTGGTTCAAGTTTGGAAGTCGTTTTAGGCGAGCTGCTGCTTCTCGAAGAATTCCAGCCACATATTTGGCATGCAGTCTATTGCACTGAAATGGCCAATATATTTATGTTTAATACCAATTTAGTTAATAAAAAATTTAAGCTACCTTTTTCTTACGAAATAAGTCTATGAGTGTGTAAATATGCTTTTTTTCTAACGGAAAAGTAATGGTTGCTATTTTGCACGACTTTGGCGGTTCTATACCATCATCAGCATGGTCATCTGATTCATCTGAGAATTTTGAATCTAAATGGTCTAAAAGTAAAAGATAACTTTTAATAACTTTCTTTTTATTTACAAATGATTTGTATGTTAATTTGTTGGTTGGTAGTTCTTTAAACACAATCGTTTCGAGTGATAAATTTATAATTTGTGGTCTTAAGAAGCGGTCGTCTGTTTGAAAGTGTTTAATTAGATTTTTATCAAATTTTTATTAAAGAATTTCTTTTTCCCTTTGTAGAACAAAAAAAAGTTGGAAGCACATCATGAGTCTTAAGTGCAGATATCGCGGTCGCTCCTTATTATTAAAAAGATTTTGAAGAATTTATGTTGAAGGACTTCATATCGAGTTAGTTGAAACGAATAAAACGAAGTGAGAACGATTTATTAATTTAAAATTAATAACATTTCCGAACAGCTCAGATATTGTTTGATGTATCTATTGAAGTTAACGCAGTCATTTTATAAATCTACTATTTAGAGCAGAACAGCCCATTCGCTTTAAAAATTGGATTTTTATCTACTGTGTTTCTCAAGTTAAAGAGATTTTTGAAGAAGTTACGACAATTTTAAAATAAATACTCAAGATATTATCCACGCCACTGCTAAATAATTAGCTTATCTTATACCTTTGCAAAATTTATGTGCATTTCTAATACACCAAATTTAATCTCAAGAGTAGCGGCAAGCGCCGAATCTTTTACATAAGGAATGGTCGACTCCACACTCCTCAAATAACCAAAGCGAATCGTGATTTAATAAAATTTTTATCCTCAAAAGCAGTTACAAAGCGGCAATGCGGCATGGCATTCGCTTAATCGAGAAAATCTCATTTCGCATAATCCTCATTGATTCCAAATATCAAAAGTATCTACCCCACTGCCGCAGTCCGTAATATTAATACTCATGAGACCCGGGACTCCTCGGGGCATAGAAAGCGGATTAGACCCATTGACACCTGACGCCCTTTACCTAAAAAATCCCTTCGATCACGGTCCCACGCGGAGGGCTGTCCACCTTACTTAACTTTCTTAAGATTTCGCCTAATCCGAGGGTCGGGGGCGGAAGGGACCCATGAATAATTTATGTCAATTATGAAAGTTCGCATCGCCTCGCCAGTAACAGCGGAAACAAAACTAACGACCCACTTTTGCCACTTTCCCGACGCTTATCCTCAGCATTTTTCATGTTCTGCTTAGCTGGCTCCTTTTTTGCTTATTATCACCCGAGCAGAAAGGCTATGGCCAGCGCCATTAATCAGCTCAGATAATAGCGTTTTTTGGCTGCCGTTGGGGCCTCGCAAAATATAGAAATTCCAGGCCCCGGGGTGTTCGATCGGGGGGCGCACAAGGCTTCCGTGCAGATAAGTGTCGCTTTCACGTCCACGCACGTGCTCCATCCGTAGACACAGGGCCCAGTTCGGCTGAGGGCAAGTTTCTCATCCGGGCTCTTTGACGAGGATTGGCGGCGGACCATTTGGCTTGAAAGTTCAAGACGAGCGTTGGCCCTTAGTGCGCCCTTGCGGGGCCGCTGAATGGGCTACTTTACTTACCCGTTGAAGATGCCCTCGATGTGGCTACGGAATCTGTTGGTCGGCTGGCAGCCTCTGGAATGTGTGTCATAAGTGCGTTGAAGAAGTTGTACAACTGGAAGACGAAAAAACGAGAAAGATGTGCGTTAGCTACTGATTTTGGGCCATTCAATAAATAAATTAATTTTTCGTGGCACACACAACCCAATTTATATGCAGAATGAGAAGAGACAGCTCTTTGGTTGTTTTTTTGGTCTTTATGGAGACACTCAAGTAAGTAATCAGAAAAAGGTTTAAAATTTAAAAGCATAGCACATTTCAGTGGGTACACAACGGCAAATACTTGACTTGAATGTTCCACAATGAAAATCAAATGTAAGTACCAATTTCCACGAAAATTTACTCGTCGTAGCGTGCTAACGACTATAGTCCTACGCAGTTAAGCTTGCGAACAATTTTGTAGAATATTTACAATTTTCATCCTATGTTTAAGTGTGACAAACTACAAACGAAATAAGTTGAAAAAAACAAATGTTTCACTTTTATCTCACTATAAACTCAGTAGTATTACGAAATAAGTTTACTAGATTTAGAAATTTCCGAGCTTTATCAAGTATGTTACTAAATAAAAGACAGCTTCAAAAATAAACATATTGTAATAAACCCATTATTATTTTATCAAAGTTTTTAAATCGTTCGAAAACAGATAAGTTTCTGTTTATTTATAAGAAAATGGTCAATTTGTAACAACCTCATTCGACCTACATATTTACCATATTTAGCCATAGGAAAATATTCGCATCGAACGAAGTTATAGTTGAAAAAAAATCATTGTTTTGGCATAAAACAATTATAGTTTCTGACATGCAGAGATGAATATTTAATGTATTGTAGTCTTGAATGATTTACGTTGCATAATAATAATGTACTTTTATAGTACCTACCTCTTTATAAGATTTTGTTTTTTTGTACAAAATTAAAAGGAGCTTGCAGGAGATATATAGTGCTTCTTTGTACTATACCCGCACTTGTCCGATCTTTTAGTTAATTGTGTTTTCTAGTCATTGTGATGTTGAACAAAGTTCAGCGAGTGCCATTTATCAGGCGAAGACATCAGGCGGCCGCAAATGTGATGGCAAATAAAATTCTGTGAGAGAAAAAGAAGTGCTAATGCATCACCCTTCGGAGCAGGGTGGAAAATCATTCAGACAGTCTTCAGACGGGCATTAATCTCTAAAATCTCTCAGCAAAAAACTTCGAAGACTGTGTGCTAAGAAGCGAGACTAATTGCCAAAGCTTTGTTGGCGCCCATCATCCGAATTCTTTAGTCCTTGCCATAGATACTCCTCCCTTATTTTTAGATATTTTTCCTTTTTTTTTCTTCAAAAAGTAAACCTTTTTCGCAGAAAGGTTTCGGTATGAAATGGGGTTCTCTAGTTTCATTGAAAGCAACAACAAAAGCACCTTTAGCCGTCTGTCCATTAATTCATCCTCCTGGATCTGGACGCGCTTTGTCCAACTGGTAATTATTCGTTCGTAATAAATCGTCGAACATCGTGTCCGAGACGGGGGTCGGGGTCTTCCCACGCAGTCTTCTTCTTGCGGGGATGACAGGACAAGCAGGCTCCGGTGGCGAAATATAACACCCAAATTATTGAATGATGCCCCCTGAAAAGGTTTCAGTAGTCGACCTCAGGGCGGAATTATTCATGACAAGAAAATGAAAAAAAATGGTGGATATTTCGCGGCATTAATAAGCAAGGCCCCGGGATCCATCCTTCTTCCTGTCAATCGGAGTGATTAGGATCAGTTGAATGTTCCGCGTTTGCCTGGCAATTACCAGAGCCCCATCCACAGTGCGGGGCTCCATAATTAGGCCCAATAGTTTGGGGTTTTCCGGCGCGCTTTTCCAGGCTCCTTCCATAGTCCACGCTGTCCAAAATGAATCGTATTCATTAACAATTAAGACCGCTATGACATCCAGAGCACACCGTGGGGCTCCGCACGACAAATAACAATAGAACGGGGCTCCGCGTGCACGACATGAATATTCAATGAACAGCCGGGATAATTCCGGCGTTCGGTCGCTTACTGGGAACAGTCAGAAAATTGTTCATTTCGGGAAAAGGTTAATGAAGTGCCTCCCCCTCATGTGCAGCTGGGTGGAACGCCCCGCCCGCTCCCCATGTGGGCCATAGCTCAGCCCCCTGGGCCTCCAGGATTACAATGAGCCCCAGTGCCCTTTTCATCAGCCCGTTTCAATAGAAAGTTATCCAGTTGGGGGTGGTGTGTGCTTTTTGCCCCAGAATTGGGTTATTCACAACTTACCTACTCCGGGAAATTGCTCCTGGTGGGGTGGATTTACTTTCGTGAAAGAGGTTTCATCATCCCGTCATTTAGGGATTAAACCTTCGCTGAAAACTTTCTACAGTATTCTGGCGCTTTTGAAAATTTATCGTTGACTCAAACACAACTCCAAAATATCACTCACCAGCGGAAGTGCCTGGCCCTGCGCCCGGCGGCTCATAATAAGTCAGTAATAAGAGCCGACTTCGGTTGAATGGGACTCATAATTCAAGGAATTAACTAATTCCTGGCAGTGTTGCTTCATAACCTGCATTACAGCGTTATTCGTTATTCCTTCTGGTGTTAAAATGTAAAGATTACGACCCTTGGAGACGCCCGAGAAGGGAACTGTGCGCTCCCGCGTGACTGCCAGCCAGGTGTCTCTGAATGAGTCTCTGTTACCTTTAAAGTTCGTGCGGGGGATGTGCTAATTGACATAGTGAAACGCAACTTCAGGGGAAAATTGTAACTCATTTAAGGCTATTTTCAAGCAGGTTACATTTAAAAACAATGCTTACGTCAAAGTATACACTGAGAATAAAACACTGGTTAAAAGAACCAAAAATTAAGTTTACATTTACAAAGTACTTGGCAGGTTTTCAGCCTGCCATAAACAAATTAAGTTTGTTAATTTAAACTCAACAAAGTTCATTGGACAAATCAGCAAGGTTTTGTTTAAAGGTCACAGAACTCCCAAATTAAGCTCGATTTCTAAAATTTTAACTTTAATAGAAAGGAAACTCTTCAGGGATTTAAGGAAACATATAAAACAAATACCGCCGGTCCCCCGGTAGTGCTGTTGTAATCAACTTATTTTATTAATTCGCTTAATACAAGCTACATATAAACATCAAGATAAAAAAAAAAGTTAAAATTAAAGGAGCGGTTTAGATTTAAGATCTTTTTAGAAAATATCCTCATACTATCCAAATTCAGGAACAAATGTAACAACTTTGAGCTAGCTAACTAATTGCTATCAATTCGTGATAGTACCCGAAAATCGGCCTTCCTCTACCGCAGCGGATAGTGCTGATTTCAGCGGGGGAACGGTATACATTTAAAGTTTTTTTAAATAATGTCCTCATACTATCAAAATTCAGTAATAAATGTAAAAAATCGGAGCTACTAGTAAACTAATTTCTATCAATTCTGGGCGTTTCTCTATTGCAAAGGATAGTGCAGATTTTAGCGAAGGAGTGCTTCAGATTTAAAATCTTTTTAGAAATTGTTCGCTTATAGGTATCATAATATTAAAACACCAAGTAGCACTATTATAATCAAATTAAAAAATCATTTTAAAATTAACAAATTCATTTTGGTTATAGCAACAATCCGTTTTTAGGGCTTTATTGAAGTAATTTGTCGTTTTGGTTGCTTCGACCTAATTTTAATGGTACTAAACTAAGTTTTTGGCAGAAATGTGAAATAAATCAGTTTTGTTAAATTTACCATTACTTTTTTTCTAATGCTTAACTTACTATAAAAGCAACATCTAGTTCGCTTATAGGTAACTCAAAGCTCTCAGGCTTTATATTTTCTATATTTACATCATTCTTCAATGAAATTTTGAAATGTTTAATGGTATACTTCATTAGCTGCTAAATTGGTATAATTTAAAATTTATATCTCTTTGTGAATCAATATATGTAGTCTATGTTTTAGGTTTTTCTATTTCTAGACGTACTTCTTGAATTTAGATTAAAAATGTTCATATGAAGCAGCTAATTTTATTAGAAATAAAAAAAAATGCTGAATAAAGTATAATAAGAGAACGGTAATTTTCAGAAGAAATAAGGATAGCAAACATTTACATTTTGCAGTATCTAAACCCTCTTTAAATAAAGCCCTACCGTCACTTTCGCAGGGTGACTTTTAGATTTGGGGAGGTTTAATAAAATCTAAACCAATCCCATCAACGCCTACAAGCTACACGTTGTTCCTTAATGGTTCAATAAGTGCTTTGAAATTTTCATAAATTTAAAGTCAATAAAGCACACCGGTCCCAGTGCGGTTGCAAGCCAGCGCCGCGCCGGGCATCTCATCGCCCCTGTTCTATTTGAAGTTGGCTCGGGGTGTGATTCAAAATTTATTGCAGAGGATTTGTGTGTTTGTTCCGTGTGCAAGCAAACTTTGAAAACATTGGATTTGTTGTATCAACGCAAACAATTCAGCACCCGACTTTTGGGGCTCCCTCATGGGACGGGATGTGTAAATATGAAAAATTGGAGAGTCAAGTGCGTTGGAAGGCTTAAAATCGCTCGAAATAAATTTGATGAAAATTTTCCCGGGTAGGGCTTTTGTTCAGAGCAGCAAAAAAGTAAATATTGTAGGTTCGTCCTGAGTCCTAGGGGTTGGAAGGGGATGTCGGTGCCACAGCTTCAAGTCGGGGCGGAATCATGACAAGGCTCATCTAAAGCCTCGTCCGACTGTTTTACGTTCTGAACTTTATTTGCAGGATAAATCAGTCACTCAATTTCGTCGAAAGACTGCGTGCTCACAAACTCCCGAAATGTTTGGCACTCGTATCCGAGGCGGGAGAAATTGGGCAGCTCATTAATCATTCTCCTTGTATTTGTCTGGATGTGAAAAGATCATCGACGAGAGGGGCGAACTGTTCATGAATGTGGGATATAAGGATCCTAAGAAATGTCCAGCGACAACGAAGGCCCCTTAAAGTGAATTTCGGCACGAAATGTCTCATTAAAAGTTTTTGTCGCTTTTGCTGAATGGACAAGTTTGTCACTTAGCACCTTTATTGAGAAAAAATTTTAAAGGTCATTGGTGGGAGTCGGTCCCAATTAGAAAAATTTTATTCTTTTGATGTATACTATCATGCTAACTTGTTCCCTCAGTAAACTGAAGGTATGGCAGTAATTTGTAAAGAAATAAATACATACCTAGCTAAGGTATTTCTTTTCACAATGTTTTACTTTCTTTCATCGATTAAAATGTTTTAAAAATTAGAAAAGCCTCAACGTTTTGTTTTTATTACTATTGAATTACTACAACAAATTTTTTTATCTCAACAAAACCTTGGCAATTTTAACAAAATTTGGATTACAATGAATATTATTTTTCCTATCAATAAATATTTTCAATAGTTCCTGCAAAACGGGATGTTTAATTCTATACATACAGATAACAAACTTTTAATCAATAAGGTCTAAGCTTAGTATATTTTATGAATTGTATAGATAAATAAATTAAGTTCTTTGAAACCCATTTCAAGTTCGAAATTTATTTATGCAGTAGCTTTTATAAAGAAGTCAAAGCCATCGAAAATGGTAAAGTGCTTTTTCTGTTAAATGCAAATTGTGCTCGTTCTGCGTCAGTACAAAAATTTGGAATAGATGGCAAAAACCACTGCCATCAGTTGCTAAATCTTGTTAGGACCCCAACTTCTGCAATTTGATGGGAATTTTTGGTGAGCGTTTAAAATTTAATTCTCCCCTCGTTCCCGTAATTAAGGAGTTCTTCCTTCAGTGACTTCCCGTCGTGGGGAAACTGCGTTTTCTAAAAGGATATGGTGATACCGCTGGGAAAGCCTTCAAGCACTTCCCACGATTTTGAAAATTTCATAGCTTCCTCTTCCATGTTTCTGCTTCGCGGTGGAAACGGGGACTTTGTGAAATGCTTTAAAGCACTTAATATTTGATCATGTTAACTCCTACGGGAGCACAGAAGGGCTATGAAGGAAATGAAATTAAACTCCACTTTTATCAGATTGCTGAACATTCCACGTTTAGGACCAAAACAAGGGAAAATCGTCCATCATCTCTTCGGTTAAAAGAAACATTTCAAGAATTGAAAGCATCTTAAAGAAGTCGTCTCCAAGACGTCCCGCAGTTTCCTCACGTACGACAAACCCAATATTGATCTGGCACATCTATCCTGATTCGGCTGACACATGTTGTCTTCGTGCCTTGCCTCGGCGGGTGGTTTGCAAGCACTTCCACGGCCCACCCACGTATCTATCAATTGTATTTGGCAAAAAATTGACCAAGCAATCTCTGGTCGCATCGGAGGTGTTTTGCCTTGCCCACCTTTCTCCAGGAATCAGGGGACCGTAATCGAATCATCGGGAGCACGTCGGACACGCATTTGGAACCTCCGACAGCAAAAGGGTCCTATTTAATTTGCACACGATTTTCCCAACTTATTTTCAAAGGACAACCTTTTGGATTTGTTCTCTAATAAAAAGTAAGTCAAAGAACACATCTCCTCGGTGAAATATTTTGCGTATCGTCTGGACTCTTTGCCCAGTTTCTTTGCATCTTCCTGGCAAAGATCCTGGAATCAAATATCTGACGACGATGATGTTTACGTCTCTCCGGCAAGGCATAAAAATGCTTTATGGTGGGAGGCGCCATAAAACGTAATTCGCTTTTTCTATCAGAACAGAGTGCCTGCGGCACGTGCCCGCATGTTTTAGTCGCTTTAGTGAGCCAACTCGTTTCTAACTCACTTTTGGGTCGGGTCAAGGGTTTGGGACTTTGATTAGGATTTTTATAGCACACTAGAAAGGCTATTGCAAATTTTTTTACATCCCAAAATATATTTATCGGTATTTTTCGGTGCCGGAAATATTCAGATGCCACGGGACGAGATCATTTCGACCTTCAAACAGCTCCAAATTGACTCTCCTTTTTGTGAGTTTTGTTTTTGTAAAATCGTATTATTAATTCTTTTGCGTGATATAGAAAAACTTTTTGTTATTTTCAGGGTCCAGAGGGACGTCCTAAATATTTTAGAATGTTCATTTATTTTTCTTTAAAAACTACATATGTATGTATGTGTGTACAATAGTGGTTTTATTAAGCAGAATGAAGGGCTAAGAGTTCTATCAAAATTGATTTTATTGTCTTTTTAAATGTGATATAATTATTTTTATCTTTTTCCATGTAAATAATTAATAAATGTAAGGATTGCTCTTCAGAAATTTTGAAATTCTACTGTATGTATTTATATATGAACAGAACATATAAAAATAAGATGAAAACGCTTTGTTACAACAGGAACTCTGAATACTGAATTTGATCAATATATTGCGTATCTATTGTTCCTAGGATTTTAAGTGTTTCTCTAATTAATAATAAAAAATGATCCATTTTTCGAAGCTGCATTGTTCTTAATTTAAGCAAAATGTTCCTAATATGAGCCAAATACATATTTTTAATTTAAGATAAATTGATCAAAAGTATAAAGGATAAGTTAAAAAAATTAAATTAATGGATCTTTATAGTCGGGTAAGGAACGTATTGAGTTAGAATTCAATAGTCCCAAGATATATTTACAAAGCTAACTGAATATTTCTGAATGTGAATTAAATTGAGAATACAAATAGTAAAAAAGAAGAAAAGGAATAGGAGGCCCGACTAAAAATATTTGAATTATTTTTGCACGCTCGTAACGCGCCCGGAGTACACCCAAACATTTTCCATTTTTCAATCTCGCAACAGGCACGGTTCTCGGACAATCATGCCGACATCGTGCTTGCAACATACCCGCATTTCCCTAAAATACGCCCGTAACAGTCATAATTTCATAATTTTTTTTTTTTTTTTTAATATTCTCCCATGCAGAGAAAGCAAAGGGATCTAAGCTCATATAGCCATGAACGTGATCAAAATGCTTTCATTTAATTGTTTAAAGCGTTTTGTATGGGGAAATTATATGTGTATGTTCACTTTAATTTACCTGCCTTAACGGCAACATATAAACATGATTTTTGTTTTGCAGAATTGTTCTGCTTGCTTCAAGGCTGACTGTGAAAATAGTTTGTTTCTAAATTTTGTTGTAGCTTCACGAAAATAAGTAATTTTTCCCAGAGCTTATTTGAAATTGGACCATTACTGTATATATAGATACAGAAATGTACGAGTAATGAAATGAAGCAATATAGCGAACCATCAAGGACATTTTTCTTGTCTAATCTACGAAAAATGTGTATGACCAAAAAACAAAAACATAATTTCATCGAATTAAGGGCAGTATCACATAACCATCATTTGTCACTTTCAAGATTTTTTGCCATGTCCGAGGGCTGCTTTAAGTGCTTCTCAATTGATTTTCCCTCAATTCATCATTTTCCCGCATAAAAAATAAAAGAAAAGATTCCATTAAAAAGAAAGTGGGAATCTCTTCCCGACTCACCCGAACTTGATCCTGTTCGCCAGCATACTCGATGCTTTGGAAAATCGTCCAAGTGTACCGGCGGCGGACTTCCATGCGGGCCAAGTAGCGCCGGTACCATCGCTGGATGAGCAGCGCCGCCTTCATAGCTGGAAAGGAAAATAGAATTTTCACTTAGTATGGACGAAAGTGGTCTGGTCTTTTAAGGAGGAAAATTAAATGTGGTCCAGGAGAGTCATTAGCGAGCAGCTGAAATTGCATCCGTATAATTCCCACCCTGCTAAGCACTCAGCAGCCGGCTCCCGAAGGAGAATCTTCGGACGGAATTAATTCGAGCAAAATTTTAGTACTCTTAATTAAAAGGATTCATGAGGAAGTTAACAAGTTTATGCGGGAAGTGTATCGAGGCACACCCGCGTGAACTCGAACTGCTCATTTTATTCTGGCTACAGTGGATTTATGGCAAAAGTTATGCGCACCAGTTCTAATTTCCTTAATCGCTAAGCTGCCTTTTAGCCAGGGTGATTTTTCCCCATCCTGAATTTCGAACGAATCCCTGCCAAACCTCAATCTAGCCCAGAATTTTTCAGTTTGCGCACGAACGGATGTGGTTCCTTCTAACTTTTTTCCCGAAAAGACAAACAACAAGAACTCTTGAGGCGAGCTGTATAATTTGCCAACGCAAGCCCCGCAGCTGCGACGGAATGCGAAGATCCGAAATAATTAAGTAATGCAAATTGGGGCGGTCTCCTAGCCCCCCGGCAGCGTTTGGTCCGCATCTGAGTTTAATAATCTTTAGATATAATTTTTACGATTTCATCCCTCTTGTTTATTTGCCGGAATGAAAGGGTTAAAACGATGCGATGTTTTGGGCTGTACATATAATGCAGAAGTAATTGCTTTATTATATTCATAAATCGAATGAGAGCGTTGAAACTCGCACCCAACGGGCGGCATATGCTCAAAATTGCTCGTAATCCTCTTTTAATGCTCGAATGGTAGAAAAGATTTTCATTTATCATTTTAATGGTTCAGTATATTTTCAACATTTTCAGTTCCCTCAAGCACAGTGATGCATTTGAATTGTACTCTCGAATTAAAATTGAAAAATGCTATTGTTGGTGCATAGTGCCCATTGTAAATAGCAAGGGGTGTAAAATGGATGATTTTTAGAGCATATCTAATGTAACTATTATATGTCTCATGTTTTTCGCAATTTTTTAGCTATTCTTCTTCTTTTTAGAGTTTCTTACCAAAAATATAAAGACGATATATTCTAAGATCTACATTAAACAAAAATTACAATAAATAACTTTTCCATAAATAGAAGCGAATGATTTTCACTCTGCAAGCTAGTTAATGAAAGTGGATTGAGCAAAAACCCATAAGCTGAGTATTTCTCATTCGTGAACGTATGCGGTCATTGTTTACCACCCATCGAACGTACTTAGTGCAAGTTTGTACATATAAGGATGTAAAACTTCACTCTCTTCCGCCTTAGGTACAAGAAATTGCAGAAAATAATTTCACCTAATTTCAAAAGGACTCCAATTACTCACGAAAGGTAACCTTCCCAACAGTGACGCAACTCTGTGTCGCTAATTTAAGTTTCATAAAGGGGAAGACCAGTCCACCTTTGTACCAATCCATGTCGTAAATGTCAAAATTATATAAATATACTTGCTGAGTAACCCAGTTTCACTCGGTGTATCAAAAATACTACTTAAATACTTCTAAAATGTTGGTACTTCAGCCAAATTAACAAGTTTAGAAGTATATCTCCGAAAAATTTGGTCAGCATATTGAGTCTACTATCTTGATTTCTAAATTTTGAAAGCGGATTCGCAATCAGCATTTCCAAAAACTCCAAATAACAATATTCATGGCAATCCATTGAAATTTACAATTGCTGATAGTAGATTCGAAATTAGCGGCCTCAAAATACCCATAGTACTAATTTTCAATTGAATTCGTTGAAGTTGGAAAATTCTCGGTCGCCGCAGAGATTCGCAATCAGGACCTCTAAAGACCCCCAAATACCAATTTTCATGGCAATCCCTTGAAATTTACAATTTTTGACCGCCATCTTAGGTAATCTAGTTCTTCCTTTTGGGTGCCGCCGAAATCCCTTTTTTAGTTTATATAAACAGATTTTACATTATTTCATCACCAAAAGATAAAAGCATACGAATTAGTGCCAATAGTTTGGAATTTAAACTTATTTCAGAAGTAATTTAGTCAATATTTTGATAATAACTGGAAGAAACTATGAAAGTTTTCTATTTAATCTAAGAAATCTTAGAAACAGAAATTTTGTTTAAACATTATACTATTGAAGATTAAAAAGCTCTCTAAAAAAAAGTGCACGCCAATGTGCTGTTTACGAGTTGCCACCCTTTCGGTGCGCCCGTTGTACAACTAGCAGTTTTTGTGTTCCCTGTGACGCTGTGTCTCTGTGTAGTTTTTTAAAGGTACCTATTACCTCAGTTCTAATAAAAAGGGAAACTTAATTTCAAATTTTTGAAAAGTAGGATGCTTTAGTTTTTAATCTCTGGAACTGGAAAAACTCTCACTCATCAATCTTACAACATTTTTACTCATTGTATGCAGCCCAAGTTTTATTATTAGTAAACTTTAAGGAAAGGAGGTTTAAATATTTAAACTTGTTTAAAACTTACAAGTTTACAGTATTAAACTATATGAACGGTTTTAGATTTAAACTGTGGAAAGGTTTGAAATGCCGTTTTTAAACGTTTTTAGTTTGGGCTTTAAACTTATGAGTTTTGCTCATTTTAAAACATTTTAAAGTTTTCCTCGTAAGAGGCGTTTTAGTTGCGAGGACTTAATCAAGAATAATTAAAAATTAAATTTGTTAAATTTGTAGTACGATAGAATTACCTAACAATTCAATTAATAATACCGTCACTGATAGTGCAATATCTATTTATATTTGATAAATTTCGCTGACAACTATAATAAAACTTAATATTGCTTTCACTACTTGTACCATAGTACAGCAGAATTTTCTCGCATCGACCATTAGTTTAAAACAAAATCACTCCCATGGGTCATCAATCACCATCACCATCCAAATGGACATCTAACCCCATCTGCCAGTCAACTGCTGTCCATTCCGGGCAATTACTCAGAGGCGGGGATGGGATGGGGGCTGTTTGAGAAAGTGCACAATTCACAAACTTTGTCCACTAGCAGCACAATGTGCCAGTGGCGTGGCGTTGACCAACCAATGGAACAATTAATCAGCCGGAGCCAATCTGACTTATATTTGTTTCAAATTTATGGTCTTCGTAAAACTCGTCTGCGAGCGAGTAATAATTGGATTTCTTTAGATTTTGGAAATGGGCTTTTCTGAATCATATTTACGAGTACGGACTGATTGGGCCGGGAGTCGGTTACTGAGCCCAAGTTTTTCGAGCTTTGGTCTCGTTCTTTTACTTCGTGCCAATTTACTCCAATTTTCAGTCCAAGGAACAGGTCTCCTGGACGCCCGACAAGATGTATGAGTTCGCCAGATTTACGATAAGTTCTTACAAGGTAAGGAGCTCCATCGCAAGGAAATAAAATTGGAAAACGTGAACAAAACACAAGGTACCAAAGGAGCATTCTTAAATATTTTTGTTTGGGAGGAAAGTTGTTCTACTGCTTTAAGTCGCACTTGTGACTTTTTGAAAAAATAAAGTTGAGAAAGAATTTCTCTTTTAAAACTAATTAGCGTAGGTTTGGGTACGACAGCTTAGTAAACAGAAAGAGCATAATCGAATGTTTACGACCCAGTGAGTACCTGTGGGACTAAAGGACTTATGTAAGAATATAATTCGCCCGAAAGGATGTGGATGACATAAATTGGTTTGATGAGCTATGCATTGAACCCTCATCAACGAGATCCGTTTCAGATAGCCGTAAGGGCTGCTTGTGGATTCGGATTGGGACGTTCTTCTCCATCCAAACTGAGGATAGGGGGATCTTTGGCTTTTGTAACTACGGTCATATTCAGGTAACATGAAGAAATTTGGGGACGCGCAATCATAAATTGGACGTTAATCATATTCCTAGTATGCGAACGAAAGGGAACAAGGGCTGTTTTTGTTTTCGAATTCGGTTTTAATTAAGAGAGGCCCACTGGGCGTATGTTGGCAATGTTTTGTGGTCATTGCGAACAATGCTAGCGGATATCCCTGGAGACTTACGAGCATATGGCCAAATTTATAGCTCTTAGTGGTCGAGGATAACGTGCAGGACGTGACCATTCATGACAACTTCGAATTACTTTAGGAGCCCATTATGGCGTTTTCGGATAAACCAATTAGAGGGGACATCGGGGGATTTCAGGCAAGATAGACGAGGATAAAATTTGGTCTCTTTAAAGGGTATTTAGACAGCAAGAGTTGTGGATGAGCGTTTTTTGCATTAAACATACATGTATATTCTTTAGTGGCAAGTGAAGTGACAGTGTTGTAAGGGCCAAGTCAGGTTAATTTATCGAAGCGAAGCACATAATTTATACGTAACAACCAAATCAAAATCAATGGCAACCAAGTCAAATTTTCCCTAAGAAAGGATTTCTTTAAATTCAATCCTTAATGGGGATAAAATGGAGTATTAAGGTTTGTATGAAAAAATAATAATTTTTTGGTCATATTTTTGATTGTATTCATTTGAATGAAACTTGGCACATATACTTTTATATTCCTTACTGTAGCGCGTTTGTCACTCTCTTCAGCCAGAAAAATATAGTTAAGTTTTCATTTTGCTTAATGGTAGGTAATAAGAAATAAATTTCATAATTTGATAGGAATATTGCTTAAAATTTATAATTAGAAAAATTAAAAAAGCAATAAACAGTAATTATAAATTATAAAAATAAAAAGTCTCACAAATTACTGGGGGAGATTTTTTTCTCAAAAACCATTTGCTCCAACGTCGATGATTATCGCTCTCGCTCGTTCGCCATAGATTTTCATGACCTATAAAGAATGAAAATTGATGTATCTAAAAGAAATGTAAGTGATAAATAACTCTTTTTTGTCAAAAATTTCAATTTAAATGTAAGAATTATTAAAAGATTGGATTAAGAAAAAATCTTCTATATTTGATCCATTGAACCTCAGAGTACCTAATACTTGAAATTGTATATTTTCAATAACTATAATAACTACTCGTAAAATCTATCGATGCGTCACTGGTAAATTTTAAAGTGAATTTAATGTTAATTTGTCCATCGAATTTTTAAAATATTTAGGGTAAAGAATATAAAAATTAAAATATCTGGAAAAAACCTTGATTTTAAGAACCAAACAATTTTAAAATTAATATATTGCCTTGGATTCAACGTGCAATTTATGCCATAATCTTTATTTGACGACGTACAGGAGTAGGTCTATATACATTTATTTTTGAAAAAGTACACCAGCTAAATGTATAAAGTGTATTATTTGCGCAAGAACAGCATAATCAAGAGTAGGTATATTAAATAGTGTTATCACTTATGTAAGTACCTAAATTAAAAATTACAATCCGGGATTAGATATCCGTCGCTGCAACCAACTGGTCGAGCACCACAGCGTCCTCCTGGCGAGGAAACGCGTTAATTACTTTCAGCCCACTATCGCCAAAATCGCTTAATTACCATCAGGCAACTTCCCTGATTGGGCACGATTATTAAGTGGCACTTTTTTCGAGGTGGATTATTAATTAGAACCCTGACAATAACCACCGAAATTAGCGACGACAGGCCCACTTACAAAACCGCCAAAAGCTTTCGCCTCCTTAAGACCAGCCCTGATAAATGACCATCATTGATTTCGGCAAAGTATGTTGCGGGGTAATTGGGTTGTAAGTGGAGGAGAAATTGTGATTTCATAATTCCCAGATTATGGTAACGAATTATTACGAGTGCCGAAAACAAAAGGTTTGGGGGGCTCGCCCTAAATACCCACTCAGACACGAAAATAACCCCAAGGATAATTCTTATAGCCGCTAAATTCCTCAGTCGTACACACATCGCGCTAATTACCCGAGGCGTGGGGGTTCGCTGGGTTAATTTAATTAATATCCCTGACATTGAGAGTTTTCATAAATTTCCCGGTAATTACGTCGACTGTCCTTTCACCTGAATTACGTATTTCGTTCCGGTAAATTACTGACTCCACGCCTTACTCTACTTAGAGTAATGAACTTTTGTCTGTCGCATCGGCAGGTCTACTCAACATTTTATTCCTGGATGTGGATGTGCATATTTTTTATAAATTCAAAAATCTTTAATATATATTTCTCAGTCGCCATCTAAGAAAATAGTTTCACAAGTTATGTAAAACAGTTATATTAAGTATTACTTTAGACGCTAAATCTTACAAAGTTTAATGTATTTAATATTAGTTTAGTTTAGCTTCTTCAAAAATTCTTATTTTGGAAGTATTAAAGGAAAAATCAGGAAAAACTGTTTCATATTATAATCTTTAGTAGATAAATTGACGCTAAATACGTACTTGATAGGTACTCCACTAGAAGATTTAAAATATATTTTGTAAATAAATAATAAAATAAATAGATGTATACCTGATTCATTCGCAATATTAGAACCTTTAATAAACTTAGTGGAAATATAGAAAAAACAAGTACTAAACTAAATTTAAAGTTAATTTATCTTAAAAATAACTTTTTAAGAAGCCTTAAAAGGTTTTTATAGAAATTTTTAGAATCGGAGTGAAGCCAAATATCACACTTCGCTTAGTGTTCTTTAAATTTGAATGAAATTAATTTGCTTTACATTACACGAATAAAAGAAATCAATACTAAAGTCACTGAGGCATTAAAATCGCAGAGCAGATGCTCTTTTCCTTCAACTGAAAAGGAATGAGTGAAGCGGAAGAAATGCACACCCGAAAATAACATCGATTGCCTCGAAATGTGTTTACCTTTTCCCAGCCATAACCTCGATAGTGCCCAGATTACCCGAAATTTACCCAATAAAATTGTGCTTATGGTAAGCCCTTTCCCTACAATGTGTTCACAATCAGCTTCCACAAAATTACGTGATAGACAAACTTATTATTTTCGCGGCGAGGGCGGTTCACGGCCCTTCCTTCATGAAGAAAGCCTTGGCAGTGAGCATCCTTCGAACAAGGTACTTAAATGGCTAAAGTTCCTGTGCGACTCTCGAAGGGATTAGGATTTAATTGAGGCTTTGCTTACACTAAAGATTCTGCTCAAACTGCATCAGATTTCTGGACTTTCTACAAACGTGATTCCTTTTAACTAAAGGCGAATTAAAAGCTAAGTCTTTGCTTAAAGAGATGCGACGTTGGATCTAAGTGGTTTCTTGTCCACCGCAATTTGATTAATCCAAATTAATAAAGTTCAGGAAAATTGAACGTAAACTTTTAACATATACGAGTACATGCGAAGTTTTACATGGCACTATTTCGCCAAAGTTTGCTCCTATTCAGCATGAAAGGCATCTTTCAAGTATAAAACTTGCAGCAAATTAAAATATGTTATATGTGAACTCAATACATCCGTAACAAAAACTATTAAAAGACTGAATCCTTTTTCGTTGATTGCTTCTTCCCCATTCACAAATTACGAAAAGCTTACCACAATATAACCATAAGGTGAAAAGGTATCTTAAAGAAGTGACTGAAACTTGACCTTAGAGACCTTAATATAATTTGTACGAGTGTATCCAGAATATTTTGCCAGAAATATGTACGTCTTCCCCAAAAATTCTGCATAATTCATCCCTTATTTTGGAGATATGCATGTGTACGTTTCCTTGGCTATAGGTATCCTTTTAACCTTTGGCAGCGTACCTCAGTTCGCCTCGTATCTTTCTTTTCAAGCCAACAAACTTTAATGGGTCAAAAAATCCATTTTATGCAGAAAGTACCAAAAGAGAGCCCTGAAATGTAAATCCCTAAAAGGATTTCTTATTACTCACATTTCTTATGTAATATTTTCGGATTATCTTGTAAATTTTCTATCCACTGAAATGATTACTTGTATATTTGCAAAATTATGGTTTTATGTGAAGATTGGTGTGGGGTAAAAGGTATTATATGTAATTGATCTTATGGAACCTTATAAAGAAAAGTACTAATATGTAGAAACCTTAATGGTTATGAAAAAACTTTCAAAATATACTTTCTAAATTACATGCCCAATTTGCACCTGATACATGGTCGTAATATTTAAAAATTTTTAATTTTAACGATTTATGAGAAGTTGATAGAGAGTAATAAAAACAGAGTGTTTGCTAAGAAAATGACAGAGTGTCCAATTAAAGTCTCGTTGTTGCTTGTATTTTCTTTAAATAAACGAAATTCCATTGAATCGATTGGTTTACTTTATACTACTGCTTTATATGCAACGCCCTAAAAGGAGCCAAGTTAAAGGGGCTGTTCAAAAGGGTCTCACCTACATAAAGCAAAACTTCGGAACTGTTCTGCTCCGCTGAACTCCATTCTTGGTTTGTATGTCTTATGCTTGCAAAGAAGCTTCTTTATGTAAGGGTTGTTAAATTCATTAGCCCTCTTTTAACTTCATTTAACTCGACAAAATCCTCAGTTTAGGTAGTCCGATCACTTTCTACGCTAACCTGGTACTCACTTATAAAGGTTATTTTTGGAATTATTGCTACTATTATCAAAATTACAACCCTATAGTCTATGAGAATGTTTTAACATTTAACTCCTTTTAACTTCTATTATAGATATTTAACTTTTTGGAGATTTTTGTTTTAGGTTTACCTACTCCTTCGCTTAAGACATTTCTTGTGTAAAAGTATATATGTATATATGTACCTATGTATATGTATAGATGCAATAAAAATTTTTGAAAACGTATAAATTATTTTTTATTACCTAATGTTCCTAATAGAGAACTTTCCTTTAAAGAGAAAACTTTGCAGGTCTTTCACTATATTTTCTAATTGACATGTGTACATTATGTTGAGCATTAGATATGCATGCTTTCATAAAATCTGTTTGTTTTTCACCTCTAGCAAAGTTCAACAAAATAAATTCTTCCAAACAAGAACTTAGCGCTGAGAATATTTTTGAAGTGTTAGCACAGCGCGAAATGGATGCTTGCTACTTCCGCAAAGCCTGTTCTGTCTTTAACCGAAAAGAAGGAAATGCTTGCAAAATCCCATCTTTCACTCTTTCCTTGTTTTCAGAATATTTCACAAAAACATCTGAAAAGGGACAATTTCTCAGACTTCCAATTTCTGAATTGACTTCAGGCGAACGATTTAGTTGGTTACTGTTTCATTTGTTCGTCTTCTCGCTGGCAGCGATAAAGGGCAATGGCATGAGAAATTTAATTCTATATCGCCGGAATCATCTTTCTCCAGCGAGGACGGTTTGTCCTTCCATTAAAACTAAAACTGGGTCAGGAGGAGCCTAAGATTCACTTTGATGTTAGTTAATGAAATCATAACAAGTCACCCCCTCCTTCTAACGTCCCGAATAGACTCATCTTTTGCGCGAAATTAATTTGATATTAAGGTGTCAACAAAATTTGATCCTGATTTTTATTGAGTTCTAACGTCGACCGGGGAAACAAGGGAAGATAATATTAAATTTCCGAAAATTAGCGCTTATACAAAGGGAATATTTTGCAGATGCTTTCTAGGTAATTGTGCTACTAATTGATAATTTCGTAGGTCAGTTCGACTTCCCTGGGTAAGAGAATTTCTGTCCATTTCAGGAGAATGATTTTAAATATATTAACATCGTAGCGCCAAATTGCAGTATAAACTTTTAATCGCAGCTTCGTAATTATTTACAAATAAAGTGGATGTGAAGAAATTTCAATTTGTACTTGTTGCGCGCAGTGCGATTTTTTAAAAAGAACCAGTTGAGTCATCTTTTCTGCCGGAATGCATCAGATTATTTATTATTTTTTTTCTTTCATTTAATCAGCTGCTTTTCAATTTGGCGCACCGGCTACAATAAAAAAAAATTACCACAATTTAAGAAATTAATTTTCAATAATCGTAACAAGAATTATACTATAATTACTTATTAATATGTTTCTGCTTATTTTATTCTTGTATGGTTTAATAAAATCAGGCTTGGGTTTGCATATTATAAGAAAAACATAGGTTCAGGTTAAAATTCACACATAACAAACCATTTCACCATTCCTTTGAGCCTAGATTTGCACTATATTTTTTGAAAGAATAATCCAAAATATTTTCTAAAATTATAGAGTAAGACTTTTAATAACAATTTTGAAAATCGCTTTTATACTAGAACATAAATTATTTCGCTTACGCTTAAGATCCTACAGTTGGACGATGTTTAACAACACAGACAGATGCGTTTACAAAGCTTAGATTTTCTAAATTTTGCGAAATATCGTGGTTAATTGGCATATTCAAGGTAAAGAAAGGGAACTTGTTATTAAAATGAATTAGTAATTTATCATCACACCTATTGAATCCATTGCAGCTGAGTTATGGTAGAAGTTACTATCCGAAAAATTTCACAAACCGCACAAAGTGTAAATCGCTCGGCGCTAGTTGCGCAACTGAAAAAAATAATTTTTGCTATGAAAGCCTTTCAGAATGTGTGAGAAGCTCTACAAGCCCAGCGGCAAAATCGCCGAAACCAATTAAGTTATTTGAAATGCCTCTAAACCGATCTAACGAAATGCAGGTGCGAAAATGTATGCAAATTGTATGCGTGTGAGTGCACTTACCCAAGTAAACATCCGTCTGCTTCTTTGTTTTGCTGCATATTTTCCCCATGAATGCGTTGCGGCCGGTTGTGAAGATTTTAGGATATTTTACATTTAATAAGATAAGTGCACAGCAGGGAGCTCACACTAAAACATTTTATGAGAGCCAGACAAACCTCGTAGACATCGTAGTTTTGTTTATTTAAAGAAAACTAAAAGTACAAAAAAGTACAAACACAACACTGATTTTGACTTTTCGAATTATTTTCGTAATTAAGATTTGAAAAGTACTAAGCGATTGCTTCGCTATTTTTCATTGATGACACATCGGAACTTTTCCGAAAAAATATGTTAATTTGTAGGTAACTTATATTCACCCAACAAAGATATAAGCCACAATTCCTTAAAATACCACTGAAAGCTGTTTAGAATTTTTCCGTGGTGCTGGAAGAAAAAAGCCGCGGTTACGACAAGTGTTGGTATTCTGTGCAGGTGTTTTACACTCCATGGCTGTCGTGTCGGGACTGTGACACTCTTTAAAAATTACTTTAAATGAGATTACCTTGCGCCTGACTCGTGTATATTTCTTTTATTCTCGCCATTTGCATCTTTGCACCGCATTATGTACACGTTCGTACACAATATTTAAATCGATATGGTTTTTGTACAACTTTCTCGTAAACAGAAAGAAGCCACTTTACGTCATCAGCCTGTGGTGCTAAAGGCCAACATATTTTTGGCGCATTTGAAATGATGCGGCTTTATGGTGAAATGAACGTGTTGATATTTTTTTAAACTTTGTTTAGGGATGATAAAAATTATAAAAGATAAAGTTATGAAGAAATTATGTAAGGATTTTCTTTGGCGGCTATTAGAAAAACAATTTAAGTATAATGCATTGCCAACTTTTTAGGATTTAGTATGATGAATCAGATACATATGTATGTACAGCTCCTGGGTGTTTTTGGGATTGCTCATTTAAAATAATAATATCATTTGTGTAGGTTTTCGACGCCACCAATTTTAAGTATTGATGCAAATTGGCCACAAAACGTAAAATTTAAATTGGTGAATTTAAAATTATGATTTAAAAATGATCAATATAAATGTTTCCGCAAATTTTGATCCACAAAAACCTAAACCCAAATAAACATAGATATTTAGTTAGTGATTCGCAAATCAATAATTTATAAATGCGCATATTGATGGATTAAAAACGGTGTACCATTAAAATGAGAATAAAAACGATTACTTCACTTTTACAATACAATTTCCTTATTATTCTTAAAAGGATTACTTTTAAGAATAATAAGGAAATGATAGTTATCGCAAAATGATACATAACTTCCTTCCAGCCAAGCATAACTTCAGCAAAAATTTATGAACCCAAACTAAACAAAGGTCTTGAAAAGCAGCAAAATGTTACTTAGCTATCTCGTAGTCACATTATTTATGGTACAATTTGTCTAGCCCAACCGAAATCACAATGTCTGCCTGTATCCATTCTAAAAGAGGCCAGATATGCATAAAGGCCCAATGTTTTGCTGCAAAAGATAAAAGAACTCGCCATTCGCATACAAATTGCTCCATTTACCTAAATTTTCTTTATTTTTCTTTTTTTATCTGAGCCCTCTCTTTTCTGGTTCTTGTGTACTTATGCAGAGTGATTTTTCGGGTAAATTCTGTGCTTTTAGAGGTCCACTTATAATGTATATGACCTCTAGACGCGGATGTTAATTCGGACAAAACTTCATTCGACAGAGTTCCGTTTTGTAGTTAAAGTTCTACCACCTTAACTGCGCCTTGTGGGATAAAATTCAAAAAACTGGAAACTAAGTATTAGACTGAGAGGAAGGTAGGTTTTCTTCTACTGAGGGCGACCGATAAAATAAAGATGAAACAAATCTTCCGCCGCCATCCAGTTTAGTATCTATCTCAGCGTTAAGCAGGAATATTTGTTATTTGTCCTGTTAAGGGAGTCAAATGTAATCTACTCAGTTTTGAGTAGTTGTTGGGCATTGAACCCCCTTGAAATGTATGAGAATATCCAGAGGTACCCACCCACTGTACCTACATACATACAGCATCCACTAAATTTCATTTTCATCCCTCAAGGGTTAAGGTCGATGGTTAGAGCATGTTGGTTCTCCCTTAATACCTTGTCATTTTGCCGACAGCCTAGAAAAGAATGAAATTGTCTTCCTTTTGGTTGGGCAGTCGGGAAAAATTCCCATGAATTGAGGTCAGAGAGACAATGGGAATGAATACCAGTTTCTTATGAAATATCATGACCCTCACAAATTCTGATTGTCCCTTGGACAGGTGAAGAAGCCGATGACAACCATTGTTGCTTATTTTACAATGTTTCCAGAGAATAAAATAACCAGAGTTAGATTAAATTTTCTGGATTTGCTTTATATTTTGAAATACAGAGAGAAAAGAGCAACCATAAAAGAAATATTCAATTAAATTTCGTTCCAAATCATGGACATACAGTATACTGAGCCACAGATATTTTATTTCCAATGTTGGTAGGTACATATCTAAAAATATATATCAGTAACCAGATAAAAAAATATCGGATGATATATGAACATTAATTAGGAAGTACAAATTTGCATATTATAAATGCTTGTGATTTGAAAATATTAGTTAACGTTTTGATTTGGGTTTGGAAAATGCATGCTTCCTCTAGAAGAATTAGTGAGATATTGTGAGATAGGTATGTATGTTTTTCTTAAAAACTAGCTATGCCCACAACTTCGTACGCTCAGACTACTAAGATACGTACTATTAAATTACAAATATTTACAACAATAAAGTAAGAAGACTACCAAAGTTATTAAATTACAAATATTTACAAAATTCAAATTTTAAACAAATTGAGGAAATAAGTAAGCTTATCGAATATAGCATCGAAAAACCGATAGGCAAATTTATTAAAATTTAGAAATTAAGTATCTCGAAAACGGTTGAAGATAAAAATTTGCTTTTGGATTCATTTTAAAAAGAGGAGGTGGTGACTAATATAATAATTTAATAAATGCAACAACAATAATAACAGAGAACTGATAAATTAAGTGAACAAACCAAATATTTTCATAATTAATTCAATAATTACTTGCCACGAAACTGATACTTGGCTGGCCTGTGGGTAGTTCTACGAAAATTAGTTTACTTTTGGGTTCTATTTTTGGTGGAAAGTTTTATGTTGTATATTTTTATAGCCCTGTTTAGACAATTCACTTCAGGTAGACACATTCAAAAATTATATTTTTAACTTTGGAAGCCGTATTTAGTATTTTATGTGATTCTTTTCGAACCTTTCTATTGGTAAAAGAATTATCGAAATCAGCTCAGTAATTTTCCGAGATTAGCTCTTAAAAACAACATTCACTCTTTATATAGTATAGAAGTATAGATTAAACCCAAGCACCACTTGATGTCGTCTAATAGAAATGGATTCAGATTAATGATATTATCCTATACACGTCAATAAAATAAGTAATCAAACATTTTCGGAAAAAAATTCATGAATTTATTCCAACTTTCAACTGTTAACGCTTATAAATTTCATTGGGCTTTTACACATTTTTCAGAGCAACCTTAAAGGTTTTGATAAAAACGCTTAACATTTGGAAGGTTATTTACGTGCATGTTCGTAAAAGGAAAGGAAATTACGATTATTATCAGCCCAGATTACATCGCTCGTGAGAAGAAAATCATTTTAATACACACGCATCGGGTCGTAATCCCATAAAAATCCTGGATAAAGCAAGTTCATGAGATAAAATTCAAAACCATTTATTTAAGTAAGTAATCTCAAGATACACAAATGAATGTTTTTCCAGGTTGAGCCGTTTCCTTCTTCAGGAATAAAAGGCCAAAGGGACATGTGCAATATAATTTCCCTCGCCCGAATGTAGCACAAATGAAAACATGAACATCTCCCGGAGTTTCGCAAGTAAGTAAAATAAATCACACAAAAAAGGAACGCGATCTTTGCGTTGTTGTCTCCTTTGAAACCCGGGATAACTTTCCGAGAAAAAATCACAAACTTTGTCCGTTCGAAAACATCTTTGGTTATTTGGGGGATTTTCGCTTGTGTCTCTTTTGTTTATTTACATTGTACGCTTAAAGTGCGAATTTCTTCAGGGAGATAAAATTTAATTTAAGACGAAATTTATGTTTATTTTTTCGGCTAATCAGGTGAAAGAGAGAAGTGTAAAAATTGGAATATAATTGCCTCAATTGAGTGAGAAAAAATGGTCTGTTGGATGTTGAAAATCAAGCCCGAAGGTGCGCCTCAGTTGGGATAAAGCCCGATGGGTGTTTTCATTAAAATTCAAATGCCTTCTATTCGGCTAAAGTGATTTGAGAGCTGAGCAAATAGATTAGCGCGAAAATATTCTGCTGGAAAATTTGCTTTAAATAGGAAATGATTTCAATCATGAAATTATACAGCTCATGTCGATTTTGGTACCTGTCATTTTTCAATTAAAACTTTATTAGCGAACATTTATTCATTTTCTGAAGTATCATACTCAAAACCGAATAAGTTAAAGTTCTTTTATTAAGGGGTATTCTAGTCTAGAAATTTGAAAAAATTGATTTCTTTCTCGATTTTTTAAAGCATCTGACCCTTAAAAATATGTCCTGGAAAGAAATTGAACGTAAATTATATAAACACTTCGACAGACGGATAGACATAAAAAAAAAAAAGTAGCTTATATCACTCCTGACAACCTCCTCTTCATGTCTGTAAAGTTTCAACGCAGTCGGTTTAGTCGTTTCGAAAATTAGCAAGGACAAGCAGACAGAAACTTCAATTTTATTTAAACAATTTCAAACAAAAAAAAGTTTATGTGTTATTGTAGTTTTTGTAAAATAAAGAGTTAAATGGCATTTCTTAAATTTTCGCTCTATTTGCAAATGAAAAAGTCATGTCATCATATAATACTTAAATCATTTAATCAGCCAACACACGAAATGAAATTTTTTATGGAGAAATAATATTCATCAAGCGCCATAATTTTATGCAATTTTCAACAACGAAATTTAATGATCAGCCTTCAGTGCGTATAAAAAGCCACCGTAAACATTTACCATCGCAGCTAAAGGGCCCTTAATTTTTAAACCCACATACTTTCCATACCGCCCACCAAGGTCTTTAATTTTTTCGACCACAAATGACGTCCGCTATGAATTACGCCCTCAAAGTAATAAGGATTACGAAAATTGTGTCAATCTAAGTAGATAGTGCCCTTGGTGAAGAGATTCGAACTGGGCGAATCGATTTTCCTGTGATAATGGCCATCCGGTTTCTGGGGCAAGTGATAAGACAAAGGTTGCGCGCTTTCGGCCAGAGAAGCCCTCTCCCGCCGCGGCCAAGGACACTCGCGCTGATGAATTATTCTTGAATTGACGGCTCCACTGCCGCGCATTAATGGCGGAATTTGTCTCATTCGAAGCTTTTTATTGCCTATTTACAGCGCATTTCGTGGATGTAAGTCGTAAGTCTTAAAATCTTCTTTTTATTACCTTGTTACTAGAGTTCCGTTTACGAGCGTTTTCGGTTTAGTGCCGGTGCTCGCGAGTTTGGATGCAGGATTTGTTTCATGCCCCAAAGATAAATGCCCTTCATTGTAGTGATGAAATGAACTGGCCGACTGTCGAAGTTTCTCATTATACTTGCATTAATAAAACAGCAGTAGTTCAAATTTAAATTACAAATTTATTGCTATTAACTTAAGACTTACTCGATAAGGGTGTCCTTGAAAGTGTTCTGTTCAGGGCTTATGGAATAAGTAGAAAAGAACGAAAATCTACAGGAAAAACTAAGTGTTTTATGTGTTAGAAAACCCAAAATTATATTTTTATTTTATAAAAACGGGAAGCACCGAATTTCTTACTAATATGTGATATTTTTGAAAAATGTCAGTCAACATTCTTGTACATCTGAACGCCTTTTTCTCGAAATACGTTTTTTTGAATATTTGGCAAAAACTATTATATAAAAATTGCACAAACCGAATTTGTGGCCTTTTTACTTAGATGTTTCTACCGAAGTCCACATGTATAAATAATTATACCCCAAAGATTATGAGGTTTCTTAACTGTATCCAGTTTTGAAATATTGGACTCGAAAGTGGCCATTTTCGATTAACTTTGTGTCGCCCAAGATATCAGCCTGAACGCAATTTCGGTAAAAAATTTGTAAAAATCTAATCTAGTACAAAGACTGAAATTTCTTTTAACTTTTTTTAAATTAAATAATACGACTTACTAGAGTCAAATAGTTTACGAGATATAGCCGACCAAGTTATGCTTACTTGGATCCAAGCTACTGTTCGGAAAAAACCGTAATGACAAAACGACAGTTTTTGCACACTAAAACTTCGGCATACGATAATTTTTATAGCTTAATAATATCGTTGGTTACTAAGAGGTGTGGTTATGATATTTGCGTAATTCATAATGAGACAATATTGATAGTTTTGGATTATGAATGAAGTACGAGTAATAAACCATATTTTATGGGCTCTATTTTAATGCTGAGCCTTATATTTATAAGTTATAACGACAAAATATATTTCTCTTGTAGTCAGTCCACTTTGGTTTAAATGAATAATTGTAGTGAATAAAGTTATAGCGATTATACTGACATTTATATATATTTCAGGAATTGTGGTACTCATGTAGACAACTAATTTCAGATTTATGTAAGTAATTTTTTCTGCGATTTTCATAGTCAATTGGTAGTCAAAGTTTATTATCCTCCGCAATCAACGTTGTCTCTGTTTGCTTTAAGGATTCTGTTCTGATTAAACGGACATCATCCCACTCAACAAATCCGAAGCAGTGATAGCTTGGTGAGTAATAGCAAAAGGTAAACAAAAATATCCCCATTCATTCGTTAAAGCAGAAACCTTGCTTTACAAGGATCAGAGTCCCTTCCCACTCTCCAGGACGATGTCACTTTAATTAAGCCTAAGTAAAGCTGAACGTGTCTAATTCAGAATACTAATTAACTCCGAAGCTTGCCTATCCCTTAGCGCATTCATTGCCACAATACCAAAAAAACATGACTTGTTGCCTCATTAGTTCCAACTAATCCTCGGGGATTATCCTAAAAAAGTTAATTTTACACCACGACCACGTTGCACCCTTTTCAATGTCTAGACACCCGTCATGCCAATTATCCTCACGCGTGTTGATGAAATAAATTTTTTTAACTTATCCCATCACCAGCCAATGCTGATTGATCAAAAGAAAACTCTTAACCGAAAGAAAAACAAATCATGTCGACTAGGCAAAGATTTGAGGGTTTTGTGTCTATTGTGCGGCTCAATGGAAGATTCCCGCCTTCAAAAGCGGAAAGAGTTCAAAAATACGAAATATAAAGGGCACATTTCGGTCGTCGACTGGGGGCTTTAACTGTCCCTTTATATCTGCAAAATACGCAAAATCTCGACTTGATAAAATTGGCGATAAACCCATTTGTATGGCAAACGTCCTCGATTCCGTCCCACGGTGTGTGCCACTGTTTTTTACTTTACCAATTTGAATTTGCCCCACTGTGCCCCTAAAGTAGATGAAATGGGTCGTGCGCGGGATTAGGCCCCGTCCACATGCTTCTCGGCAGCCGCAGCCCCAGCATCCCCTTGCCGGTGACTCCAGCCAAGGGAGATATAAGTGTCACAGCTGGATTTCGACGAGGGATGATGATAATAATTTTCCAAAAAAACGAGGAACAAAATAAGCATCCCCTGTGGCATTCCGGGCGCTACGGGGGCGTATAATTTTGGGAAATGGGACTTCTCTAGGATGTTCCATGGCCATAAATCGAACAAACCTCTTAATGATAAGGGGGGAGCTTTTCAGGACAAAATTTTGTCCGTGGATAACACGTGATGAATTGTGAGATGTACGCTACGTCGCTATTGGCACTTTTCAAGACGTGTCTTTTGAAGCTTTCACGTAGGCATAAAACTTCCGACGATTCTGCAAAAGGCCTTTTAAAAATTTAAGACGAGGACTTAGGCGGTCTTGTTCAATTTACAGGATGTTCTTTGAAAAAGATATGTACCTACCTTTATATTGCATGAACGATAGGGGAAACACAAAGGCTCCAGCTTAGAAGAAGTAAAAAGATATGTCGTAATCACATAATATTATCATATAAGTTCACAAACAACAATTTTTTTTGATCCCTCAAGGAAATAAATATCGGCTTCTAAAATTTATGCATTGAATTTTATTGGCATCTTTCTGTAATATGCAATACATGCATACATACGAGTATACATAGTATATTATAAAATATAATATGTAGTTGGGTGGTTAATGGCACAGTAAAAACTTCATGTACGCTGTCGGAAATTTTAATTATTTTTAAACTTTTGTTTTAAACCAAAAAAGGTTGCCGAATTTTTAAAAATTTTTAAGCTTTGTTCAGACAAATATTTTAGTTAACATAATTTTTTTTAATACACACTGCATACAAATAATAATAATTTCAAAGTATTTCATCGCCATGTATTTGTGCCAACCAAAAGGTAAACTTAAAAGTGAATTAGATAAGAGATTTTTGGAAAACTATAATGATCAATAAGAGTAAAAAATTGAAAACTGTCGGAAAATTGCAAAAATTACTATTAAAAGTAAAATCATAAATATTTTTAATTTAAATATCTAAAATTTGACCTTGATACACTTAAGATATTATACTTTAATTAAAAAAAATAGTTTAGTAGTAGTCGTTGAAAAAAGATATTTGTTCTGGCATTTGAAAGTACACCAAATTTTTCTATGCAATCAGGTTTATTCTTACACTCAATTTTTTTTTAATAACCATAACTGCCGCATTGGAGTCTTTTACCTTTTAAACTGGGTGCGGTTTTCGTTCTAAACTGTGGAAAGATTTGAAATGCCGTTTTTAAGCCTGTTTAACTTGGGCTTTAAACTTATGGTTTTCGTTCATTTTAAAACATTTGGAAGTTTTCCTCATAAACAATATTCCGTGTGGAGACCAAAATTTCCGGCAATGTAGGTATGTAACATTTGGCGTGTGAAAACGTAATAAACCATAGATTGGCAACACTTCACCCCCTTGATCATCCTCGATCATTCACTCAAATCTGTTAATAAATACAAATAGTGACGAATCCTTAACATTCATTGTATTTAACACTTTTCTGATCTGAACAAATGATTAAGGGATATGCAATTATTCTAAAATCGTCATTAAATTGAGACACTTTCTAATGTGGTTCATATTTCTTCGAAATATTCTTCAGAAATTACACTTTGTAGAAAAGATAACGTGGAAACGGTTAAGCCTATATAAAAAAATAAAAAATATGTACATAATACATATGTTGGATTAACAGGTTCATTGGCCCTTTTGAAATTTAATTTAATTTTAATTTTAGTGTCAAATTTAAATGAGAATAAATCTTAAAAAATACTTTCTATTCAACAACTGCATATGACTTATACAAATACAATTTTGACGCCTTGGAAATACAAAACTTTTGTTGATATTACCCATAATTGAATTACTATATAAATTGTACTCATAAATTTGTTGTTTATCCTTAAAGTTCTATGCTGAACCCTTTTAAAAAACTTTTCGTAAAAGACTAAAAGACTATTAAAATTAAAAAGCCATTAATCCATTTCCGACACACTGTGCCTCAGTTTTTCGACTGAAAACTCAATTGAACCCGACACTTCGCACTTTTTTCAGCCTTTGAAATCATCAAAAAATATTTTTCCATCCCTATTTATCCCTTTGCTCACCCGGGGCTTTAAATAAATAAAAGCATTTTGCCCCACTTAATTTCTTCCCAGTTTTGGGTAAAAGCAGCATATGCGTCGGAGTTTTTAAGCCCCTCTCCCTCACCCTGAGATTTTCTTTTCGTGTATATTCGCACCCGGAGTGCAAAAGGATTTGACGGCAAAGTTCCTTCACAAACTCTTTCAATTTGATTTTTTGATATTCATGGACCCGAGATTATTGCAGAGCGTAATAAATTTATATCGCGTGGAGGTAAGTGAGGCATAAGTGTGTAATGAGTCAATAAATTTTCCGCCGCATGGTAATTTCAGCAAAAGCTATAATTATGCTTGCTGGTCGCCACCAAAGGGTTAGTAAAAATTGAATTGTTGGTTTATACCAGTAAGTTAAGAAGTTTATTTTAAAAGCACTTTAAAGTCCTCCTAAAATACATTCACATTTAAAGTAGAGAGCTGTATATGGAAAGTCGTCAAATGGGGAGTTATGCTAGACGGAAGGTAATCAAACATCAGTCCAATTCCAGTTCCATGCATAAATATTAACTCGTTAAGTTCCTGCATAAATACTCCCCTTCCTCGCGGAGAAATACTTCTTCACCTGAGCAAAGTTTATTCAGTTTAATCGAATTACCAATTTTAGTAGTTCCCTCCTGCGATGTGGGCCCTTCTTCGAGAGCACGCAATTGCTGTTGAACTCGATGGAAGCCGAAATGAGGGTTCCATTCCACGACACCTTGTTATTCCCGAATACGAAGCGAAATGCACAAAGGCCCTCCATTCTGCTTTTAGGCGTCTATCTCCACGTAGGGGAGGGGTATTAGAAGGTAATTGGAATTTTTTAGGGAATATTTTGGCTTCTTGAGGTAAGAACCGATTGCAAAATATTATGGTATGGACCATTTTCTAGCTTTCAGATATCGAGCCGCGATCACGTATCATAAATTAGGTACTCCCTGAACATTCAGCGGCCTAGTAAAAACCAGAGTAAAATTCATTTCATAGTTGAAATCATTAATGAAATCATCGCGAAAATTTGATCAGTGCTTTATTTAAAAAATTAAATGTTTCGTGGCCATTGAAATTTTGATCAGAAAGACACATACAAAAATGTGAAGAACAATAAAAATTGATTTTACAATGATGCACGCTTTTACTGCGAACTCAGCAAAGTAAAGATAATTTTTTTTTCCTCATATCTAAATGTTACATTTTCTTATGTTTAAAACAATAAAACCTTGAAGTAATGCTTAATATGCAATTTGTGTTCTTACGTTTACATCAAATTGAGCTAAGTATATAAATGTCTCAATTGCTTTCAATTTGAAAGAGTTTTTTTGCCAGCTGGAGAAAAGTTTAAAATAGGCAAGTTTACAGTCGTTCTATTTTTCCCTTATATTTGCTTGTCCTATTTTCCATCAGTCGTGGTCTATTTAGGCAATAATATGGAATGTGCATAATCATCTAATTATAAATTTATTTACAAATTAAATTTTGCAATAAATAATTAATAAGAAAAAACTTAAAATTAAAAAATAAACAGATTTTAATATAGATTTGACTGATAAATAAGTTTTAATTTAAGAAAGGAGTACTAACCACAAGGAAGTGGAGTGGTTCGCGCACAGTCAAATTTTAAATTGCGAAAATGAACACTAATCCGATAGGAATGAAAAATAAACATGAAAACTATCTACACAAAGTTGTTAATTAAATTGTATACTTTCGAATTCCTGTCGGTGAAAATATTGTTCAAATTAGTCTAAATGATTTTGATTGATTTTTGTAGATTGCCTATTATACAATAAACAGCAAGGACCCACTATTCCTTTAGCAAACTTTAGTAATTTAATTTCACACTTTGATTGATCGTAGAATCATCCGTTTATTTAAACTTTATATTACAAGGTTTATCTTTCTACCGATGTCGTAACGAATCGTTACCGTGAGAAAAAGTTCAACAAAACGTAGGTAAATAATTGGTGCTTGGCAAATAACTTTGACTTTTTCGGAAATACCACAAATTGAAGGCTAATCAATACAAAACGAGCATGCATCGAAGACGAAAAGTTCAAAGGCCCTCGAAATTCCTGTTACTGAATGATTGCCTTAATTATTTAAAGTGAAAACACTCGTATAACCACTTTTAAACTTCTAAACAAAACTTTGCATTTGCTTTCGATTTCCAAGAGGTTTTCACTTTCCGCCCGGCTCAAAAGTTTCCCAAACGTTTATATACACACGGAAGCCGTTATTTATGTAGGCATTATAAAATCAATGAGGACTCAGTGGGAGAAATCAATTTGTCTTTGCATTAATAAAAAGCAGGCTACTCACTCCGCTCGATTTTGGTCATGCTCATGCCGCGGCCGGTCTTCCGCCACTGCCGGTACCACCCCTTGGACCGGAAGATCTTCAGCAGAGTGCCGTCGTGCGACGCCAAGTCGCCGCCGCCGCCGCGCTCGATCTCCGACGAGCGACACGACGAGGAGTCCTCGAAACTGGAGCTGCGTCGCTTGTTGCGGCGGAAACACGTACAACTTCGCAGCATATCGCGCATTTGCCGCTCAGGAGGAGTCCAGAACACAAAAAATTGATTAATTAAAATAAGCAAGGCGCGGGGGCGTAGGGATCCGAACTGCGAAAATGGCTGCGATGCCACCCGCTTCAATTGACCATTGGAAGTAGGCGGACGTACGACGCGGCGCGTTGACCGGGCAACTGGGCCGCCTCACTCACTGCGGTGGATTCGGGCCTGACGCGGCGGTTCTTGAACTGATCCTAATCCGCTTATCGATTTCTATTTTTAAAACTTGGTAGCTGCCACACGGTGTTGCGACCCTTTCCCAATGTTTACATGGTGCCCATTAATTTCTAGGGTGGACACAGCGGTTGCCTTTTTTCCTCCTCCTTTTAATTACACTTATTAGGCTTTATTGATGAGTTAACATTTTTTTTTTCCACTAGGCCCTCAGTACTTTCCGGGACGCCTCAACCCTACAATGATCAATAGATTTGGCCCAAAACCGATGTGGCTGTCAGGTTCTGAAAAGAAAAATTATATAAATTAAAAATCACCTTGAATGAAGCTTTTTTAATTAAGTAACAAAGACAAGAGCAGCTGATACTTAATTCAGAAATCGATAGGACAGCGACAAAAAAAAATTATTTTGATTCTAACAAAGGTACATACATATATAACATTTTATAGGACCGACTTCTAAACGAATCTGCGTATTTTTCGATCAAGAGAAATTTATACTAAAAACCGTCGTCCATAAGGAATTAAACGTTTTCTATGTCAGCAACAAAAAATATTGTAAACGATGCGAAATACAAGTATTTTTTTTTTAATGAAATCGTGAGATAAATATTTAGACAGAATTACGTTTTAAGAGTTTTCATTTATTTCGATCTTTTTATCTTTATTTCATTCGTTTAATAAAGTTTAAACATTTTTCAAAAGAACGTCATTGCTGAGTATGCAAATGGAAAATGATACTTTCACAAATTGTTGCATACAAATGAAACTGAATCCCAACATTTAGTACTATCAAGACATATTTTGTAGATGAACCTCTGCGGGATTACAACTTTTGTCCTTTTTTTTGTAACATTTAAACGAAGTGCTGTAAGAAAAGAAACCTATTTACCAATTCAAATTTACTTTTATTTAAATTTATTAATACTTTGCAAAAACAAAACACTCCGAATTTTATAAAAGTCAGACGAATTTTATCGACTAGTGAGATTTTATCCTTTTAGGATTAATTTTATTAAATATTTCAACAAATTTAAAATCTTTTAGATTTAAGATATCAGCCATTAACTTTATTATGGATTAGATTCTGCAACATTATTTTTCTCTTAAGTAAAAAAAAAAGTTGAACTTTACATGACATTTCGGAGATTTTAAGAGTCAAGAAACATTCAAACTTAATAATACAATTTACAAACTCATTTACATTTTCTGTGTCTCCTTAGGATTTAGGGTGGAGATACCTACAATAAACCTTATAGCTGTAACATTTCCTTAACTTTATACAAAACCCTTCCTCTGTTTGATGACTTTAATTTCGTCTTTTTATAATCTTTCAATCGGTAGTATTGCCGTTTTAGTGGAAAAGAAGACTCTTTAAGTTTAAACGTCTTAAGAAGCAAAATTTTCCTGATACCCGTAAGGAGGCTTTTAAACATGATTGGGGTATTACACATCGAAATCACATTCTTTTATCTTCCAGATAATTGCGAGGGTTTCTCGTCCGCCTTCTGTGCTAACCACCTCGCATTGGAATTTGTAATGCAAATTCGATTAGCCTGCCATAACACAGGAAAAGAGTACTTCTTCGGAAGGGAGGAGTCGAAGCCCTAACCAGAATTTCTGATAGAATTCGTTTTCTTGCTGATTTTTCTGTCACAACTCCATTTAAACCCCTATATCCGCTAGCAGGAGTGATTCAACCCACCGGAGGGATGATTAGGTGAAATCTCGAAATGGGGGAATCTGCTTTGCAACAAACCAGAGGAAGAAAACTGAATCAAACTGGTGATTCTTAGGGAGGAGCGGAAATAATTGAAATTTTCTGCGAGAGACGTAATTTGAGCGCTTCAACCTGCAGCCAAAAGTTTCGCCTTGATGAAGACGGCTAATGGAAAAGGTATCATTCGTGAGAGAAAAGCATGTGAACTCGTAAAATAAATTAACTGAAAATGTCTGAAATTATATTTCTTGGCATATTGATTGCATGATTACACATTAAGCTCAGAAATTATCATAAATATTATGAAAAGACGTTGGAATTTCCATTATGAAATCTGTATGTCTATTCGAGGTCATGTCCCAGAAAATGATATACTATTACACGAATTCATTAAATTTAGACCTATAAATTTAATTAAAATTATTTTCACAAACACGGATGAGGTTTTTGTTACCTACATAACTGACATTTTATTTCATAATTGTTCAAATATTCCCAACAAACAAGCGTTAAAATTCTTCTACCACTCTAGAATCGTAAATGCGGATTGATTCATCATTACAAGAAATATATGCATGTGTTAAAAGTTTAATATATATATATATATAAAAAAAACACTTTTTCTAGATATTACAAAAAATAGTCTTTAATACAGTGCGAAAGGTAAGATATTCTTTTAAATTAGCTCCACCCCCTACCTATATATTTTACCATAAATAAGTAATTAAACAAAGATATTATACCTTAAAGTCAAAAATCATTTTTTCAAGGGTTAGCTCTTAGCCGCTCCATTAAACATGCACCCATGCTACGAAAATAGTGGAAATAATGGTGAAAATTCATTAAATCTGAATAATTCCCCCAACAATTTTATTTGTGGTCTACGGTAGAATTCAATGAATCTTATCTAAATGAGTTTTATTTATCAGTGTAAAAGTGAACTCTTATCGCTAAATAGCTTTCATTGCGTGGAAATAAATAGCCCTTGCCATAAGGGAATCTATAAAAGCGGTCTATAAAAGCGCTCTATAAAAGCTCCGTAATCGGCGCATTTCAAAATAAAAATGTGCTTTGGGGATTTTTCTGATTGCCAGTCAGCTACATCAAATTTGATGGAGTTTCGTTTATTATGGACTTGAAATAAAATTTTATCTTCATAGGTTGTAAACTGCAGATACTTCGAAAATTGGAGAAATGATTGGAGCGATATCAAAATTATCTTTGTTAGGTGGAACTACAGCGAATACATAAATATTTTAAAAGTTAAGTTTAAAACTATAATATTTTTTATGTTAGAAGGCTTTTAGCTTTTCCAAAAATTTTTATTATTATAGTTTCCTGGAAAGTTTACTCTTTCCTGTCTTAAGGCATTCTGACAGTGGCTATTATTTTCTGTTATAAATGCCTCTCATGCTGGTCATTAATTTTTCATGTTCCATTTTAAATCTCTCGCACCGTGAGCACTAAGGATTAAAAACGCCTTCAGGACAGTGTCTTTAGTGTCATTAAAGTGTGTCTCTTGTACAAGTTATTTTAGTGCTAATAGGTCTTTCCACACTATCTCGTTTTTCTTTCTCGTGGAAATAGGAAGAAGTTAACCATTTGCGACCATGTGGGATCTTATTTTTGTTTTCCTCTTTCATATCAATTTTGTTAGTGAGCGAAAGTATTCAGGAAAAATTATTATAATTTTTCAGTAAATGGCATTAGTTTAAACGAAAAATTATGCTAAACAAAAAATATATAATTTAATAAAATTAAAATTTCTTTACTTCATACAGAGAAAATGCAAATGTAAATCTGATGACAATACAATATTATGGTACTACTGAGGTGGTCTAGTAGTTAATGCAGCCGGAAGGTGATCACAAACACTCCACAGTAAAATAATGTAACAACTCCGAGTTTGGGCTAGTTTCATTTGTCTTGATAATAGACCTTTGGTCGTAGTTCGTTTCCAGAATTTGAGGATGGAATCTTATTACGATTTCCAAAATAACATAAATCTAATTTTCTGGTTATTCTTCTCTTTTCTTGAAAAGATAACAATTTATTTACTTTAATTCTTGTTATCCATTATCTTTACGCCAGTTTCATAACGAATCGATCGATTCCCGTATTTTGCCTGTGGCGATTCTTAAAATCTTCGTGAAACTGAAACGCCCGCCACTCACTTCCTGTCTGGTATCATGAGTTAATTAATGGACTCATTAACTCCTTCCCAGGCTAAAATTTCAAATTGCAACAAAGGGCTTCGCAGAGGGAACCTGATAATCTTTGTGGTGAAAATTGCTCAAGATTTCGATGGCGGGAGGAGCTCAAAAGGTCAATTGTGGTGGGCCCTGATATTTAGCCGTAATGAAGTGCATAAATTTTCCAACGCTCGACGTAATTAAAAATAAAACGATGACGGTGGCATAAATTCGTCTCGTGACAGCTTAAGCCCCGGGGAAAGTACACAGCCGCCAGTGTTTTGTTTAACTGCTGTAAACAGGGAAGGAGTCTCAAAATGTTGACTAGTCTTGGCCGGGAGGCGATTTTCCAGGGTTTAAAATGTCTTAGAATTTTCCATTTTAGAGCTTGTACCCCGCCAGAACAATAGCTAGGCTGGATGAAGTGAAAACTGGGTGAGCACGTTCCTAGACGGTCTCCATAAAGCACCCCGTAAACATCCGCTTGGCTCGAAATTTTGCAGCCTTTAGCTAATTCAGCGCCGTTTTAAGGACACAAGGACAAGTGGTTTCTTGTTGGCCTCTAATTGAATTTTATGGACGACTTCCCGAGACGCCGAGGATCTCAAGCACCAAACGAGTCACCCGCGAAGGCTATAATTAGGTTGGCTTTCGGAAGAGTTCATAAATTTAAAAATAGGGTAGACCGAGAGGCATGGAAAACAGTTAACCTTTTATGCACACTTTGGGTGCTTGTAGACCACATATGACCCACTCGTCATACTTCATTCACATTTGCATGTTATATAACCACAGGATATTTATATTATTTTTACATTTTACAATTATTAGGATTTCAAAACTAATAATATATATTTAAGTTTATTCAAACACTCAGAGAATAATATATCTTTACGAAATTTTTTCAAGTTTAAATAAGGACTTTTGCATAAGAGTGAAATCAAGTTGTTTAATTGTTTTTTAAAAAAAACTTTGGTTTTCTCTTTAATATTTAATTAGAAATTTGGACTTTTAAATAGTACATATTTACATACATAAACCGAAGTTTCCAAAACGTTTATTTGTTCAGATATTATTGGAACTATTGTTTAATAGCATTCGTTTGCTGTTTATTTTAAAAAGCGATAGAAGCTACATTTAATTTAATCAACTTTCTAAATAATAAATCCTCTTAATACTAAATAATTATTTATTTAACTTCACGCAACCATGCCAAGTTAAACAATTTCTCAAATATACCTAAAGCGCATTCATGCAATCGAAATGCTAAAACATTTCTATCGTCTGACCTCTCGGAGGGACCTTACTATTAAAAGTTTGAGCCAATTTCGCTTCAAAATTGAAGTGCATAACCAAAAAGTCTTGCAGTTTGAAGTAGCAAGCAAATTTAGCTCTTCCGGAAAACGAACTTTGTCTGCTATTTTCTGCGCGTTTCCGACCAGAAAAAAAAATTGCAAACTTGAACGAATTTGCTATTTCTGGCAGACAGGTCACCAGTGGCATTAATACAGAAATCTCCGTCGCCTTCCCTTACAGAAACAACTTGTCTACCTTCTGCTCCATTAACTCCGATGAGGAGCTCCAAAGAAATGTGAAACTTTTGCTCGAGGCGGCACAATTGCGCGGGTGAAGACTTATGGCAAAAAAGACGTCGAATAGATCGTGCGTTGGGCACATGTGTGCCATCGTTAGCGTCTTCTATAATGAATCACTCCGAGCCCATTAGTTTTTGCCTACAAAAGTTTTCTTGCTGGCTTCTTGCCCTTAAAGCCGAGCTCTAGGCTCCAAAGAGGATTTAAGCAAACATTCATCGCAGGAATTAACTTTGTTACTTTACGAATAATCAGAAAGTTTGTGCAATTGCCTATAAACGTAGAAAGAAGGTCTAGAGTTCGGCGGAAAAGTTAGGGGTGGCATGTTTTTATGCCTATTTCAGCTAACGAAAGGGTTTAAGGGGACTAATTACTTTGGGTAATGGCTAGATAAAAGAAGAGAAAATTCACTTTAGAGCGTACTTTCGAATGTGCCGTGTAAACTCTAAACAGTTACGGACTTTGCTAAATAAATATGTTTTTAGTTCCATGTAATTTGTTACTAACTTATTAATATTATGATTCCGGAGTTCAACAAAATGTTGACAGAAAATTTCAAGTGGGACAATGTTTATAGATGTGTGTAGTGTATGTATCCCTACTTAATATTATAAATCCAAGTGTGTTTGCCTGTCTGTCTGTTTGTTACTCTTGAACGCTGAAACTACTGAACCGATTTAGCTGAAAAGTGGCATAGAGATAAAGTAAAGGGTGGAGAACAATATACAATACTTTTTATCACGGAAAGAATCCATAGTGCCTAAGGGACGAGGAAAGTAGCCTTCTGTGCTACTTTAATCAGAGTTTATGTGTGCAAATTGCCTGTTACTTTAGCTTTGCCAAAATTGTATACACATAGTATGTAAACAGGGCCATCATTGACTTTCATTTTTTCTATTTTTCGTTAGTTTTAACAGTTTTACGTTATTTCGACAATAAGCCTCTCAAGCGTAAGTCTAACTTATCGTCTAGTACTAACAAAGCTCAACTCGAGCTATGAAAGTAGCCAGAAGCCAACAATTTAATGCCTACGCTGAGTTAAGAAGGCGTGAGCAAGCTAAAAGGCAAGCTGCGCTTAGAGCTGCAGAAATGCCTGAACAGTCTTAGGTACGCATTTCAAATTTTGTATGTGAATTATATTGAATGAAAATTTAACGTACTAATTTCTGTCAAGTGTTTCACACAATAACACGTATTATAGAATTTCGAGGATCTACTAAATGTTCAAATAAGAATTAAGGAGGATGTAAAGTTTCAAATAGCCATCAAAATATCATAAAATAGCGTTACTACTACTACTTTTTATTATATTGTACATAATACATTTACCAGAGAGAGTGGGAGCACCTGAGTATATGTAGTAATATAACAGTTTAAACATTTATATCAAAATAGAAGAGGCTTTAATATTGTCCGAAATATTTCGTAAAATTTACTTCTCTGCTATTTATAAATGAAAGTTGCCTTTCGCGTTATTACACTTCTCCATACAAATAAAATAGCTGCAAATAGTTGGTTTAATTTAAATGAATTAAGCAATGCTATGCTCCACTAGTCATCTTTTAATTAAACTCATAATGTTAGTTGGGATATTTAAGAATTATCATAAATATTTAAGTCAATTACTAATAGGTAACCCGGCAACGCCGAGAGCGGGTAAGGTAATACATACATAAGCCTTTAGGATCACACACATAAGATCCAAAATTCTTTTAGATATAAAAATTATAGGTACCTTTATGTTGAATTTTGTGGGGTCCTCCCTCCAAAATAAAAAATTCCGTTAAATTCAACTCTTTAAGAGCATACATATCGAAAAACCCTGACCTCATCTGGAAGGACTGGGAACGTCCACCGATGCGTCTATGTCAGCTAATTTTCTACTCCATGGACAAACGCTCCGTCCAAATCAAGCAAAAAACTAACTCAAATGCCGTGAAGTCCCAAATTATCCCAGTCGAGCTGACCCTTCACGTCCTCGCAGCGTGCTGACGTAACGCCAACGGACGACGTACAAAATGCACCAAAACGTATGAGAACCGCACATATGAATTTCAACGAAAACGGATGGGGTTTCATGAAATCGTGAGGCAACAAAAGGACGAACCCAAGGGCCAGCATGGTCTATGTGTTGTATAAGTATTTTTGAATCATTTCCAGCAAATAGTCATCGGTCCGGAAAGCGGTGGGTGGACGGCGGACGAGTGAGAATTAAGGTTTCTTTGGATTTAAAATCAATAGAGCGGCGGATGCCCCTAGATTTTTTGCAGGTTGCTGCTCGGAGGATAGATGCAAGCATCTAATTTGCATTTCTTAGTATTCTCAAGCAATCGATAACCGCCAGCTTCAGAAAATGAGAGCATACTCTGATTTGGTTAGTTCCAGTTATGTGGAGTTGTGCAACCCTAGAACATAAGATTGGCTTTAACGATTTCGTTATAAACGAAATAGTACTCCAGAATATTTGTTTTGAGGTATTGGACTTTTACAAGTAGGTACATATAAAAAATTAATTTTAAAACAATCATATCTGCCTCTCACTGATCTTGTTAGGTTTTAGATATTTAAAAGAATTCTTCCTATTTCCAGATTTATATCCGATATGGGCGTAATCCTTACTAATTGTACCATTATTGAAATGATAGTACCTATATGTATATGTATATTAACCAAATTTATTTCAAGATTGAACCAAGGTTGAGCCATGCTTCGCTTAGGTTGGTGAATTAATCAAAATAATAAATCAACTTTTGAATTTTTTCAGTTCTTTTTCTTTAATAGCAATTTACGCAGGTTTAAAAGTATGGATATACTCCTAAATAAATGACATCATCTTTAGCCGATTTCTGCATTCCTTTATTGTGAAAAACTCTAAAACGTAAGTAGTTAATAGTAGCTTATTATTCCATGCCATAGGAATTCAAAAAAGGCCAAAACGCAATTTGTTGGGATTTAAAAAATTATTTATGAGTATTAATACTTTTTTAATTTTTGTTATTTCATTTTTCACCCTAGTGTAAAATCAGAAAATATAATTAAATGCTGACACAATTGCGAATTGCGGGGTGAACGAGTTGAGTTTGCCTCAAAAATATCCGTCTATTAGATCCAATTTCGATCTTTTCACTTATTAATTCATAACTTCTTTGGATGAGACAAAAATGACTGCAAACTCCTCGGAGAAATTTCTAAACCACTCTATACTTTGGCGATGCGCCAATTTGACTTGCATCTTTTATTCATTCAAATTTCATTTCTGGTGCAGTTTCCTCGTCATCCTTTTGGAAAAATTCATGAAAACATTTTCCAAATCGAATTTCACTTTCGCCTACAAAGCTTTACTGCAGACATTTTTGTTTGAATGGGGTCTTTCGCAAAATTTAAATGATCCTTAGTCGAGTGCTGAGCCACAAGATTTTTTTGAACAAATTCCATCTGATACGAATTGGCCTGCTAGAATTATTGTAAAGCTATGAAAATTATTTGCGGAGATTTTAGTACGAAGGCGACACGCGTGACAAGCTATTTTCGGATCGTGTACGTAACATTCGGCGATTTGTGGGAGACAGACGCGGTGGATTTGGAAGAGATCTCGCTTTTTCTATTAGTGCTTATTATACGTATTCGTGAACCGACAGAACAAATTTGACTGACCGAATTGCATATTTATTCTGTATTATTGTCAAATATTATAGTATTAATGAGTAGGAAGCAACCAATGACTAATGAGCGAAAACAATTTCTAAATTCGGTTCTATCTAGCATCAAAAGGTTAATTCAACACTGTCCCAATTTATTTTGGTAACATACATTACTCGGCAATCAGGCAAAAATACAAAGTGTTTCTAACAAGCTCTATCGATATTCAATATTCGGTGGCACCTTTTTATTCCACGACAGTAACTAAGGAAAATGTTTCGCTCTATTTGCGGTTTCTATGAATTTATTTGTGGTCCGGCTGCAGCCAAATCGACTGGCCGATTTTAATAAAACACGTGTTGAAAGATTCACCTCAATCGCGGAAATAAACACTGAATGAATGAAAGTTTGAGAAGAACGAACGAATCCCACACTCCAACAAACAAAGTTTTTAAATATTTTTGATTTAAAATCATTTATAATGGAATGAAGATTAAAGAAACCGAAATACACACTATATGTAAAATTGCTTAACATCGAACAAAGCAATGCATCTACTTATTTCATAGTTAATACCCATAGAAGTTTTTCCATAAAGTTCGACTTCGGAACTGAAAATGTTCGTCACATTATGATTTCAATTTTATATCTGTTTTCCCCAAAATTAGCTACAGGAGCACCTTCATTCCCAAATCTCGCATTAAACTTTAATTAAAGGCTCTATGTGTGGTTTTCTTGTTATTTCATAAAGAAGCATCGATAAAATTGTTGGCGTAAATGCAAAAAGCCTTAATTATAAAATTAATTGAATATCTATAATGTTAAAATGCTGTGCAGTGCCCTACAACGAATTTTCCCCCTTTATATTAAAAAATACCTACCTGACATTTAATTATTCTCCTTTTTATATTACTTAATTATTTTATGGAAGTTGTTCATAAAGGGATATGCTTTTTTTAGATGGAAAATAACGCTCCTGTTTTTAGTGGCTGCTATAGGGAAGTATAATTTCATTAAAAGCCTTAAAATACTAGTAAACAAAGGCACAAATGAAAGAATTTTTCCAAAGGAAGGTAAGTTATTTTTTGATTAATTATGATATGATATGATATGATATGATATGATATGATATGATATGATATGATATGATATGATATGATATGATATGATATGATATGATATGATATGATATGATATGATGAGATGACCGATCCGTTATAGGAAAATTGAAATTAGTCTCTGTTAATCTAAAAATAAAATTTCTATTCCTTTTTTTAAAGTAACTAAAAACTCGCTTGTTCTTTTAAATATTGGAAAAGTGAATTTGATAATTCGTTTGGATTTTAAAGGGTTGTCTGCTCATCCGTCACAATGTATAAATAGGTACTTAAGTGCGCTATTTTTAAGATATTAATGTATTTACAGAACTTGAGAAGAATTTTTTATCGAGTCAAGTATTCTTCCTAATTGGACGTGATAATTATAATTTTGAATACCACAACGGATGATGTTAAACATTTTTAATAAAAGACATTTCATTTTTGTTCGCGGCGATCATTTTTTTTTTATTAAATTCTTAATCATTTTACCCGTCCCCGTTCTATTTTCAAATATATTTTGGCTGCCGCAGTTCTCTTCCAAATTAACTCCTAATTTGAATTAAAGGTGCGATTGATTCATTTGCGAGCGAAATCATATTTTAGTTATTTTAAACGAATGATCGATTTATTTCCAAGAGAAATAATTTTAATCCCCAGAGCCATTACTCAAATCTCAATATCGTATTCCTAATTCTTTTGGAAATCCGCTTCATTAATAAATATTAAATAGAGAGTCATATCAAAAACAGTTGAAAGAAAATAAAACGTAAAACTTTAGAAAATTAATTTTATTGAGCAGCAAACACTTGCGCGTTGTTTGTATCACATATTAATTTATTAAATAAATTTTATTGCAGGAGGACCGAAGAACTAAGAAAGTTCTGATTTGAGCCTATTTGAAATAAAATGAATTTTCTGTTGAATACAAAGTAATGTTTATTATTGGAAACGATTTTAATTAAAAACTCGTGTACCGAAATTTATTCAAAGGAATAATGTGAAAAAATTTTACTTTAAAGCAATATCATTTTCGATGATGGTTTAGGAATTTTATTTTGATTAAAAGTAATATTTTAAACGAAATCTTAAAAGACAGTTCAATTTACTTATACTTAAATTACTTAAATTTGTTAAGCGAGTATTTTTTTTAAACATTGCTTTCAAAACTGCGCAGCTAAAATACATACACTATACACGCGATGCCGAAACTAACTAAGCTGGTTTTCCATAATTTGTCACGCATAATGGACCTGTGTCACGGATTAATGGTTTTACTAGGTATGTATTTAATTGCAAGTTCTTAGACATCAACATGAACATAATATTCTATCTCTCAGGTTGTGGCGTTGCAATGGTTAATCAGGTGAGCAGAAAGCTGCGTCTTTAGGAGCTACTTATACAACAAATACAAAAGAAAGTTAAATCTTACCACGGTTCGTCGGTGCTTTAGAAAGGATAGTGCCCAAAGAACCTTTCACCTTCCAGCGAAAGACGACCTGCAGAAAGCACTTAGCTCGAGTACTTGTTCTTTGCGAAAATTCCGCTGTGAAATAACTTCATCAAGCACCTGCACTATCCCGGACCACGCCAATCATCCCGGATCCCGGTCGCATAGTCCGAGCAATTTAATTTACCTGGACAGTTTAAGTGATTTCCCCCTTCACCTTACAATTTACTGGAAATGGTTGGACCGAGCACATAAAAAATCACTCAAAATCACCCACACCCGCCCAGGACGAGGAAAGTCCCGAAGGGCTCAGGGAAGGAGGAAGGTGCCCCAATTTATGGGCTATTTGCGATGAATGAGAACCGAATTAAACAAAACAAACCTCGCCGCCGCCGCTTGAGGTGCGATAAAGAGTCCCGACCAGGCCCCGTCGTCGCCGCGCTAAGAGAATTTATCCACCCCTGCACGAGCCGTTTAAGGTTGGCGCGATAACGACAAACACCTCCTTTGATTAAGACCGCCGGAAGTAGCGACCACTCGCAAAAAGACTGGCTAGAGCTAAAATCAGATTCTTCTGGCCGGACCACGTCTACTCCACGGAAAGGCACCGAGAAAACTGCCCCGTCGGAAAATGTTTTCCACGTGCAATCGGCTGCCGTCCATCCAAAGACTAGCAGCTGATGCTGGTGCCAGGAGGTGCCTTCGGATGTTTCCTAGCTTTCTGAGCGAGCGGCGGAAAAGCGCCCCAAATGAGCAGCGAAGCTCCTCGCTCGGTGAGACTGATAAGAGCCTCCTTCGAAGAGCCCCCAAAAATGTTTTAGGTCGAAAGGATCGCGCAGACACGGCCCGACTTGGCCCCTTTGGGGAGGCGGCGTCGGTTTGGGAAGCTTTCGCCCACCTGAAAAATTCTGAAAGAAGACTCATTGGAAAAAGGTCAGACTAAAACGTCCTCTGTCTTTTCGCGCAGAGGTGCCACTTTATTTAAGATGATATTAAGAAACACTCTCAGACGCAAGAAGATGCGATCCGCGCTGGAAGTCGGCGAGGCGAGTTCAACGGCTGTGTCTATGGGTGGTGATGGGAGTGCGAAGGTGAGCGCGATTATAAATAACTTTATTTTGGCGGATGAAAATGCCAAGAGCCGAATATTTTTCTGAATTAATTGGTTTAATGAACACGAAAAGTTTGGGTGTAAAAGGGGTGGAAAATATAATATGTACTATTTATTAAAAAAAGTTTAAAAGGATACAGATGATCAGAGAGTTTCTTAGAAGCAATTTGCCACCGAAGTTCATCTGAAGATTTATTAATTTAGTAGCTTAGCTTGTCTGCATGCGATGAGGGCTAACATTTATTACGACTTTTACAACCAGAGTTCTTCTAAACTATATTATTTTAAACAACCTTCGCTGTAATAGTCGTATTTCAAACGTGAGAATATTTCATTAAGCCAGTTCAACTCACGACGAGTATTTGAACCGGGTTTGTTTTAATTTGATTTTGAGCTTTGGAAGTTTATGATATTTCTTTAAATATTTATTAATAAAATGGAGTCCCATACGAAATGATTACTTTTAAGGATTCAAGTCAAACACTATTTGACTAACTACAAAGAAAGGGTTTCGAAAACGAGATCAGATCAGGTAAATTCGGCAATTTGATTTTTCTTTTCGTTTTTTTGGTTTTGTAAGTTGTTTATATACGTTCTACTATCTTGGAAAATATTGTAAATATTTTAAATAAAATGAAACGAATGAAGGACTACTCGCTTTCCTACATTGAAGCTAGTTCATTTAAAAGCGGCATTGGTGCGATTTTTCGAAGTTTTACCTTTTGAGAAGGTTTCTCATATAATTATATTGTGAAGTAAATATAACTGGAACACGTTCCACCAAAAACATTAATCAATTTATGAACGTTTATAAGCATTAAATTTTAAAATCTCCCGCCTTCTCGGGACTATGATAATCTCCCTTCGGCATCTCTCCATTAAAATTCTCCAGTCTCCAAATTCCATTGACAGTTGTAAAAACAAAAAAGAAGCACTCCTATGTAGTAGTTCGTACCTTGTCATTCGTTGGATTTGTGGTTCCGCTGTTGAGAATGTAAAAATTCAAGAAATTTAAGACATTTTGTGCGTTTATTGAAAACGGTGAGTGTCATTGAAGCTACGAGGAGTCAGCGGAACATAAAATACTTGAATTTAATGGCCGAAATAGTCTAGAAATCGTGAAAGAATCGCATCGCTGACAACCGACAGGGTTGGGCAAAATGAAAACTGTTGACATTACTCAATTCTGATTATAGTGACATAACCTCAAACTATGAAAAGAGAGAATTTTATAGTTTTTGTTTTTTCCGATTTTTATCTTCGATATAAGATTGCTTGAAGCAACTGCTTTCTATTCGAAGCCATTTTTCGTAAATTGTTTAATTGGAAGCGCTAGCAGACAAGTGTGGATTCGTTTTGGGCTAATTTGACTTCATTTTTTGTGTGCGGTTGCGTGCCTTGTTTTGACGGTGACTCGATATCTGAAAAACGTCAACAATTATTTTTCTGTTTTACATTCGCAGTTTAGGTGATTTAATCCTTTAGGCAATATATTTTAATAAATGGCGTTCTTTTGGGTCTGTTCATTCCAATTCCAGCAGGTGAATTCCTTTCGGGGCCGCTTCGGGCAGTGGATTTACTGAAAGTGTCGCCTGTTGTCAGGCAGCAAACTGGAGGTCTGTTGCTCGTTTTCGGTAAACATTGACCTCCGTTGCAACAGCACATTATAACATTTAGTGATAATTCAAAGTCTGGCGCGAAAATGTATCGTAAATGACAAAAGAAAGCGCGTCTACATTCCTTCCCGCTGGATATACCTGGCCAAAAGTGGCTTGGCTTGTGCGGAGTTCTTGACCTACAAATCTTCCAGTCTCTGTGGCCACTGATCTACCTCCTATAAGCAAACATTTCAACTCACTTATCTTTCAGTAAATTAGCGGACTGTGCAAAATTGCGAGATCTGCTTAATAAACTTCGGCACTGCTTAATATATGCAGCGCTTTGTCCCAAGGGTGGAAATGATTCCTATAAGATAAACAATTTTTCTGTCTCCAATTCTTACATCGCAACGTTTAAAATTTTAAATATTTATTGCTCATGGTATATCCATTCAGCAATTTGGTTTTGTCATTATGTTCGGTTTTGTAAAATCGCAAATATGTATATATTCTGTGGATATTTGAACAAAAATATATAGTACAAAAGTGTAAAAAATACAGAACAGAGCAAAAGTGGTAATTTAAAATGCTTTTAAAGACAATAACAAAATTTAAAATAATTCCTTTGGAGGGAGCGTCTAAAACACAACACAAAGCAATTTTTCACAATTCATTCGAATTTACCAAAACGTTTGTAACATATTTGTGTTTAATTCTATTTGTCGCCAGTGCTCCGTTTCCACCTCCAAAAGTAGAAAGAAACCTATATTTTTGAATAAGAATCGGCGAAATCATCGTTTCTTCCGTTATAGCTGTATTGCTTAAAAGAATTTTTATAAAAAATTATTCATACAATTCATCTATAACAGGCGCAACTAAGTGTTTTGTTCCTCAAAATGAAGCCCCAACGGGAAAAATTGTGTATCTCGTTTCTAGGTAAACCGAAACGCGCTTATTAGCTGAATTGCATTCACATAAGAAGCCTCTAACAAACACTTTTTTGAAATGTTCGAAAGCAGGGATTGGGAAAAGCTGGTTTAATCTGGCTCTAGACTGGATTAATTCGTAAGAAAAAACCAAGATGACTATGTCTAGTCTAGATTATGCTGGTACAATTTGATGTCCATTGGTGTGCAATAATATGGCCGCAGCTCTTCAGAATTTCGATAATAAAAAGAAAGCTATGTTGTGTAGAAAAAAAAATAAAAAAATATTCAACATACATAAGTTCAATGAAACGCTATTTTTATTCGTTTCAGTACATAGTACTAGTAATAAGTTGTATATTTGAATTTTCTGCAATGACTCCTCTTATTCATACTTAAATAAGTACGACAGAAGTTTTGTGTGTAATGAATGTCAATGCTAAGGCTGTTGTTTTAAGTTCTAGTGTAAGTCCTGAAGGATTAAAATGTGTCTTAAAAATAATATTTTTTTTTTTACAAGAGCACTAGATAATCGCTTAGAAAGAATGAATTGATTGGATTATTTTCCATATTTGCCCACAAATGTGACTAATAATAATAATAAAACAATCCTCCTAACAGCACTTTTTCTGTTTTTCTTACAGCATCTTCTTTTATTATTATTTCTTTAAGAAATCTTCAAAAAAGCAGACATCTTAACAATTGTATATTTAAAAAAAACGAATTGCTTAAAGGACATCACAATCAACCACAATTTTCTTCACAACCCCTAAAATTTCGTTCGCCCGTGGGGCGACAGAACAATGGCGGATAAGGAACTGCAAGCCCACGACTTTGTGCGGCGGCGCAATTGGTCACGCGCCGTCGCTATATACGACCAATTACTGGCATCAGCGGGGGCATCATCCGCCTCGTCATCATCGACCTCGATTTCATCAACAGCAACTTCATCAAATTCATCTAGCTTCAAGCAGTCCAAAGACCGTACAATTGCCTGCCTGCTTGGCCGTTGTGAGTGTCTTCTAGAGCTGGGGAAATATGAAAATTGCATAGCTGATGCTAAGCGAGTCCTGAAGATGCTGAGTGAACAGAACGATTGCGCTGCCAGCATCGCAAGAGTGAGGCGGCGACTTATTCACTCGCTGTACAAACTAAAGCGTTTTCAGGTAAGTTAGGGCTGAATAACGTAATTTTACTTACAACATGTAAATAAACACAGGAAGCTGAGGTGGCTACCAAGGAATGGATAACGGAAGCCTCAAGTCAGCCATCGTTTGCAGATATCTCAAAAACTCTAGAGCGCTACAAGACTGTAATACAAATGGCAAACGGTCAAAAAACCAATCAGCGAATATCGATCCAACGATTGGATGATGAGATGTCTACGTTAGACACTAAGCTCGAACACTGGGCCACGAATAATCTACCCTTAGACAAGTACAGTAAATTACTTACCAACAAAGGTATGAAGAAACGTGATAACGGCAATGGGAACGGTAATGGTTTCCAGAAGTCTGTAGAAATCTTAGGAAACTTAAAAATTAGTGAAGTGAACGATAATGGCGATGGACGGGTTACTTGCTCTTACTGTGCGATCTCGTTTCTGGACAAAAATGAACTCAGACAGCATTGCCAAACGGAGAGCCATCAGAACGTAATCATGTCGGATGAAGGTAGGTGAACAACCCCAAATAATTCCATAACAATTAAATTAGCGCTTTAAAGCCTTAAGCCTTTATTTTGTTACACTAAGGTCCAGTTTTTGGGTCAAAAATGAACTTTATGACTAACCAACATAAAATGAGTCTATAATTAAACGTCAGTTATAATAATCAATGTTTACCTCAAACCTAAAAATTGGGCCTTAGCTCTTTAGAAGAGTATAGACATTTTCTTGGTTCGTTTTTAGGGCTATTGTAGACAGACAATATGAACAAGACCAATTGGGCATACGATCAAAGAGAATTAAATTGTGCCATGTTTATTTTTCTTCTCTGAACGTGACCTTAGGTTAACTCTGAGTTGCATGTAAAGTATAATGGGTAATTTTGGTCCCGTCCTCCAACATCAATGAATTGGCTTGCCTCAAAGATATACATATCATAGTATGTGTTTAATTTCTTAATTTTTTTTCTCAATTTTAAAGGTGGAAAGAATTACGATATTTGAAATTTAAATTTTGAATCTCCGATTTGAATAAGAAAATATAAAAAAGCAATTTCATATATATTGGTGAATAGGACAAGATTTTATATCAAATCATCCATTATCCTTTATCCATGTACAATTTTGCGCCATTAAGCTATAACAATTGAAAGGACATTAGTCGCATCCGTCTTCTAGGCTATAACCTCAAGAACGATTCCTTGCTAATCTTATCTTAGGCTGCGTGCGAAGAAGCCACGCATACCTTTTCATTTGTGGTATTACTCCAATAGTCTCATTTCAGTTTTATTTCCCATAGGCCGTGATTGGAAATGGCGTCCACCTCCAAGAGGTTACACTATAGATTCATATACCCTCTGCGAAAGTTTCATAGAGTCACAATCGTGTCACTACGGTAATCAATGCGTTGAAGCCCACGGCATAGATGAATTGAATGAGTGGAAAGAACGCTTTGAATATCGAAAAATGCGTTTGCAGAGAGCGTGTGAGAAGGAACTCTTTGGTAAAAGCTACACTGAGGAACTTCTCGAAAAGTGGGTCCAAGCAACCAGTCCAGAAAAGGTGATGTGTGAGAAGCTCGACGGTGTTGACGAGCAGTGCTCAAATGAATTAGTAACTAGCATAAGTTCAAAGGTGTCCAAAAGAGAGTGGGTCTTTGTATTGAAGACAAAGAGGCATTTAAAAGCAGTTGCACTTCTTCAGGATGCGCATAGACATCATTTTTCAATAAAGTCCATTATACCTGGCGACAGTAGCATTAATAGCAATAACAAGAAAGGGGCAAGTGGAAGTAGTTTGGCCGGTTCAAAGCCTTTTGAATTAGATCTCAAATCGGACCAAGAGTGGGTCTCAAATAGTTTTGATAGAACACAGCCAGCTAGTGAATCTACAGTTTTTGAGCACAAAATTAAAATAGCGTTCAGTACGGATATTTACGGGACGTTTCGACAGTCTATTTGTTTTGATTTTGGGTCTGAACCTGTCCTTGTAAGACATCTATGTGTTGATGTTCTTCCTGTGGGAGACGCTGAAAAGATTCAAGAAATAAAAAAAGACATCATCAATTCAGCGTCCCAAAGGTGGGATGATACAAATACTAATTTGGTAAAGTTTGAGACAGTCATTGGGACGCACCTGAAGACTGAAGCTTATCTTAATGACCTTAAGAGGGAAAAGGAGCTTCTAGAGCGTTACCCTTGCCCAAGAGCTGCTACATTCACTCTGACGCAATCGACAATTATTGAGAAACGGTTAACAAAAAATAACTACCGATCCAGAATACACGAATTACTCTACGTCGAAGAGATAGCTAGATATGAACAAATCGCTAGGTATAATTTGACCACGAAGCTTCGAGTAGCTTCCAACTATATGCTTACACCAAGCGGGATGGCTACGAGCACCGCAAAATATTCCCATTCCGGAGAATTGTTTGCCCTTATGACACTAGGAAAGGACGTTTCTGAGGACACTTCGGCAGGTCGACTCATCCTCTCTAGTTGCTCTAGCGTGTATTTATCACCCAACGTCAAACCTGATGATAGCTTAGCCAAGAAACGTGATGTATTTGAAGCAATGATTGAAGACAAAGGAAAAAACATAATCTACCTGAAGCTTTCGGCTAAATGTGTTCAGCAACTGTGCCTGAAACCTGAAACTGACCTCATGGCCGACATACAGTTTCAACTCAATCGCCTCTCGTACTGTGAGTGGCACAACGCAGTAGATAAGATAACTGATTTTAGGATAATATTCCCGGACACATTCATCGAACCCAACATTCCCTGGACCCCGAAAAAGCAATGGTCAGATTCCTGCGAACCGAAACTGAATGCGAAGCAGAGGGAGGCTGTGAATGCTATAACAACACCAATTAGTTGTCAACTCCCTCCTATTCTTCTGATAGGACCTTTCGGTACCGGAAAAACCTACACTTTGGCTCAAGCCATAAAACAACTCTTGATACAGCCAGATGCAAAGGTTCTGATTTGCACGCATTCGAATTCCGCTGCCGACCTCTACATCAAGGAATATCTACACCCATGGGTCGAAAAAGGCATGAAAGAAGCAACTCCACTAAGAGTCTATTATCACAAAAGATGGGTTGCAACCGTTAACAGCGTTGTACAGAAGGTGAGTTTTTCTACTTATTGCTTTGCTTTGTGTGGTGTATTATATTTTATATATTATAAGTCTAGTTTTCTGTTTTGAACCAATTATTTCTAGGCATGTTTTTTTAAAGAATATACCTCATTAAAAGGCTACATACACCTAGAAAGTCGGAAAACAAATCATCAACCATATTTATTTAAGCCTCTGTTCGTTTTACTTTTTCCTGTGAGAACATCTTAAAATCAAAAACTACGTTCGGAATTTAAAGCAAAAGTAGAATGAAGAGAAAAATATTTCTGCTATTTAAGAAGTTTAAAATTTGCACATTTCATGTATAATATCGCTATTCTCTTTGATGTTGATGGATAAAGAAGTATTTACTGCAAGTATTGCATTTAATTAAAATTAGGATGCTATATTTTATGAACTATTAGAATTTTTAAGTTAATACTTACTTGCGTTATTTCTAGACTCATTTTAAATAAATACCTGCCATTGTTGGATATTAGTTATGCTCACTTTTCCTCTCACTTATTATTCTCCAGTATTGCATTATCGATGGTACGGGAAATTTCCGCCGTCCAACAGTGGAAGATGTTCTCAAGCATCGAATAGTAGTGGTAACGCTAAGTATATCAATGGAATTAGCCTCCTTGGGTTTGCCGAAGGGATATTTCACCCATATCTTCCTTGACGAGGCGGCACAAGCAATGGAATGCGAGGCCATAATGCCTCTAGCCTTGGCGAATGAAAATACTCGCATCGTTTTGGCCGGTGATCACATGCAGATGTCACCGGAACTATTTTCCAACTTTGCAAAAGAGCGAAAACTACACATATCTCTTCTGGAAAGACTCTACGACCACTACCCTTCAAATTTCCCTTGTAAGATCCTTCTATGTGAAAATTATCGAGCACATGAAGCGATCATAAAATTCACTTCGGAACTCTTCTACGAGCAGAAGTTGATCGCATCGGGTAAACAACCAAAACATGACCGCTTTTACCCTCTAACATTTTTTACAACTCGGGGAGAAGATGTGCAGGATAAAAATTCAACAGCTTTTTACAATAATTCTGAAGTGTATGAAGTTGTAGAAAGGGTTTGCGAATTGAGAAAGAAATGGCCGAGCTCATGGGGCAAGATCAATGACCAAAGCATTGGAATCATGACACCTTATGCCGATCAGGTAAAATTTGAGAAATATTTATAAAATGTTTTGAATATGTTAAGCTGCTACTTAATCTTTCTTTCAGGTTTTCCGGATCCGATCGGAGCTAAGAAAACGCAGGATGGGTGGTATATCTGTTGAACGAGTTCTAAATGTCCAAGGTAAGCAATTTCGTGCTATCTTCTTATCAACTGTGCGTACGCGACGAACTTGTCCACCGAATGATAATCCAGCGCAAATTGATGATGCCGACTATGGTTTTTTGAGCAATTCAAAATTGTTGAATACAGCTATTACCCGTGCTCAAAGTTTAGTAGCGGTTGTAGGCGATCCAGTGGCACTTTGTTCAATTGGCAGATGCAGGAAAGTTTGGGAACGTTTCATAGATATTTGCAATCAAAACAAATCACTGTTTGGGATAACGTGGTCTTATCTTCGATCGCAACTAGATGGGGTGGAGTTGAAACGGAGTTATGTGCTTAATCCTTTGGCACCAGAATTTATTCCCCGAGCTCTTCAGCCCGAAGCATATTTGCGAAAACAGGCCGCAATGATAACTGCAACTACTCAGCAGCAGATGCAAGCAATAAGTCAGGCGGCGAATCAAATAGCTCCAGTGTATGGGAATCATGCCTATGGGATGATGAATCAAGTAGCTGTGCCTCCTCAATTGGTCCAGAAAAATACCCAACAAGTTGCAATTCAAAATCCAATGCAAATGCGCCCGATTGGACCACCTCCGCAACCATACAACATGGCTGGACCTCCGCAGGTCAGTCATAATCAACAGCAATTCTCCCCATATGTGATTTGGCCTCAGCAACAACCACCCAATCAAATGATTCGCTCTAACTATCCATCGCAGCCTCCACCACAGCCGATTCAACCACCCCAGTCACAAAATCCTAACGTAAGTCTGTGGGGGCCACCGCCACAAACAAATCCGTGGGGAGTCATTCCTAAGCCTGTTGTAGCTCCCAACATGAGACCGTCATCACAAACCCAACCCCAAACCCAGCAAATCAACATGAACCTGAACCTTCGGCCACCCGCGCCTCCTCAACCTCAGTTACCTCAGCAGCAAGTGCAGGCGATGCGGAACCCTCACGAAATAAATTATGTGAACAAGTTCTTGTATCAAAACTCAAATAGCCTTTCCGCCCAGAGTACTGCTGCTCTAAATCAGGTAAACTTAAGAAATCCACTTCATAATGGACCAGCTAGTCCAGCTATGGCTGTGCCCACACATCCGATGGTAGTTGCAGATCCCAGTACATCTAGTACTCAGCGAGTTAGTCACATACAGAGCTCATCGACACTGTCGCAGCATCCTTATATCATGGGACCGCAGGCTGTTCAAAAAGAAAAAGAGTTTCAGTTTTTGAATAACGTCCACAACATCCCAGTTAACCTAACAACTGGAACATCACAGTCTGCAGGTGTTACAATCCCACCAAGTGCAATGCCTTCCACGACGGTGGCGGCAGTTATCCAAACAACTGTGCCTCAATCACAGCAGAATAATTACCAAACGGTGCATGACTATAGCGTTCTGTTGCCACCGAATATGAATTTTTATGAAATGGCCCTTGAGCCTAAGGAGTCCCAATACAAATGGTACCTGAGACTGTTAGAAATGCACGGGCAAGAAGCCGCTAATAAATTCACAGAAATCCTTAGGCAAGTTATGAGTACAACTCAAGCTCAGGCCACGCTGGTTAAACAGCATCAGCCAGCTATGCAAAATCAACAATCGCGGTCTAGCTTGTACGGAGGCAACGCCGCTCCACTAGGTCAACCTGCTGGAGCTGATAATAACAACGTCAACTTTAACCAGCAGATAGACCTCGTTTTCAATTCCCTTATGAATGGGAATGATATAAGTCAGCCGATTTTACGCGATCTTCTAGGGATGGTTAGCAACACATCCAGTAGCAGTAGTATGAGCAGCATCCTGAGCAAAGACTACACTCAGCAGCAACAACCACCGCCGCAGCAGCAGCAGCAACAGCAGCAACAACCGCAGCAACAGCATCTTATTCCACAATATTCGAACAACCATCTCTTAGGGAATAGTAATGAACTTGCGTTGTCTTCGCGTGCTGAATCCGTGCCGCTTTACCGCCGTCAAGTAATAGGAAACGGCAGTGCTGGATATCACAGCTCGACACCGTCCTCTTCAAATACACAGTCGATAGCATCTTCAACGCCAGACCACCTGTTGGAAAATAACAACAGCACCACTAGCCACAACAATGTCAACCTGATTGAATCTCTGTTTTCTGCAAGCGAGCTGAGTCCATACACTAACGCTAGCTCAATTCAGAAGCTTTTCTATAACTACCACGTTAAGGGAAATGATTCAGACTTTATGATCAACTCACGCATTCACCAGCCACCACTTCAACCACAGCAACAGCAGCAACATCAACATCAGCAACAAATTCACCAAAGCCACCATCCGCAGGCTCATCCTAATCCAAGCACCAGTGGTTCGAACAACACGACTTATGCATCTGTTCTGAGTCAGGGAAGCGCTCCCCAGCACCCAGCTCATGTGCAACAACAACAGCAACAGCATCAACAAAATAACGTATCATTCACCCACAACAACTCGTCAAGTTTGAATTCTCACGAGGAAAAGGATCCGTTCGCTGCTATCCGCGAGCTGGGACAGAGATCCAATGGGTTCTACGACTATTTCCAGTGATTGGTTCCCCTCTGTTGGATGCTGAAAGTTTTTTATTGAAAAAGCGAAACAGAACCCAAAAAATGGATATGTGTGGATATTATTAGGTTTTGTAGGCGTAGACTTTTTTGGATAAAAATTAAAAAAAAAAAAACAAAAAACAAAAAAATTTAGCAACTGTAAAGTTACACTATAATAAACTTAGGGCCAAGGCCGAGGTCTTTTAGAGGCGAATACAGCTGTTTTTAACGGTTCTTGGAAGTTTTCCATTCTTAGAATGAGAGAAAATATTTCAGATATTTGAACGAGAAAAGAAAAAACATAATTAGAAGTTACACATAGAAATCGGAAAATTTTATTTTAATTTTTGCAATGAATTTTTGTATTTATTTGTACATCAAAAAAAGTTCATTTTAATTTTCAAAACTGTTTAAACTGCCTGTTTGCCCTATTTACAGGGATTATTTCCTGTGTCCTTCCTAGCAACTTTTGTCTGTGATTATTTTTACATTTTTTTTTTTTTTTTCAAGAATAGGTTTATTTTATTAAACTAAACGTACTTTTTATTTATTTCAAATTTCTCGTTAGATCTATCGACTTAACCATCCACTTTTCTAGGTATCAAATACTTTAGTTGGAATACGTAACCTTTTATTTTCATTTTCGTCTAATTTCAAACAATTGTATTATTAGGAATGGCACCATTCTATTCAGGAAGATTTTTTTTTTTTAAATCTCCTTTCTGTCCCAACTGTGTTTCGTTTATGTTCAGCACATATTCCCTTCCTTGCTTATTATTAGCTTTTTTATTTTTAAAGTACGAGACAAGAAGCAGAACCACAAAAATGATCGAAACGAGAACTTAGAATTTTGTTGCTGTTTTTCGTTCTTTTACGTATCATGGACTTATGCCAATAGTACACTTAGAGAAAATTTAAACGATTTCAATGGTACCAACAAAATAATGTCCTGCTCATGACGCAATTGAATTACTTGAATTACTAGTTTATTTTAGTATTTTGGCCGTACTTTCATACGTGTTAATATTAATTGTTTGTATTCTTCTTTTTTTTGGTTTTGTACATAGCATTAACATTTTATTCTTGGAGAAAAAAAATTTAGAAATAAATTTGCCTCTGCTGTGATCTAGAACACAAAAAGCAAGTAAATGCAGTTATTATTCACAACCAAAAACCGGGCATGGGATGACTTAAATAAAGAATATTGCATCAAAAACACAAAATTGCATTGTTTTTAATTTTGATTTGTATTGCGCATAGATGTGTATCAGATCGGGATATTCATCTTTATTTAATCATTGTGCCATAGAGGTGCAAAAGAATCGAACAATTTTCTAGCGGATATAAACAACTGAAATAGTCCCACATTCGCTGGCAGATCGTATGAAAATTTTAATGCTCTCTTGTTCTAGTTATCTTTCCGCACAATTATTTCTCCTCATGTTTTTGCTTGTTTGTCTGTCATTTAATTTAAATTTAAGTTTTTGCGCGTAATAGCATCAGTCTGCGAGCTCAACGTACGGGTACAGGAATTTAAAGAATACGCTCAATTAATGCTTACACGTGTTTTACAAAAAAGCTCTGTTACAAACCTAATTTTCATTCTATAGGAAGGTGGATTTGGAAACCGATAGTTTTTTAATATCTGAATATTTTCATTTCATCATCTGAACGCATTTTAAAAGAAAATGCATATATTGAAGAAAAAAAATAAAATAAAAAAAAACATGCTTTATATAGGATGTTGAAAACAAAAAAAAGAAATTATAATAAAAAAATAACACATTTTGGAGATAACAGTTGAATTCAACTTTGGATATGTGCGACATATCCATATGTATTTAGAAAATAAAACAATTATTAACGTAAAAACGTAATTATTTATTTGGAAATGAGACAAACTGATTCACTGTATATAGCCAACTTAAGTAAAACAAGACACAAAAAATAGAAAATTAAAAAAAAAATAAACAGCAAAATAAAATAAAAAAAAAAATTAATATAAGATTAATGTTAAAAATGATGTTAAACACAAAAAAAAAAATGACTTGTATCTTTTAAAATGAAAACACTATGATTATGAATATTGAATTTATATGTATTATTCAGACATAAAATTGAAAACAATTAAGTAGCGTAATGGTAGATGTAATTGAAATTATAATTATTTGATATATCGTCAATATTGCAACAACAAGAAGGAAAAAAAAAGATAAAAAATGCATAAAAAAATCGTAAAAGTTGTCATTTTATGTGAACAAAAAAAAATCTACAAAAAGTTTCGTCTACAAATTTCACTCTGTCGACAGACTACTTTTCACAAAGATTTCCCAAAACGAACTTCTTTTCTATGTGTGGTTAGATGGTATTTGTTAAAAAACTCCCTTTTATATTACCAGTTTTGTTTCTCATGAAAATAATCATTTCAGCGTTTTAACTCAATAGTAATAAAATTTTCAAGCCGAATTGTGCCGTGTTCTTGCATATACAATAGCTTATGTAGGTACCATTTTTTATGTAAAGCCTTAATGCAACCGCTTAAGCAATCAACCTCAGGTAAGACATAATTGTAACATTCGCAACATAACCCTCATACATTTTTTGTCTACATTTCAAACAAGCAGTGCTATCAAAGCCGATATTTTAACAAAATTTAGATTTTTTTAATAAATGCTCTCATTTTCCGCTGTTCTAAATAAAAAATTTACTAAGACCTTTTCCAAGGTTGTTTCAGATTTTGTACGCATTGCACCAATAGCTTCTTCGATTTTTACTAAAATTGTAATAGAATTCGTAAAGCAGAGCTAAAATGTTGTTTTATTAAAGTATATAAATAATATTTTATGATAAAACAGAAAAGTGAAACACCAGATTTTTATGAAGAACATAATAACATAATTGTTTGCTTAACGATTTTAATCGAATCATGATTAATAATTGGAGTTATTACCAAATACTAATATCATTTTGTGGATAATGTAATACATACATGTTATACGTTTAATTTAACTGAAAATAAATACTTCTGGTTCAGCAACTTTATGTTAAGCAGTATCTGGGAAAACGGAGCGGTGTTGGTTCGATCGATATATTTCTAAGCTCACCTTTTTTTAACAAAGCAATATCACCAGGATAAATTCAGTAGAAAGTAAAAATTATGTGTAGGATGATGTAGTTTAGCAACTGATTAGAAATCACGCCTGGCTTTTATGAAAGAAAACAAGCCATAAAGTGCTATAATTAGGCAAAAAAAGAAAATAATAACAATACGAATAGAAGCGTTTTAAAAATATGTATTTGAAACCCCATAAAGTCTTTTTAACAAATTATTAACAAAAAAACTTAAAATAGAAGGCAATTGTTCTGTCGAAAACTTATTTTGCTAATTTCAAGATTAACGACTCATTCAAAGTTATTGGAATAATTACATAGAAAAAGAGCATAAACATCCTGGTAGATCTGCTAGATTTAAGAATAATTTGCGATTTTATACTTTTGCCAGGTGGGCTTAGTGTAAACGATTTTTAGCCAAAACAAGAGTTATGACTTCTTTGTTTGGACAAAAATCAACATTCGTAACACATATACATATTGGAATTGTGAATTAAAAAGTTAACACTCATAATTCTAAATTCTGGGCTCTTATTACGATCGGATATTCAAATCGTATCTTTCAAAACATGCGAGATGTTGAATTTTTGGGTTTCCGGTATGATACTTAAATTGATTAAACTCGTTATGACAACAAGACAATTGACAATCGAACAATTTATAGTTGAATTGTGTACAGCATATGTTTTCAGAATGCAATGCAGCAACAATAAAATTAATAAAAAAACATAAGATTACACTTCATCATACTTAAATTTTATTTTCTTAATTATTCCTGCAATATTAGTCAGATTCGAAGAACTAGAAATTTGTAAAAAAAAAAAAAAAATCGAAATCTCTGTGAAAGGCTGTCCGAAACAGGAACGTAAAGTAATATTTAAAGCTAACAAATATAAAAAGAAAAATATAATACTAGACACCATTGATACACAAAAAAAAAAAAAAAAGAAACTAAAAATTATATATATTAATGTATTATTCATCTGAATACTTAGAGAATAGGCAACAAATTTAAGGAAATACAAAAAAAAAAAAGAGCATAATAATTTATTTGAAAACTTAAGTACGTGAGAAAAATAAAGATTATGAAAACATGAAGTAATTAATAGGACAAAACAAAATATGAAAACAATTACAACTAGGGTAAATTAAAGTTTTAAAACAATTTAAAAAGCAAATTTGTATAAAGAGAATATTTAACGAAAGAAAAAAAAACAAAATCATTATATATAGTGTGATTCCCATACATTTTGATTTTTTTAACCTGAAGGAATGCAAAAAGATAAAATAGTAACGAATCAACCAGTACTATTAAAAACATACAAGCAGAACCAGAAAAAAAGTTACAAAAAAAAAAAGAAAAAAAACATTGTAATAAAATTTGAATGCACTTTATACAACGGAAAGAAATACAAAAGAATTCTAACGGGAAGTGAGTAATTGAGAAAAATAATAAAAGTGAAAATAAGTATATAGGCACAGACATATACACATATATTTTTTTGTGTACTTTAGGATTTTTGTATAACATAAACAAGACAAATGAAAATTACAAGGAAAACACGTTGATAACAAATAGCGGAAATTACGGATTACAATCAACATAGAAAAATAAAGAACTAAGTGATTTTCAACAGAAATATTTATCCATGTGTGTAGTATGTAGTAGGTTGCATTTTTTACGAAGATATGCTCAATCTTTATTTTTAAAATAATGGTTCGGCCTAACTTAAAGATTGTGAAGATTAAAATTCGCTGCATTTTGAGCGAATTGAAATTTTAAGTGTGCATTACCAAAACCACACCAAGCTCATTTATCGATATCTAGTTGCGAATTTGCCTAAACGATATAGAAGCAAAAAGTAATAAAACGGGTGTAGGCTCCTTGGTCATACCTCAATTCTAGTTTTTGTATAATTCGCTGCTTTTTTGAAAAGCGTAAAATGCAGGTGTAAATATTAAGGGAGCGTTGAGATCAAATCAGATGCAAAGTGCCTGATGTTAGTCACGAACAATAATCAAAACAAAAAAATAAATAAAACAATTCGAAATTTGTTTACGATTTTGTCTTTACTAAAACTGACTTTTCACGCTGAGGCATTCACGGAAATCTAATCAGCATCTAAAAATATTATATTCACTATTTTACTACTATATTATATTTTAAAGTGAATGCGAGTTCAATGGCCCTCCTCTGCCTCCAATTACAACCTGCACATTTCACGGCATGGAAGTGACAAAATCTCATTCCAAACTTTCCCCAAAACGGTTCGTTCCGATAAATCTCCTGGTTTCCGTTTTCGAATTTATACTTTAATATATCCCAGAGATTGTCTATTGCCTCGAAAAGTCTTCACCCAATGATGCAAATTTCTAAAATATTCTGATATTTTGTTTTTATGATTCCTTCAATCATATAAACTGGTAGAAAATTTGTCGAAACGTGCGGGTTACAAGAAATTATAAAATTTATGAATAGACCAGTTCACCTCAGGCTGTACACGAACTGGCTAAATATGTGCAATACTTAAAAAAGGCTCACTTACCTGACTCTTACTTATTTCTGCCCAACAAGTTTAGTTGTAACTTCAATACTATGATTAAATGCCGCAAGGAACACAGTTTCTTGCATATGTGGAATCAAAACGGATGAAGAAATATATCGCTTCAATATTTACATACCGTTTACGACAAGTGCCTCCATAATTGAAATAAAATTTAATGAACTTGCACATTTCGTAATTTTTAGTTGGTTACTGCGGGATTGCGAGTGTTCTATGAATAGTACTACAAAAAATATTCTATAGTTAGGTCCTAAGGAAATCTCAAGCTTCCGTTTAGACGACAGAATTCAATAGCTAAAGGAATTTTAGCTGCAATATTTAGGATAATATGAAGCTTAAAATCTTAATAATACACTGCCCAAAAAGCCCTTGTAGCTCTATATCAAATTAGGTGGAATTTCAAAACAAAAAATTATTCGCACCGCTGATGAGAATTATTTAGTTCCTAATTTTTCTATGCAGTTAGTAAAAGTTTAATGTGGAGCAAGACAAAATAAAAAGGAAGGTGGTAATGACAACACGTTTTTGATTTTAAATGAAAAAAAAAAAAAGAAAACAGGAAAAAATTTTAACGGTTATATATACAAAAAAAAAAAAAAAAGGAAAAAGAAAAAACCATCTTATTTAACATTTAGCAATTTATTAAATATTAAACGTAACGTAACATTTTACAATTGAACGACGTTAAAAAAATTCCTAGGAATATTTTATAATTCTTAACTATTACGACGATTTATTAATATTACGTTTATTATTGCAAGAGTTATTCAAATTTTAGATTTATGTTTTCTAAGTATTCTTTTTGTTTTATGACGACAAATTATTGAAATCATTTATATATATACACAAAACATTTGAAAAATATGAAAAAAAAACATAAAAATCGAAAAACTAAAAAAAAAGACAAAAAATAAAAAGGTATATATAAAAATTATATAAATATTTAGGCATATATTTGTATAATAATATATGCTTACTAGGGACATATTTGTCGTGTTTTATTTACCTTTCATATGTCGATTAAACAGCGGATGCACTTCTTTGTATCCATGGTATGGTTTGGTATCCTTTGCTAAATGGAAAACAGAAATTTTTTTTCTCAAATCTATTCCAATTAAAAATAGAGAAGATTTTTTTTTTATTTATGAACACCAGGGCTTTATTCATGAATTCGAAACGATTCGATTTTTAGTTTCGATCGAACAGTAATTTCATATTCACGAATTCGATCGAATCTCAAATTGGTGGTACACTAAAAAAAGTAAGAAATTCGTTTCAAAGCATAAATTACTTACATTTTATTGAAGAACTTCGTAAAACCCTTAGTTAAAAATCAACCTCGAATAAAGGGAAATGCATTTTCGATAAACATCGAGCGACATTTCGATGAGTATCGAATACCATAAAGTGGGACTCGAGTCAAATTTCTAATGAATCGAATTCGCGAATAAGGCCCCTGAACTATCTGCGAAATATCGAACTTTATATACATATCATTCCCACCCCTGATCCCTACGAAATTCAAGTCATGTCTCTTTAATCAAGAATCTATAGAAATTCACATCTTTTGTTCGAAGGAAATCAGAATAGAAACGTTCTCAGATTTTCAAAAGTAAACTTTTATTCTGAATTAGCGAAGGAGAAATCCACTATAGTATAATGAAACTTTACATTATCATGATAAAAACTATGTTACATATTGCAAAAACTAAGTTAGTTAATTCTTCGTTTACTAATTTTTTCAATTTGCTGCCTCTTATTTCCTTTCTCTTCAGCTAACTCCCTAAAGTGCGTTAATTCATGATATTTCAAATTAGTCGATTGCGCAAACCTCCTTTGGCATCCGGCATACTGGCACTTGAAGGGCTTCTCTCCGGTGTGCACTCGGAGGTGCGTCTTTAAATTAAAAGCTAAGGCGAAGCGCTTGGTGCACCAGTTGCATTGATATGGTTGCTCCCCCGTGTGAACGAGCCGATGGCGTTTCAATTTCGAACTCTCTAAAAAAGCCTTTCCACATTCCGCGCAAATATGAAGCCGCGGTCCGTGGGTTTTTTGATGCTTGCGCAGGCCAGTTTTATCGCGGAATTTTTTTGAACAATTCGGAAATTGGCAGGCTTCTGGCCGCTCAGGACAGCACCGGGCAATAGTCCTACTGAGGTCTAAATCTTGATCCGATTTCGTATCGTCTGTCGACGGTTCGTTCACTTGAATATTGAATTTGATTTCGAAAGGAACATGGTCCACAATATCATTTGATGGGTGCCCAACTTCTTCCAAAGGTGGTTCAGCGCAGGTGTCTTCGAAGGCCCATTGCAAGACACTAAATTCTCCTTCTAGAGTTTTAATAGGTGTTTCGACTTTTTTCCATTTTCTAAGTTTAGGTTGTTGCAAAGGCGGCTTTTAAGAGATATAGACGGAATTGGTTAGGAAATCAGATATAATTAATACAATTAATGCAAATTAAAAGCATCAGACCTCAATGAAGAACAAGAGTTCGGAGTTCTTAGAAGAGTCACCTAACACTTACGAAGAGTGGATAAAGAATAAAAATTTAATTGCAAACATTACAGGGTATATCAGATAAATTAAAGAAGTTGTCCTTCAGCTCATCAATGTCCAGTGTGAATTCTATTATACAAATTTTTTGGACTGTAGAGTGGAGCAAAGCAAAAAATAACTTTAGGGCACATGATATAAAATGGATAAATTGGTAACTGGCAGAGGGTTATATAGTTCTAAGCATGCGTTCGATTTTCATGATCGCTCAATTTGAAAAAAAAAAAAACTACGAACATTTACCTCGACAAAAATTTAAAGATTTTAAATTTTTTAAAGTTAAATGTTATACGTTTGCTTTTATAATATTAATAATATAAAACATGCGGAAAATAACCATTTCCCCTTAACTTTGAAACCATACTAAATTCAGCAAATACGTTCTAAAGGACCTCGAGGGGCTAGGGCACACCGGGGGGCTTGGCGCCATAAATTACTTAATCATAGTGCAATTTTCTCGGTCGCCTCTTGGACTAAATTAATAGTCATAAAGCCCCAAAATCTGCACCTGAAAAATTGTCCTTAGCTTTCATTTATTGGTAGAATTGCTTCAAAGCTTGTGTATTTGTTACTATCGACAAAATATTTTAAAATCGAGCTCCCTTGAGAACTTTTGAGACATATTTACCTCAACAACTTGCTTAGAGATTGCGCCCGTTTCAAATCCACTCCAACCACCGATCTCGAATCCGGTCTCCGGCTGGATCCTTAAAATACTGTCAATTGTTGGGTCAATGTCCGCGGCAATGTCAATAATTTCCGCTTCGAACGGGATGATGCTGGCCTCGTTGCAGATTGCGATGTCCACGTCCTCATCGACGTCCGGACCTTCGTTCGCTTTACAAAGCAGGAAGTTGTATATGTCCTCAATTTCTTCAGTTTCATTTTCGCACTTAACAGCATCGAACGGTCCATCCACGCTGAATTCACCCATTCTCTTTTTGGAAAAACACAACTTGCGACAATCGCAGAAGCGAGCAAAAAATTCTGCAGAATGTACCATTCGGAGAAAAACAATTGCACGAGTGACGTTGGAAGGGCTTGAATTTTGCTGCAATTCCTCATGTTCCTCTTCGAATTGTTAATGCTTTCGTGCGGCGGGATTTTTTCAGACATCTTGAATGCACGCTAATTGAGAATTTAAAAGGAAAAGTTTTTGTAATTTCCGGAACTGTTTTGTCCGACATTTTCAAATTTTAAACGATGTGACTGCCATCTGCAATTTCGCAGCGAACATGTGACATCTTACTGATATTAAATGTTGGTTTTATTGCACAGTCACTCTGTCAATTTGTTGAGTGGCTGTCGTAGATCGGATGTATCTTCATGTGTGATGCATTTTCTTGTATTTAACTCTGTGCAGCTGCATTGTAGATTGTCATGCAGACTGCTATCATAACAATGTTTGGCCATATGTGCATCTGATAGGTGTAACTTATTGATTTAATGTGTTGTATTATCAGGTATACACGATAGTATAATTTACTGTTATTTAGTATGTAATAATTTATTACGGTCAGATTAGCCGATGAGCATTCTAAGCACACCGGTCGCAAGTGTGCGCTGTATCAGATAAGAGAAATAGGCATAACGCTATAGCCTATCGCTATCACTCATGTTGGAGGATTCTGTAAGCTTTTTGGACGAATAAAGAAATCTGAAAATATCTGAATCTGACATCTAACTGAATAACAGTTTTTGCGCCAAAAAACAGGGTTAAATTAAATCTTTAATTTTTTTTTTAAATTAACACAATATCGTACTGCAATGTCGGCTAAGTTGGTTAATCAATCAGAGAAACGAGAAGACTACTTGGGATGGGAAGAGTACTTCATGGCAGTCGCCGGTCTCACAGCAAAGCGGAGCAAGGATCCCTGCTCCCAGGTGGGCGCCTGCATAGTGGATGATAAAAAGCGGATAATTGGAGTTGGTTACAACGGCTTTCCGCGGGGCTGCAGCGACGACGAGTTCCCGTGGGGCAAGAGCGACAGTGACCAGATCAATCAGAAGTACATGTACGTGGTGCACGCGGAGGCCAACGCGATCCTGAACAAGAATCTCATGGACGTCTCAGGAATGAAAATGTATGTTGCTCTGTTCCCGTGCAATGAATGCGCAAAACTTATTATCCAGTCGGGGATCACAGAGGTAATTTACATGTCCGACAAGCACGCAGAAAAATCCCACACAGTCGCTGCCAAAAGGATGTTCGATGGCGTAGGGGTGAAGTACCGGCAGTTCATACCCAGGGAAAAGAAAATTGTGATTGATTTCGAGACTATAGATTGGGATAGTCAGAATCAAGTGCCTCCAACCCCAATAAAAAAGAATTAAAGCCAATTTCTACTCCAAAACAACAGTTTTCACTTAATTTACCCCGAAAACTCAATCGCACTATCCTAAAATTATCTTTTATTATACAAAAGTGAGTCCCAAGTCCTAGGACGAATAATACTCATTTTTTTACAGTAAAACCCTACAAATACCCACTAATAAATACAAGTAGCATAGCAGCATAGAGATTCTCTAGAAGTGCGGGAGGCACACCTTCCCGACGAAAAGTTCTGACACTACAGTCATCCAGAGGGCGAACACGAACATTGTGTAAGAGATTCCAATTTTGTAAGTGCTCGGCAGCTGGTAGGCTTGTCCCCCGATCTCATCAATGTGAAAACCTATCGGCAAAATAACTGCAGCAAGGCAGAAGAGCACCATCGCCGTGAAACCAACCCAACGGGCGTAGGGGATGACATTGCGGTCCCAAGCGCTGGACGCCAGCAGAATAATTGTCGTTGTGATGCAAATGCATCCAACGAATATGCACACCAGAGCCAAGAGCCACTCTGGCTGGAGTTCTGGGGTAAAGCAGACTTGTGGCCGATTATAGAGCGTCATACAAGTCCACATGAGGCCCAGTCGAATTTCGCCTAGAAGAAAGAACCAAAGTCCGTGAGGGAATTCGTTGCTGCCATATTTTGCCCACCCCCTTCATCCGTAACTATCCAGTCCGGCATGGCTAAGCTCACTATGGCCGAAACATCGGCTGCCATAAAAAGTGTTGCGCTTATCGTTGTTAATTTATCCATTTTCTGCGTTCTGTTGTTTACAAACTTCTGTGGGCTCCTACGACCCAACGAAATATGACAGACGTCACAGTGACAGTTTTTCGAAGTACTAAAATATTAAAAAACATCACTTAAGAGTTGGTATACCTGCTAGTAATGTCAAAAAGCCGCATTTAGCACAAGCCGCACGTGTTTACAACTTGCTGAATTGTTTTAAGCGTTTTTCTGCACGAACTTTGATTAAAAATGGGTAAAATAAAGAAGGAGCCTGTCGATCCAGATACTACAATCAAAGCAGAATCAATAGACACGTCTGGCGTTGTTGTGAAAGAGGAGGACTCCTACGAGGACAAGCTGAAGTATGTGAACCAAATTGCTAAGCCCATGGCGCCCAAGAAGCTAACCAAAAAGTGCTACAAACTGGTGAAGAAGGCGGTTAAGCACAAAACGTTCTTGAGAAATGGATTAAAGGACGTTCAAACGCGCCTGAGGAAAGGCGAGACTGGGTAAGCTTCCTGAAGTTCTTGAGAGGGTAGGTTTTGTTTAACTTTGAATTTTGCATTAGGATCGTGATTTTTGCTGGGGATATCACTCCCATCGACATAATGTGCCACTTGCCAGGGGTCTGCGAGGAGAAGAACATCCCCTACGCTTACACGCCTAGCAGAGTGGACCTGGGTGCTGCCATGGGTGTTAAAAGGGGCACCGTTGCGATCTTGGTACGCGAGCATCCCGACTACAAAGATCTGTTCGATGAGCTTAAAACTGAAATAGCTACTCTACCTATTCCCTCGTAATTTCGATTACTTTACATCTAATATTAGAAATAAATTTCAATTATAATTTTAAATAGTTGTTTGCATATTAAGAAAATTCCTATTTCTAATTTCATTAGCCAAATTTTCTTCGCTGGAAAATGTTCCATTCAAACGAATACTTGTATAATTGAGCAGCATCAAAATAATTTCTGAAATTAATGCTCAATATATTGCACATAACTCCTTTAGAAAGTAAATTCAATTCATGCTAGAGACTTCAGCCGCGCAGTGGCAAGTTTTTATTTACAACGTTTCTTCAATTCAATTGGTATTCACCGGTTCTCGTATTACAAAATATATTATATTACAAATTTATTTATTTATTAATTTATGTAACCGATATTACAAATGTTTAGATGAATATGAATCTTTTGAACTTTCGTTGCATTTAAGAGTTATCCGGAATATTTCCCGCCGAAGAAAACCTACTGAATTTATCATATCATATAAAAGAAATTAATTTTATATTTCCGATTTTACCGTCAAAAATTCCAATACCTATTGTAGCCATTTCTCAAGTCTTATTCCAAATTTTTCTCCCGTGGTAAATATTTAATAATTGTAGATGAGAAGCAATACAATCCCAAATACTGAACTTTGTGGCAGACACCCCGTGTTTTCTTCTCCTGTAGATATTGAGATGCCTATTTTCTTATTTTCTACAAAAGTATCGATGGCCTTTAAAATCAATGAACATTTTTAATTTTTTTATTGATTTCTTCGTTTAAATATTTTTATGTGTAATTGATATTTATGCAGTCATTAATATATCATTTCTTCGAAATACGTATAGTAGTATGAAATTACTACATGCAAGTTAAAAATCCCATGATTAAAGGCTTCCGAAGTGTAAAGAATAGTTCAATTGTTAAAATAATATATTTGCGAACGTTTCGTCTATGTACAATTAATTAAAAATTATTTATTTTTGTACAACTTTGCAAAATAGCCTTAATCGAAAGAGTTAACAATGCTCGAGGGGAGTTTTCCGTTTTATCCATTAAATTGCGAAAAACTATACTACAGAGAAAGAAGAGTGAAAACCACCAGGAAAAAAAAATCAATACCTCACCGCAGCCCCTTCACATACAAAATTTCACTAACAATCAGTTTATTCGACTTTTCGCAATTAATTAAACATAACGCGGGCAGCTCTGAATGGGTCAGGAAGACCCTGGCAACAGAGTTGCTTTCATTTCAATAAGCGGAAATTGCAAGTGTACAAGCAAAAATTAAGTAGGTGTGTAAACGTAACTAAGAAAAAATATATATTAATAATAAATGTTAACAAAGCAGACACTTTTACTCCTTACGACTGAGATAACTGGCAGCCTGACACCCTAAGCGCGGGATCAGAATTTTTTATGATTCAATGTAGACTTATTTAGGCACCGCTCTTCGGAGCGGGAGTGATGCGAAAAATTATGATTAAACTTACTTTGTCGAAATTTTAAAAATAAAAAGTAAAAACATTTAAATAGAATATCTTCAGAATGCGTGACATGATGCGTGTTTTGAAACCAGTTCTTGCTGCTGCACAAGGCGCAGAACGTCGCAGAAGGAGGTAAGTCCAAGTTTAACAACAATCAGTGCTTCTCGGCTTTGGCTACAGACATGGAGAGTCGTTTCCGCATTGCGATTTGATTTGTTGTCTGGCTGCCCGCAGATCCTGAGAGCACGGCCAGCGACTTGCGCCTGGCAGGCAAATTTTTTGGTGGATCTGATGACGGAGCACTTCGACGACGAGGTGGTGAGTCTGGTGTTTAAAATATAAGTCATGTTAATAAACATTATTTTATGTAATCAGTGCGGCCGAAACAAACCTTTTTTACCTCTCAGTTGAGACAGTCTTCTTTTGTTCGAGTTTTGTTCATTGGCTTGGGAATTAAGCGTTCTTCTTTTGCTTGTTCCTGCCCCGGTGTTACCTAACTCGCTGCTAACTCCTTTGCTGCTTTCTTTGCCAGATTCTTTGGCCTTTTCGACTTGCGACTTATCCTTATCTGCATTACTGCTATTTGGTTTTGTCTTTGCTTCGCTGCCTCCTCCGCCTCCACTATTGCCCCCTGTATGCTTTTCTTTATTTGCGTGTGATCCCTTTGAAGAAGCCCCCGTGGTCTTGATTTCACTCAACTTTTGATGACTGTGTTGTTTCTGCTTCTCCTCCTGCTGAGCTTGCTTATGGATACCCACTTTAAGCCAGAACTCGAGCTGCGATTCCCTGGATTGCGATATGACTTTCCTACCCTCTGGATATGTACTTAGAATGCTCTGGAAGACAATAAACGTTGTTATCAAGCTAATATCTAGACAGGTTAAAATTTTTAATTGCAAAATCCGAACGGTCAAAATCTACACATTCCAACCTTCTCCGTTTGGCGTAGACGATTGCAAAAAGTAACGAATTGAACTGAAATTTCCACATAGCTTTATATATATTTGAAGCCTCGTTCCCTAAAAAATTTACGTTGTCCGATAGCCTGCCTTGAAACTCAAATTTCTTTGGAACAGATGAAGATATCAAGTTGAAATCCTAAATCTCCAATCTAAAATTATCTGGCATTAAGAATTTTAGATTGACGATTTTAACTTTTGGAGATTATGATCCTTGGATATTTGGAATTTAAAATTTAGTAGCACCTCAACTTGCAAGCAATGCAAGATAGTTAAACTCACTTGCAATTTTTGTATAGTTTTGTAAACAACTTCTGGCGAGACCAAACCATAGTCGAACAGTGAGCACATGTGCAGTACAAAATTTCTATATAAATTTTTCTGAAGAAGCTCCCGGCCCTTCATGTCCAGGAACATATCACAGGCGATTGGAAGTTGGCAGTCCCCAACGTAGCCATGCTTCATAACGTGGAGGTTCCACATTTTCATCAGTTCCTTTTCTCCCTCGTTGACGTCCGTGAATTCGTCAATCATTTGCATTGTTTTATGCTGCAACCAAAGAGGATCACTCTCGCCCTCCGAATCGATGTCTAGCTCTTTCGGGTGGACTGGCAGGCAGGTTTCTGTATGATGGTATAATCTAGAAAGCACTGTGTAAACGGCGTATATATCAAGATACTCGGACTTACCTATTGTGTCCAGTAATATAAGGCCTCTGGTTATTAAGCTCGTTTTCGTCCAGCTCCAGGAACTCAGAAAGATTCGGTTTCTGTCTCCTTGGACGGCACACAAGAAGATTTGTGACGCTGGTCCTCCTAACGGGGCCGGCGCGAGCGAAGGCGCATCCGGCTGGTCCAACAAGATCATGGGGCGACCCGGTGTACGACCCGTCGTACATGTCGTTGATCGCAACATCGATTCGGGCTCCGGTTGTGACTGGGATGTAGGTGAAGGTGAATCGAGCGTGGCATAGCTTGAGGTGCTTCAGCAGGGAATAGAGCGTGATGCAGTCCAAGCTGCACCACGGGCAGTGCATATCGTCGCAAGGTTCAGTCTGTTGCCGGGAGTTGTTGTTGTAGATAAATTGATAGATAATCTGAATCTGTTCGTCGTGCTTAGCAGACTCCTTAATTCCATTCCGAAGAGTGGCAATAGAATTATTATTGTGAGTGAGTCCACTAATGACTATGTTATCCTTTTCGCTATCCCGCTCCCTGTTCGCCATCCCCTCACTACTCTGCTTATCTGTTAGCTTTGGTCTATCTACGAAACTCGGACTAGGCTCGTGCGTCCACTTCAAGATGAACTTGAGTGTGGGGCATTTGCTGAACACTTCGAAGGGATTGTCTGGCTTGTCGAATATCTCGAGGCTAGTGTCGTCCGAAATGACCTCCCAGGTCGAATGCTTTTTTGGCGAGCAGTTCTTCGCCAGCGATACGATCTCCTGAAGGGCCAGTTCGTACTCACCCTCGGCAAGGAGGCACCGATTGTGTTTATCAAAAATAACCAACTCTGATCCAAATAATTTCGTATTTGTTTTCGGGCGCTTGGAGGAAGGCTCCTCCTCGTCCTCAGTGATCGCGTTGATCTTGGGTAAAGTCTCAACTCTCAGGAGCAAGATGTAGGACTGGCTCTGAGAAGGGCCTTGTGGCTTGAACGATTCGCTGGGTATGCTAATTGCAGGAATCTTTCCGCTCTCATTCGTCTCCATGGGGTTCACCCTAATGTCGGTGGTCCCAATCTAGAATCCCCCAGAATAAAATAAATCAATTTCTTCCCTTGAAGCCACCTAAACGAACTTACTGTTACTTGCATGAAAGCCGAAGAGCTATCCTTGCGTTTTTTATGTGAAATCTTCAGCAGAGTTGTCTCGACACGGACTGCATCGCCGCACATGGTGTCCTCCAAAGTCTTATCGAAAAATCCTAGAAACATTAAGGTCATATAGTCGCCGAGCCCGTGGATCTTGTCCAGCCGGGATTTATTCATCTTCTCGGCCAGCATGTTGTCCACTTTGAATTCTGAGCGCCTTTTGTGCGTTCGCGACATTCGGTGCTTCATGTAGGTCAGGGTGCGATGCAAAAACACTGGCTGTAAGTATTAGTTTTATAATCGGAGAGTGCAAGATAAAATATTACGATATCTAGCGCTATGAATTTTAAATGCTGCTTTAATCTCTGAAGCAATAAATTAAATTAAATTAATGTCAAATACATCTACACAAATATTTCAAACTGGTTGTTGATATATGTATAACGAAACACACATTTTCTACTTGTTGCTAGTATTCTGAGCAGAATCAAATACAAATTTGAACGAAATTGTATACGATATCTTTTGTAATCGCAGTTATCGTTGTACGTAATCGACGTTTTTGATAAAATAACTATACAATTCGATGAAAACTAGTTCATATGCTCATGCTCATTAATTTAATAGTTACTTACGGATATCATGTTTCTTGTACGGAGATATCGGTAAATTTGCGTTGGTTCTGAAAAAGGAAAGTTATTTAATAAAGATTCATTCTCTTAAAGATGATGTATATTAAGGGGTAGAAGGTCGGAACTGGTTCTAGGTATAAAAAAACACGATTTATAATTGGATTTTTATTATCATAGAGTAGATTGGACAAATAATTATTTAAGTAAATTGTTTTAGGAAGTATTATATATTTCGACAAAAATTTAGAAGTAAGGTAAATGTGGTTGTTGTTTCAGTTTTTAACGATAATCCCATAATCAGTTACCCTGCTTATCATGTGCCTCAGATAACTCAATCTTTTCATAGCTGCTCCATGACTTTATGTGGCCTTTTTAATCTATTTTCATTATTTAATCCAGGTCTTCTTGTATTATGCCTATCGAATCTTAACCAATATGAGAAGCGGATTAATGTAAAATACCCTCAATTTTTATTAATCACCCCTATAGCTATAGCACGTAAAATATGAAGAACTAAGAACACTATTTAAAAATCAACCAATAGTTGACTCTGATCTGTGCTTGATAGTTCAATTTTGGGTGTCGATAGCTCAATTCAGCGATTCGACTTCTCGAATACGGGGTATATTTTATGTAAAGTAAAATAAACTCTCAAATCTGCATCTTTAAAATATGTAATGTATAATTTTTTTATATAAATATGAAAAGAAACATTTATTAGCAGTTTTTTTAACTTTTGGGAGCTGGAAATTATTACTTCAACAATTTTCAGAATGGATAGAAGGTTCGTTCGTATTGATTAGTTTATAGACATAACAAAATAGATTAAAATGAACTCCTCTGAATATTTTGCTTCTAACTAAAATGTTAATAATAAAACAGTGTTTGCGTTGATGAGAAAATAATGTAAAATGATTTTGTAATTTTAACGTTTTCATGCAAATGTGGTTAATTGCAGTCATTTATTGACTTTGGATTGAGCTTTTTTGGAGTTAATTAAGAGCGGAGGCCTGCGTGCTGTTTGGGTACCAAAATTCATAAAATATTCATAATGGAAAACGCGAGGCATTTAGTCTCAAGAATAAAAAGTATTTAAAAAAGTAGCACCCCCTTCTGGAATGTGAAAATGCTTAAAAATCAGAAGTCAACAGACTCAAAATTGGCGGCGCTGAAGTTGTCAGCCACCCGGTAAAAAATTGTTTAGGACAAGGCTTCCTCTCTTTGGCGGAGAAAAACATAAAACCCTAAATTGAGGTTATGTGGAAATATATCAAAACAAAGCGAGAGGACTATACATCAAAAGCAGTCCTTCTTCTGGGAGGCCGCAGTTCTCCAGCTGAGGCACGGAAATTCCCAAAATATGCCGGCCCTCGGTAGCGAACGAATCGAAAAGCGTCCCATTTTGGCGCATTTTCAGCGAAAATCTTTCCCAATAATTGAAAATAATCGAAAATGAAAGTGAAGCCACCACTTGACACACTCACACCACTGCAGCGCCCGCTCTCTACGTCCCCCTCGCACTTACTCTCGAACGCCTGCAGAAACAACTCATGCTCCGCCTGGATCTGGTCGCGACCGACACTCTTCGAGCCGTCCACATCTTTATCCCGCTTTTTGGGAGGCATTTTGATTAACTGAGCAATTTTTAGGCCGTCTATTCCTCACGAACGCGCAGCGATTGAACTGGGGGAGCCACTGGTCCGCACGAAGGATCGATTTTATTCAGATAATGAGGGGCGAAATGGCGAAAATAAATTTGTACTCGACGAGTTTCGTAAACAGAACAAAAACGGCGCCGCGCGAAAATCAACTCCAACTATTTGATAGCGAGGTGTGCCAATATGGCAGGCATAAAGACACAACCAGTGGAGGTGGATTCGAATGCCTCCGAGGATTATTTTTTTTGTGTGGTAATGATGCTTGAATTGGCGGCAAATTAGAATGGAGAATTATACAAAATAAGAAAATTGATTCAATTTGTTCTTTGTATTTAATGATAAAAACGTAGGAAATAAGGCTTTTAAATATATGCAATAAATATATTTACTGAATTTGATTCAAAACAGATAAACTCAATAAAATTTATAATTTTCAATAATAAAATTTTATAATTAGTATGTTTCTTTACAAATACATAATATATTATTAATAACTAGTAAATTCTTGTTTTGACTGAAAGTTTACTCTATTCTGCCTTTTTTTTCAGGGTGGGCTTGATGAAATGCTTATTCTATTGCAGATAAATCTATTTTCTTTTGTACTGACTTTACTTATTTTATTGTTATTTGTTGCAAAACCTTACTTCAAAATATTGTTTTTCAAAAATGTCGATTTGTAGCGCTACGTCGACCAAATAGGATTAAATTAAATTCAATATACTGAGAAAAAGGAGCATAAGTAAATTAATATTGACCCGATAATACTAATTACCGATTATTGAATGAAAACTAGTGTTATATAAAATTGAAGAAATTGAATTGAATTGAAGACTTTTCTATTCTATTGTGGTTCTAAATTTAATTTTGTGTTGTTAAGATACGCATATCTCAAAAAAGAGTAGGTACACGAAAGGGGTGTATAAATAGTTATAAAATAAAGCCAATCATTGCACTGTAATATTTATTTATTATAATATTTATTATAATTGGAGGTGGTTATTATGCTCAAAACCGCCACTTTCGTCTCTGTGTAGCTGGTGGCTGTGCCTACGCTGCAGCTATTATAAAATTGTAAAAAGAAAGAAACAAACTTACACTTATTGTTAGATAATTTTTATATAGTCACCTAATTTTGACGTCGGTCATAAAATGATGGAAATGGTGCTGAATAAGAAACTAATTAAAATAATCATAAAATGCAGAATTCGTGACCTATAAAGGTTGCAGTTTACGATCAAATGAAGAGGCATTTTTATTACATTTAAACGACACGGTGCAATAAATACATACATAGAAGGAAATTGAAAAATTATCAATTTTACGGTTCCAATTTCGTTTTGTTGGCATTGTTTCGATTTACGATTAATTTTATATACATATATGTATGCAAGTAAATGTAATATATGCATATATGATGATAGTAGATTTTACAGTATTAAATTGAAAACTATGTAAAATGTGAAGAAAAGAAAATTTAATTTCAGATATTAAGATATTATTATTTCCAAACATCCCTAATAAAAAATAGAAATAGAAACTCCAATTTATAGATAGCTTACTCATTTACCTTAATATGAAAGAAATTGTTCACATAATTTCAGATAAATATGAATTTTTGGACACATCCTGTAAATTTAAAATTTAAAAAAGTATACCCTGAGCCCCATTTCCGAAGGCGTTATTCATTTGTTGCGCAACCGGAGCACACCCTCGTCTTCTTCACTATTTCCGCATTCACTTAGACATTTGTCTCACATCCCAGAAATAAAAAGGCCGTGTCGCCACCTCCAGTCCCTGTACAGCCCCAAGGGGCTCCAAAAATGTTCTCCAATTGCGTGCATGTCACAATTTCTTTTTCCACTTCCAGGAAAATGTTGGGAATTCAAATGAGCCAAACCACACGACTCCTCGGGATATTTGAACAAGGAAAGACGTCGTCGGCGGTTGATAAGATTGCTGGCAAGTCGGTCGCTTCGCCACCGTCTTGGTTCACCGCGTTTCTTTTCTGCGGATTGCGGAAGGGGTGGATCTGGCGGAGCGGGTGGTTAGTTGGACAAACAGACACTCATTAAACCACGTAGAGAAAAAACGGGAGTCATTCGATCTGAAGAACCTCAATATTTTCAATTTGCCCGACTGATTGCTTTCCTGATTCCAATTACTCTTTAGTGCGATTCGTTTGCGAATTGAAGAGGCTGGGGGGTGATGGACCCATTTACGGTGGGTTCCGTGTAATTGAATGGAACTCTTCCCCTAACTCTGTGGCCGGCAACAAAGCATCCAAAACGCTGTCTCATCAAAAAAACCGCAACCCGATGAAAATAGTCGAGCAATTTTTCTGCAGCCTCAAGATCTAACTTTCGGTTGTGCTTACTCACAGCAGTGAGCTGGCTTCCCAGTTTCCTCCCATAAGTGCGGGATAGGACGTTCGCCGGTCCGCCGGGATAGGGAGCATATCGTGCGTATCTCTGAAGCAAAAACGCTGCGAACGTAGCCCTAATCCGGAGTTATTGGGACGAACGTGCGGCTCTAGCCGGCTTTCGATCTCGAGGCTAACGAGAGATTACCGCCGAGATATCCTTCCGCAGGATGCTTGGTGCTTGGCACTGGGTACTTACCTTGTGATTACAGGGAAGTGCCCGTTCCTGCCATTTAGGCGGATCCACTCTCGTCCTCCGCCCTCCGAATGGGCCATTTTCCGTATCCGTATGGGGGCTGCGGCGAGGCCCTTGGTACACGCTGCCCCTGAATTAGTCGGGCGTTAAGAGACCCACGGCATGGCGCGTAATCGCTCCCGTACTATTTTTATGGGACACACGGAAATTACTCTGCCGGGCTGTGTCCTGAATCAGGACTAAGTGGTCATAAATTGTCATTGGTTTTTGCACGGTTTTGCACTTGCTTAATTGCTTTGTGCAGGAGCCGTGCCTATGTAAATATTTGAGCACCGGCGTCCATTACGGAAAATCAAATTAGAAGACTTAACACGATTATTGGATATTATCCGGGAAATGATCGTATATTCGTATAGGTAAACAATAGTGCATATAAATAAAAGTGGACTAATCCACAAATTCCAATAAAAGCATCATAAAGACTTAAGCGAAAATTTGCACATTTGGGATACATTTAATGGGCAAGCATTAATTATTTGCTTCATAGTCAATTTTTAGTGAAAATATTTCCCATTAACGAAAAGGATAATGTCAGTTTTAATGAATGCTTATCTATTATAGTAATCTGTTTTATGCCAATATACATACATACAACGTATAATATAACGTACGTACCCATTAAAGGTACTGGAGTAAAAATATCTAAATTATTTTTGCACGCCCGTAACGCGCCCGATGTACACTCAAACATTTCCTAAAATAGGCCCGCAACGCGCCAGAAATTTTATGAAACGCGCCTACATCATGCCAGAATTTTTATAAACTGAGTACATACATACAAATTTTTAATTTCTCTAGTTATATTCGCCTAAAGAGAAGCTGATAGAAAGAGTCTACATCTATTGCTTTGATAATATTCGAACTTGAAATTTTTATTTTACACCAGGGTGTTACATGTGTCTCTATGACCTTATTTCTCTTAAAAAATGCTAAGCGCCCGATTCGGGCGTATATCGGGCGCTTCTTTAATTCCGGGCGTGTTGCGGGCTTGTTTCAGGCTTACATAGTTTTACTCAGGTATTTGTATGCCAAATCCTCTTTAAAATTTATTTTAGGGTATGGAAGTTTATAAAACTGAAAATAACTTTGTATTTTTAACATCTCTATACTTTTAATTTTTTACTCGAATATCCTTTAAGTCCTAATGTAATGTTATATGTATGTCAAGTACCTAATTTTACTACTCATGCAGAGTTTAAAGAAATCTGATTCCATTATCGGAGCCAACAATTTTGAATTTGGGGGGATATTCGGGGTTGTTGATTTCGAATGTACTATCACAAATTAAGTTAGGGTTATAAATGTTATTCAAATTCAAAAATCAACCATGAATTTTGAGTGCCTTATAGCAGCCCTCCAAGCAAAACGGCAGCAACAGAAATAGCGAAAGGCCTCTGCCATAAATCATGGACTGGTCGAAGTGCTTTGCTCGGATTAATCTAATTTTGCCGCCAACAGGTGTTTGGATTCCGTCCAAAATGCACTTTTCGATATGCAGCGGCCCAGATGCATCGCGTAAAATCCGTCTGTCTGCTTCCGATAGCATCAGTCAGTCGTCACTTTTGGCGGCGTGCTCCAAACATTTCGCGGAATGTAAACATGACGAGTTTATAAAATTGTTCAACACCAGCGCCAATTCCTCGTTTTGTGGGCTGTTTTATGGGACCCGGTCGGAGGACTTTCGTTTCACGTGCTTGGGGCTCCAAGGCCTCCTCCCAATCTCAAGGGGGATCTTGGCAAATGCGAACAACTTAGACGAAGATGAACTCTTTTCGTTGCCAAGTTCCCCGTTCGTGATTTCAATGCTTGTTGGGTTAAGAGAGGGATGCACTTGCACTTGAGGTTAAATGTTGCTTGAACACACAAACATCGTATTTGCGGGTTACTTTGAGATTGGAATAGATCTTTTAGTTATTTTCCTTATTCTTGTAAAATTAACTAATTTTGAAAGTTGCGGAAGTTGTCGACTTGTTTTAAAAGGTCAATATTTGTTTATTCCAGCTTTTGAGAATAATATTAATTATAATATAAATAAAATTTCGAAATTGCGAATTTTTTGAATAGTTAGTAATAATAGGCAACTTCGAAAAGGCCACTAATAATTTGGGGATAATTATACCAATAAAATTTTTCATGAGACTAGTAGCTGGGGTCGTTTTTAATTCAATATCTTGTAACTGTTTTAATTATATGCCATATAAATATACATAAATAAATATAAGTTAATATTCAGATCCGCTTCTCGACTCCTTCCCCAACGTGGGTTTTAAACAGTCGTATTTCACATTAGTAAAAGTTGTAGCTATCTTTTAATTCCTAGTATCCTTTAAAAAATATTACTTAAACTGAAACTGGATAGAAAGGGGATAATTATACTATACTATACATATAGTATAATATATACATACATATATGTAATGTTTTATTTAACTATAGGGCGGGACCAAAAATACCCAATGAATAATAAATTTTTTAGTTTCAGAACGTTTTTTATATCTCCGTATAATAAAGGATAATTTATTTTGCAATGAAACATTTTACTTTTAGAAAAAGTGTGTGGATCTAAATATTAAATGTCAATGGTAAATATTTTATATTTGTACCTGTCGTCTTAATCTAACGGATGTTTCACTTGATCTAGGATGATTCAAACTCGCTGAAGTCTTAAATCCTTTAAGTGTTTCAATCAGTTGTAACTCAGATACCAAAAACAATGGAATAGCAGAAACCAATTTAAAACTTTTATTGTTTCATATAACGGCGAAACACTTTATCACGACGACATGCCAGTCACAACATGATGATGACAATGAAATCTTCGCCGTTCCTTCGATCTTTTTAAGTAGTAACAAGGGTTGTTCTGTTGGGCCCTTGTACAGGACTTTGACACCAGCAGAATAAATAACAACTGTCTGAGGAAAACGTTGCTCGAATAAAATAAACAAGACAAAGTTGGGAGGAGTTCGACTACTTGAACTTGAAGTTTCATTCTTGGGGATAATTCAGCCGGAATCCGGCGGCTTCATCTATTTGTTGGCGTACCAGGGGAGAAGTAATAAGAGCTTCAAAAGATCTTAAGTCTGTAGTGGGACTTGTAATTGTGCCCGAACATCGCAATGCTTCTTAATTTTTGTAATTTAATGAAAAATATTTACAGATCAAAATGCTTGAAACATTCGAGATATAGGGCCTTTGTGGCTGTACCACTGCCCTTTCCAGTCCTTTTCAGCCTCCCTGAGGACTTTTTGCCTTCATCTTCTAAAGACGTTCTCCAGGACGAAATGTAATTACGCCAATGTTCGGTATGTGGAGACGCTACTAAAGCTATTTCTTCCAAATGATGGGATCAGTGGAAAAGTCCCTTTTTTCGTTGTTTGCTCAGTCAGGTTTAGTCTTCCAGAATTGGCCAGTAAGCCGCTGAGGAGCTCAAGTGGCCATCACTTGGTCGGGGGCGAAAATTCTCATTCGCATCAATTACCATCGCTAGATGAAAAAGTATTGAGGGTGTTGGGTGGGCTAGTAGAATTGAGAAACCACATCAAGGAGCCATCCGACAATCAAACGAACGATTCCTCGGTGCCCAGGGGTGGGTGCCCCAACAACAGCGAAATGCCCGTCATTAACGAGGCTGTGGCGCACCATACCGGTACTTTTGAGCTCCCAGGATCCGGCCGGGATAGATGGATAAGACTGGATTGTTAGCAATTTACAGATAACTGCTTTCTAAGAAGTTTCCCAAGTTTTCTGAAGTGCTTTAGGCTCAGGAAGGTAGGTAAATACCATTTGGGAACTTTCAATGATCACATTATCGTTATTTCTGGGACCACTGCTCCAGTAGATTCTGGAATATCTCAAAGTCCTTAGAAATTAGTCCCCATTCATATTTTTAAAAAGTCTTCGGAACCAAGTTAGCTGTTCACCTTCTTTATGAAAAGTGGGTCAGCTGGGGTGACCTGACTTGTTTTACTCTAAATAAACAGATATAATTTGCTGTAGGTATACAAGTACTGAGTAGAATTACATTCATATATCACAATTAAGTTTAATATTTTTCTTTCATTTAATTAGGTACTTTTTATTTCATCTATTGAATATGTATTTATCAAGCAAGTTTCCTACATACATATGTATTAAAAATATATATTGCGCAAAGATTAAAGCGTAAATGAATCAATTCATCCTTTTATTTTAGAATTTAAGAGATTTTAATTCAAAATGATTTCTCTTCTCTCGTAAACGAATAAAGCCGCTTCCTTAATTTAAAATGGAAGTTTTTTTAAATCGAACTTTTTCCCTTTACTATTCGTTTGCACAAATCAAAAGAAATTTTAAAAATATGTTAAATCTTGACGAAATGCAATGGGTTGAAAAGGACATTGGACAATAAACATGCCATCAATCACGTTCAAGGGATTCCGTGTAATTACTGTCGAACAAGTGAAGTTGACCACTGAAACATGATATTCGTTATATTTACATTTTCATGTTTCGTTTCAAATTACAGCATTCTTTAAAGGTTAGAATTAATTAATCAAAACCCACCACATCGTCCGCTAACTCGGAATATTGAAGGTCCGTCACCTAATCATCTCTGTAATTATTTGAGCCTTGTCCCCGTCGTAACTCACCGTAGTTCCATCCTTTAATTGAAAGGATAATCACATTTGAGAGTCGGGGTGGGCAAGCAATCTATCTATCACTTGGCCAAGGGCTATCTATCTATCACTGGAATTCAGATCAAGTTGCAAGTTAATTACTGAGCTCATCTCGCATCAACGGCTTCCGTCTCATCCCCGCAGGCTATCAATGGACCACAATGGTCAGCAGGGATGCCCAGGAAGAATCAAAAGTTTTTCTGTTTTCGGTCGATAGGATGCAGACTGGCTCAAGGCTAGCGATGACCTAAGTGGGTGTCACCAACATCGATTTATCTCTATCTACATCTAAGAGCATCCCTGCAAGGATTATTGAATTCTGTTAATTGCGTTCTGCTAAGCAGAAGACACTTTTAATAGCTTCCTTGATTCAATGATGCTGATTTGATGGGGCGGGAAGATGCACAACTGCATCAACGGCGTCAGCAGCTGGTGCCTTAATAAGGCTTCACGTAATTGAGTTTAACTTTGTAACTGAAATTAATCGGAGCATTTTGTAAAAGCGGAAATTTTCGGTGGTGTGTGAATGATGTCTTAACCCTTTATACGAAAAATAAACTCATTTGCTAATCTTGTTGTCAAGCAATTTAAATGAATCATGTACGATCACTTCACTTAAACCGTTTTTTATCACTTTAATTTCAGTATTAATATTCGCGCCAATTCCCAGCATTTCAGCGGGGTTTCCCATAAAACTCAGCGAATAGTCAGTTTTCATTTACAACTCTCATTCCCGGCTTAATAAAATCTGAAACGATTCAGATACTTTGCCAGCGAGCTGTGGGTGTGCAAATTAAATTGACTGCGAAGTGACAAATCTCGGCTTGTTGGATTCCTTCAGAGGAGGCCAGCCAACCCTTCGAAAAATACAAAATTCCTGCATAGGGCGAGAGACACTCCCAGGGCCCAGTGCTAGGGCCTAAGTGAAATTAATGCCCGGCCCTATCATTCGCATGTTTCGGGCGACGGGAGGGACGTAATTGGTGAGTAGAATGACGGCGGTGTAAAACTTATTTGTTTAATTTTGCGTGCTTCGCAGAAATTAACATCTGCAGATTGATGGGATCGTTAGCTTTATGGCAGTTGGCCAGTGGGCGGGACGAGGGGTGAAGGTATGTTGTTAAAGAGACGTCGGCACTCCCATTGTAGGACTTTTCAAAACTTTGGGAAGTAATCTCCGTTTGACCATTTTGCGGCACAGTTGCTGTTGGACTTCTAACCCTGCACCCAGATGGCCCGCAGTTACATGAGTTGAGTAGCTTTGGTCATCAACATCACCCACTTGATGTGAACTTTTAAATTACTTTTCGAAGATTAATGTTTGTAGAACATTTTGTACACACATTATTAAAAGCTTAAAACAAAATATGCCTGTTATAAAGTGCTCTCAGCCCGTTCAAATAATCAATTACTTTTCTTACCCTCTTCTAACACTTTAAAACTCATGAAAGTTTGGATTTATGCACAAGAATTCTTTGTCGAAAAAATCACATAAAGTCGTTCACATCAGCTATATTATAGTTAATTAAAACTATACCTACTTAAAAATGTCCCATATATAGGTTTATTTAAGAAACGATTACCCTTTATGAAAATTAAGAAATATTACCCATTTAATGATTTATGCTTCTTATTTTTAAATTTGGAAAAGGCTGAGCTAACAAAAATAAGTTTAATAAGTTTTAGTATTGTTTATGCTAATATGAAATTATGATTTGTGAAAATCTGGAAATTTGTATAATATATTAGTCCGGCTTAATGAAAGGTGGATGAGTGTCGACCTAAGAAACCAAATCGAGCAATCGCAAAGAATTTTGTGTTAATGATTTGGTTTAAATTTTTAGTACGATGTATAAATTAAATTAATCAGCGCAGAAGCTTTCCATAAATACCACAAAAACTCAAAATTCTCTAGAATAAAAAAATCAATTCCCACCAAATTCAAGGTAACTCTCACGTTTCATCAATATTCAGGTAATCCTTTAATACTACTGGTCAATATGAATGCCATCGGAATCGTGACAGGAAAATCTAGATAAATGGGAATTCTAATCCCACTCGATGCAAATGCGTCCATTTATTACATTTACAAATCAGAATGAAGTATTGACTGCACTGAAACGAGTTCAGATTTATAAAAAGAGTTTAGTATGGTTCAATAAATTAAAAAAAAAGAATATATTATTATTTTAAATATATAACTTAGTAGCTACCTTGTTATAATAAGTTAATAGGAAAAGCGATTTGGAAGGATATGTACCTTAATAAAGAGAAACGACTTCAAATAAAAAGTAAACAATTTTATTTAAAAATGAATAAAATTAACATTTTGCATTTTGTTGCAAATAAATCAAGAACACTTTCAACAAAATTATTTTTGTAGGAAATAATTGCTAAGCTATAATAAAATGTTACAACTGAGCGAGAATTGAACAGTTCTACTTCTTAACGCACTTTAATATACATATTTTAAAATTTGTTAACTGCTTATGCGTTTTGAGAGCATTAATTTATAATTAGGGACACTCGCCTTCTTTAGTCTATTTAACACATTCTTAAATCTCTTTTACTTTTAACAGTTCTATCCATTGTGTAATTTCATTGTCTACGGAAATGTAAAAAATTAAATTACAAAATTTCCCAAGATTTGAGGAGATTAATTCCTATTGACTGTTTTTCTACAATTGAACGACGAAGTGATTTTGAAGAAATGTATAGAGAACGAATAGGATAATGAAGAATAACTACGTTCTAAGCTTGACTCCTATTTATAAATGCTTTTCTCTAAGGATGTAATTATTGTTTGGATGCAGTACAGATGCAGCTAGCGAAGTTTTGATTAAAACTCAGATTGATGAGGCAAACACGATCAGACCACTGGATTAAATTTTCTCATCGAACGGGGTTTTCACGAAATATGTTGTCAGTGTGCCCTTCCCTTTAACATACGTTGGTCCACGGCACTCGCAGACATACCCCGCTTGCATTAGGACTTTTGCTGTATTCTCGGTGGTCTGCAATGTGAGAAAAAAGCAGACAACTAAAATTCCTATTTAAATTTCTATTTAAAGGGAATGGAAAAATATTGAATTGGAATCAGGTTTTGTGTAAGCATATCTACTGTAGGTACCCCTGAAAAAAATAATTTTAGTTGAAAAAATATGCAGGAATCTTGCAACGTAGATTTAAATTTATAATATTTATTTAATGTAAATTGATTATTGCCACCTTATAGAAACATTAATACATATTTTTGTTACCGTACTAAAAAAACACTTTCCGAAATAGATTCGGTACTTTGCATTTATTGTTTTAAATTGTAAATATATATCTTTCTATCCAATTTAAAAAGCCAAACGAATACTCGTAATTCATGAATTTCTCATTCATTCAGAACTCATTCATTCGAAATTGTTTAAACATTAATTACTTATTTTTAAATTTATCTATTATTTATTTTTAAATTTATCAAAATCGTTGTCCTAAATTTATACATGTTAAAAACATATTTTAAATCAGCGTTTTTGAAAATTTCTGAGGATTACTATACTCATGAAAACTTTGTAATATATGTACATACATATATCGTGTTTCTTATTTTTTTTTTATTCCACATCACCTACCTCAAAAACCTTCGAAAACTATTGAGATTTGTACTTCTTGAATTTAGAAAAGTGTACTATACGGTAACTTATTCAAGATGGTATCCATAATTATATTTAATTCCATAATTCTACAATAGAGTAATCATTTACGTATGCATACACAAAAATGTTGATAAAATTGTTATGCATTTGCTTTGTTTTATGTCTTTATTTTATGAAGTAGCATTTGTTCTAGTTAGTTTTGTTATCTTACAGGAAAAGTTTATCGACACAATTTTCCACGCATGTATAACTATAGAAGCCCATTTTGGGGGCTTAACTACCTCCTACATCTGGTGCTGGCAGTTTCAGAAAAAGGTGAAAAGATCCTGACAGGAGCCTTCAGTTCCTAGCCCTTGAGAAATATTTGGAGACGCTGTTATCGCCCCCTAGAAAACACTTTGAACTTGGAAATACTCTGAAAAATGATTATTTCCATGCAACGGGGCAGAATCCTGACACAAGCTATTTAATCCCGTGTCAAAATCTCAAAACCTTTCGTTCTATCCCTGAAGGATTTAAATTTAATAAAAAGGGACGCAGTCCCGAGTGAAAGGTGAACGAAACAAATTTTATGGAAAAATCATTCCAACAAAGGCCGTCTATTAAACATGAATAAAAGCGGAAAGGACTTCTGAAAAGGAAGTGTTGAGGATTCTTCACTTACCTGTAAACGGCCCATAACACCGCACGAATCCATCCGGGAGGCGACATTCACCGTGTTGCTCCAGATGTCGTACTGGGGCTTCTGGGCCCCAATGACGCCGGCTATAACTGGGCCGTGATTTAATCCCATTCGAAGTCGAAATCTCTGGAAGGATTCCCGATTTATCTGGTCGAGGATGGACATCAGGGCGAGGGCGAACTCAACAAGGATCACCACGTTGTGCTCCTCCGTGCGTTTCTTATCCTGGGGAATGATTGTAGGCGAAGAAAAGGGTTATTTTTATTAGGATTTCGACCAAGAGTCTTATTATCATTCTTATTCTTTTCTGATTTAACGAAATCCTCAAAGCTCATTTTATTCATGGTAGTTGCTTAAGTTAAGCAGACAGAGGTACAATCTCCAGGTGAATTTGAAGGAATTGTTCCAGACATGGGTCTTTTATCCTGGCAGCTGACAGGACGTTTTGGATGTTCCTGGGTGCAAATAAGAAAGCGGAACATCCCCTCTCCGTTTCACCCGATTCGCTCGACGAAGTGGGGTCCGGGGAGGTCGTTTTATACTTGAATTTTCCTTGGGACGAAAAGTTATTTGCTTACCAGCTGGAGAGGGCCCCATGGGAGCAAAAGGGTCAGCACTTGACATCCGCAGGATACCTAGGGCGAATCGAGTTTTGTCCTTGTTGAGGCAGATATTTTTTGCAGTTTGTTTTTCCAAAGACGGAGAACGCAAATATTTTTACTTGTCATGCTAATGGCCCTGTGCCGGGCCAGAAGCCGGGAATTGGCGAGTGTCTTCTGCCAACAGGTCTCTCTGGCGATTTGTCTTGAGATTTGTGTTACACGCCAAAAAGGACGGACTCTGGGGTATGGTTAAATTATCTTTGGGTTATGGAAATTGATTTATTGACCTTTGGGGCCAATTAGCATTCAAAGAGCCTTGGACACTTTATTTTATAGAGTTTCAGACGACTTTTACAAACTATGAAAACTGTGAATGATGCGATTTTGCGTTGGCAAAGTTAAGTCTTACATGAATTTTAGCATTTAAATTCGGGTCCTCAAATAAGGGTCAACTTTTAAAAGTTTTTCTGAAAACAAATCCTGTTTTGCTTTGGAATCATTACGAAGATTGATTTCGACTTTCGATTAATCGTTTCGATAACCGACTTACGTAAAAAATTTGGTAATTTCGACCATTTCCTTATGGATTTCATGTATTTTGAAATGAATTATGAAATTCACATACATAATATAGCCAAGATATTTCAAAAATATTATATAATTGCTCTACTTAAGTCCTTAAAATTTGTTATCATATGTATGTTTCTCGATTAATTCCCAATGATTAAGAAAATCGCTGTTAACAACTAAAAAATTTAAAGAGTGATGTTCAAGATGTTGGTAATGGTACAGTAAAATTAAAGTACCTACATTGGGATGAAAATTAAGATTTGAAATATTTAAATAAATAATTTACAAAGCATTTAATGGTTATTGTATATCAGGCAATAAAACGTTACAAGGGATTAATTCTAAAGTCAAAATTTTTTAGTTCGTTAAAATGGTTATGTCAGTTTTATTCATTACCTCATTCACATTTAATTCTCAAAATTGAAATCTTTTGAATCCATTTCTTTTTATTTAAAAGTTACATTCTCGTTAGAAATTCTTATAATTTTTTAAACAGCTCAATAAAATCGAATCTTCTTTTAATAATTTTTTATCATAGATTGTGAATAAGTATTTAGAATAAATCAAATGCTTTTACAAATTGTTTACAGATTTGGGAATTTAAACGCAGTGCCGGTGAGAAGATATTGGGAAAATACTGGGTAAAAGTTTCGTTTATATTATTATATAATTTATTTATGTATTATAACTTTTTGGTATGTAATAGATAAAGAAGAATTCATGTTAACTTACCGCTTCATTCTTAATGTACTGCACATCACAAGCCGAAAATAAATCCTCCAAAAGGTTAGTTACGATTAAAATTCCAAAAAATAATGAGGAAATATATTAGCGGCCGTGAGTTGTACAAACACAGGATTAATAACATACAAAATTTGTTAATTAAGCAGAAAATCATTTCACTTAAAATTCGAAATTGGCGAAAACTTACGTTGGCTCCATCCTCCTTGCCGGGCCGTAGCCCAGAGGCAATCATGTAAGTGCTGCCGATTGTCTTAATCTTCTCGATTCCGCTAAATTTCGGCTTCAGAAGCAGCTATCAAAGGTGAAAGCAATTAATTTTAATTAACCGGAAAATTTTGTACTAGCTGGCTGGTTAGTCCAAACAGCTCTCGAGTAACTTAATGAGATATGGAGCCTGCCTGTGTGGGGCTCGAGGTATGTGGGCGTTGCTTTTCTTCAGGTGTTACTCACCTTGTCGAAATCGCAAATGATCTCGTTAAGCAGCCGCAAGCACTCGAGGCCCTGCTTGTTTACATCCGTTTCGTCGTAGAACTCCTTGTAGTTGGGAATTGAGGCAAACATTACAGCCACACACGAATAGCTTTCGTGGTAGAGGTCCGTGGATCTATCCTGGGACAGGAAGTGCGAAGCGACATGGGCTGGGAGGATGTTCTCCAGGAGAATCTGAAAATTGCAAACGGCTCCTTTAAAGTAAACTTTTAAAACACTCCCTGCAAACTGGTCGTATTGTGATAAAATTTAGGGCATATTTCCGGCCGCCTTTCGTCCAATTATGACTTGGAAATTTGTTAAGAAACCTGCTACTCTTCTGGCTGATGATTCCTCTACCAAGTGACCTTTTCTTAAACGGAAATACCTGCTTCAAATATTTATGTCGGGGGATATTGCTTAGCCGGAACTGCTCAAGGAGATATTTCTTCTCTTCTTCTCCACCCAGAAAATGACTTCAGACTTCAGAGGATTGTTTAACAATTTCGATGCTTTCAAATTAACGAATTATGAAATGCATTATTTAAGTATACCATTGTTTTATAGTCAATCATTTTTCTGCAGAATTATTGGGTTTGTAAAATGTTCTTATTAAGTTACTAGTAATATTATGATTTCATTTCGAGTTTCTAGGATTTACTAAATAAGATACGATTAGAAAAGTAGTCAGTATTACGATGCTAACATTAATTATAATTTAAATCTGAGTTTTCAATGAAGAAAAAAAAAATGTTTAAAACATCTTGTATCCAATTTCCGGAAGTCTATGGAGAACTTTATTTTTGTATATATGTATAATATTTTTGGTGAAACCAATGTAATTTTTTATACGAATTCTTTCATAATTGTTTCAATATATATACTCACTTTATTAATTCCCCTCATAGTTTCCACCTCATCCTGCTCTACTTTTAATTTAGCTTTCCATAAGAAATCAGTCCTTGCAACAAACTCCCCTTGTCTGTCTAAAGTATGAAGTACGGCTGTAATTAACCACAGCAACAACAGACCACGCGCTGCTAAAGGAATTCTGTGTAAAATAAATGGTAGAATAAACCTCTAAGTTTTGAAATCGGTACAATAAAAACTGACATATCTTCTGGATGATTATCGCCATAGACCCTAAACAAGTCGCTTGACCACAAGATACCAATTTCAGTTGCCGCCGCCAAAACCATGACAAAAAGTTTGAGGATAAATCCAGCCCTTAGAAATGCTGAGACAGCGGCTAGGCTGAGGGCGCAGCAGAGGAGGTAGCTGGGGGCTGATTCCGCCACGTGCTGAGTTATGCTGCTGTTTATCACTGGTGGAAGCTCCGTCGAGTTGTCTGCATTCAAATTTTGAATGTCCATGATAAGTTCCTCATTAAAATTGATCTGAGGAGAGCCAACATGAAGACCTGTTTTAAAAATGGTACCTATGACCTACCACACTAAAAACAGCACACGCAGATATCAAAATGTTCGATATCAGAAAAATGGACATCCGAATGGACCTACTGCTGGCAATAACCTGTCCAGGCCCGTTGTTTCCAGGTGGCGATGATTCGGACATTTGCGAATGGCTTAAGTACAAAAATAGGCCTAAAACTATCAAAGTAGCACCTAATGATCCCAAAACGGCAACATTGCTGCAATGAAAGGGCGCGTTAAAGGGTTGTTTCACTTCCGCCGTTTCGGGGTAGTTACGTGTGAACAACTATCAGTTGAATTGATGCAATTGACAGAAATATGATAAATGCACATATCAAGTCGAACCGGAAGTGCGGGTCTGGTTGGACGCGATACATCGTCTCCCGTGGGGAGTTCCTGTACCACATTGTGATGGGTTTCAGCTCGGTGGGCGGCCCAAAGCAGTTGAAATTTGAACACTTCCGCTCCGGCGGCAGGAGATTGGATTCAATCATAGCTATACTCTGAAAAATTTTGGATTTTTATAAATTATTAAAATTCTGAATAATTTTTTCAGTTCAAAATAAACTCTATCAATATAATTTACAATATGTAAATTTAAATTCATGAATAAAGTGTTAAACGTAATAAAATGATATTTTTAATATCAACATTTTTTTCAAATTAAACAGCTTTTGAAGTTGTCTAAAATTTTCTTCAAATTTCGTTCAAATAAAAGCTCGTATAATATAGTAAAAATTCGATAAAATAATAAATAAAAGCTCAAGTCATGCCTACTTCTTGGACAATTTTAGAGAGATTGTTGAGAAAAATAATGAAAACTAAAACAAATCGTATTTTGAGCATATTTCAAAATTGGAAAAAAAAGAACTGATCGTGAAAAATGCTCATAACATGGTTCAAATGAAAGTCTAAATCCTTATCTACATATGTACATACATGAAGTACCACAATTCCATAACTCTTACTAAGAATATTAGAGAATTATATTAGTTTTTCATGGGCGTGCGCTACTTGCGATTTTCATTTACTATCAATTGTATGAAGTAAATAATTAACAGAGAAAAGTAAAATTTATAGAGTATTTCGGAAAGTCTTAAAGATTTTAGGATTTTAATATAATATGTAAAGGTTCAAATGTGACGTGATGGGACATTTTTGTTTGTGAATCCTATGTTTAGGAACAAAATTATTGTAAACCAGGGATATTTTTGAATCTGTATATCTATAAAATGAGCTCTAAATCTAGACATACATACATATATAATATGTAAAATAACACGTCCTGGCTGATTGATTCATCAACGCCGAGCCGAAACCGCTGAAGCTAAATACATGAAATTTGGATATTACGTTTCTTTTGTGACGTAAGCATCTACTAAGAAAGGATTTTACGAAATTCTTCTAAGGGCGTAAAATAGGGGATGTAAGTTTGTATGGAAATTTCGTTTTTTGGTAGTTAAAACGTGCCAACGTATGAAAATTAGTATATGGTTTTTTGGTTAAAAATTAAGAATGACTTGTTTCAGCGTTTTTTGGAAAATCATTCACTAGGGGATGAAAGTTTGAGCGTCTCGTCATTTCTAAGATTAAAACCGTGAAAATTGATATTGGTTAAGGGTATCCCCTATTTTACCCCTATTCTGTTTCTATTTTTATTTATTTCGAAATCCACGCGGACGAAGTCGCGGGCAGAAGGCTAGTTATTACAGGCTCATTTTTATTTGGATGCCATTTCTATTTGGATGTACAGGCTCATTTTTATTTGGATGCCATTTCACAGAACGTTTATTTGTCCAACCTTGAATATCTTTGACAACTCTTTTCAATGTAGTTTTTGAAATTGAAATATGATTTGTTGTTGAATTTGAAAAAAATTGTGGACTTTGATTTAATAAAATACTCATGATTTTAAATTAGTTAGGTTTAATGCTGATATGGTCGATTTTGATATTAAATTTTAAATTTTTATATTTATTACCGCTAGACCGATGTTTTTGGCTAGTTTTGATTCCGCAATGTTAGCGAATGGTTTGTCAGCTCCCCAGCATTCGACGTACTTCGTCATCTTAGACGAGGGCCTGTTGCGCGTCGGTGGTCCCCCGGGAGTGGCTGTGGAGAAATCACTCTTTATTTTTCATTTTTCTCGCCAGAGTCTGGTGGGTCTTAAGCGCTATTTGGACACAATTGGTTAATAAATCACTGCCAGCACCGGTGAAGTGAAGTGGCGCAATCTGTTCCATTCGACCGCGACAGAACGACAAGTGCCCCCGTCTGGGACCCTCACTGGCAGATTAGCGCTGGTTATCTCGTTAGTCCGACTATCCTTAAGGTTGGAACTTACCAGTGCCGCCGGGAATGCGAAAACTGTCGCCGTTGGAAATTGAGTGCTTTCTCGTGTCCGTGAATGCACCTGATGACCGGCGCCGTTCAGCAAATGCCATCAATCCTTTTTCCGGGAACAGGGGGCCCCAATTGTAATCGCAGTAAGAGAGCAGGATACGAGTCCGTACCACGGGAAGGGAAAAGAAGAAGGAAACATGAATTACTTGTGTTCTTTATTTAATTCGCCGAAGCGGGATGTAAAAAGGAGCGCTCTTGAGGTAAAATGAGATCCTCCAAAGGCACGACGACTCGTCCACCGTCTTGGGGGCCCTTAGCGCTGGGGGAGAAGAAGTCCCCGGACCCAAGTGCTCGCAGTCACGTGTGGAAATTTGTCGGAAAATCTTACCTTGGACAGAAAGTTTCCTTGTTTGCTTCGTGGGGGCGTCAGCGGCTGGGGGGTTCTCCGTCGGAAGTGCTAGGGATGATTTGGAGCCGCTCGTGTCCCCGCTGTGCTCCTCCGGGATTGTGGTCGGAGTCAATTGAGCCGTCCTCGCCTTCTCCTCCGTTGGGGTCGTGTGGCTGTTCTCCCCGATGCTGGGCGATTTCTGGCTCCCGTCGGGCTCGGGAGTCGTCTGGTTCACCTGGAGGGTGTCCGGTGGATCCACTGCGGGTGTCGACGGCGACGGAATCTCTATCACTCGCGGTAGGTTTGGTGTTTTCTGCACAATTAGAAACATAAGATGCATAACTACACTCATAATGCGATGGCTCTAAAAACGCTTACCCGTGGTGGAACAATTAAGAACGTTTCAATTTTATGGTCAGCCAAATACGAGTCCCTTGACGCCCCATTTCCTGGCTCGACCTCAAATTTTTCTCCCAAATAATCCAGAGTCTGTCGGGTGATGTGCACACGTCTGAAAAAGGTCGGTGTGTTCGTTTGTGCTATTGTTAAATCCTATATGTGAATCTTTTCAAATAAAATTTCATCTAGCTTGACTTCCTTCAGAACGAAGGATAATACAAATTTTGAGACGTTCCCATTAATTCCGGGGCCTTGAATTTTAATATCGAAGACAAAAGACACATCTGAGAATTTTTTTAAGAAGAACGAGGTCCCCTTTGCTTCTAACGAATTTTTAATATTCTTGAGATATTTCTTAATTAAAATGGAAATGTAGCAGAATTCCTCTCCTACTGCGGTGGATTTCTTTTCGTTTAATTAATTCAGTTTATTTCCTTAATTGCTGGTACTCCTACTGTTTAATTTTTTCTCGGTAATCAGTTTTAAATATCAAGACGAGAAAAGAACAAACCGGAAAAGGTAATGATTTGATTAAGGACAAATCGATAAAAAAAAGCTTAAAAGATTAAACTTTAAGAATGCGGAATTAAGATTTTACTTAAAAGGTTTTGCAATTGGTATGAATTTTTATTTCTTTTTGTGGTTTCGATAGCACAGAGTTAGAATCAAATTTTTAAAATTAAAAACGTTGGTTTTTTTCTTCAGACATATTGATTTAACAAAAGAAAATTACAATTTAATATTGTTTAGTTCTTTAGGGGATATTTAAAGTTAAGATTGGTTAAATGCTAACTAATTAATAGTACTCAATTTGATGAACTACATGTAGGTCCTCGGTAGCACAATATAAAATTAGTAAAGGATTTTATTCTTGTTTCATTTTAGTAATCTTTCAAGAAATCAATTTGCGATGATTTTAAGTAGGTTTTTTTAAAAAACTAGAAAGCTTCTTAAGCGAAAAGTGTCGTACTGTGGATTTTCGTGAATAATTCGGTTCCGCAGTGTTTAGTTTCTGAGCCATAAAATACTGTTTAAAAATTAAATTTAAACATTTCCTTTTAATATTCTCTATTTCCCTAGCCATTTACGAACCATCCGTTGGTGTTCAAGCGGAACATATACTTCATCACTTTCATAACTCTCTCCCAGAATTCCAAACTCCTTCACTTATTTTCCCTTCCTAGAAGGAGGATGCTCTTGCAAGGGTATTCCCCGAGCTTTAATTTAAAAAAATATATCTAGGACGCCACTACCTCTTTCAAGTTGAAGTAGTCGTTCAAGCGTAGATATAATATATTTCCAGCAAAGTAATTGCAAACATTTGGCTACTTCAACATCCCTTTTCCTTCAAGAATGCCACAAGCATAGTGAAGCTAGAAAACTTTTTCCATCGTACATAGTCCGCGTTTGCCCAAAAGTGAGATTTATATGAAATCTCATAAACGCAAGGGGTGAAAGGTTTATGAAGCATGTGGAACCGAACGGGCGGTACATGTTCAAATACTCACGGCATCAAGCCCAAATAAGTTCTTTTGGAACTACGACGGCGAGTGCTACATACATAGATGTAAATTTAGCACTGAATATCCCCCCCAAGCTGTCGGCAAAACATTCTGGGAAAATTCTGAAATTCGACTATAAAACTTACCCGGCCAATCCGCCGCTTTCCATGTGATTTGCCAGAGTAACGTCGTCGCTCCAAACGTCGAACTGCCACTTGCGGAGCCCCAGCACTCCGCAGAGGACGTTGCCGGTGTGAATCCCAATCCGCATGTCAACGTTAAACCCTGTCGCCTCCCGGACAAACCTAGCAAGATAAACAGGTCCTTTTTCCAGACAGACAAAAACCAGAGGGATGTCTTTTACCTGATAGCGTCAATCATCTGCAGGCCCATGTTGACGCAGTTGGCCGCATGCTGGGGCCTGGACACGGGGAGCCCCGAAACGCAGTAGTAGCAGTCCCCCAGGATCTTGATGCGGAGGCACTGGTTCTCCTGGAAAGCACAGAAAATTACCCGATTCCCGGGTCAAAGAGTCGCCGCCGGGATTACTCACTTGGGCTATCTGATCGAAGCGGCCGAAGAGCTCGTTCAGGGTCTTGACGAGGTCGCTGGCGGTCAGCTGCTCCGACAGCGGGGTGAAGTTCACGATGTCCGCGTAGAGGATGGAGACGTTGTTGTGCCGCTGGACGTGGAGCTCGTGGAACCGCGTCGTCTGGCCACCCGCCCGCTGGCAAGCGTCCGCCATCTTTAGCATGATGCTGCGCTTCACCTGCGAAATGGGATTCAGCCTGATTGATTATGTTAATGGACCGGGGCTGGGACGGAGGAGGAGTTCACGTCCACGTTCGTTGGACAGGAGATTTATGGTCGAGCAAATCGACTTTGGCTGAGTTAATTTTTGCGCATGGAGGCGGAAAACGAACTTGCTTTCAACTAGACGTAGTTTTCTACATACTTCTAGAGGTGGACGTGTCAAATGGAACGATTCTTGTTTGAAGACAATTAAAGAAAGTCATGTTCTACATATTCTCAACAGGGCAACAAGGAGGATTGAAAGCAAATATTACTCAACCTGCTCGAGCACTTTTAAACTCTATTACTCGAGTTCAAAGATACAAGTTTAGCTAAACTAGTTTAGCCCTAACTAAGCTTTAGCGCACTCGAGCACTCGGCATTTCTTCCAAACCACATTAGCTAATATTAAAGAATCCTTATTATTCAGGTAACACTTCAAAAAGTTATTAATTTGATTAAGTCCTATACCCGTTTATGAACCAAAATTCAGATCTGAAGAAGGAAAATAAGTTAATTATATTTTAAAAAATATTTAGAGTTGTTCTTTTGTATGGGCGGACTGTAATATTGTATTAATTATCTCATTTTGTAAAGAATACATAGCTTTCTAATCTCTCACTGTATAATATCTATGAATTCTCGTTATTTATTGTGAATTACTTTTATAAATTCTATTATATTATTAAAGAATCCATTTACTTTAGCAAAAATAATAAATTACTTGGACTGCATTCCTCTGGAAATATGAATTTTTCTTTTTTTGTATTAGAGACTTTTTTTTTGGACTAAAATATTTAATTGTAAACCAAAAGAAGTTAGTTTTTTTAATAACTTATTTAGAAAGGTAGTGGATTTAAATAATATATTTCCTTTATAATACTTTTTCCAAGGACTTCTAAGCCCTTCTCAAAATTGTATAAAATGCAAATTTAGACTTATTAATTTACTTAATAATTTGAACAATGGGCAATAAAACTTATAATTATTGGAGTTCCGCGTGATATTCCTTTATTAATATCTTTGGTTTATAAACGAAGTACGATATAATGCCAAAATAAAAAAAAAATTTTTTTTCACTGGAAAAACTTCTGAATTAAAAGGAATAAGGCAAGAAAATAAGCTAAGCTTCTTGTTTTATAAATAATCTTAAAGATAAAGGAAGTTGTAATTTATCATAATACGCATTTCCGCTTTTCATTTTACGGAAGACTGTAAAATTGGACCCGCATTAACCGAGCGCTCTAAAGAAGATGGAACGTTTCAGCTGAGAGCTGGCGGCCGGAAGCACGTGTGCCGCACCGTTGGCGACTTAATAAAGTCTCCTTAAGAAACTTTGAGCCGACTTTGTTCCATTAATCCCTTCCCACCAACGCATGATAAGCGGCTCAATTCCACTTGCAAGTTGTTCGGCATTGCCGGGCACTTTAATGACGCTACTTAAAGAAGTCCCAGGGTGCCTTGGGGTTTCCTAATCCCAGACGCAGACCAGAAACCCCACACTCACCTCAGCCGCAATATACGCCGGGATGACGCTCAGCAGCAACTGCTCCTGCTGCTCCCGCTCACACTCGAGCTTCACGCGCTGCTCGATTCCCGTCCGGGTCCCGTCGACGGTGCGGTTGTGGGCTGCGTCCGACATGATGCGATAGTAAAGCCCGGACACGGACGCCGTCGCTAACATGATAATTTCCGCCATCAGCTACAATGGCAAGGGAAGCAGGAAATGCAATTAATTCGTTTACGGGGGCAATTAGGGAATTTTTTCCACTTTATCAGCGGCACTCACCATCTGGAGGTTGGGCGAGAACTCGGGACTGGTGCCCACTTTGTAGACGATGTGGATGACGGTCATGAATCCGGCCAGCACCAAAGATACGGGCCACGATATCGGCAGCATCGTGTGGATGCCCTACGGGAAGGAGCTGCTGGGTTAAAGGGCTTCAAAACGAAATATCTCAACTTACCAAGAAGATGGCGAACAAAGGAAGGGGCGCCAGGGGCCCCCCAGTAACAACTGCTATCGTGCCCAGGGAGAACGTCGTGATTACAGCGAAGGCCAGGGCCGCGAAGGGCGAGCTCAGCACCGCCGGGAACTGGAGGGCGGTGAGGATGCTCCCAGACACGATGGCAGCTATAACCAGGAGGATCAAGTGCAGGGCGCTCTGGAAAACATAAATTTTATATTTAGAAAAGATACCTACAATGTGATAAATATAACGCATGATAACAATTTTATTTTTACTCTTTCGGAGCAGCGCCAACACTATCACTATGCCATACGAATTTTAAATCAACCTAACAACTTTGTTCTTCATTTTTATACAATAAATAAAAATCTAATATAGTAACTTCCGACTTAGTTATATCCTTACTAAGTCGGAAGAAAAGGATATATAGATGTATGTATAGGGAATTTCCATATAAATAGTAAAATAAACCCTTTTAAGTGAAACAAAAAGTCCAGGACCAGTAGCCTTAAACAATAAATATCCATTTTCATATAAATTACTTATTAGTATTACGGTATTGGTTTCGTCTAATAAATTGAATTTCGAATCGTAAGATTTAAAATTATCGATTCAGCAGATCAGCAAGCAAAGTTAAGTGCAAGATTCCAACTTAATAGAGGCATCTGTTAAATAAAATGTGCTTATCCCTGTGCTCTATGCCAAAATTATCCGCGAAAAATCAAAATTAAGAGTCTTTTGAAAAACTAATACAAAACACCAAATGTTAGGCATATTTTTTTAAGAAAACAACCATACTCAAAATTGTATTTATATTGTTTTAATATTGGATCTATAGCAGACTCTTAAAATAAACCGAACATTTTTAAAACCAGAATACTTACGGTTAGCAAAAAAACGTGATTGTTAGCAAATTTCTATTAAAACTGGGGTTTTATTTGTTTGCTTAAGGATGCTTTGGTAATATCGGCTTTAATTTAATGAAAGATGAATAAAATTCGCCAAAGCAATCTCTTATTTATAATATCTGGAAAAATATTAATCTAACAAAATTAAATCTTCAAGGATCTTTTGAAAATTAGCCAGAAATAGCTCATAAACAAGACCCAGAAAAAATATCCATGAAATTAATATAGGGCTTGCAGGAACTGGAAACCATATCTAAATAACGAAAAAAAAAACAAATTTGCGGCCGATTAAATATCACAATATTTCTGTATTCTATTACATATCTTTTATATATCTGAACATAATTGTTTCGTTGGTTACAAATTCGTAAAAGAAATTGCTCTATTGATTTTTATTTCCGAGAAAAGACTGTAGATGCGGCATTGTAAATATTTTTGGAAAACCAAAAATTAAACTATTATTTCACAAACTAGAATAACAATGACTATAACTTTATGGGATATTTTAATGTATTCTGAGTAGATTTATTTTTTATTTCAGAAAAATCGTTATTTTGGCTCAATGGAATTGTGCGTTCTCCGCGATAAAAGGTGTTAGTAAAAATTCATAAATAAAATATTAAAACAAATGTACCTAATAAGACAAAAAATTTTAAAGTTAAAATTAAATTTTTGAAATCAGTGTATTTAATGGATTGTATCATACTGTACTTTCGTTTAAATAATTAATGATAAAAAAATAATATTTTGCATTATCACTGCATTACAATTCTGAAGAGATTATGTCATATTGTATTGAAGTCGCATTAATTTTACAGTGAAAATTCCAAGTCTTTATGCCTGTCCGCCTATATTTATTAATTAATAATCGAATGATTGATTGCTTACCTGATCCCTGATTGAGCTGAGGATGATTGATGCCACACATGCGACCAGTGATATCGAGAGTCCGGAGATGAATAGCGATTTTCTCAATCGCTGCCGGTACCTGGTGTACAAATCGTCCAGGTGAGAGTTTTCCGTTGCTGAAATGAAAAGAGGACGAGTCAAGGTCGGGACTCAAGTACTACTTGGATAATAGCAAAGGCGTAAGCACGCAATTAATTAAGCTAATTAAGCCGTTGTAGGTGGACCAAAAATCCATTAGGACCGTAACCCGTCTGGCTTTTCATGATCTTTGGGCATTTCGTCCGAATGAAAGTTTTGTGTGTGAGGGTCTTTTGAGGTCAAGGGAAGTATTGTGTGACGCACCAGGAATATTAAGTATATAATTTCGGCGTCGCGTCGGTCGTGACATTTATTTTGCACGTAAAACTTTTAATTACGTACTAAATATCTAAGCACGCAAAATAACATTCGGCGAACTGTTGCATGAACCTGCGCAAAAATTTGAATATATTCAGAAGGAAACATGTTGCGTTTCCATACAATAGTATTATATGAAAATCTTAAAGGGCCCTAAAGGTTGTATACTTAGCAATTACTAAGCTTTATGAAAAGGGCAATGCCCCGTTTCCTGGAATGTGATTAGATAAAAGAAAATTGGTGTTGTGATTACTTAAGTAACTGAAGAAAAACGTTAATATTTGACCTAGATAAATATTACATGAACCCCAATTAAACCAGCTTAAATAGTTCAGATTTTATACAAGTCTTAAAATCATAAATCATAACGAAAGCCGAATTTTCTATATTTTGAATAAAATTCTCAGGCAGTTATTTTACGGGTATATGGTATGGCGTAAATACGTTTAAGAATTACGATTTGAAATATAAAAAGATTGAATTTAGAATTTCTTTAAGTTTTATTTCAGAAATAAAATATGAACCAAAAATAGCGAAGTAAGACCCCTAATTAGTGTATATACATATAGAATATATAAAGAAGAAGAATATAAGAGTTTCAAGGGTAATTAATTTCTAATTTACTTTTGAAATTTTAAAATTTAAGAAGGTTTAGTTTATACAATTCATGATTTACTATTTATATGATTATTTTTACTGTCAGTAAGACTTAATAAATGTGTAATTTTCGAAGATGAGTTAATTTTAAAACTCATAAATTGATACATATGACTTAAGTACATATAAAGCAAATAAGTATGAGGCGTATTGTAATATATTCAGCTAGCTGTTGCTAGCTACTGAAAAAATGTTAAGTATAAAAGAATATAAGTATACAAAAGTACGTTAACCCAAGATTCCATGAAACTTCGACATGAATATTTGAACCTTCCATGTACTCAATTAGATCAAGATCTAATATAAATATCAAAGGATTCTTGTCTTTCTTTGACTCAATCAATTCATCGCATAACTCAGCCGCCCGCTGACAGCACATCCTCATTTAAATAAATGCAGAATCGCTTAAAAATTGTTTGCTTACAATAAATGTCTAAAAATAGCCGCAAGCCTTCGGGTGAGTAAAGGAAATTTTAAATTTCGGCAAATATTCGTTTATCCCTTTGAGTTTCGACGCTACATTCGAAAAGAAAGCAAACACCCGGTTAATCGGAGATCTCCAGCGTCTCCAGCGACAACACGAGCAGCTGCTCAAGTGCCACCAGCAAGAAAAATCGCGGATATTGCGAGCAGACGAAGTTACGGCAGGAATTTCTCAAGGGCATGGAAATGCCGCCGTCGTGCATCAATAAAATGGAAATCGCGAGCACACCGAGCCCTGTGCCGTGCTACGTCAACACCGGGGAAGGGCACGACACGAGTCACGACCCGGCACGGCACGACACACGCGGCGCATACATGCTGCCTAAGCACAGAGCGGGCTCTCCCCTGTTACCTTTTTGTGGAATCTTTTCACACGGGGGAAATTAATTCCTCGAGGAGAATTATAAATGCAAATTTTCATATTTTGCCGCATAATAAGGCGGTTGGGCGGTTTAATCTCATAATTAAGTAAAATTAAGAAGTTTTTAATTAAAACGCGAATATTATTCGCGGAATTCGGGAAGTGGTAGGTTGGCGAAAGGATGTAATTAATCTGCACTGACTGTTTTTTAATCTCGCTGGGAAAATGTGCAGGTATTTGGTTGGAATTTTTCGTTCATTTTATAGCTCTTGTTTCTTGCTAACATTGCTAAAATTTTTATTACATTCCTGCGAGTTAAATCGCCGCAGCGGTTCAATTGTTCGTATTTTTGCACAAAAGAAAATTTGTTAATTGAAAAGGAACAGAATATTCCATCTTCATTGCTTTCAGTGTTTTTTATTGTCTTTTTCTTCACTAAACATAATTTTAAACATTTTTGTCAGTAGTGAAGAAATGGGATATTTAAAATACGAAATTGAATATTAAATGAGGTATAGGAGTTAATCCATTTATTGATCTGGTTTTTCCCATAAATATCATAATAAATTTCCTGAATTATAATGTTTTATTACAACTGAAATTATTTGGATAAATGAAAATTCGTTATAAAATTTTATTAAATTGAAAAGCGATCCCCTATCTTTATATCGTTCCAGCTAAAAATAAGAAGATAATAGCAATTGTAGTACCCACCCATTTAAAAACCTTATTTACTTGGCTGAAGACTGCAACTATTATTAAGATAATTTTTACGAACAATATCGTAAGACACATATCTGAGAATTATTCGTAATATTTACGAAAATTGTTTAAAATTTAAAATAAGTTTATTAATTTTGTGAAAACAACATAAACCATTTTCGTGATATATTATGTAGACACATACATTAAATAAACGAAAATTTCGTAAATTTAAAAAGAATTAATTGTAAATCATGCAATGTATTTATTTTATTTTATCAAATTAACGAAAATATTTGCGACTTAGCGACACCATTTATGGTTTTTAAGAAATTGTATAAGATTTTACAGAATAAAACTATAAAATTGACAAAAAATGCATCTGAAGAAAACATTGTATCGAATTTTTGTAAAAAGTACAATGCATAATATTGAGTAGCTTCGTAGTTTTTCTGAAATTTTTCATTGGCTCGAAATCACAGGTGCTTTTCGTATATTCTATCCCTATTTTTCTTAAATATTACGCAATATTTTTCTGAGTGTATATGTATATTTGTCTAATTTTTCAGGGGTTTCTATGGTATAACAAGCGAAATAAACGTAACAAAATAAGTCCAATATTCTGAGATTATTATATATATTATCAAAAAATATCTCTAACGTTCGCTCCTTCTGAGAATTAATTCTTCTTCTTATTACCCTTAATTTACGTTTACATTCCCCTTTGAAGATGCCCTTTCATGTACTTCAAGAAAAAGCAGAAATACTATTCAGCTAATGGATATATCTCCCCGAGAGTGTCACCTTTCTCATCCTCCGCAATCTGGCGTGTGCATCTTTATAACCATCTTGGGTAACGTAAGACTTCCATAAAAAATTCCTTGGAGGCAGGGAGCTGCGATAGGCCTAATAAGTTTATGACACCAGTCATTCGGGAATCTCGGGCCAGGAGGAAGGAATGAAAGCCTCATTAGCCGCGCAGCCCGCAGACCGACTGAGATATTTATAGAGCTCTATCGCCGGCCGTCGTAAGTATAAATCGATGACGATTTCGATAAAAGCAGCTCTCATCGCAGCTCCGACCTCAAGGTGGATGCTGCGAGGGACCTGGAGCATATGCCTGATTGCGAGTGGTGTCGGAGCTCGTTCATGGAACAGCTCCAGGCTGTGTGGCCTGTGGCATTATCTTGTCAACGATTTCGTTTACCATAAAAAATTACACTTAAAGTGTTCCGAAATTGGTAAAAGAGAAATAAAAAGGCATCCCCTAGAAAAATTTCCAACCACTGTCCAAACAGCCCAACTGGTTAGAACTGAAGGCTAGTTCACAGTGGGCCTTGTTTACTGAGAGCCGGAAATCGATGGTGTCGCCGACCTTTTTCGTGATGGCCCACCGTGGATTAGGGCCCTTTGTTTGTCGCTTGTTCAAATATTAAACAAACGCGCGGTGAGTGTGACATGACTTTCACAATGACCTAAAAACCGAAAATTCAATAGGCGGAAGGGAGGCTATTTTTGGACTCATTTCGCCCTTTTAGAAAGATTATGGTCGACTAAAATCTACATTTGAAGGGAAGTTTTATGACAGCGGAGATGAGATGCTCTCTAAAATAGGTCAGTTGTAGGGTCGAATATTGGGCGATGTTCTTCACTATAAAGGTGCGATACTAGGTAAAAGAAATTCTTCAGCAGTATATGAAAATCATTATTACTTTAAAAAAATATCGGACAGCAGTAACATTTACTTTCAAGCATCATGAATTTTTCGCTAACAATAAATTAAATCATTCAGCTGTTGAAATCTTTATAAAATAAATATTTATGTCTGTATAAAAGCGATTGCAGTCAAGGAATATTGGATGACCTTGAACTAAAAAGAAAATATTTTTAGGATCTTTTAGCCGTTTGTTTATTTCCGTGCACATCAGAGAACACATTTTGATTGCGAAATTAAATGTAAGACTTTTGTATTATAAAATAGTTTCGTGCAAAAGATAATATATAGGATTACTTATTTTGTTATCAAAATCCGCATTTGAAATACATAGATAGATTTGAAAGCATTGAAATATGGGAGCAATTAAAGTACCCTACTATTACATTTTAGCTATGCCTGCATTATGAATTTCAGTAACGTCCCAGCCTAAAAGGTTAAAACATGAAATTTTGTATAATATTCGAAATCAGCGACTCCAAAAACCCTTATATGTACTTAATTTTGGTGATATACGTAAATCGCTTACTTGTTGCCGATAGCGGCATACTTGTTCTTCTGTGAAAATGCAAAAACGAGGCTCAAGAAGAATAACTTTAAAAATTAGCACTACATCACTAAAGTATCGCGACTCGCGACTTCTAACGGTTCATTCGCGTGTGTGGGTGTCACATCTGAATAGAGGGAGCTGTCGCGTTCTAATCACGCCGTCATCTTCCGTGAGATGTTTTCAATGTGCGGACAACACCGCCGGAGGTGGCGGGGCAGCAAATGCGAATTAAACGCGAATTATTGAGCTGACCAGTGCAGGCCGGGGTCACTGGTGGAAGTAGGTGGGCGCTCCCAGCGGTGATATCACCTCAGGGGCGCGCCAGACGGGAGCGCTGGTGCTTTATGGCTGCAAACCTCATAATCAAATAACGTCGATGGAAATGAAGGGATAATTGAATGTCACCAGGCCTGAGATATTCAGAAATTGAGGTCACCGCGGATAAGAACCAGCCTGCCGGGCGTGCGTTTGCCTGCAGATGACATATGTAGGTGAAAGTTTGGGTTTTCCGAAAAGTAATTTCTATAGTAACGTAGGAGCCTATACCCGCTACCAGCCCTCCATATCATTTCCTTTCCAGCGGGCGTTTCCCGTGGCTTATCCACTCCGCTTTTGTTGCCGAGCAGCGGAATCCGCGTGGGTGAGGCGCCTGCATTTGTTGAATAAATAAAGTGTCCTCTAAGCTTCGGCTTGTGTCTTCTTTTCTTATTGTTTCTGGAGGTTGGTCCCGCTTAAAAAATATTTACCTCGAATCTCGTACGGAACCGAATTTCGAAGGGTCGTAACCTTCGAGTGCTCGGGTTCGTGAGCAAGGAGCCCTTTCACATTGATTCTTTTATTTGGTGTTTTCTACATGTGAAATAGGCCTACATTTGCATTGAAATAACTGCTCGTGGCAAACACTGCGCACCCATATCTCAGTTAAATATTTTACCATTTCTCAATATCGTTGAGATGTCAATTAAATTTATACCAAGTGTACCAAATGGGAACCGGGGCCTCAGTTTTTCTCAGAAAATAAGCGTCGAACAGAAAAAATGTTCGATATAAAAGTATAATTTAACCCCTTCTGCCACTGCCCTCCTTAGCAAAAAGCATGGTAATTATTGAAAAACATCTCTAACTTTTCACAAACGCTACTTTAATATAAAAACGTGGTCTCTTCTTATAAATACAAAAATATAGTAGGTATCTACATATGTATATTGCACATATGTATCTAAAAGTAATATCGACCCTGTTGTAACCTATGCTAATACGTGCATAATCAAAATTTATTCATTATTATATAAAAAAAACAAAACACTTCTCTAGTCTCCTAATGTGGTTTCCCCCTATTAAATAAGCAATAGAAGTTTAGTATCACCTATTATTCCAGAATTTAAAAATTGCAAATATAGATATTTGGAAATAAGTTTTCTGACAAACAATAACCATATTAAAATTATTTTGTATAATATTATTATATCCCTCTTCATTACTTCTCAAAAGTTTAGATCATGTTTCTTATACATTATAATGATTCTATACATACATATATGTATGTATATGTAGATCAACGGGAAGTACCCTATATGTTTTGATGTGTTAGTCAGTCAGTTAGTCTATTAGTATGAAAATATACTTTGAAAGGTCGTCATCTTTGTAATGCATTGAGTTAGAAACTTGAATTTTAAAGGACTATGAGGCTATAGTTAGACTTAGAATTTGGTATTAGTTCCAACTACATCCTCTAGCCGTTCCTGAGAAAAGAGGTCTTGAAGGATAGACAGTTAAACGAACAACAAAGTACATAGTTATATAAGGGTTCCCGCAACTTTAAAAAGGGAAAAAATGGAATTTCTACATGGGTAATTGTTGCTAGATATGGTTATGAGTATGTGAGATACGCTGCCTTTTGCTAATTATTTTTCTCTTAATGCCACAGATGTTTCGTCTTTGTTATCAAAACTTCTCCTGAGAGCAACACGTGAAGTCGTAAAATGTGCGCAATGAAAAAGCCCTTTGTGTTTATATGGTCACCGCAAAATTACGATAGCTCCGCGGAGTATAAAACTCGGTCCTTTCTGGTTCGGGCGCAATTATTCCCTTCGGAGTTTATGACCATCGTAAAGACGTTTCTTCCGTTTTTACTGTTTTGTGGAAATTGGAACGTTTCATCATCAGCGCTCAAATCAAAGAGGTAATAAATTTCTGTTTTAGCAATAAATTGGGAAAATCAAATTTAATCCTTTCCCAAACATATTTACTTTGTATTAGTAATTTAAATTTAATGAGATGTTTTTATGTACTATTCTTTCGTTACAAACAACTGTTTGGATTTATGTATGTATTATAATAGATAACATAACTACCAATTGTAGGGTGACAATCTAGGTTTCCAATATTACTTTTTGCGATTGGTCAAGCCGTAGAACAAAATCCGATAAGTATAATATAATATTTTATTACTATTATACACTCAGCAGCACGGAATTTGGTCCAAACATAAACCACGCATTTGAAAAGTAACGAACTGTTAATCATAATACGCACATCCACCAATTTATATTTTATGATATTAATATTATACACTGAAAGAAAAAATTAGAAAACCGAACTATTTTTCAGTTAGCTAATTAAATTAGTTGATAGAATTAAAACATTTACGAAATTAGTTTGTTTCTCAACTATTTTAGTAAAATTACTTGGCTTAAAATTAACGAAAGGAATAGTTGATATTTCTAATCTCTTTTTTTTCAGTGATAATAACATCATTTTCGAAATTTGTGAGTGTTTTTTGCAATTTCTAATACCTGCAAAAGTGTTATCGTGTGGCTTTTGTAATAGGTAAAATTAGACTCATTCATAAGATAGGGGGAACATAAGTTATAAATTATATAACTTTAAATTTTTGTTTTCTGTATTGATTTAATTAATTTAAAAACATAGTAATTTTTTCAAAAAGTTCCACCAAAGCTCGGTCGTTTCCATAACCGGCAAATCAATCGAACTTGGGAAGTCGTCGACACAAATCAAATCACTCAGCAAACATTTCCTAGCCAAGTCGCTGCGAGTGAGCAACTACTAAATCCAAATATGTCCGAAGATGAACTGCCCTAATAAGTGCATCGGTTGTAAACAAAGTGAATTGATTTGGCGTTGTTTATCAATTTGCCACTATTGAAATCTTGGGATGAAATCATTTGGGTGTGTTATGCGCTGATAATAACAAACTGCCGGAGCAGCAGACGAGAAGACCAGCTCTGTTCTATTCTCGTTGATAATCGGACAGAATTAAACACTACCGACCTTAGATCTAGATTGTCTTGGGCGCTAACAAAGTCATAATCACTGGCCGTGGACGAGGTCTAAAATAGTCTCAAGATAATCAGTGAACCAGTGAAAGTACTGCCGACTCCTCTTGGTTTATTAAAGTTGGCTCATTGGTTCATATCTCATCCATTACATCACTTAGAAAGTCTGCTTGAAGCTCTGTCGATTTTCAGTGAATCAAAATTAATTTTAGACACAGGCGTATTCTTAGAACGTGTTGTTTTGTGTGACAAACTCTATTATGTACAGAGGAGAGAAGATTAAATTGAAATTTTGATTTATAATGCGTAAAAAAGGGAACGAGGTCTTTCAAATGGAAGAAAATAATTGAGACCCTTGATAAATATATAAATCAACGAATTCATCTGCAAATGAAATGTTGTTGTTCTTTAATTGGAGGTTAAGGTTAATTCGAACAATTTTTTTGAAAACTCTATTGCAGCTAGAGAATTAGTTAAAATATAAAAATTTTGAACAAACTGTACCCAGTAAATATAAATGATTTTATTCATGCAGAAATATTTTAATCTTCCTTTTACTTATAGAATATTTCATTTTAGTCAATATGCGTAAACGAAAAGTTATTATATTTCGCCAGTAGAGTTTATCACAATTCGTTATCAATTAGCCTTACTTAAAGCCCCTGACGGTTACACCTGTTTCGTCGTACTTTCTTCCAAAAACATTAAGAATTTGCAAATAAAATTCAAAATTTATACGAAAATGCCCTGTCTTCAAGCAGCTTTTCTCATTCATAACAATTCCTACTGTGAGAAAATGATTTCTAGAGGTGAAAACCTCGAAATAACTCGACTTTTTTTCCGAGAAAAAAATTAAAAATTCAAATGGAATAAATCATAATACCTGAAAAAGGGCTACTACAGCCGGAGCCCGAGTTCCCCTCGAAAGGCAGGAAAAGAGTCTCTGCGAGTGGGGGGGAGGGGAATTTAGCAAATTACCTGTAACACCATTTTCCTTGTCGGCTTCCTTAGAATTTTCCGGTGGCAGCTTTCCCATTTTCCTGTCCTGTTGCTAAGAAATGGGCAGCAAAAGTAATGCACAACAGAACTTTTCACAATTTCTCCTTCTTAAAAATTTTTTATTTCTTATCCAGTCACTGCAGCGTGGGAGGATATCACCGCGATGTCTGCCATCGCTTTACACCTGACCCATGCCGTCTGCGGAACTTGAATTTGATTTTCACAATTTTTTAACTTTATCTTTTGAATTTAGTAACATTGCCTTGTCATGTTGGCGCGTCGCGTCGATCATCTTTTCACAATTCATTCACTTTTACACTTTTTCCCACTTTTCCCACTTTCTTCCGCGGAATATTTCGCGGGCTCTGCTCAAGAATCGGGAAGACCTGTCAGCCTGTCTATCGGGCGATGTCTGAATTTGATTTAATTTTGCTCTTATTAATTTCGAACTACCTCAAATTTGAGATCTACAAAGGAATTGATGCGATGGGCGTGAGTGATTTATGATTTTAATCGCGGCGCTACGAAGTGCTTTCAGAAGTCAACGGCTCGACGATTGTGTTCTACTTCTGCTTCTACTCCGTAGAAACTCTGTAGACTTTCTGTAGGGAATTTGCGAGAATCATCGCCGTCGCTCGTTTTGCGGGGAGGTAATTACAGCAAGCCACAACATGAGCGCTGAGGGTAGTGGCGGGGGATGATTTACAGCGAATTTTATAGTTTTTGATTGCTTGTCTGTTTTGTGTGTATTTAATACACCAATTTATGCAATCATTAGAACTAGTGAAACAAAGTAATCGCGTGCTTAGAATTAAAATACTTAAAAGGCAAAAAATAATGAGAAGAAAGTAATTGGTACAAAATTTTAATTGAAGATAAAATAACAAAAATTGGCTTTTCCTACGTATTATTCATATTCGTAGGACTGTGATTTATAAACAAAATTTTCCTATTAATTGCTTTATTGTCCTCATCTTAAAACTTATGACAAAAGCTGTAGAGCACCTTAAGTTTAGAAAAAAAATGTAGCGTTCTCATCATAATCTTGTAGAGTCAGAATATTTGATGGTTTACAATAACATCTATTATCTACTTTATAGAACCATCAACTTAGTACAACTTCAAGCAGCGTTGCCACATGTGCATGTGACTCTATCATCATTTGGTTCTTGTAGGTAAACAGAGCCACACACATCATGCAACAAAATGCTAAACATAAAAGATGCAAAAAAATCAGGCAAGTTATTAGAAAAAGGTTAATCAAACAGAAGACCCGAGATTAAGAGGCACGAAAGTCGAATAGCAATTTTTTTAGTGTACTTTTACCTATATTAACATTAAAAAGTTCGGTATGCTTATTAACACTACGGCATATGCGATTAGTAGGGTCAAAACACCATAATTTGTTCTGCTATGCTTGGTCTCAAGAAGACTCGAATTTCCTAATTACGTACGAGGATTAGCCATTAACACGCATTTCATTTTAAGAGATGGTGAGTCAATATTATCAGTCAAAAGCGGTGAGCAAATACAATATCCGCAACTTCACGGACGGAGTTTATGCAATGGATGCATATCGAACAGGAGTAGACGGTCATTGGCAGATCCTTTACAGCAAATCTGAGAAATTTGCGTTGGACTGATTCAATATTATTAATATTGACTATGGTAGTGAGGGGAGTAGACTTGGCTCGCATACTCAAAAATGGGTCAACTCATTGTTTCTGAAGGGATCCCGGTACAAGAAATTGGAATTAGTTTAATTATTTTACATTTGCGGATGAGATTTAGTAATGATTCTATTACTTAAAAATTATTTGCGTTTTTTTACATCGAAGGTTTTAGAAACTTTTATATTTACACAATTGATATGCACCACTCTAAAATCACGGCGCATTCATTATTCAATGATATACCAATGTATGTATGTACTCCAATCAGAGCTTTCAAACGAATCTACCATCTTTTATTTCCATATGTATGTCTTTAAATCTCAAATTAAATTGTTAATTGTTTGCAAATTTAACCGGGTTTTCTCAAAAAAGGACAGACTCGAGTTTCTTCAAAATTAATAGCTTAATAAATATTCATTTAAAAGTCGAGCATCTTTAACTCTTTAGCCAAGTTATAAAAAACTCAAATTACTCAACTCAATTGATTGCTTAACGACAATTTATAATAGTAAATTACAGTAAATTTACAAGGCAAATACATGTGCCATTAATTAGAGAATCCAGATTTAATGCAAAAAGTAAACGTGGTATAATTCAAAAATAATAACTAACTATTACTTTTAAATTTTTTAATTTAGCGTGTTGAAAACTATAGTTACTAATAGTAACATTTTGTGTAAAAGGCAATTTCGATGTTGGACAGTGTAGTTGTTATCACAAATAATAAAAATATATAAACAGTCTATTTTTAACAGCAGAGACTTGAGATGGAAATTAAAATTAAAATATTGGACGTCACGATGTTCGGTCCTGTGATATACTCGTATTTACTTGGATCCAATCAAATTCTAGCCACCTCCCATTGTTATCTGTGAAGCTGTGAAATCCGCGGAGGCTTATTATCATATTTAACGCGCTACACACATTACTCTGACGTAAATTTAAAAAAATGCTAAAAAATATTTGTCTGCATTTGACGTGTGGTATTTTTACGCCCTCATTGGATAAAGATCGTGTTTTCCTCATATTTTTTCTTTCTTTATTATCATTAAAAAAGAAAATAATAAATATCTCAGCAGGGCTGGCAGTCTGCCCTGGCGAATAAGGAGCCATTGACCCCAGCAAGTAGGTGTGCAATCAGCAGCGAAGCACTTTCTTTTTGTGTTACAAATGTTCCTACACTTAACACCTGGAATGACCTGCTCATTTCCAGACACCTCCGAATTACGGGGGCGTGATGCTCCTCGTTTTCAGCAGAGTGATATACATATCTCTGGGGCGTAAGTAAAGTAACAATGTTTCGTCTTGACTTTTACGAGGAACGAAGGAAAATATGCGGACTGGGTGCTGAAATGCCTAGAAATTACTGGATTACACCAGCAAGAATTTTGAAAATGTTTTCATGCCCAATCGGAGCCGGCAATTAAACTCTACTTCATTTGTTGCTCAAAAATTTCACAGAGTTCAATTTATTCAACCAAAAAATTGATTGCGAGACAGAGTCAATTAATTCAAACTAAACGAAAGCTATACACTTCCACAGTGTAAATATATGAAAAATTATCCTCTAATTGCCGAAGCACCTAGAATTCATTTAATTATGAATGACCACTTGCGTTGCGTGGGCGATCGCTGATTTCAATTTGTCTAATTACTCAAATTGTATCGCTCTCCATCGCTCGTGTTCTAACCTGATGAACATCGGAGGAGGAGAAAAGTTCGAAATCAATCAAATCGCCAATTGCCTTGTCGAAACAACTTTTCTATTATATCTGCTTGGATAGGTCCGAATCTCTTAGAAAATCTCCGAGCATTCGTGTGGAGCATATTCTTGGAATAAATTTTACGATTATCTAAAAATAACTCAGGGCTAGCAAGCTTCTTATGAGCACTTTAGATCACTTCTAGTGAACCCTTATTTTGGTGGTGGTTATTTTTTTAGCAATAATAGTTTGCGGCGGAAATCTTAAATTGACTCCCCGAGGCTCATTCGTTTGGATTTTGCGGCTGTTAAGGAGTTGATTAAAATGCCTTTAAAACATAGAGAAGTCGGTGAGTAGCTTTTCGATTTGTGTGAGTTATGCTGTTTGTGCGTGTCTGTCCTTCAATGCTTCAATTAACGTCTTGAAAAAGTGCTAAACGATCAACACAACAGGATATAACTTTATTTAAGCTTATAATTAAAAAGAACAGCACGCACCCACAAAGACGTGATGTCATTTAATATCTTTATATTGTATGTTAAAACGATTTATGTATCAGTCTTCGTATTCTTTAATGCGGTACAGGGCATGAATAACAAAATTAAAAAGTCATTTCAGGATGACTATGGTGAAAATTGGACTATAAGAAGTCTAGATTCTACTAGCAAATTTCACAATTGGCTGAAGAAAAGTGCAATGAGTAAGTTTTGTTATTGTTATGATCGGACTATCAAACTCTTTAAGCGTCTCTCTGTATCTATTCCCCTTTTTAAGTATTAATGCTTACAATTTAATAATAAATCTCGCACCCTCACTAAAATAAACACGCTAAAATTATCGTTTAAAAGTTTTAACCATTTTATTATAATACAATTTTTTTAGAATCCGAACTCTTGAATGAGAAGAAAACCAAGCGAAGAAAAGTTCATTTCAAGTAAGTTTCAATTCGTTTGTTCGACAAATATTGGAAACAGAAAATATAGTAATTGGAAATTAAATGCATTGCAAATGATGTTAAAATGAGTTAGGTACATACTTCTTGAAATGCGTATAACTTTTGAAGGGATCGATTTAGTTGAAAGATATTTTGTTATGAATGATTTTGAAAATATAAGCATATGTACCTACGATAAAGTCGAATTTGCATATATTTTGTTTAAAACTTTTATTTTTTCTTTGTACCAACAGCCCTGAAGGACATAAAACAAGTCCATAAAGCATACTTCGCCCATTATCCGTGAAGTAATAAACCCCAAATCCATTCTGTCCAGAAGTCCTTTTCTAAAACAATTTACCTATCGCAAATTATACACAAATTGCACTAATTTCGATGTTTTATGTGGGAAACATACCAGCTCCGGTCGTATAATTTAATAAGTTTCAAGGTGGTCGTAAAATTTAACACACCCCAGAAGCCCGAGAACTTCGGAGCTCATATAAAATATATAATACAATACTTTCTCGGATAGTAAATGACAGTGAAGGCCCTTCGGGTCCGGAAAACCGAAAGTTTACCTCGGTGCCTAGGGCTGGGGCTCGAGGACTGAGGGACTGAGTTTATAGTGCTAGCACGAGAAAACTTTAGAGCCAGTCACTTCAAATTACGGCCGGTTGGCCTGTGAGCTGAGGCCAGAGGAGTCCTGCAAACGGAAAGGACATTTCAAATTTATTGCAACTTCTGTTGATTGCAGACGTACGGGGGTGATTATGACGTCGCAAGTCCTTCGTGTCCTAGACTCTAGAGGGTTTTAATTACCCCTCACGCGGATTCTCGGTTTGATGTTTTTCCCTCGAGCAGGTGACGTCCATATCGCGCTGCCCCGAAGCTGCTATTCGACGGCCAAGCGGTGGGTGATTAAAGCGAAAGGTTTTTGTTTAAACGGCGCTCTTCCTTTCAACACCTCCGTCATTGTTGCGCTTTAATTGGTTTCATCTCCCGCCATTCTGTTGTAAAATGGGTTCACGCTAAACCTGGAAGTGGTTTTACTCCCCCGTCGTTGTTGTCGCCTTTTTTAGAGGGAGCGAAAAGTGCAAAGGTGAAAAGTCCCGTCTGGGGGTCTGGGGTCTGATGAGATAGGTCGCCGTCAAGCCGTCAGAAAAATGATATTTATACAACTGCGAAAAGCGAGATAAAACTGTTAAAGGGCACAGAATTATTCCTCTATGCGACTTCTCGACCTTCTTTAGTATATTAATTTATTTCTAGAAAAATTCGAATGGGGATTGGACTGGTTAATGTCAGATTTACACTATCACAATTAATTAAATACTGAAACATTCTCATCTAAATAGCTTGTTAGAAGAAGGGATGATCTGGAGCTATATGTGGTACGTTCTTAGCCTAATGAGGCAGTTATTATACATGGTATCACATACCACAAAATTCTCCATGCAATATGCTTATTAAAAAACCTATGGAGCAGTTTTGAATCTGACGCACACTATTCGAATCTTGTGGACATGGTTGAGATATTTCGAACTTCCAACTGATCGCTTAACCACCTCCAATCCCGTCTTTAAAAATTTTGAATTTTCCAAAAATTAAATCTATCTATTATAGTTTTTTTCTAAAAATATTGATTTTGTTTGAAGATGCTATTATGGTCGACATTTTAAAGTCATCAAAGCATTATATTTCATTAAAGCCTAGTGTTATACCTTATATCTCTAACCATTTCCAAGAGCAATTCGAAAACTCTACTTAAAGCGACACAATGTTCAAATTTTTACTACAAATTTTTGCCATTTCACCCTTATGAGTTATGAATACGATTTGAATATAAAAACGATACGATTTTCATGTTCGATTCAACATTAATTTCACATTCATGAATTTGATCATAAATTGTAGTATATCGTCACAACGGAAAAGCAAACACATAAAATTCTGGTATAAATATTGAAATAAAATAAAAATACCGTATTTCAAGTTCAAAATCTATATCCACTGATGAAAATCACAGCAATATAGAAGAAGAATTGCAATCAGGTGCTGCAATATTAAAAATATTAAAGATTTTTCCAATCCAGTAAAATGTTTGTAACATAGAATTTTCTCCACAGTCGAAGGAAGCATTTAAATTTAAGTGTGTGTAGAAGTAAAAGTTCATATAATTTGTTTGTTTGTAGTTTAGGACTAAATTCATAAACAAAATTCTAAAGAGAATTTTTCTAAGACTTATTTAATTACTTTCAAAAACGAAAAGCAACAAATGCTCAGAAAATTTGAAAATAATGGAAAAGTACAAGAGCTAGCTGAAATTTCATTAGCGTTTCAAAGGAGTATCAAAAGAAAACTTTACAAATATTGAATTCATGGGTCCTCCAAATTCGATAAGGATAACAATTTTAACAAAATATGTTGTAAAATTGTTTCATATTTACTTTTCGCACTTTCAAAAAGGGCTCAAACCTAAATTTCAGAGTTGTTATTTTTATAGATCATGCCATGTGAGTCAGTTTTAAAAGTGTAGTTCCGATAAAATCACGCTTCAGCTACCTGTTTAGTATCATCGATATTGGGAAAATTAAGAAATATTTACTTAAATTTTATAATTTAGAGTACAAAATTCTGAAAAAAAATCATTTATAATTATTTTATCGAAGAAATAAAAAAAAATTCCTAAAAGTTTCAAAGAAACTGCATTTTAATTTTTTATTTTGTTGTTTTTGGAAATGTTGTGGTTAAACTAATTATAAATTAATTAAATAAATTAATCACTGACACATTATCGAAATTTTCTTGTATGCAGTAAAACATGACTAATCCAAAACAAGCAAGAACAAACAACAGATAAGCAAATGTTAAATATTTTAAAAGAACAACTTTAGAGGGGAAAAATCTCCTAATAAGTTTTAAAAATAAATTCTCTAATCTATTTATTAAAATTCATAGATTTAGAAACGAGTGTTGTATTTATGAGTTAACGTAGTTGAGATGTTACAAAATCCTCAAGCAATTATTTAAGTAGGTAATTATAACAAAGCTCAACTTTACAAATAGAGGCTGGTATAAAGTGCAGTATTCCTATATAAAAATAGTTATCATTAATTAGCTATACTATAATGAATTCCAAGAAAATTGCATTCTCAATTAATAAATGACTAACACATTCTATGATGTTGTAAAATTGCAGAAATAATTAATCAAATAAATGGAATATAACACCTTAAAGACATTACTCTTAAAAGTGTTTGAGAATTGTGCCAAAGTGTTGTCAATTAATAAAGTTGCGAATCTATATTTTGATAATTTACTTGAATTTATTTCGAATTTCAGAATAGACACGACAAGCTTCTGAAATTCGTTCCCACTTTATGACCGCAGAACGCCTCAAAATAAACTATGTCCACTTCGTTTGATCATAAATCAAGAGGAAAAATAAAAAAAAAAAAAACTGTTTCTAACTAATCAGCTCACTGCCAGTCAAGCGAAAATATCAATTATAGTTTTTTGTTTTTCTTGAGAAATCACCGATCCGAGAACGGCGATCTTACAACTTCGAAAGCATCTCACTCAAGAAAATCTCATCGGATCGGCTCTTTTGCCGCGAAGAATTCTAGAGGACGATCTCCCGCCAGACGACGACGAGATTTTCACGCTTTCCCTTAGCCGTCGCCGCACTGCGACGCGTCCACTATCGAGCACACCTCCTACATTATTTACTCAAAAGATTCGAATCTTAGCACTAACTCGCGTTTTTCACTTTCGCGTTTGTTCGCTCAAACGGTCGGCTTTTGTGGCGGATTATTTTGGCCGCGGCCGGTCAGCCGATCACCGCGGGATGATATGCAAATCGACGTAAAAAGCGCCACTCGCTCGCCGCGGTCTCAAACAATTAGCAAACGACCGGAAGTCGCTCACTCGACGCGATCGCAGATACTTCTTGCGATGGTCGAGTTATATCATCGCATGCGTTATTTGCGGCACCTTGGGGACATCGAATTACAACCACTTCACAGTGCGGCCCCCAGTAAAACAATTCGCGGAATAACTTTGCGAAAATTACCAGAGATTACGCCTGTTTCGGAGGAGCACTGCGAGCCAACAAGCAGAGTTGTCTCCGAGATGCAGTGCACTCAGCTGCAATCTCAACTCGAATCTTTAAAACCTTCAAGATGCGCTCGGAGTCAGATAAAAGCGGAGCGGGGCTGGCACTAGCAACACTTGCACTTGCCACTCTAGCCCTAGCCCTGCAGCCAGAAAACAAAAAGTCCTGAAGTTGGTCAGGAGCCCGATTCCCGAGATCCGTCTGACCGAAACGGCGTCGCGATGCAGACTGAAATATTTCAATGTTAAGCTCGAGTTGATATTATTCACCCGGGCCCCGTCCCGCCGGCCGCTCGCCAGGCGCAAAATAGACTCTTCGTCTTCCCGGACCGGCACCCACCACCCCCGCCCGAGTGGGGCCCCAAGAATTGTGCTCCGCCGATCCCGAAAGCTCCACAGTTGGTTGCTCCGTGCGCCTCCGTAGCGTGGTTTCAGCTGTTTTGGGGTATGCGTCCGGGTGGAACTCGCTTGAAGTTCACGAGCACGTGCTATTTCTAGAGGAACGGAGCTGCCAGCTCTGATGAGCTTTTCAAGTATGTACTATATTATTTTTTATATAACTTTTCATATATTAACTGCTACACAACTAATAACAATTTCGGGCTCCATATGTCTAAAAGTATAAATTATGTATAAGTATATAAACTCGTTGCAGTTTTTCAGTTTTTAGCAATTTATATACATATATGTATGTATGTTGTACAATGTATATACATAATGTAAGTATAATTAAAAAATCTATAAATCTGCATGAATAAAAATAAAATAATAAATTATAGTGAAAGTATAAAATTAAAAGTTTTTTGGAAAACCGGTTGCATCTGGGTCCATGTGTTAAACAAAATAAAAAGCTATTTTTTAGAGATCCTAAATCAATCATAAAATAATATTAATTCATCGCAAAACAGAATTGTGTCTTTGTGTACCTTATTCTGGTATATGTAAACGGTTTTGCAATCACGTTCTAGTAGTCCAACTATTATATAAAGTTAGAAAAGTGGTTTTTCGGTTTTGGGCTTCTTAACGTAATACCTAAAAATATTTTACAACTCGCCAATAAAGTTTTCGATAATAGAACTTGTATTGTGTTACAGAATTTTATTTATTCAATCACTAGCTGTTGCCTGCAACTCTGTTCGCGTGGTCACAATAATAACACTAAATAAAAATTCGGACATTCTGCCATTACATGAAAGTACGAAGAACTTAAAAAAATTAACTTTTTTCTTAAACGCATTTAGTTCATACAAAAATATTGAATATAATATTAGTTTAGGACCAGTTTCTTTAAATACGTGCTTCCCACAAAACAAAAAGAGGATATTACACGTTAATAATATTTCATAATTATAGCTGAAAGTATATATGTAAGTTTTCATTTGAATTTCGTTTTGAGTTTTTCGATGTTCCAAGATTTTCGAACAAATTTTCAAAATTTGACCCTATTTTTCTCGAAAACGTGATGTGATGGAATATTTTCAATTTTAGATTCTCAATCTACGAAAACTATTATATGTATTTAAAATAAACCTTACACAGATATCATTTTTCTAGGGGGGAAACTGTCATTGGGTTGTGTAATAGATTTGTTTAAATACAAATTATTTTAGTAAGTTATAACTTTTATTCAATGTCTGAATCATAAAGCTATGAAACTTTTATTATTTATTGAAGACCGCAGAAGAACTGCTAAACCGATTTTAAAAGTTCCTAATATGCGGATAAATCGTTCCCCATAAACCCAGCATAAAAACCGAGTTTGCATAGTGAAGATAAAATTGTATGGCACTATATTTGAACGGTCGGTATGCAGTTTGCATAGGTGCTTTGCTCGAGCCAAATGAAAACAATTAAATGCAGTGCAACTAGTCGGTCTTTCTTTCTGGGCCAAGACCTTTCAAGGACCGGAGCATTTTGAATGACCTCCGAGGTTGCGTTCTGGCCATGGCCAACTATTCAACAAAAACCCTGTCGGGTTTAAGCTGTTTTAATAAAGGTGCTCCGTCATGTGTCACACTCTCGGGCGTGCATAATTTTCATACATGGTCTCATCCCTTGTGGACCTGGAGTTCGCCTCGAAGGGCTCGAAATGCACACCAAAACACTTTCATGAGGAAAACTCAACTTGGCTGGGAATCTTCCTATTTTCCTGGTGTGGTTAGCGTGAAAAGTTCCCACAAAGGCTTCTTCAGGATCAGTTTCTGAATTGCGCACATCCTGCATAAGGTCGGTTTTCTTGCAGTTTGTCGGGAGTTAGTCTCAGCGCGGATCCTTATTATGCACGGATCAGTGTAATGAGGTCGTCCTTTGTGGAGGAAGCGCCAACTAAAGAACTCCGCTGACACTGGGGCTCCTTTGAATTTGTGCTCTGGGAACGGACGGCCCCCTGCAGGTGAGACAGTTGTGTTGAATGGCCTGCGGCTGGGAGCATCCTAGTTTACAGTCAGACCGCTTTTTGCACAAGAATTTCGAAAGTGTAATGTTTCTCTAAATGGGCAGTGGGGGTGCGCACAGCAGGACCAGCACAACCGCACATTCAGTCATGTAAATTCAAACAAAGTTGTTTCGTGGCTACAGTTGAAATTTTAATTGAATTACGAAGTTTTAAAGTCCTTCTTTTATTTTGTTAAACAATTAATCTACTGAATTTAGACTGAGTTCATCAAGTTCGAAATTTCCACCTGAAATAAAAGAGGACATTGTCTTAATTAATTAATCAACATTAAATTATACTCTTTCATACAGCATCACCTTCCTTCATCTAAACAATAGATATGTATTTAAGTGTCCCTCAGAGAAGTCACTTAGAGCCTCTTTTGTTCAGTTTATCTATAAATGACCCAAGTTTTATTCAACATTGTTGAATTTCGGTTAACAGGTTTTAATTACTCTGCAACGACAAAGTTTATTCATGAATATTAGGTGTTTTTGGAATAACTTTTCCATGTAAATTATTTCGTAATTTTCGTTAAATATGCACAGAGATACTATCGCCTCCCGCTTAATAATTAAAATTAATATTTAAAATTAAAATTAAAGTTAAAGGTAATTAAAGTTAATAATTAAAATTAATAATTAAAATTAATAATTACAATTAAAATTAATAATTAAAATTAAAATTAATGATTAAAATTAATAATTAAAACTAATAATTGCAATTAAAATTAATAAGTAAAATTAATAATTAAAATTAATAATTAAAATTAATAATTAAAATTAATAATTAGAATTAATAATTAAAATTAACAATTAAAATTAATAATTAAAATTAATAATTACAATTAATAATTAAAATTAATAATTAAAATTTATAATTTAAATTAATAAAATAAATAAAATAAAAATAAAATATAATAAAAATAAATAAAATAAAAATAGTTTTAAGTTTTCACTTCTATCGGCAGTCCTCATGACTGCCCAGTTTTTTTTATTATATCTGATATCTGTACCAAAGAGAAAAACTTACTACAGAAAAATAAGCAAAATCTGATAAAAAAAAAAGTAAAATCAATTGACGATTAATCAATAAAATTGTTCCCAATTTCAAAGATTATTCAAGTCATAGAAATATTTGTTTTCGAGATTTCGCTAACTTAATTCAATGAACTTGAAAATTTTCAACTTACTCGCACTTTGGACCTATGAGAAATCTTAAACATTTTTTTTTTTTTTATATTTAATTAATAAAACATTGAAGTATTTATATTTTAAACTGCATATGTATCTTTAAATAAATAACGAAGGTATCCATAAACCAAATTTCAAACTTATCACCATCGTTTCACGCCAGATGCGGTTATTCGAAATTTTATTGTCCTTTTAAAACCTTCCTGTTGTTCCTTAAAAAAATCGTAAAAAATAGGGTTGTAGTCACCGGTGCTGCTTTAAATCGTTTTAATAGGTAATAAAATTCCGGGCACATCTTGCTTTCCGGATCAGAAATCGAAGTTTTTATTGAATTTCGATTAACCTGCTGATGCATGCCAGCGTAGCAGCGTAAGTCCTTTTTTTTGTTACGGCGCCAACATCGCGTGTGATGTCACCTCTTTTAAATGCAAATTCCCAAAAAAAAATCCACAAAGGCCCAAAGGTATATCAGGAAGAATTCTGAAAAAGCATTAACAAAATAACGAGCAGTCCGTGCCGCTCGAGAATAACAAGATTATGGCGGTTCCAACAAGGCAGGACATGGGAGTTGGGTCCTATCCCGGCAGAACCGCCGGGGTTCGGCCTTTGAGTTCCATTCCGTACGTTTTCCCTCAACGTTTTCATTAAAGTTTCGCGATGAAGCAATTTTATGCGGAGGAGGTATTAAATTAAACCTGTGCAGGATATACGTTCCGAAATTATTCTGTTGATTAAATGAATTAACGCGGATCACTATGGCATGACTCATGTATCTCCATGATGCGCACCTCGGTTTATTGATTCATCAATTTTGCCGAATTTGCGACCCCGGGAAGTAGGAGAGGAGGACAGAAGTCCTTTTTAGTACTAATCTAATAAGAATTAATGCCAATTAAAACCGCTGTTGATTTAATCATTTTGCGTCAGCGACGCTTATTTGAATTTAGGATTTTGCTGCTATCGAATCGACCCTTCCCAGACTTTATGGCCGATAAGCAGCTAAATTAACCACGAAATAATTCGCAGGTTTGCAAGATTATATTTTAAGCCGTATTAATTGTTGTATGGACACATATGGTATTTGTTGATAAAGTGCCTCTGGTTTCGATAGCTATTTTAGGAAACCAGAATTAATTCTATTATATAATTTTGGTAACAGGAACTGCTGTGCGAATTGAAATTTATTTTGCAATAAGAATTCTGAATTTTAAGTAGATATGCAAAAACGATGGAATATACTAAACCATTCATGAAAAGCTTTATAAATTAAACCACAATTCAGACATGAAATTATTCAGACATTCAAATATGCCTCTATATGAATTCAAAACATTAATTACGTCCAATTTTAACTTTTTTACTTTTAGATTATCAAAACAAAGTTCACATATGGCGCTATTCAAATGTAAAAATAACTAATAACCTTAAATAAATAAATATGTTATTAAATGTTATTCTTATGTTTTTTTCATCCAAATCTACTCTATAGGATTTTAAAATATATGTATGTAATTTGTAATAAATTAAACTAAATTCATAGAAAGCATAGGGAGTTTTCAGTAATGGAAAATTTGCGACAACTTGGTTAAAAGAAAGACCTACTATCTTTTGTTTGCATTGTTTATTCTAAAAATTCTCTAAAAACACAGTCATTATAAAATTACGCAAGGGCTAGGTCTGTGAATAATTTGAATAAGGATTTGCAGTTTACGATTTTGTACTTGATGCAAAAATGAACACAGTTATGCATTTTCGAAACAAATAAATAGATTTTTGGTTATTTTTTCATGTATGAATCATGTATGCAGATGGTCTTATTAAAAGTAAATTTAATATTTATGTAGGGTTGCATTTCACATTAAACGCCCTTATGTGAAAAAAGTAAAATTAGAATTCGTCTCGTAAAACGTATTAAAATTAAACAAAATTTGTTTGGAATTCTGGAGGTAAGGTTTTCGACAAAATAGGAAACAAACATAAGTAAAACTTAGGCACTTATTAATTAATTTCTGGAAATCGATGAAAGTATGCCAGGCTACTCCACATATGTATATATGTATATTCATATATCAGAAACGCGTGTGCACAAAGTTTATTTTGACATTTTATTTTAATATTTTTGACTTAATTGCCTAGAAGCGAAAAGAACAGCTTCTGAGTCAAGCGGCAGACATTCAATTCGCTCTCCAAAAAAAATAGCCTGCATACATCACACGTGACAAAAGAAATGATTGTTTGTTCAACAGAAGAAAAAGTAATTCTTTCTCCTGTATAAATCAAATAGACACCCGTCTGCAGGGAAAGGAAGTTGGAAGTTGGGACCCTTTTAACGAAAATCGGAGGCCCTGTACCAAGTGAAGGGTGCAATTATTACCCGGCTGTCACTCAGTCATTCGTCACGTCCTCGTCCTCCCCCAACAGGGTGCTGGAAATAAGCGACACTCAGTCAGACTTAGGGCTAATGGTGTTAGTTTCGGCTGGCTAGGTGTATTGTCGTTTTAGGTGTGTTCCGACTCCGGGCACGAGGACGCACCGCCAAAGTGGCTCCGTAATTGCCACCCACCGCCCACGAATGGTTTAATTTTCCTCCTCAGATAGCACATTCAAGTTGGCTAATATCGTTAAAGGAAACGTACGAACGTGACTGGATCAAAGACGTCCAATTTTCTTGTTGGATCATCTTTTGCCCAGCCTGCGGATATTCTAAATATTGCCGAGCTTGCCATGTAGGGTAGATTTGCCTCTTCGTCAGATCCTCCCTTTTTTTTTGTTAATTGAATTGTTCGCTGAAGAGGAGTCGCCTTCACTCCTAGCAGACATCCAACACCCAAGAAGTTCGGCTTATTTCTTCACTTAGGCTGCTCATCATTTTTGGGATTTTCCATTCTCAGGATCCCGAGAGCATGTGCCCCAAAGGAAAAACATAAATTTCGCCTTTTATCTTGGTGCTGTAGCGTGGAACAGCACATGGTCATGAAGTAAACCAAATTCGTTCGGTTTAATTCTCAGGTATCTCCTCCCTCAAAACAAAGAAAAATGCCCGGGAATGAACGCCCGACATTCCTTTAATTGGGGATTTATTTTTTATTTTTTAAAACCAGGAGTTGTACCTGTGCCGCTTTGCCTCTTCTTCAAATTCTCTTTTGTTAACAGAAGGAACGAATCTGGTGCTCTTCTTTCAATTAATCGAGACACGTCCAGGAGCAAAGGAAAGCTATTTGTTCGTTTTACCTTTCCCAGGTGTCTTTTTATGAAAACTTTAAAGGTATGCTCCGCGGCAATTAGACTTCTAAGTAAAATGGGAATAAATCCTAGCCAGATAGGCATGGACTGCTCCTTCGGAAGGATATAAAATGTTTTCAGCGGGACATACCAAACGAATTTTCGTGAAAGGTTTTTAATTAAAGAACAGACGGATCTGCGTTGCTTTACCTGAAAAGGTTGATTTGTTTCTAGAGAACTTTTCCAATTTATCAGATTTCTGAAATCCTCCTACATCCTCACTGTGTGAAGAATACTTAGTATCTATACAATCAGTACTTTATCCTCCCTTCCTACCTACTTTGCAAAAAAAGCAGAATACCTACAGTAGATTCTTTAATAAAAATTTTATTTTCCCTTAAAAGAAAATTAATAACCTGCTAACAATCTGTTGAATCTGAACCAACGCAGCTGTTTCCCCACAGCTCCCTGTAATTCAACGACTCTTTTACTGCATGCGGGTCTATAAATTTACTTGATAACTGCTAAGTCTAAGCCAAGTAAAAGCGGGCTCTGGAGGAAAAATAGCCATTGAACGGATTAGCAGAAAATTAAAAAAGATTTACAAAATTCCCGCTGAGATAGGCTTAGACGATAAAAATGTGCTGGCGATATAGAGGCAGGTGCGAGTTCGCCATTGTGAGCTAAATTTAAGAAATGTGCACTTTGTTTGATTTATAAATAGCACACTTTGAGTTAATTAAGTACCTTAGAAAATGAGAAATTTTATTAAAAACGATTTTAATTGTGAAGAAGCCTTAAAGCTGATATACATATGTGTGCATGCACGTGCTCACAAATCTTGTAGCCAAATAAGTTGAACAGAAAGGCATTTCGACTTTTGCCAATTTTAAGGGAAAACATAAAATATTCTTGACTTTTTCATCGCTCAAAGACATTTATAATACTTACAATTTTAGACGAGAATTTGAGGATTTTTAACTAGAAATAAGGTAAACGATAGTATCATTCCCTCAAAATTAAGTCTCCTTTAAAAGATACGAAATCAATTTTAGCAGTTTATTATTTTCAAATTTTTGAATAAAAAGCTTGTAGTCGCCCAAAATTTATTGAACTTTTGTACGATAATATTACATTCGTGATTGCTGCTTGATGGTGCTTGAAAAGGTTCGCCAGCATTTTGTACTCATATTTTGCTTCTCAAATACAAAATGTTTATAGGTCTATATTCCTGGCGTTTTTGTAAGCAATTTTGAAATTGAAAACATTATTCCTCTTCGCCGGAATATTTTTTCACGTGTTATTTCAATAGATCCGTTTCTAATTAAACGCCAGTTATACAATATCACATTATTTTATTGCATCGGTCTCTAATCCCTATAATTAATCAAAACGAAAATCAGAAGATCCTAAAATTATGTTCAAAAGAACATAGAACAAATTTTGAAATTTGCTTAAATTAATATAGGTATTGATTCTGAATCAAAATACATAATTTTGAAAATCGATTTTTCATCAAAATTCGAAACCAGATTCTCCCCTTAATGTTGTGGTCTTCATCAGAAAATTAAATTTCTGAGCAAATTTACGACTTTCTTAAAACTTTTTCCCCTGAAACTTAATCTTCACCAGTGCTCTTCCTTCATTCCAAAACAAAAGTTTGAAGTAAATATCTGTGGCATTTTGCCAAGTTAAAAATCTGGTTATTTAAGACTCCCAAGAAAGATGAACCCTCTTCAAATAGAAGCTTTTCCATCCTTCATTTCATCGAATCGTTCAAACATTCTTTTAGAAGTATTTTTCCTGGCTTTGAAAAAGAAATAATCATTCATTTTCATGTGATTGCAGTGAAATGAAAATGTTACTCTTTAAGCCGAATGCACTTAAATCGTAGGTTTATGTCAACTCTGTGTCACACACACGGCTGTTTGCACAAATTCGGCAATTTAATTTTTCCCTATGCAATCAGAGCAGAGACACAGCTTAACATTTCGTCCAATTTAATTTGTCGCTAAATTCAATTGCATGCATTAAAAAATTGCTCTAAATCAAATTTAAATGCATACACAAGCGATGGTGGAGCTCTTCCCAGCTTTTAGTCTTGTTTGGATATTCGCAGCTTTAATCGACGAACACTCAGCCCTTTTTTGAAAATTCGGAAATGAGATTCTGTGTGGTTCCATTTCCATTTTTTTAATTTAGCCCATTAAAACTTTGCGAGCGCTTTAATTTTAATAATTGGATATTGTGGCCTTTTTCTTTTTATAAAATTATTCAAAGGAAAAGCTGGAATACAATAAAATGCTAATTAGAGCCGAACGCGACCCCTAAGGTAAGAGTTTTGGCTGTTTTGCATTTTGTAATTTCCTGTTTTCAAGGCGTTATCCGAAAAAACAGGCCCGAATTAGTTGTAAGACCTTTCAGAGAATCACCTGTCGAATTCAATTCAAATGAGTCTGCTCCTTCTGCAATGAAAAACCACCGCCTCGTGAAAATAAACGACAGCCAAAAGTGCAAAAATCAAAATTTATTGGATGTTTGGGCGCACCCAGATGTCTTCTCAAAAATTGGTTTGCTCCTCACAAAAAGCCACCCTAGAAGAAAAGCAACCCTCATCTTACTTGAAAAGATGAAGCCGTCGGCTGGTGCGGCCCCTGGTTATTATCGGAATTTTTTAATAAATATTAATATCGCTTTCTTTTGAGATCGAAATCCTTACGAAAATATAATTTCAGCAATTTTCTAGTCTCGACAGCTATAGGACGGCGCGTCGTCTTGGTGCCTTCCGATAAAAGTTTTCCGATTCCCGGAAGCGTACTCCTGGCTTGGGGATGCTCCCGCTGAAGAAAATTGGATGAAGCGTAATCGCTGGAGTTATTTAATTTTTTTTTTTTTCTAAAGCCGTTTGGGTGAGCGAAAAAAGCGACTGAGTTAAAAGATAGACTCTTTGGTGGTTTGCTCTGTGCTTCCGATTTTATGTAAGACGTTTATTTTCTAGAAGTTATGACAGCAAGGTACCTGCCCTAGAAACTCGAATTTGCGGAATGTTTTTTACTTCAAAAGGAAATTTCGAGCTACTTAAGGAGGATTAAGGGAATTTTTTTGGATTTGTACTTCAGTAGACTCAATGATGGGAGTTCTTAAGGAAATTGTCTCAACAAAAGAGGATTTAGCAAGGCAATTTTCATACAAGTCTGGTGTTACAAATTGTTTCTCTCGTTTATACATGTAAAGTAAAAAAAAAATAGAATAACAATAACACCTTCACAAATCTTATAATGAGACTAAAAACTCAAAGACTCAAAGAATATAGAAAAAAATCGTAGACAAATTATACGATAAAGTCTATCGATCGTCTATCGGATCGTCTATCGGATAGACGATGGACGGCTAAAAACTTCGAAGCCCAATCTGTTACAATAATTGAATAACTCTTTTTGGTTATATGTACATTTTTACTGAACGAATGGAAAATTGTTGAAAAGAATTTTTAAAAAATATTAAATAAGTTTGACTTTAAAATTCTCCGAGGCTTACATACTGGATTTAGCCCAATATTTCTCGAAAATGTGATGTGGTTAAATTTGGCAATTTAGAAAGCAGTCCCAATCGAAATCACTTATAACGAATATACTAAACTTCCAAATCTAGACTATATACATATGTATGGTATAAGGTATTATGAAAAGTTTTCAACAAATAATATTAAGTATTAGATATTCCTTCAGTTGCTTCTTTCTTAGTTTAACTCTTTTTTGCTATAGTCCATTAATTTAATCTAATACTACTATGGATTTCATCAAGATTATAAAAAATTATGTTCTGTATGAATCTCATGGTCTGCCCCGGATTTCTTCACCATTTTTTATTTGAATATTTTTACTAATACATACATATACATATGTAAATATGTCGTACGAGTTAATCCGATTAAAGTGGAATGTATTGTCTTTTTAGTATTTTTCAGCTATTTTAGACCGATGTTATAAAATCTTATGACAACAAGTTTGAAACAGAAAGAGCTTTCCATTCTGAGTTGGCGGTGTGTAAATTGTGTGCTCGTGCCTTGACGACAGACCTAAGAGGGACGAGTTAATTTTGAAATGTCGAGGAACCTCAGTGGTAGCAGTGGTGCTATTTTCTCGGAAAGACATGAGCCCTGAAATCCTATTACGACGGTCGCAGGCGCGGAGCGCATCAAAAGAAATATTTGCATTAGACAAATTGTCCGCACAGTTCGTTTCCCATTTGCCCGAAGTCCTCCTGTGAGAGGTGAGCTGTAATGATATGCATGAGGATCCTCCACTCGGAGCTGATGAGGATTCTTCTGCAGAACAATGAAAAGCACTTCGGAGGAGCCCAACCAGAGCACCTACGCGGTCTCACCCGCACCAGAGCAACTCTTCAAATGAACCATGCTGCGGCTGTTGGCTCCTAGCCTTTGGCCTTTCGATGAAACGCTGCGGTTCCCGGAAAAGCCGGCCACATGAAATGGGATTTCTGCTGCCACCGAGGAGGAAAAATTTTCGCCTTAATGGAAAGTGTCCATTTAAGTGGGCCTCCGACCAAAAACTGTTTTTATAAGCAAACCCGAGCAGATCGCTGTGCGGGGAGCTGAGCTGGCGAAACAGCGAGATGCTTTTTGAATAATGCAGAACAGAACTGCGGGCAGGTCCCTCAGAAGGTTCTTCCTGAAAGGGACTTTGGATTCTGTTGAAAGGCACGGAGTTCTTAAGGAGTCAAGCACGCCTTGGGAAAATCTCTCAGCATTACGTCGTATTTGACGGAAGATTTTATCCGCAAAAGGTAAAACGTGTTTTGGTATTTCCCGCAAAATTCTACACAAGAACAATTGATGCTTTAGGATGAGGCGCTTTGAATAATAAATTTCTTTTTAGCATAATCTTCCAAGGAGATTTTGTCTTGTCCATATGCGTAACTAAAGGGTAGATTACCAATAATTATTAAAAACTGATGTGATGGAGGTTGTGGGGGCGATTCATAAAAAATAGCGCATATTGTTCGATAAAATAAAGAACCTATACACAGGTCTTTCATCATAACTTCTAAACCCCTCAGTTGACTTCAATGAATATTGTTCGGTTTAAGCCCGGCTTGAGCTAAGCTTAATTTGGCTCGAGCCAAACTTATTCCAAAATTTTAATAAGAAAAGGGAAAAATGTGTGTATAAAATGATGATATTGATGATGATTTGAGTGTTGCTTTTTGTTTGTAATAGCTCAGTTCCCTGACCATATTTTAAGATATTTATACATAACTTCAATATGACGGATTCAAAATTACTCAATCTTATAATATATGTATATGTACTTATAATAATAATTGATACATGCACTAACATAATAGCACCAATTTTTTCTACATTCAAAATAAATTGAATGTTTTTAAATAACGTTTAGTATTTTTGTATACACGTTGTAAAAGTGTTACGATTATAGAATAATATAAAATATTTAGCAGCCTGTTCTTGTTCTTGGCGATGGAAATCCCTACCTTTTGATTTTTATTTTTATAAGAATCCCTCGTTTCATCACAACATGTTTACAGCTCGGCGTTATTTGAAAAAGGGGAATTTTTCAATAAGCACGAAAAACAGAAGTAACAACCCATAACTCCTCTAAAAGCAAAAAATCCCTTAAGCACTTTCATGGAAGTTTCGACTCCCTTCGTGTTAATTTTACCTCCCTGCCAGGAGTATTCGTTTTGTTCCCGGCGCAATTCGCGCTCATGAATTATGAAAATTGGGAATAAGATGGGGCTTCGCTTTAACAAACCATGCTTTGTGGCAATAAATTTTCATTCTTACTACCATTCCGCTGCAACTACGATTGTTACCCTTCCACCAACTTCTCCCGCGGCCCTTTTCAATTTTCATATACCAAAACTTTCGCATAGTTTGAAAATTATATCAGCGAAAGGAAATCACTCCCGGTGAGGCGAGTAAGAGCCAAGGGAGGATTTCGAAGAAATATCCTTCTTGTGGTTGAAAAAAGTTGAGGCCATCACACCCCCAGGGATCGAATTGGAAAAGTTTTTTTCCATTACCCGCCTTTGAGGAAGTCCAGGGTCACGGGCACGTGCAACGCAACCACTTCGAGTCGAATCGAATGATTGATTTGACGTTAAAGTTCGTCCTCCGACGACTTCTCTCCTTAATTATTATTGCCCACAGGAAGCAGCCATTTGGGACAGTAATTGGACGTGATGAGCCAGCATGTGCCCCACGCTTTAATTTCAGGCTAACTTTCATGACTTTAAGTCTCATGTTTAGTTTGAAATTCGCACTACCCTCAGGTGCTCCTGCGGGATTTCAGGGCTACTTAATTATTCCCTAGGCCTAGGTCAAACGATGATCAGCTGATTATGTTTTGGACTTTTCAGTTTTTAAGCCCCGCACAAAGAAGTCATGTTCGGGTCAGTAAATATTTATTAAGTTAACATCCCGCATCCGCCCCGGGGGAGCCCTTGAGCTCCTCGGGTCCTCGGGTCCTCGGATCCTCGCAGCGCCATAAACCACTCACAATAGGCTATCATGTGGCCGTAATTGCCGTCCTAATTAGATTCATTCAAAACTTTGTTCGAGGGAAATTAAATTTGGAGTCAATGGAAAAGTTGGAGCCTTTTGGCTGTCCTCGAGCACCTCGTACCTGGGCGCCCGCGCCGCCGTCGCAGCGAACATCTGCCGTAACGTGGTCTTATTAACTTCCATGTGAAAGGATATTCACCCGCAAAATTGCCCGAGATTCTGTTTGGAGTTGATTTCGGCTGTTTTCCCGAGCCTTGGCAGAAAAAAGTTTTATTGCTTTCATTTTGTGAAGTAACTCGATTTGGAGAGCAAACCACAAAATTTGTGCTATTTGTCTTAAGAAATGAAACAAGACATTTCAAGAAAGTTATTTCTGCATCTTTATCGTATATCGGCAAAGAAATTCAAAGTCAGAAAATCAAATCAGAAGTCCCTTTAACGTTGATTATACGGCAATAAAATTAAGCTAGACAAAATCGATTGACAATCGAATCGAACACTCTCTAGAGAAAGTTTTTTTTCTGAATATTCTACAATAGAGACAACATCTTTGTCAGACTTCCAAAACTTGTAGGTTTATAAATGAACATAACAAAATTTTCAATGAAAACAGTTCTAAAAAATATTAAAGTTCTATTTCGTTCCCTTAATTTAGCAACGTTTTCAGATTTCGAATTTAACTGACTTATGCAGACATCCATCTCTCGATTTACGTTCTTGGAAAAACCTTGCATCGAAACCGTGTAAAACAAGACACATAATTCATACAAAACAGACGTAATGTTCAATTAAACTTTAAATCGTTTAAATCGATCTAAAGAAGATAAAGAAAAGTCGAAGATAAGTTCATTATAACTTTGTAAAATGATAAGGATTAGGTAAATGAAAAAACGAGCGTTGGTTCATTAATTTTTGGAGACAATTTGGCTTATGCTTCTTCAATTTATATTAAGAAATGAAAAACATAGCCTTTTAATTAACAATATTTGGTGCCTTCAGACTTAACCCACCGGTTAGGTAAAAATACCCATTTAAGTGTCATTTCTTCAATCGACATGAATCGAGCTTTCTTATTTTTATAAATGGTATAATCCAAAACAATCAAAATAAAATCCATAAAATTATTGTTCTGCTTTAATTTTAAAACCATGTTAAAGCGACGTCGTGCAAATTAATAATTACCTTGCAAATCTAGAGATAGGCGTACTTTTAAAGAGGAAAATGCTTAATTTAATATTATTTTTGTTGTTTAATAGATGGACATGATTTTAATACAAATTGAGCTTAATGAAATTTAATTTTAAAAACTTTATAATACTATTACTAATTATATTTTAAAGCATGCAATCCATTTCAATGGTCGATGCATATATACATACTATATTATTAAGTTAATAAATCCTGCTGAAAATACTAAGCTTAAAAAAGTTAAATAAAATTAAGAAAACGTTGTAAGCGTATACTAACTTGAATCAACTCAGACTCCAAAAAGATCAATGAAAATATACGCGGTAATCTTTTCCCTCTTGATCTACAAAAATTTGTCTTTATTACAAAAGCGGCGCGGCATAAGTAGGATACCGCATTTATTCAACTAAGCTCAAAGCAGAGAGTTACAAATTTCTTTTAAACGAACAAACTTGTTCAGAATATCCATAGCAGATTCGCCATTTTAATTCTACACTCTGCAAAGTCTCGATCCCTATTATAATAGAGCCATTTTCCCTGATGGAAATTGAGAAGTCGTTCGCGGAATTTTCTTGGAATTTCATCAGCTGGGGTCATTTGCGCTTTCAGCACTACGAGAACATCCCTTGCTTACCTACTTTTGAATTCCGTTTATCCACCCCGTCTTCCCCCGCAATTTATAGCATTTATAGCCGCATCCTTAAAGATTACAGCTGTAGAAAAAAGCGATTTTTCACTGCATTCTATACCCCACTTTAGCATTCTTTACAAAACTGCTGCACACTACCACCCCCCGAACATCTGGGTTATGCACACTTCAAGGGATGCTGCCGTGGTCCAGGGACATGCGGCTCGGCTGCTCCACCGTTTATCATTTTAAACGCAAATGTGACACTGCAAAAAGCAGGTCTCAGCACCGTCAAAGATAAAATTTTCGAGATGCAAGCTACTTAAGCCGGTGCTCATCTGGGTGCATCTTCTGCATGAAGGAGATGCTTCCTGCAGCTAAAGAGTGCGGGAGCGATAAGGAAAATTTATTGATTACTCTTTTCCGGCGACCGTCCACCACCGCAGAGGAGGACAGATGCGGAGGTCTGGACCATTATTTAAATTACTCGAGGAATGGGGCGTCTCTGCTAACTCGGGCCGGCTGGCTCCGTTGTCCTTTATCTATCAACAGAGCCCGAGGGCTCGTCCTTTCTGATATCGATATAGCTTTTTGGGTGGCTTACTCGAGATCGAAAGATATGAAATAGATAAATTCGTCGCCCCGGGGGACTATGAAAAAATATTGAAAGATGCTCAGGAGGGGTTCCAGGCTTGTTGCTTGCTTGATAAGAAGGTTTGGCCAAGACCATCGTTTTACAGCCTAGTTTCATTCATAAAATATAATAAAGTAGTCAATTTAGTTAAACTTAAATGTAATTTGAAATGAACGTGAGTTTATCCTGGTTATCTCTTCCTTTTAGTAAAGGGTATGGTGTGAATTTGTAGACTGTTAAGGGTAGTATTGCCCATTTATTGCTAAATAGGCTATTTGTAAAACTTAAGGATCACGCATGGGTCGGTTAAGATTGCCGTAAACAGGTCGGTAGAACCTAAATTATTGCCATTCACACATTTGAAATTAATTTTAAAAAATCGATGTGTTGAGATTTCGCCGAACGATATATTTTCTTGGGCATTGGATAATAATGATGATCTACTGAAAAAGAAAATTGTAAAAGCAAAGCAAATTGTAAAATAATAAACAAACATGTAAACGATACTCACTAACATGTCTCACAGTCTGTTGCACAAAAAACAAACGCGTGGAACTGAAAACATTACCAAAAATTCCGTATTTACACATTAAACATATCACATAAATATAATAAAATAAAATATAAATTTCAAACCTACCTCCTCGCGTCCAACGTATGTATATTTAAAATTGAATTGATACTGTCACAGGCGTTTAAGAAGCAATAAGTACCAACTTGTAATTTAATTATAAATTAAAACCAATTTTTAAAAATTAAGCCTGCAACTGGCCCGAATTGTTACAAATACGCCCGCAACAGGCCCAGAGTGTCTATCCATATTCGCCTAAAGAAAGGTAAGATAGAAAGAGTCTCCATATTGCTTTGATAAAATTCGACCTTTAAATTTTTATTTTAAACAGGCGTCTTGCAGGCGTGTTGCAGGTGCCTCTACGATCTTATTTCTCTTCTAAAATGCTACAGGCCCGATTCGGGCATATATCGGGGACATCTTAAATTCCGGGTGTATTGTGAGCTCGTTTTGAGCCTATATATTTTTACTCGAGCCGCTGGAGAATTAAAAGATTTTACATTAATCGCACAATAATTGACATCGCTTTAGTATAAAATGTACTTCAAAATTAGTTTAATTGTATAGACAGCAATTTATAAACATGCAAACAACATCCCCCAAACACTGAATAGCGCTCATTATACAATTACATAACATAGAAATCTATTTAAGAACGTCTAGGAGGATATTTCCCAATCACTTCGAATTGCTGGTGTTCAACATTCCGTTCGTGTAGCCGCGTGCCATTAACCCACGTCAACCTCTTTCTTGGCAGGAAAGTGAAACAAAGCCATTTACCTTATCAAATTCAAATGGCGTGGCATTTCGTTTTCGGACACTTTTCCAATAAAAGGCGTCATAATATAATGTTTACACAAATCCCAAGTGATATGATAAAGATGTGTCAATTCTGGGTAAGACCGAGGAGATCCTTATTTTTCCATTCATCCGGGTATCCTGCGGAAGCCTCGGGATAGCTACAGTTCATAAACCACATCACGTACACCTGAAAGCAGCAGGTTTGAATGGATTCCATTATAGGCCCATTTTGTATGCTGGACTCATCTGTGCCAGTCTGCGCATATGAAGCATTTTCAGCCACCTTTCACTGGCTTTTCCGAATATTTGCTCTTATTGTAACGCGCTAGTAGCAGACACGTACCTCTTCAACTTCTTTTTTGTCCTATCAGCGTAAAGAATAGGTGAAAGGTAGCACCCTCAACAATGCACAGAACATCTTCCTTAACTCAGTGTTACGGCTCACGTGATTCAAGAAATCTGGTAATAGTAACAGATGAAGGGAAATTGAATTTCGCCATCTGCCGAATATTCGAAGCAGAAATTTAATTAGAATTTTCACAGGCACAACTTCACGGAGCAATGGACAAAATTTTCCCTTAAAACTCGTACTAGGGGTGGACTTGGAGCACGAGATGTGAGTACTTCAGGGCAATTAAGGAAATTGGGAAATGTTTTAGCTTATTTGAAATAATTTTCTCATAATGGCAATTCGGAAAATTCGCCTGTGACTTGATTGCCGTGAGTCTATCATTAGGTATGCTTTAATGATGCCGTTTGGAGTAACTTTGCTTCGTTCTTACTAATCAATAACAGAAAAGCACTCAAGGGCTCAACATTTTGCATCTTCTTTCAAATATTCAACTCTTAAAGTACAACGTTACTTCGCAAGTAATGAAAGTAACGTGTTTTCTAACTTTATCTAATCGATTTTTCATGGCGTAAGAGAAACCTGACGTTATGTCTTCTTTGGATAATTCTTACCAGAAGAATTTTGGTCGTCCCATTTTGGGTCAGTGCACTTGTCATGTGTTAAGTTAAGACCTTTTAACTTTTATATTCAAATCACTAATTTTACTCTTCCTTTTCCTCTTGTAGAGTAATAAATATTAATATGTAGGTAGATCAAAATAAGAAATAATGCTCGAAAATTTCGAATGCTTTGTTTTGTGAAGTTGTGGTTTAAAAACACAAATCGACTCGTGTTTTTCCTGAATGAATAAATTAAAGTCCAATGATCAGCAAACCTCTTCCAACTGTAAAAACATCGGCATCATCATCGATCGAAATATTTAAATATTTTTCTTTCGCGACGAACGTGCATATTTATGATCGAATAAACCAATCCAACTGTCAGTATCTTATCCACATCGCCATGCAAATTGTATCAATGGATTGGCTTAAAAAAAATAAAGCCCCAAAGTGAAGGCGCCCATAAATCCAGTGATTGCCGATAATTCGATTCCAGTTCAGCGAATCATGCTGCCGTTTACCGCAGCAATTCCTGCCGTATGTTTGCTGGATACACGCCGAATCGATGTCAATCCCGTAAATCTTCTTTAGCACTTGAATTCATTCTCGTGGAAGTCCCGCCAGTCGTGCTCCCCTGAACCGCAGAAAAATTGATTTTGATCAGACTTTCGTCCCGGATCCCGGATCTATTCTTATTGCAAGTCGGTGAACAGATTAATTTCATCAAAATATTTTTTCCCAAAAAATATTCTTTCGGTATTTTTATTGTCGAAAAGATTTGATTTATTGGCAAAGTTATGAAGGTTTCGGTTGGCTTTAAGGTGAGGTGAATTTTTTTTCATATATCCTCCATCTGAGGGACGAAATATGAGACAAGGTGAAATCAATTTTCCATTGATAAATAGACTCCGGAAGTCCCAGGACCCGGAGGAGCTGAGTGCTCCTTAGAAAGCTTCTTAAAAGGAAATCAAGCATATAAATGTATGGCACCACTCTTCAGGGGCTCCTTCAAACAATTTCATTTGCCAATTCATCTCTCTCGCCGGGGCTCAGAAACGAAGTTACTTTCCCATGAGTTCTGATCTTGTCGAGAGCAACCAAAATGAGGAATCCAATTACAAAAATGCCCCGTGCCTGTTCAGTTTAATTTAAAAAGGAAAACATCCGATTCCGCTGAGAAAGGTATGGTGGGTCTAAATTAATTACGTGACTCAAACTGCATGAGAACTCCTAAAAATAACTCCCAAATCAGTCACCCTGTCCGGGGGCAATTGTCTAGGACTAGGAGGAATGCGGCTGACTTTTATGAGCTCCCCCAGGAAAAATGCCTTTGTACACCATAAAATCATGACTTTTGGGTCAAGCGTCATTGTCTCAAGCCGCAGAATTTTTCCAGTTTTTGTGTGTCGACCAAGACCACCATCGCAATTAGCCTGTCGTCATGGTGGACGAAACCCACAACTAATGAAGTAAGTGGGTCTTTTTTATACCTTGTTGACCTTTGACAAGGAAAGAAGATTTTAAGTTGCGCTAATATCTGTCTTTTATATTAAGTTAATTTTATTTTATATTTCAGTAGACTTAATCATTTTAAAGTCTCGAAAAATAACAGGCTAGACCTCACGCAGGACATTTGAATTTGCGCTCCTTAATGCTCTTAGCTATCGCTAGTTCCTGTGTTCTGATAAAGAAGTGCATCCCATCCTCCATATGTAAATAATTTTATGTATAATATTGCATTTTCATTTTAGCTGGTATTAAGTAAGTCTCAATTGCAGTTTCTTACCACTAGCACATATAATTTAAATTCTCCATCAGCTCACGTTTTAGAGGAACTAAGAAATTATATTTGGGCTTTACTTTTAAAAAATATGATTAAAAATTAATGTATTATCAGAGGATCTTTTAACATGGTTTAAATAAAAGCCTGAACCTTAATTTAGAAATATAGCGAAGGAACGTGATCAGATTCTTTTAAATTTCCAGAGGCCTAAGAATCTTTAGTTGCATTTACAATTGTGTTGATTTCGGTCCTGGTCCTCAAAAATCAAGAATAAGTTTCTTTCGGATTTACTCGAAAACGGTTAAAAAAAGAATTGAAAGAAACTGTTGATGCACCCTATTTTGGAGAAGGTTAATATGTTGAAGTAAATTGTAGAATAGATAGAAGAACCTTACCATTTATTTGAGATATCAATGTCAGCAATTAATAAGTAACTTCGATTTCCAAACTCGCTTTAAAGGAGACGAATTTTCTCCTTTGTTCACTCCCTCAACTCCAAATTTTATGCCATCTCCATCTCGTCAAGAACAGCGAAACAAATAAATAAGACATTTTCAAAGTCAACACAGTTCCATGAAAATAATGAATTCGGGGAAAGAAAAGAGCTTCCCTTCGGCGAAGATATACCCAAAAATTTCTAGTAATAAAAGGGAAAATCTAACAAAATTCCGGGCATATGCAAATCGGCCAGAGAAAAAGAAAAGCGAAAATAAGAAAGTCAATTCCGCCTGCGGCAGATATTCGACAAGTGCTCCCCCAGGACTAACCAAATTTATCTTCCCTTATCAGGATCTAATTTTACTCCCTGCCTCTTTGAGGATATATTGCAGATAAAAGTAAACAAGACAGCGTGCCCTATTTGCCGGGTGCAGGGCTGACTTATTATCCCTTTTGATTGCTCATATTTCATTATGAATAAAGCCGCCGGATCGCAGGGCCGTCGTTCTGATTTTAGGTTGGGGCCAAGGAAGGGCCGTTGCGCCTTGTGCCCTCCGGGGGCCTTTCCGCAAGTTTTGCGACAACTGGAGGCTTCCTGCATGAGCTGTTGGAGGCGATTTCGGAGGACGTGATGATGGCGTTGATGGCACATTTTAGAGAGATGATGGCAACAGATGGCTCATCCGAGATCATTTTTCTTCCGAGCAGCGTCTGGAAACTTTTAGAGGTGTTTTAGTACACAAGGACTTTTGGATTAAGTGCTTGTTAACTCCCTAGGCACCACCTTCATTTTTTAAGCATTGTACAAAAGTGATGACTTTGTAAATTCGCCCAGAACAACATTTATGCCCTTTTAAGACTATCGTCATTACGCTTGGACCTTCATAAGAGCAATTCTTTCTCACTTAATTAAATTCATCATACTCCCTTATTTTAAGTTTTTAATATGTAGAGTTATGCCCAGTTAGGAGAAACACATTATTTTCGAAAACTTTTGGAAACAAATATTAAATATTTAATTAATTTGGAAATTTCATTTAAAAATAACAACGTATGTATCTGCGTGAAACATGCTTTTATTTAACAAATTGCGGTGACTACCTACATATCAATTACTAAAATTACATACGTGGACTAGAAACCAAAAATATTTCATCAATGCATTAAATTATATAATAACTTCTCTACACTCCACCTAGACAGACTATGAATGTTTTTGAAATTTGACTTTGGGGACTAGAAAATATAGAAAATCGTAAAAAAAATCATTAATTTTAAGAAAATACTAAATATTGTATCTATACTGTGCGAGAAAGTATTTCGGAATGAAAAAAAAATTAAATTAAAAAGCAAAAACATTACTGTAATTGTGATCTTAAAGGTGAAGGCTCTTACGCAAAATATTTCGTATTAAAAAGGTCTTGGTAAGTATATTTAATTATGAGCGAATATCTTATCGGAGCTTCTTAACCGTTTTTAAGGATTTTCTAAAGCCGTCAGGACCATTAGACACCCACATAGAAAGAAAGGGGTTCTTTAAAATCGCACGGGAACTCGAGTGAAACTTAATATGTTTAATGCCTCTTATACCTTTAAATTTCTTGATTTTGTAAAACTCCGTGAAATAAGCAGCTCACCTCAGGCAATTTTCAGCAATTTGCGAAAAACAACAAAGAAATCCCCTGATCTCTTCGCTGTTCATAAATGCTGAAACCTGAAGCCTGACAGTGATGACTGCCAAAAAATCTCACTTTGGTGTAATTAGCTATGTGCAAAGTAAACAAAACGCGTAATATAAACTGCGCCCCCAGAGGTTCTATTCCTGTAAGCGGATCCTGGAGGAAGTTAGCGTCTTCCCGTGTGTCGCGGATTGAGGAGGAGGCCCGACAAAGTGCCCTCGAACCCCAGCAGCCCACGTTTAGCCACGTTCGTGTGAACTTTCGATAAAGGATTTAAACGAAAATGTAATGGCTCTAAAATGAATCTAAGTTGTATGGAGTTTTAACTCACAGGATGTCTCCTGAATTCTGAGTAATGGAAAGGGCTAAAAGCCCTCGAAGCATTTTCTATCTGCTGTATTTTCGGGGGAAAGGGCCAAGGTGTTTTAAGGTGATTTAGTAAGATTATGTCTATCAGCGCTCTGTAAATCCTTTGGGAGCCTCTCCTCTGGAATTCAGAAACACCATTTTGCGGTTCCCACGCACGACAAAGTGATTTCTGCGTTATTTTCAGTAGGAGACAATTTTCTCTTTTTAATTATCCTGGTAATGAATTTCTCGGTGAAAGCATTAAATTTTCCTTTTACAAATATTAATTCCTTCAACTTTTCATGTTTCTTAACCGCAAAAGTAACCGCAAATACTAAAAATAAAATGTTTCTATGTCACCGACCAACATTTTTAAATTTGAATACCTGGAAGAAAAGATTGGCCTATTTTTGAAATTGGATTCTAAGAAATTTTTCTTTTTTTTGCTGTGAGCAAGTGATAGATGATTTTCATATAATTTCAAGGGAAAGAAAAAGAAATAAAAGAAGTTAATGTAATGATATATTATAGTCCTGAAAATTCATAACATGATCCTGAATTATTTTTATAACTTTACTTTAACAATTATTTTATTGGTGTAACTTTACTTACTATTGTAAAATGTTTCCCTGTGTGAAAATCTAAACCAAAAACAAGGAGCATATGACGCCCTTTCCAATTATTATAAAAAAAACTATTATATTTTCGCGTTTGCTTTAGAATTTTATTTCTTTCTCTGTATTTACTTATATTTAAAACATTTTTGACTTGTTTATTGAATTAGAAATTTATTTAATACCACGAAGCTACTTATACACTAATACCTTTACTAGGTAGTAAATAATTTAAGAAAGCCTACATTTAAAAGTTTCTTCAACTATTTTACAGATAGCAACATGTCCTAAAGAAGAACTTTTCGAAAAAATGATGTGGCTTTCAGTAAAAAACCGAAAGGAAAATAAAGCGAATAGAGTGTAGTAAATTCAATTCACTTGAATGTAGTTGTATCGTTAAAAATAGGCGAGTGCTTAGTTTCCTCAGTTAACCCTCGATTGGAGTCACCAAGAAAATTACTTAAATCAATATCAGGCTTTGGCATCACTTAAACTCTAGTGTGCACGTCCTGGAAAACCATCAGTTTCCCTAGAGGGAAACTTCTGTCATTGCAACTGAACCAATGCATCTTAAGAACTCGCAGAACGTGACGAACATCCGAAAGTGAGAGAGTCTTGTGGTTTTCCGATGAAAATGGACCAGAAGAAAATGCTGAAAATTTGAAATGATGGAGGTGATCTAAAAAGTTAAGTAAATATATCAATTTGATTGAAAATGGTGGTAAGAGTTTTCAGGCAATTTGAAAAAGCTGAAATGTAGCTCAACCGTGAAGATAAAATAATTTTGTTTCGAAAAATTAGTGGAATTTACTCTCATTGTAGGAAATTATACAAAAAAAAATTGGCCAACCGACCAACCAAGGATTCTGTCTTTCTATAAAGAAGTGAATAGTACATTAATACATTTTTTATATTTCCTTCAAACGTATATAATAATTATTAATTAAAAGCCAAAGTAGGAAGTTTCCATGAAGTCTTCTGTAGTTTACAAAATGAATTTAATTGTGAAAGTAGGTCAAGCAGCACTTCCATGGCAAACGTTGAGTTGGACGTCTGGTTATCGAAAAGTTAAATCAAGAGAGTTTGCAAAGGTTCGATTTTCTGATATTTGGACCAAAGAAATTTCACATTCTAATACGGAAATTATAAATTTTGCGGGGTGTAGTGCTTTTTAGAGAACAGATTTTATGCCTTTGAATGTTGAAGAAGCTAATTTTAGTGTGAATTATTTCAGTAAGCACTAGATTCGATTCAAATCTAATTTGTGAAATCAATGTCTACTGAATTGCATAATAATAATATAATAATTTACTGTGTTACTAGTAAATTCCTACTGTAAAAGAAGTATTGAAGCTGAAATTATGAGAGAGAGGTTGAAGAATTATTTATTCGGAAATATTATCTCCCCATGCCTTATTTGTATAATAAATGTACAGCATAAATCAGGAATATACGATTTTGCAAATAAGATCAGAACTTAAATTTTATGAAACTTAATTTTCTGCTATAAGAAATTGTTTCAGTTTGCATTTTTAATTTAAAACTATACTTCTTAAACAATCACATCGCATGCGTTTATAACCGAAAGATAGTTTTTAGATAAAATCACTAGGTATACAAGATGAAAAACAAATTGGTTACTTGCATTTTTAATAAAGCATTTTAAAACAGTTGTATTCAAAATCGGGAAATCCCCGACTTTATTTCTCCAAAAGGCAAGTTTTTCCTATGCAACATAAGCGCCACCAGGTGTTGAATCTGAGCACATTTTCCATTTTCAAAAGAACTTCAAAGAGCTTCAAAGTGACAGCAGCAGCTGACAGCCGCCCGCGCCCGGTGTTTGCGTTCAATTGGCGCTAACTTTATTTTTTCATTAAACGATGCTCTGCTGAATTTAAATTACCCCAGCCGAGCACATCGAAACCATTTCTAAAAATGTCGAAAATCAAAGTGTCCGCGGAATGGAAGCGGCGTGTGAAAACAGAGTACATGAAAATCCGCCAGCAACTGCGTCACAAGCGGGCGGATAACGTCAAAGTTGCTTGGACGGGGAACAGGTTTGGGGGAGCCCCGGTGCTCCAGTTAACTTTTTTATTAAGCCCTCAACTCCTTCAGGAACAACATGATGAAGACCCTGGAGGAGGAGTATGACGTTTGGTGCGGCACGACCGCTGTTTGGGACGTCCAGGACGTGGACCCGCCGCACGTCAACTGTATGAAAAAGGCGGAAGTGACCAATAACGATGGTAAGTGCCGTTTTAGGAGTTCCGGGGGCTTTGAAATTAAAAGTGTTCCTTCTAACAGGAGAAAGCCAGTCGGTGCCCATTCGGGTGATTAACGCAGTAACACCGATACCCACCATGTACACCTGGGCCCCCACCCAGCAGAATTTCATGGTGGAGGACGAGACCGTGCTGCACAACATTCCCTACATGGGGGACGAGGTTCTCGACCAGGACGGGACTTTCATCGAGGAGCTGATCAAGAACTACGACGGGAAGGTGCACGGCGACAAGGATCCGTCTTTCATGGATGATCCTATTTTCGTGGAGCTTGTCCACGCCTTGATGCAATATCACGTTAAGGAGAATGAAGCTGTTGAGCAACGGGAGCCCCGCTCCCGGAGCGAGAAGGACGACAAGAAGGAGGCTAAACCCTCGAAATCAACAGAATCTGAGGCAGATACTTCCAGCAAGTTACCATTTCCACCTCCGATTATTTTCCATGCGATCAGCAGCAACTTCCCGGATAAAGGCACTCCAGATGAGTTGAAAGAAAAGTAAGAAAAATTTGGATCTATTCAGGCACATATTATGTAAGCATTTTCAAGAAGAAAGCGTCAAGTGCTTTTGTATATTTTGCTCAATTAACGCCAACTTTTTGAGTGTGCTTTGAATACGAAATTATATTTATATTATATAGGTAGTATGTTATTTTTAACAAATCTTTAATATTGGTGACTATTGGATCTTTTTTATTTCTATTCTCTAAGATACATTGAACTGACTGAGCGGCAGGATCCAGATCGTCCTCCGGAATGCACTCCAAACATAGACGGCACAAAAGCCGAAAGTGTGTCCCGAGAGCAGACTCTGCACTCCTTTCACACGCTGTTCTGTCGGCGTTGCTTCAAGTACGACTGCTTCCTCCATCGTGAGTATGCTCTTGATTTAGTCCAAAAAACCTTTTCAATTTACCACTGGCTAAGTATAATAAAACAATTTTCTTTTTCTTTCGTTATCTTTTAAAAATTTATTGCTACAAAATAAATTGCAAACTAAAGGTCACCAAATAGCCGGTGAGTCGCTAGTATTAGACTGAATTTATAAGTAATAAGCCAAAACCACCACCGCAACAATCGATCAGTCGCAAGACAATTTAACTCTCTCAATAACACGACTAATGTTTTTTGGTTTTGTTTTTTCGTTTTAACCATTTTTGTTCGCCTCATTGGTAATCTGTTCCACTCGCACATCGCACCATCGATCGCAACTCCTAATTGTTTCATTTACTTTCTAACTTTGGTCCATCCACCCATTGGAACGCATTCGGTAAGAGTGTTTGCAGGGATCTCATTACAGCGACTTACTGATCACTTTTATTTTTTTAAACAGATGCCGTTGGAGGAGGTCGTTATAGTGCTTTATTTTTTGTTTTGCTTTTAATTTTTTAATTGAGGCGCTCCCAATTCGGTTATTTCAAAATTTATCTTTAAAGGCCGAATTTTCTTCTTAAATTATACCCTCTGAAACTTCATTAATTGTTTCTACTTCCTTATATTCAGTATACCAAAGAGCATACCATTTGAATTAATAAGTACCTACTATAAAAATTTTCCAAATTTGTCCTCTACTTAATTTAAGACCACAACAGGTTATGCCATTTGCATCAATTTAAATTACGAAAGGCAATTTAAAACTAGATAGATTATCGAAATGGCGATAAATTAAATATGGACAATTTTAATAATAGCTGAAAACCAACTTTTAATGTTTAAGCATCACTCCGAAATCGCATTTATCATACGACGAAATATTTCTTACTTATTAAAATAATACACTAAAGTTGGTTCTTAGAAACAATATTTACAATAATCGTAATCAGAAAATAATAAGTAATCTTCTGAAATTATATAAAATATATAGTGTTATCGTTTATAATTCACTCCTCGACTTCCATATAATTGCAATCGATATATTAATTAATAATGGTTAAATACCACACATGCCAAATATATTCATTAGCACTATACTGCGGATTTTGGCGAAAATACGAGTCTCACTCCTATAAAAAAAAAAACTCATGACCTCATCATCCAACTGCATCTGTTCCGAAACAAACATGGCCAAAACTATACTTAAAATCATATTGCATAAAACATAAATATCGTACTAAAACATAAGGAGCGCCTCATCACATTTTAGCGTAAAACAAACAAAGAGATTTTTAAATATCAATTTTAAATGTTTCTTTCAATTTTTATCCTAGACACATCCAATGGAATTAGTCGAATGGGTAAATTGAAGTTTATGAAAAAATGTTAGCTGTGGAAAGCCATAAACGAAATTATACAAAAAATTACCTATGTATTTCATTTAAAATCAGTTTTTAAAAAGTCCGTTTGTGCATTGCTATTTAAATCAGAAGTTAAGTTTCCAATTGGAAAGTTTTTCAAATATTAAAATGTAGAATTGAAGTGCTCAGTGTTTATCAACCGGCTGATGGGTATAAATAAAAATCACAGGAAAAAGTTGGACATTTTCAGATTTGATTGCATTAAATTACCATTTTTGTAATAATAATTTTTATATTTTTGTATAAATATTCTCAATTTTTCAAATCATTCTACACAAAATATATTTGATTTATTGAAACTAGTTAAAGTATTTTTGAATACTTCAAAATACCTAAATCCTGACTTTAATTAGCATCAGCGTCAGAAACGGTTTTTTCATTTATTTTATCACAATATACCCCAGCCTTATCCTTTTCTTTAAAATAAATTAATAATGTTCACAAAATGTGGTTTTAATTTTTGCAAATTGAAAAACAAGGTCTTATTACTGTTATTAGAAAATTTCTATGAATTTCAAATCTGAAAATACCCAAATTTTTCCCATAGCATCATCTTGGTCGAAGAAGAACCACGTTGTCCGCGCTCCGGAAGTGTTTCTTCTTCAAAACCTTTTAAAGCTTTTCATGGTCAATCAAGAAAAAAAAATCTTTCGCTAAACTAAATATATTTCAATCATTGCACATCTATCTCATCAATTAACACACCTAACAAAATGATTACTTTCCCACCCTTGAAATAAAGGTCTTCAGGCATGTCATCCGGGGCCTAACTTGCAGAAGCGACGCTTCCCAGAGCTAAAACCATTTTCGGATCCATGCGGCACTTCATGCTACATGCTGATAGTAAGTGCCACAAATAATAATTGAAGCTTCAGCACGCGATTTGTTTCAGTTTACATCGAAGTTAGTGTAAATAACTGAATAACACGTTAAAACTAAAATATTTATGTTATTTGGACTATTTAAAAATGCTTCCAAATAAATCGAAACGAGTTACATGCTGGGGTCTCTAAAGTAAATCAGGCTAACAAGGCCGTTAATTTCACAGGAAGGTATGAAGGAGAAATTGGCTGCTGACAGCAAGAAAACTCCGCCAATTGATTCCGGGAACGAGGCCAGCTCGGAGGACAGTAACGATAGCAATAGCCAGTACAGCAAGGATTTTCAGGATAACAAAGATACTCCGGCATGTTCCGCCGCTTCTGCCGAAATCACGTCAATGATGGGTTTGTGGCTTCAAATCATCACAGTCAACATTTTGTTTGTAATCTATTTTCAGCTGGTATGATGAACACCACCGATAACAAGTGCGACTGGACTGGCGCAGATCAGTCCTTGTTTCGAGCTCTGCACAAAGTTTTCCTGAACAACTACTGCGCTATTGCTCAAGCGATGATGACCAAAACATGCCAGCAGGTGTATGAGTTTGGCCAGAAAGAGGCTGCTGATATTCCGTTCGAGGAGATTATGCAGGATTGCACTCCTCCACGAAAGAAGAAAAAGAAGCATAGGCTCTGGTCGATGCACTGCAGGAAAATCCAGCTGAAAAAGGATTCCGGATCGAACCATGTGTACAACTTCACACCGTGCGATCATGCTGGACCCTGTGATACCTCCTGCTCTTGCATTCAAGCACAGAACTTCTGCGAGAAATTCTGCAATTGCAGCAGTGATTGTCAAAACAGATTCCCTGGATGTCGCTGCAAGGCGCAGTGCAACACAAAGCAGTGCCCCTGCTATTTGGCTGTCCGGGAATGTGATCCTGACCTATGTCAGACTTGCGGAGCTGATCAGTTCAAATTAACGAAGATTACCTGTAAGAACGTGAGCGTTCAAAGAGGACTCCGTAAGTATTTTAGTTGTTCTCAAGAATTCTTTATCTGCAGCCGACTGCGCAATTCACCAATATCTTATAGCGAAATTCCGTTGAAATTAGAAATCGGCTTCAAGATAAAAATTCATTAATTTCCTATCCAAAGAATGATTAACTTTATGGACCCGTATATAAATTTTAAAATTTTTTCAGATAAGCACTTGCTGATGGCCCCATCAGATGTCGCAGGCTGGGGAATATTCCTTAAAGAGAGTGCTCAGAAAAATGAGTTCATATCGGAGTATTGTGGCGAAATAATAACCCAAGACGAAGCAGACCGGCGCGGCAAAGTGTATGATAAGTACATGTGCAGTTTTCTGTTCAATTTGAATAATGATTTCGTTGTGGACGCTACCAGAAAAGGTAATAAGATTCGGTTTGCCAACCACTCGATTAATCCAAATTGCTACGCGAAAGTTATGATGGTCAATGGCGATCACAGAATTGGAATCTTCGCGAAACGCGCCATTCAGCCGGGCGAAGAACTTTTCTTTGATTACCGGTATGGGCCTACGGAGCAGCTCAAGTTTGTTGGGATTGAGAGAGAAATGGAATTTCTTTAGGTTACCGGCTATAGCGGTCCTGATTTTATTTAAGCTGACGAAAGATTTTTCTTTAAACTTTTATGGTTGAAGATTTGACATATTTTTGTAAACTTTTCTTATATTATGGAACGCTTTTTATCAAAATCATTTATCGGGAAAGTTAAAAAGCTGTTCGTTTTCAAGTGATATTTTTTATTCTATTTCCTTTCATCAATACATATTATCCTATCATATCCTAAGAAGTTTGACTGAAATCCCAGTTCCAATCTAAGGACTAACCATTTTTTACACGCTTTATATTAGCTTCACTTGTAACTAACTATGTATGTAAGAAAATCTTGGAATGTTAATTTGACCCACTTCCCGGTCTTCGATTAGGATGAAATTTTGCACACGCTCTGAGTTCTGATGACAATACATGACTAGCTAAGAAACATCATTACAAATCCAATATGGCGGCCTCCCCAAGATATGAGATGAGAAACTACATTTTTCAGTGAAGTAAGCATGGAGAAAGCTGTCTTATTTCCCTGACGATATTCGACTTCAAAATCATAATGCTGAAGGAAGGCCCTTTTGTAATTTTTAGTGCGTGCTAAAAGCGTGTTTTTTAGTTTTTTAAACTATTATATTATTTCAAATGAGAACCAAACGAGACTGAAAAATTTTATTTTCAATGCTCAGTAGAAAAACTATTTAATTACAAAACGTTTATTAAAAATATAATATTATCATTACGCTACACATGTTTAGCAACGTTAGCTATAATCGGCTTGGGTCTAGATTTGAAAATCAGCTTTTTTGTAACAATCGCTCGAACTGTGTACTCAGTCCTCTGCTTCGATTTGTGTTCAATAGCCACGGTGGAGTCCAGCACACTCCTGTCGTGGGTGCAATTCATGGTACTGCTGTCCAATTGGCTCGCAAGATTCATGCTTTCATCCAAATTTATTCCATCGTTGGTCTTGCTTTTCTCCAACACAGCAAATGGTTTTTCAAATTGTTGCTCTCTCCCTTGTAGGATATGATGTCCAATTATCAAAATCTGAGTGGAATTTATTAAAGGAACTTGTTAC